>OX465581.1:62519595-63199847 GCA_950022655.1 Alentia gelatinosa | reverse complement strand
AAATTTGTTAAACGATGGACGTACTTCGAAAGACTGCCCGAGATGCAGGAATACTACACAAAACCAGGAATGCCTAGAGGAGTTAAATCGGAGTTTGTAGTTCCTCGAGACAGGGGACCAAAGGTCCGACGTGGAGGACTTTATCAGTCTGAAGTTAATTCTTTATGCTCAGAAGTCGGAGCATTGGTCAAGATGATGGCCGAAATGTGGCTACTACTCCTCAAACAAGATGGCGGTGATGACAAGATGGCGGCCCTGGAGGTGCCGGCGGCCCGGGCGGCCCGGATGACCCCAGCATCGACCCAGGTACAAGCAGCGGCTACTCCTCCACCACTACAGCAGTCAACTCCTACACTAGAACAACAGCGGGGGCAGGGCACTGTCCCAAAGACCGGCATGCGATTTCCTCCTGTATACATTTCTCCTACAGGATCGTGGTAAGGCATCCAGGGCATACTAGTGGAGCATACCCATACGTGTCAGGGAAAAAATAGAGAAAAGGCGTAAGTGCATTATCTTCTTTCTTGAGGAACATTTGCCATGTGATATTACAAAGCCGTCGTTAGATCAAGTCATTAGTGCCAGCATGTCATTATTAAGGTCTATGGTTTCCCAAGGAGTGGATGTATCGTACTATGTAGACCACATATCGTTTATATTGGATCAGAGACCCTTAATTACTCCACAGGCTCTGATTGACTGATGACCAGGCCTGTCGTGAAACAGCTGAGTTGTTAGGGGCTACTAGTTTTTCATATGGAGATGCTTATCTAACTGCAAAATACCTTAACGTTGAAAAGTATATCGCCTTTGGTAATCTATCTGAGATGAAAAATTGCCCTAAGAATTGTAAAGGCAAAGAAGGTAGACCGTTAGGACTTTGTTGGCAATTCAACGAGAAAGACAATTGTTCTTCTGTTGATTGTAAATACAAGCATGAATGTGCTGAGTGTGTGGGCAACCACCCGGCTATGAAATGTACCAAGAAGAACAAACTGGAATCTAAATGACTAAAAGAAGAAGGTATCCTCATAATTCGTTTTCTAGTAAGAATGATAACAAGTTTTTTGATAATGTCAATGACAATTGTATGAACCTTTTGTTAATAGTAACCATGTCTCTACTGTGGTGGATTCGTACAATGTTTCTATTACTACTGCTGTTCATTATGCTTCTCCTTATGTCGATGACAAGATCTTCACACCAGAGGTCCTTGAGGTCCTTGAGGTACTTGACGATAACCAGACCATTGTTAGCAATGGTGCCTGCCTAGAACCTGATTTTCAAAACGGTGTGTTGGTAACTTGACTGATGTTAGCGTTAATCATGTTTGTACAAATGTTTCTCTTTCAGGTGAATTTAGTATTGGTCACTCGGTCAATGAGTTTGTTGATCGGCCTTGTGGTAAGATGTGTGCAGGTAGTCATTCTTTAGGCGGTAGGCCTAATAACCTCAAACCTTGTATATTCTGCGATTACTGCTATGGTCAGACTGAACCGGATATTAATGCCGAATATATTTCTAATGGTGTCCTTAACAGATTTAAAATTGTAGATAACGAGTTCTCTGACACTTATGATGCGGTTAATTACAACAGTATTTTCAATCCGGATTTCAAAGCTCAAATGGATGTTATTATTCAGAAAGAGTTGGAAGAGGGTAAAATCACAATCAATAGCGATAAACCTCAGTACATCCAAGCAATACGAGCGGTAATCAAAAAAGATTCTGGAGCTCTGAGACCTATTACTGACTGTAAGAGGCCTCTGAACAATAGTAATAATAATTATACATGTTCCAAATTTTGTTATTTAAAATTGGATGAGGTTACGGATAATATCACCGAGAATTGGTTTTTTTTGCTATCGTCGATATTGAGGACGCCTATCGTTCTATACCTGTTTTCCCTCTGCATCGCACTTACCAAGGTTTTCGCTGGAAAGTAAATGGCTCAAATTGTATTTTGGAGTCGAATTCGCTAGTATTTTGTTTAAAACATGCACCTTTTATTTTTACCCAAATAACAGTTTATTGTGAGGTGCATGAGGAAAAGATATGGGTTTACAGTTATTTGGACGATTTTCTAATCATAGGTGAAAATCAAGATGAATGTAATAATGCTCTTTAGGCGATTATTGACTTAATTTGTTCCTTTGGTTTTGGAATATCCTGGTTTTTTCTCCCAGTCAAAATGTTATTTATTTGGGAATAACTATTAGTAGCTTATCTATGTCTTTATCGTTACCTTTAGGTAAATTAGAGAAGTTAACGAAATTGGTTAACAAATTTTGTTCTAAGACGAAAGCTTCCTTCAAAGAAATCTAAATTCTCTGTTAGGTTTTAGCCCACTGCCGTACTGTAGTTTGTGGTGGCCGTACTTTTTCAAGAAGGCTGATAAATTTTGAGACAAACCTGGGAAAAAAAGGGTTTCCAAATTTTACTGTATTGGGTTAAAGACCATCTTTCCTGGTGGAAAAGTCTATGTAGTGTATTTAACTGTAATGCAAACATCATTCCTAGAGATAAGATTTCTTTTTTTGAGGAATCTTGTATGTCCTGATTTGGTGCGTTTTTTTCCCCGAAGATTGGCTCATGGGTACATGGGACCAATCAATTATTTTTCAAGTTTTTTTATTCAAGTTTTTTTATTTTTCAAGTTTTTTTCAAGTAATCATTTTTGTTTACCCCCGACAGAGCTCAATGATTCAATGGATATCAATGTACGGGAATTTTGGCCTGTTTTATGCGCTACTCATCGCTGGGGCCACCTTTGGTCTGGAAAAAGGTCTGTATCGTATCCGATAATACTGGTTGCAGCGATTAATACAGGACGTAGGACTTCACTCCCACGCAACCATTCGTTGGATACGTGAACATTTTTTTTTATCTCTTTTGTGTATAATTTTCACAATGTATCTTCACATATTGGAATAAATGACAATATCGTTCCGGATTATTTGTCCAGATTTTTTAGTAAGGACAAAAAATGTAAAATTTCCTTGATTTTTATGGATGGGTTTTGTTGCTTACAGTGGCTGAATTATCAACAAAAATGACACTCTACCAAGAAGCCTGGCTTTCTTCAAATTTAGCTTAACCCGCAAGTGCCAGTGGAATCATTTTTTAAAATTGTGTCATACTTTTGAATCTATACCATTACCTAGCTCCGAAAATACGATATTATTGTATATAACTTTTATGGCAGAGAGTTTAAAGTTTGTATCTATATCAAATTATTTGGCTGCTGTCAAATCGTTACATGAGATTTATGGTTATGTTTTTCCGGAGACCCATGGTATCAAACATTTATTATTAGGTGTGAAACGTTCATGACGCTGAACGTAAAGAAAACCATAACGTGCTGGTACGGAACCAAACCACGGCTCAAAAGGTTAAACGATATGCTAATAACTTGCAATAACAAATTGCTGCAACATTGTTAGGAATATTGATACCTAGGAGTGAATTTGGATCCATCTCTTAGTCTGTCAAATCACATGAAAATGGTGAATAAGAGTGCTAATGCATGATTATTCAAATTGGCAATGCTTCGCAGCAGGGTGTCCTCGAGCGTAGCCAGATTGATTTACCTGAGCACAATTTGCCCTGTTCTAGAGTATGCCAGCTTTCTGCATGATGGTGCAACAACTGCAGATGTAACAGAATTGCAAAGGCTTCAAAACTGGGGATTGAGAATTGTGAACAGGTGTGGCATTAGGGATGCTAGCATAGATCATCTGCACAGCTTGCTAAATGTTGAGAGACTTGAAACGAGACGGATGAGGCAGATGTTGAGTCTGACTTACAAGCGTGTTGGTATAGCTGAGAACATTGATACTATGAATAGAGGCACCAGGAGGGATGCAAACATCTGCCTAAAAGCCTACCGTTTTAAGGGGAATGTCTACAAAAAGAGCCCAGACTACAGATGCACCCAACTATGGAACAAACTGAAGGCCTAAACTCAACGAGCAGCATCAAAAGCGGAGTTCAAAAACATGGCTAGCATAGAGCTTAAGAATCTAGGATTTAGGTAATATCTCTAAGCCACCAGCCACGCTTGTCTCGTATCGTCCCTCTCATCCCAAGCATCATAATTGTATGTGTGATTCTCTCCAATTGATATGATGTGAAGGATATCAACCGTGTGAATGATATTCTTTTTTCTTTTTTCTTTATCTTTACTGCCTCAAATATAATTTAATCTTTATATAGTGAGCACACTATAAAGCTGGGTCCTCCCCCAACGCCATAGCCATGTATTTCGGACACCTAAATTAATATATCTTTGCTTGAATCAATCTGAATTACCCTGAATTAGGCTCTGATAGGACTAACTGATCCTATCAAAACTAACAGCCAGTTAGGAATTTTCCTACCTGAATGTTTCATATCATACTACATCTTATTAAAAGTTTATTATGAGTAATAGTGAATGTAATCATAACAAGGGATTGAAAATAATACAGTACAACATAAGGAGTCTATACCCTAATATTGAGGAATTTAAATTGTTATACCATAATTATGACATAATTGGCGTCACTGAAACATGGTTAGATAGCAGATTTACTGATGGTATGGTTAATATCCACGGCAAGAAGCTATTTAGAGAGGATCGAGAGGCAAGAGTGGGAGGGGGTGTTTGTTGTTATATTGATAACAAACTGGCACCGTTTACTGATAAGATCCAAACATTTTCCGCAGTTAATGATAAGTTATTATTATTATGACACTAAAGATATCCAAGCTGAATAATAGATTTATGACAATAATTTTCATGCACAGACCCCCTGGAGAGACTATGGATTACATGATTGATACCCTGGATACTATATTCAAATCAGATGAGGTTCGTAATAGTGAGATATGGTTAGTAGGTGATCTGAATTGTGACACCCTATCCCAGCAGAACCCGGGAGCCAATCGATTATTTGAATTAGTGGGCAGCCACGAGATGAAACAACTTATAACTGGGGTAACTAGACCTAACAAAACAGGGGGATCTGTTCTAGACTTAATTTTCACAAATTGTGAATTCGTTATTGCCAGTGATATCGCTAATAGTTTAATAAGCGACCATCTGCCGACTTATGCAATTAAGAAAAAGAACAAACTTAAAGCAGAACGAGCCTCCTTTACTGGAAGATCTTATAAATTCTATGATAAAAATAACCTAGAGGATTTCGTTTCAAATTATAATTGGTTGAGCTTCTATGATTCCTCTGAACCAGAATTTTTGTGGAAGTGCATTTTTAACCTGCTCACCGATTACTTGGATAAAGAGTGTCCAATAACTAAGTTCAATAATGTCAGACATAAAGATGATTGGGTTTCAGATGAAATTTATTCTCTGATAGACGAAAGGGCGATAAAGTTGAAGAGTTATAGGGTAACTCGAAATGAATAAGATTTGAGAGAGGCAAAATTGCTGAGCGTAAGAATCAAATATGTTCTCAGTATAGTCGCGAACAAATAAAATTGTTACCTATTTAATTGTTCCCTTGAAACGGGTAAAGTTCCTGGCCCCTGGAAAACCGGGACTGTAGTCGCCATACGCAAGAGTGGGAACTTGAGTAAAATGGTGACCAATTTCTCTGACTCCTATTCCGGTTAAAATTTTAGAAAAACACATAGTAAATATATTAGAAAATATAATCGAAGAAAAAATGCTTTTAAGTCACACACAATATGGTTTCCGAAAGAGAGTAGGTACATGTGACGCAATCTTTGAATTTTTAAAAGAAATATATAGTGCGAGAAACCAAGGCCTTAGTATGGCGGCCATATTTGTGGATTTAAAAAAGGCCTTTGATTCTGTGCCTCACGATCTTTTAATTGCCAAACTCAGGTCCGAACATAATTTACCTATGAACATTGTAACATGGATTAAAAACTATCTGCAGGATAGGACACAACGTGTAAAGACAAATAATCAGTTCTCAGATACGCAGGCAGTTAATTTTGGGGTCTCCCAAGGTACTGTGTTGGGCCCCATTTTATTTAACTTATTTGTAAACAGTATGTGTAATAGTTCTCTGATAGGTAGGCATATTCAGTATGCCAATGACCTTGTTCTGTTTTGTTTAAATCAATCACCTACTATTGTAACAAATGGTATGACCATTAACAGTAATAAAACAAAACCATGTGGTTTGCTTCTGAAAACCATCTAAAATATTTAGGAAACTTAGACCTAGAATGTAATATGAAGACCTTAGAGACAGTCACTCATTACAAGTACTTAGGGATAATTCTGGATCCATGTTTACATTTTAAGAAACATATAAACGAAATCAATAGGAACGCTAATAACTGGTTATTTAGACTTGGCAAAATTAGGAAATATATAGACATATTCACTGCTAAAAAGATTTGTGTATCGATAATGAAGCCCACCTTGGAATATTGTTCATTTATAATCGACAGGGCTAATAGGGATCTAGTTAAGAAACTACCGGTTAACACAAAATTGAGCACTCAGAAATGTAAAGCGGGACTGGAGTATCTTCCAAAATATTGAAAGACTACATGATGAGGTTGGAGTTCATTTCTTCGATTGCAGGCGCAATACCCAATTACCTAGTATGATATACAAACAAGCACTAGTTGAAGGGAATTCATACCGCAATACTCGTAATATTCACAGCAAAAGCAATGTATGTCTAAGATCGGATAGGATTTTCAGTAGTTTTTATTACAGATCACCATATTATCGCGGCACAAAACTTTGGGACAAACTAAATTCGTCAGTACAGAATATTAACCCCTTCGCGGCGGGTGATGCCATACGGCATCAACCGTGCTGGGGCGGGATGTTGCCATATGGCATCATCCGTGCTGGGGCGGGTGATGCCGTATGGCATCATTTTGGCGAGATCTCGTCGTAATATTTTCAAATGCCGATAAAACGTATAATAATGGATGAATTCACCTGATTTTTTGTATACACGTAGGAAACATATGATAGTATGTGAAAAAAATAAAAGATTATATTGTGTTGCCATGGCAATATTTCAAAACATCGAACGAACACAGAGGCGCGAAGCAAAACAACCAGACGATCTCCCCCCCCACAAGATGGCGGAGTGGAGAGATTCTAATAGCGACTGGGAAGATTGGGAGGACGATATACCCATTACTTCGGCGTTAATCTTGGACAAATACGACAGGAAGAAAGGAAATAAGCGAAAGAAAACCAAAACGAGTGAAAAAAACTCCCGAAAGAGTGTGGAATCGCCTACAGAAGAGGCTGAAACTGCCGCATCACACGGAGAAGAAGATGCCGGGTCGATCCCCGAACCCCCCGATGCTTCAGAAGAGGATCACCATGTAGCATCTTCCTCAATTCAAGATGAAGATTCCGAGAAATGGACAACGACTCAGTGTAATATGCCGAAAATTGGAAGAATGAAAATGTTCGATGATACTAACAGTGGTTTAGATCCCACCATCAACCTGGAGAAAACTACAACGCCCCTCGACTTCTTCCGATTATTTTTTACAACTGCGTTCGTGGAGAGCCTAATCGAAAGCACCAACAGCTACGCCAGTGATGCCCCTACATCACGAAATATGAAAAAATGGACCTCACTCGACAAGCCAACCCTGAAGATCTTTATAGCTTTAAGCATGCTAATGGCGCTGGTGAAGAAAGTAAAGATCAAAGACTATTGGACCCAAGTATGAGAACTATCCACTCCATTCTTCTCAGCAACGATGAGCAGAGATCGCTTTGTACAAATTCTACGGTAAGTTTAATTCGCTAAAGATTTAGCTATGGAATTCGCCATGCATCTTAATTCCTCCCATACAAATCTCAGAGTGTGGGGAATATCCTCGTATAAGTCACTTTTCATATATTTAATGTTAAATCCTTGTGCGAAATGATTTGCTACCTTGCCCAGTTACTCAGCCCGTAGTCGGCGTCTCCCCCCACCACTGAGTCGACAGCCCGGTTCGATGTCAATATCTTTAATTCATTTACTATTACTTCCACACGTTCAAACCTGACAATATATATACTGGAATAAACCTCAAAGTCTCGGCTTTGCTCCCATATAGTTCCCTGATCGTATATATAACGTTAAAACCATGTACGAATTGATTTTCAAATCGACATCTAATGCTGTCACTCCTGTGTCAACCCCCCTCCGCAGTAGACGCTATGTTGAAGCAAGTCAAAGTATGAACCGCGTAAGGCGCAACGGTTAAATTCGATCATCAAGTTAATTCTCGATCAAAATGTAAAATATTATACGGGAACAAACCTCAGAGTGTGGGGAATATGCTCGTATAAGTCACTTTTCATATATTTAATGTTAAATCCTTGTGCGAAATGATTTGCTAACTCGCCCAGATTTGCTTGTCGTAGTCGGCGTCTCCCCCCCCCCACAGGCCCCACTGAATCGACAGCTTGGTTCGATGTCAATATCTTTAATTCATTTACTATTACTTCCACATGTTCAAATCTGACAATATATATATTGAAATAAACCTCACAGTCTTGGCTTTGCTCCCACCTACTTCCCTGATCGATTATCTAACGTTAAAAGCCTTTACGAATTTAATTTCAGATACTTCAACTTTCCCGGAGAGACAGCAGTACCTAGAAGAGCAGGGCGGCCTCGTACAACAGCAGTGGCCAGGGTTCAATGGCTGCTGGATCATTTTAACTCGATAGCGAAGAAAATATACCATCCCAGACGAGAAATCGCCATAGATGAAACAATGGTCAAACACAAGGGGCGATGTGGGCACATCCACTACATGCCAGCTAAACCAACAAAATGGGGGTTGAAGTTCTGGGTCGCCGCAGAAAGCGTGACAGGTGAATAGATTTATTTTTTGCAACTTGGCATCTATTGTCATCTCTTTCTAAATTAATTTGTATGAGCTTTTAACGTTAGATAAACGATCAGGGAATTATATAGGTGCAAACTAGAGAGTGTAAGGTTTATTTCAATATATATATATTGTCAGGTTTGAACATGTGGAAGTAATAGTAAATGAATTAAAGATATTGACATTGAACTTCGCACTCGACTCAGTGGTGGGGCGGGTAGGGTAGGAACGCTTGTCAAGTGACAGCGGATCTAGGCGAGTTAGCAAATCATTTCGCACAAGGATTTAACATTAGATATACGAACAATGACTTATACGAGCATATTCCCCACACTCTGAGGTTTGTTCCCGTATAATACTTTACATTTTGATGGAGAGTTAACATGATGATCGAATTTAACCGTTGCGCCTTACGCCGTTCATATTTTGACTTGCTTCAACATGGCGTCAACTGCGGAGAGCGGTTGACACGGCACGGACATCATTAGATGTCGATTTGAAAATCAATTCGTATGGACTTTTAACGTTATATATACGATCAGGGAGGTAGGTGGGAGCAAAGCCGAGACTCTGAGGTTTATTCCAGTATATATATTGTCAGGTTTGTACGTGTGGAAGTAATAGTAAATGAATTAACCAAATTCTCTTCACCATTGTATCATTGCAGGCTACGTGTGTCAAGTTCTCCCAGTGTTCGGTCATCGACCAGGAACTCCCCCCACAAGAATTTACGAGGATGTGGTGCTCAAACTGCTGAAGAATGGAAACTTACTTGGAATAGGCCATCATTTATATTGTGACAATTATTTTTCTACCCTTCACATGTTCAAAGATCTGTTGTCTCGTTTCGGAACCTACTGCTGTGCTACACTACGACTGAATCGGAAAGGCTTCCCCTCACACTTAATGAAGAAAAAAATAAATTCGCTCAAAGAACGTGGACAATTTATTTTCTCGCAGGGTGGTGAGCTTTTGCTTATCGTTTGGAAAGACAGGAAACTGGTGCGAGTTATAACATCTATTCACGGTTCTGCTATGTCTAGTTGTCTTAGGAGGCAGAAAGATCCTCTTACACATAAATTCGCTAGGAAGGAAATAGGTTGTCCGGAAGCCATTCGGGATTATTCAAAGTATATGGGAGGGGTGGATCTCTGCGATCAACTCTTTCAATATTATTGTTTCGGGCGTAAAAGTACAAAATGGACAAAAAAGGTTTTTTGGTTTATGTTGGAATTATTTAAATTGAATGCTTTCGTAATGTTTTCAGCTGTAAACTCATCAAAAAAACAAAAAAACTCTGTATGAATTCACATTAGACCTTGTGAAAGGGTTGCTCGCAGAGGCCCACTCCTCCACTTCTAGTTCTAACCCCAACAATCCAGGTTATACTCAGTCTGAACGGTTAACACACAGATGCATGCCTTTCAAATTTAACAGGAAATCATGGTGCAGGGTTTGTTACCGAAGATCAATAAATGGAGGCGGCCAAATCAGACAAAGCCGTTTTGGGTGCGAGACCTGTAATGTCCATTTATGTGTGCCAGATTGTTTTACAACATACCATACTGTCGCTGATTATTCATTTGCTGAAAATAAATAAACCTTTGTAGCTCTCTGAAACCAAATCATATCTCTAGTGGTCAATAGATTGAAAATAAATAAAATATATGTATGTATGTACTCACGTTTTGTTGTCTTCAATGCACCCACAGCAGCGTAAGCCTATTCATAAATTCGATGACAGTTGATCAATGCACAGGCCCAGCCTCGGTATGAGACGCCATGGCGAAGTTAGTCCGGGAGATGTCCAGATTCATAAATTCATTTTATAATTTCTCCACTCCTCCAAACAAGGAAATATATATATGTAGATGAACCTTACACTCTCTAGTTTGCTCCTATATAATTCCCTGATTGTTTATCTAACGTTAAAAGTCCATACGAATTAATTTTCAAATCGACATCTAATGCTGTCACTCCCGTATCAACCGCTCTCCGCAGTTGACGCCATGTTGAAGCAAGCCAAAATATGAACCGCGTAAGGCGCAACAGTTAAATTCGATCATCATGTTAATTCTCTATCAAAATGTAAAATATTATACGGGAACAAACCTCAGAGTGTGAGGAATATCCTCGTATAAGTCACTTTTCATATATTTAATGTTAAATCCTTGTGCGAAATGATTTGCTAACTCGCCCAGATTTGCTTGTCGTAGTCGGCGTCTCCCCCCACTACTGAGTCGACAGCCCGGTTCGATGTCAATATCTTTAATTCATTTACTATTACTTCCACACGTTCAAACCTGACAATATATATACTGGAATAAACCTCAGAGTCTCGGCTTTGCTCCTATATAGCTCCCTGATCATATATATAACATTAAAAGTCCATACGAATTGATTTTCAAATCAACCTATTTCCCTGTCCGTGCCGTGTCAACCACCCTCCTCAGTTGACACCATGTTGAAGCAAGTCAAAATATGAACCGCGTAAGGCGCAACGGTTAAATTCGATCAACAAGTTAATTCTCGATCAAAATGTAAAGTATTATACGGGAACAAACCTCAGAGTGTGGGGAATATGCTCGTATAAGTCACTTTTCATATATGTAATGTTAAATCCTTGTGCGAAATGATTTGCTAACTCGCCCAGATTTGCTTGTCGTAGTCGGCGTCTCCCCCCACCACTGAGTCGACAGCCCGGTTCGATGTCAATATCTTTAATTCATTTACTATTACTTCCACACGTTCAAACCTGACAATATATATACTGGAATAAACTTCAGAGTCTCGGCTTTGCTCCTATATAGCTCCCTGATCATATATATAACATTAAAAGTCCATACGAATTGATTTTCAAATCGACCTATTTCCCTGTCAGTGCCGTGTCAACCACCCTCCTCAGTTGACACCATGTTGAAGCAAGTCAAAATATGAACCGCGTAAGGCGCAACGGTTAAATTCGATCATCAAGTTAATTCTCGATCAAAATATAAAATATCATACGGGAACAAACCTCAGAGTGTGGGGAATATCCTCGTATAAGTCATTATTCGTATATTTAATGTTAAACCCTTGAGAGAAATGATTTCCTAACTAACCTACATTGCCAAGTGTTTCCCCACCCATACAGCGTAATGCGTAGTTCGATGTGGGTTATGTTTTATTTATTTTCTATTTATCGAACCGTCTAAATTTTACAAAATTTATATAGGAACAAACCTTAGAGTGTGGTGATTCGTTGTATATATGTCTCCATTAATTTCCTGAAGGTTTAAACCTTGTGCGAGATCATTTTCTACATGTTGTCTTTGCACTGCGGTGAAGGGAGTTGCTTGATTTGAAAGTGCCAACCACAAACACGCCATGCTGGGGCGAAGCCACATATATAACCCCTTGGTGAGATTGGCTCGTTCAGATCAACCAAAGAATATTATTATGTTAATATCACAGGGGACAGAATCAGCAGGCTTTTCTGTTCCTTCCAGTATAATCCAATAGCGATGTCATAACGTCTTGTAGGGGTAAATCGACCAAATCCTGAGCGAGGTGATAGCTAAACAACTCGGCTTTCGTAGTATTGGATTCATTGACACCGCACTGTGTAGAATGTGGATAGGTTTGGCGCCTTGGTAAATATCCATTTTCTCCCGTTATTTAGCGTCTACATGAATAAACCAGACACTACCAGAATCGTGAAGTCTTGTAGAATATTCCCAGGGTGATGATTAATGATGTCAATGCATTTTGTATGGGTGACACACCAGCAAAGTTATAACTCTCCAGAACCGCACCTTCACAGCCTGGCGTTGTCAATATAAACTACTGGCACAGTTATTTTTCGATCGATGTCTCAACTTGTTCCAGGCCGTACGGGTTGATCTGCAGGCTATTTCTCCAAAATAACGACCCACACACGTAGGGAATATATATATATTGCTCCTCTTCCGCTGGCAGATTAATATTCGAATAATCCAATATATAAATCCAGGTTCAAAGACATAAGATACTCGCCAGCGTCTGTGCCCTTGCGGGCGCCATTTTTTGTTTGTTTGAATCTTGTCCAGTCACCCATACTTGTTTCTGGATTTTCTCAATTATTCTTTATGTATACCATACCAAATTCTCAGAGGAGTTAGAATATAGTCATAGGAAGACAACAGTGTCAACAACTTTTATTGTTATTTACCATCAATTTGATAAAACAAATAGTTCTAACCAGACATCGTGGCGCCGACCCAGATTTGGGCCGAAAGCGTATATAGGCCCGCCCCCACGCGAGTGATATAGGCATTGTTACCCGGTGTGTTCGCGTGCTTGCTGGGATGGGGGCCTGCCGCTAAAGGGTTAAAGAGTTTAAAGAGTTAAAAAAAGAAGTCAAGATAAAATATCCCTGTTACAACTGGTGCACATAGGCTGAACAATGTTGATTAAGTTTTTTCCACTCACCTCCTCATCCTGCCATTTATCATCTTCTTTGTTCTTGTATATTTTTATCTATAATATCTGAATAAGAGATTATATTGAGAGAAAAAATTGAAAAAAATTGGTAATGTAGTATTACAAGCCAAACCTCTATCTTTGTCTGATATCAGAAAGATTTTTGATTCTTTGGACTTTTCTGTTCATGAAAATTCATCTTTTTGGGTTGCCCTGATTTTAGGATTCAGAGGTTTACTCTGTAAGTCTAACTTAGTTGAGATAGAATATTGTATAAAAATTTCTGATACCAAAATTTTTCAAGACTATTTAATTGTGTTTGTCACAAGGTCAAAGACTATTCAATATAATGAAAAAGGTTCTCTATATTCCTTTATCACGGATCCCTGGATCCCCATTTTGTATACATTGTTATGTTTCTATGTTGTTGGCCCGTACAAGTTATCCAAATTTGTCATCTCAATTAATTTCTCTTTATAAGGGCCCATTATTGGTAAGAGGTTCATATAACTGGCCTTTATCAAGACTGAAAAATATTTGTAGGCAGTTATCTATTCCCTCCTTTACTAGCCATTCTCTAAGTAGATGAGGGGCTATCGCTTCATTTGAAGCCGGTTCTTCTCTGACAGAGATCAAAACTATTGGGGACTGGAAGAGTCTATGTGTACTGATGTATCTGAACTATAGTCTAGAGTCAAAAATTGCACTAGACAAATACATTGTTAATTTGGGTTTTCACTAACTTTTCTTTCTTGACTGCCTATACATCTAGAAATACAGCTAAGCTAAAGCTTGAAAGTGAGCAGATCACAGCGGAATGAGCATTTAAACATGTGGGTGTCACCAAGTAACCACTGGTAACCGCATCAGTAACCGGGTAACCTAGAAGAGTGGGTGTGACGCCAAAACAAATATGGACCACAGTGAATAATTGTGAGTGTACTATTGGTTATTAATTTATATTTATATAATCAAGGTTATATAATCATAATAATAATAATAATAATTATATATATATATATATATATATGTGGACCATAAGTGTACCCGCACTTATGGACATATAAAGAGTAGCCCAGCGTTATCCCACCAGATGACCTCCCTTCAACCAGTGGACAAGATGTTGCAGGGTACCAACACCAGAGGGCAGACCAGAGGGATTATAAATGGACGGATCACACCTGAAGCGGGCCTCTCTCCACCGGGATCCGTCGCCGCCAGCACCTCCATGCTCCAGAATTTTTTCTATATATATATATATTATTATATACAGTAAAACCCCTCTTAAGGGGACACCCTCCGTTCCGGGCCAAGTGTCCCCTTAAGCGGGGTGTCCCCTTAAGCGGGGTTTTCAGTCTTTCAATGGTTATACAATAGAGAATTCCTACATAAATGAAGGAAACGATGGTTATTAGGTTAAAATTTTATCAATAACACATAATTAAATAAATAACTAAAAACATATATGATTTATATTTATTTACTTGAAGTAATTCATATAATATAAATGAATATAAATATACAAAGAAAATTAAAAAAAATAGATAATAGAGGTTGAAGGTGGATATGCCTTCCTTGTGAAATTCGCTCCTTTTTATACCCCCGGTCAATGTGTTTGTCACAAGGTCAAAGACTATTCAATATAATGAAAAAGGTTCTCTATATTCCTTTATCACGGATCCCTGGATCCCCATTTTGTATACATTGTTATGTTTTTATGTTGTTGGCCCATACAAGTTATCCAAATTTGTCATCTCAATTAATTTCTCTTTATAAGGGCCCATTGTGCAGTAATTGTAAATTACATATAATTTACTGCCGGGCTGCTTTTGTCAACTTCTAATCGAACATACTGTTGTAACAGGTAACACTGCGGTGGTTGATCGAACATTTTATGTTAATTATTTTTCTGGTCACATGACCATCTGACGCCTCTACTAGCGTCATTCCTGCTATTGCATTCACTGTCGATGCACGGGAATTTTTTCATTACTGCTCTTGCTCAAATTTTTACTACCGTTTTCGGTTTTTACCAACATATTTATCACTACCTCTGAACGAGCACAAGATGCCCAGACGGAAGCAGCCTATTTCTCCAAAAAACCGGAGTCAAACCCGGAAAAAGAACCAGGAGAACCCGGCAAACATGTCAGACCAAGATGGCGACCACGATGGCATCCCTGGGTCGCCAGCGTCCTCCTCGGGCTCCGGACCATTGGCGAGAAGAAATGCGGCAGAAATTCAAGATGTCGCCGGAAGGGTCGACGCGATCGACGGCAGGCTGGAAAGCATTACATCTATGTTATCGCAGCTTGTCCAAAACAAGTCGGCGCAACATGACGCTTCTAACAAGGCGCCAGGGCAGCCCGACCGGCACGCGGGAAACGCCGCAGGCCGCTCGTCCAGCCGTGACCACGAATACCGCTCGGGCTTGTACAACCACCCTCACCACCCTGCCCGCCTACCGACACCTGTGCTCCCAGAAAAGATGTCGGACCTGGATCTGCAAGGGGACGCCGCGGACCGGGTGGCCCAGGCTGTCTGGGCCGCTCTTCAACCGGACATCAAAGGTAACTGCGCGATGCCCCACCACTTTATATTTAGGGGCCCTAAGAGAACAAAGACGGGAGTGGATGATCTAACCATCCCGGACTACGCGTATGGTTTCCTTCAATTAGCGAAAATCGCCCCGGACATGGAGACCCGGGACGCCATGGGGGCCCACCTGGAGGCCATCTTGGATGACGCCAGGGATTTCCCGTGGCCCAATGTCCGGTGTTTCTCCGAGGAAGTGTGTGACAGGGTCGCAAACGGAAGGATCACGTGGTTAAATTTGTATGAAATTGACCGACTGCAGACACGGCTGGCTCACGTGCCAGGCGGCCAAGCGACGACAGCTGCAAAGACAAAGGAGGCAGCCAGACCGGGACAGACCGCCCTGGACTTACCGCATCACGTGGCTAGGGCCCGCCCCGGGCCGCCATGTCAGCCGTACCAGCGAGACGAATGCCCGGAAGCTACCCATCACGTGCAAGGAGGCGTACGGAAGCTGTACATATGTGTATCATGTCTTCATAACAAGGCGGCAACCTTCCCGCACCCGCAAATCAACTGCCGGTCCGGACAAAAGGCCCCCGCTGCTCCGGGGTTTGGGAAGTAAAGAACCGGACTACAAAAAGGTACAGAACCCGTGTATTTTATAACTCTACCAGGTCGGGCGCGCTTTCACGCGACGCCCTGATCTGTGTACACGGTTCTGTTCTCCGCGTGCCGGCCAACGCCACGTGCTTTCGCCAAACATAAACAGTGCGAGTCACGTGCAGTCTGGTCACGTGGTTGGCGACGACCATAACAAAAACAAACTCACACGTGGTCGCACCCCGGCACGCTTTCTACCTCTTACTGACTATGGCAGTGTATCTTTGGGACGTATTGTTGAACCTGAAAATGATCGTGATGTTTCTTGTTCTTTTTCACGTGTTTGTTCTACTGTACCTGATGATCTTGACCATGTTGTTTCTCATGTTCCTGACATTTGTGATCGCGTTGTCCCTCATGTTCTCATGACCGTGGCCGGTCCAGCTGGCCCCTCCACGCCGTGCCGCCCCACACGGGACGCGCCCTCAGACCGACGGCTGGAGGGAATTGTGCCTAGGCTGGACAATGGTATCGGCTCCTTACGGGAGGAACACCCCGACCCTGGAGAGGCGGTCGGTGCACCGATACCCCCGGTCCATGATTTTTCAAATGTTTTCACAACAACAGAATGTCCTGAGAGTGCCTACTACACCCCCGCCTTCGTCCCCAACGGCCTGGAGGACACTGTGGAGGCATTGACTCGTGACACAGACCTTTCACCAGTTGCTACAAGTACTCCATGCAGAACCATTACTCACGTTTCGGTCGAAATGAACGACCAGACGGACTCTCGCGTAACTGGACCGGCTGCTGGAGGCGCCCGGGCCGTCCCAATGAGCCCTAAGAAGTACATGGAATTGGTGCTTAGGGCCTGGCCGCACCCCTCAGCAGTCGCCGCCCGGAACGCCCCAGATCATATGAGTATTTATCGGGAGGTGCGCCGCTCCGGAGTCCCAAATTATTTAGGGGCCCGGATACCGATTCCCTCCAACATGAACTGTGACGCCTGGAGTGATGCTTTGACCAGATATCACGACCGAGGCATAGTTGACCACCTTCGTTTTGGCTGGCCTAGCTCGTATTCAGCCGACAGGCCTCCAGTACCCACTTACAAGAACCACGCGTCTGCTATCGCTTTTCCAGCGGCAGTGGATTCGTTCTTAGCGAAAGAAAAACGTTTAGGCGCCATGCTTGGACCGTTCGACTCCCCTCCGTTTTCACCTTGGACTCAGGTGAGCCCTCTGTTGACTCGCCCTAAGCCGGGGGACCCGATGGAGAGACGGGTAATAATGGACCTTAGTTTCCCCAAAGGCGCTAGTGTTAACGACGGGATCGCTAAGAACTATTTTCAAGGCCATGAAAGCCAATATACTCTCCCTACAATCGCGGACCTCGTGCTACGCGCCGGACGAGGCGCTCTCATCTGGAAGGCTGATCTCCGGAGAGCATACCGCCAGCTCCGGATTGATCCACTAGATTATCCCCTACTCGGACTCCAACAACACGGGAAATACTATGTGGACATCTGCCCTTCATTTGGCTGTCATTTTTCTGGGGGAGCTCAGCAGAGAGTTTCTAACGCTTTATGCTGGGTAATGAACCGGAAGTGTGGCGCTCAACTGCTAGCGTATGTAGATGACTTCGTATCCGTTGACTCAGATTTTTCTACCGCTGTCCGGTCTTTTGCCGGTTTTGAAGAGGTATGCCAGCGGCTGGGGGCGGAGTTGGCCCCGGAAAAATCTGTTTTCCCCACAACTCATATCGACTGGTTGGGATTTACAATCGATACTACCGATATGCAAATCACCATCCCTCAGACCAAGCTCCAAGCCGTTATAGACGAGTGTCGGGCTTGGGAGACGAGAACCCATGTCACCAAGCAGCAATTACAGTCGATCTGCGGCAAACTCAACCACATATCCCAGTGTATTCCTCCGGCGCGACGATACATGTCCCGGTTGTTGGATACACTGCGCAGATCACAGGACGACGTCCTGGTCGAGCTGGACATCGAGTGCAAGAAAGATCTGGTCTGGTTTGCTGATTTCGCGAAGAACTCAAACGGAAAAAAGCTGATCATCAAAGATCGGCCCTCGGTCGAGATTGAATGCGATGCGTGCCTGAGGGGCCTCGGTGGTTTTTGCGAGACAGCAAAAACTTATTACAGTATTCCCCTCCCGGAGGCATACCGAGAGGCGTATCACATTAGCCAGATCGAGGCAATCAACTGCCTCCTCTCGGTCAAGTCGTTGAGACCACCCGGAACGCGAGGCCATATCATCCAAGTCACTACGGACAACTCAGCGGCAATGTACGCTTTGAACTCCGGAAGGACTCGAGACCCAATTCTGGCCGCCTGCGCGCGAGAAATCGCGTTAATCGAAGCCTTACACGATGTGATAGTTTGCGTAGTCCATAAGCCGGGGGACCAACTCGTTCTCGCGGATGCCCTCTCCCGCGCGAGTTTCGACCAGGATTTATAAGGCTAAACTCGCCCTCAAATTAATTAAGGATCGAAATTTGTCTCGTCGAGATCCAGCACCGCTATCATATGTGTTGTCTCCAACGTAGTTTTCTGTTCTGTGTTCCAGATAACACAAATCCCCGCCTCATCTCGTCCCTCCGGAGTTCGTGGACGGCAGCAGCATCCATCGGCACCGCAGAGAACCTACATCGCCAGATGCAGGCATACGTCTCGTTTATGATGGCCCACAGTTTCAACCACCTCGACCCGTCCCCAACTCAACTCGCCCTCTTCATACAGTTTTTGGCGAACAGTTTCAAAAGCCCGGCGTCTGTCCGGAATTATTTCTCCGGGGCGCGGACTTTTTTACGGGCAAGCGGTATCGCGACCGGAGTCTGCGATTCCATACTAGTTACTTGCGCTATCAAGGGCGCCAAGCGCTTATCCTCGCACCAGACGTCCCCGGCCGCCCCGGTCCCGCTGGACATCTTCAAAGTCGTGTTAATGGCGCTGGATGCCCCCGGCCCGGTCCAGCTGGCGGCCCGGTCCCTTCTCCTCCTCGGCTACACGACGCTGTTACGTCAGTCAAATCTCCTTACGACAGGCCCTGTCGGGGCGTCTCTTCACACCCTACGCCGCAGAGACATCCTGGTCTCAGACGAAGGCCTACAGATAACGGTCCGCGATATGTCCGGTCCTCGGTCGGGGGCTTCCGAGCATATGTACCCAAGCCGGTCCCCCCCCAGACTTCTACTGCCCTAGCCTCCTCTTTGGCTCATAATGTATAATCGTTTATCTCTCTTATCGTTTTATCGTTTTACCTGAAATGTGTTTATCTGCTTTTACCATGCAATGTTTTATAAATTCCATGTGCAATAAATACATTTTTCTGCAGCCCGGTCTTTGTTAATTGTGCAGTAATTGTAAATTACATATAATTTACTGCCGGGCTGCTTTTGTCAACTTCTAATCGAACATACTGTTGTAACAGGTAACACTGCGGTGGTTGATCGAACATTTTATGTTAATTATTTTTCTGGTCACATACCCATCTGACGCCTCTACTAGCGTCATTCCTGCTATTGCATTCACTGTCGATGCACGGGAATTTTTTCATTACCCACCCACCCACACCTTTTTTCTACTTTTACCTAGCGCCATAGGGCTCATAATGTATAATCGTTTATCTCTCTTATCGTTTTATCGTTTTACCTGAAATGTGTTTATCTGCTTTTACCATGCAATGTTTTATAAATTCCATGTGCAATAAATACATTTTTCTGCAGCCCGGTCTTTGTTAATTATTGGTAAGGGCCCATTATTGGTAAGAGGTTCATATAACTGGCCTTTATCAAGACTGAAAAATATTTGTAGGCAGTTATCTATTCCCTCCTTTACTAGCCATTCTCTAAGTAGAGGAGGGGCTATCGCTTCATTTGAAGCCGGTTTTTCTCTGACAGAGATCAAAACTATTGGGGACTGGAAGAGTCTATGTGTACTGATGTATCTGAACTATAGTCTAGAGTCAAAAATTGCACTAGACAAATACATTGTTAATTTGGGTTTTCACTAACTTTTCTTTCTTGACTGCCTATACATCTAGAAATACAGCTAAGCTAAAGCTTGAAAATGAGCAGATCACAGCGGAATGAGCATTTAAACATGTGGGTGTCACCAAGTAACCACTGGTAACCGCATCAGTAACCGGGTAACCTAGAAGAGTGGGTGTGACGCGAAAACAAATATGGACCACAGTGAATAATTGTGAGTGTACTATTGGTTATTAATTTATATTTATATAATCAAGGTTATATAATCATAATAATAATAATAATAATTATATATATATATATATATATATATATATATATATGTGGACCATAAGTGTACCCGCACTTATGGACATATAAATAGTAGCCCAGCGTTATCCCACCAGATGACCTCCCTTCAACCAGTGGACCAGATGTTGCAGGGTACCAACACCAGAGGGCAGACCAGAGGGATTATAAATGGACCTCCATGCACCTCCATGCTCCAGAATTTTTTCTATATATATATATATATTATTATATACAGTAAAACCCCTCTTAAGGGGACACCCTCCGTTCCGGGCCAAGTGTCCCCTTAAGCGGGGTGTCCCCTTAAGCGGGGTGTCCCCTTAAGCGGGGTGTCCCCTTAAGCGGGGTTTTCAGTCTTTCAATGGTTATACAATAGAGAATTCCTACATAAATGAAGGAAACGATGGTTATTAGGTTAAAATTTTATCAATAACACATAATTAAATAAATAACTAAAAACATATATGATTTATATTTATTTACTTGAAGTAATTCATATAATATAAATGAATATAAATATACAAAGAAAATAAAAAAAATAGATAATAGAGGTTGAAGGTGGATATGCCTTCCTTGTGAAATTCGCTCCTTTTTATACCCCCGGTCAATGCCACCACCCCACCCAACCCCCCCCCCCCCCCACCCCAGTAACTTCTGAGAGAAATCAGCAGCCCTAAAATGACTCATCGTGAGCCGCCCAGAGCCGCGACGGCTCACTGAATACCGCACCTTCAAAGCCCCCAACCCTCCCTGTGTCGCCCACACCTAACCTGTAAGTGGGCCTCTTGCCGGGCACCTTCAGCAGGCGCGAAAATCACTGGTACTAATATCCACTCGCTGTAGCCCGCCTAGACCCGCTAGAGATGTCGGGATTACCATTCAAACAACACACTCCGGCCGCCGGGGCCCGCTCGGGAATGATTAGTCTATTGTTCTGACTGTCCCATACAAACGGGCACCATAAACTTGAATTTTCAGTGTTTTTGATATGATATCCTTCCAAACTGCCCCCTTAAGCGGGGTTTTTAAGCATTTCTGTACCGAAAAACTGTCCCCAAAAGCGGGGTGTCCCTTTAAGCGGGGTTAAAATAAACTCTTAATAGTGGGAAAAATTTCCGTTCCGAGCAAATTGTCCCCTTAAGCGGAGTGCCCCCTTAAGCGGGGTGTCCCGGAAGAGGGGTTTTACTGTATATTATATATAAATATAGATATCGAATGACAACGTATTTTTTATTCACTGCGTTATTACTACTCCTTTGTTGTGAGGCTTGTTGATATGTATAATGCTCATACCATGGTTACTCTTCCTTTCTTGCAGGATCTGAGCTGCTCTAACCGTTATTGCCACTTCTGTTCCAGCCTCCGATCTGCTCACATGAGCTCTAACTGTATTTTGAAAAAACTTTGATCTTAGCCGTACTTTGGGTGTCCCAACTATACAATGGGTCGGAAGGCGAAGGCTAGGAATACAACTAGAGGTTGTAAGGATGATTTTTCCGATTTATCGGAAGAATCAGAACAGTTGACAGGAGATTCCGGATTTATTCAATCGAGTTGTACTGAGCAGGCGCTCGGTAGGCCCACTAAGCCAGGGCGCGATTACTCAATTGAAAATCCTGACAAGCAGGTAAGATATCATTCAAGTTCTACCGGGGATGAGATGGGAAATCGCCTGGACAGGATCGAATCGTCTATGTTCGCAATGATGGAGATGTTTCAAGATAAATTATTGTCAAAAAAGACAGAAAAAATCGAAGAAACAAGTGATGCAAGCAAAGATGTGGATCAACCGCCTATGCTGCAGCCTAACGCGCCTACGAATCCGCACCGCAAGCTAACAGTGACTCCAAGAAGGAAGAAAAGAAGAATGGTAAATATTTATCAAAACAGTTTCTTGAGGAAAATGAGAAACTTCATAGTTTGGAGAAACTATATATCGTAAACATAAAAATTTTGAAGAGCATGTTAAACAATAACCTAGATGTTACAGGCTTGGTAAATCATATGGAACTAATTGCAGAAAAATCGGAATCTCGTGTTTTTACTCACTAGGCACTCATTAAGTACGATAATTCCGTAAAGGAAAGAGTTGAAAAGTGTGGCATTGCCGAATTTAATAACATAAATCCGTCAGAAATTGTAAAACATCTATCGTTTGATGGTACGGTTAGTGCGGCAAAACTTAAGCGTTCAACTCAAAATAACAAATCTCAACTTACCGGGTATTGCAAACTATTTAATACAGGTGATAACGCATGCAAATATCAAAACTGCAAGTATAGGCACTCATGCTCAGAGTGTTCTTCAAAATCTCACGGTGCCTATGATTGTAAATCTCAGAGTAAATCCGGCAACAGTAAATGAAGCAATGCAGCAGATATCCCTTGTACGTTGGACTATTCAAATGCTGTAGACAATGTATCATTTAAGGAATGCGGCAGGGTTAACGAGTGCGATGTTACAGACGCGTTTCTTAAAGGGGGCATATCTGCAAATACTATCAACATTGATAATGTTATTAACGAATCTAATTGGTTAAATACTTCAAGTAGTTCTATTTCATTTAGTGAAATAAAAGAAAATATTTCCCAGAGTGCATTGGAAATAGTGGCGACTGCATCCACCACGTTGGTGGTAAAATTAGTCAACTCTTGCCATGTAAGTTTGCAGAGTATCTCTTTAACGGGGAAAATTATTATCATATGTCAGATGACGACAAAATGTATATTTGGAACGGTGTGTATCGGGGTTTCAATATAGTTGATGAGGGCTGCCCACCGATTTCGAATGTGCGAATTATTCGAGTATTTTATCGGATCGTTTCAAGAAAGAAATGGATATACTGATAGAAAAGGAAATCGCAGAAGGTAAAATAACTGTGATTAGCGATAAACCTAGATGTGTACACTCATTGGGCGCTGTGGAGAAATCTGACGGTAAAATCCGTCCTATTACTGACTGCTCAATGCCAGATAAGGAAAGTATAAATAATCACATGAGTACAACGTTTGAAGAATTTTTTTATAATTCAGTTAATACAGCTGCTGATACCCTGCTAGGGGGGGAATATTTAAGCCTAGTCGACCTTAAATCCGCTTATCGCACTGTAAATGTTTTGGAGGAAAATACCAAATTCCAGGGTTTCAAATGGGATTTAGGTGATGGTGATAAATATTATGTTGATAATAGGCTGTGCTTCCGCCTGAGGTGTGCACCTTACATTTTCAATTGTATATCGGATTTCTTGGTAAATGCGGCAAGAGAATATTAACGGGATTGTTAATTATTTAGATGATTTTTTTATCATTGCTGAAACATACGAATCTTGTCTAGATAAAAGAGATAAATTCATTCATCTGTTGGAATCCCTCAATTTCAAATTTCTCCTCACAAAGTAACAGATCCAAGTACAAGCTGTGTATTCCTCGGTATAACTATAAATTCAGAAGATATGTCTTTGACCTTACCGGAACGAAAAGTGGAGAAGTTAAAAAACAAAATAAATGAAAGTATGGAAAAAGGTTTAATTTCTAAAAAAGACCTAGAAATTATTGGCGGATTGATGTCTTTCAATAGCCAAGTAGTACGGGGTGGCCGTACCTTCAGCCGTAGATTATTTGATAAATGCGCAAAAATGAACAGATCCCAATTGATGACGAAACCAAACTTGACTTCTCACTTTTCAATTTTAAATCCCTCATTAGGAGAAATCTTTTCGAAATACCCTTGGTAACTGATTCATCCTTTTTGGGTTTCGGAGCGTGGTTAGGGAAAGATTTCTTATATGGTTCATGGGAAAATGATTACACTTTAAATGGTTTCGAGGATCATAAGTCACCTCCACCGGAAAAAATCATTGAAGTACCAAACATTAATGTGTACGAGTTATGGCCTGTAGTGGCTGGTTTGAAAAAATGGAGCTCAATTCTTTCAAATAGGAATATCCACGTTGTTACTGATAACATGCAGGTTCTCGCCATGATTAATTCTGGGAGAAGTTCTAATACCATTTGTATGAGTTGGTTGAGGGAATTGTTTTGGTTTTGTTTTATTTACAACATTGATTTACATGCCACGTATATCAAATCAGAAGAGAACAAACTAGCTGACTACTTGTCCAGGTTGAAATATCCAAAATATGTGGAAAAGTGTAAAGACTTATTGGTTGATATGAATATGTGTTGTTCATCTCCCACACAGGATCAGAGATGCTCTCTTTGGAGAGAAAAAGAGATTTAATTTCTTCAGGTATCTCAATTATTATTATATACCTATGTTAGTATAAGCTACACATACCGCCCTCTCCTACCCATATCGTATTTACATCCGTACGACACCAACATGGTGTATGTAACGTTATCACGTGACCGTAACGACGGTCGTACAAAGGCAATGTCCTACCGCTAATCACTCTCCACGCACATATTACGGAACGAGACATTCAAGATGGCCGCCGCTACTGTCGAATCGACGAGTCGACTCAAAGTGCGGAAATAAGAAGTAATACCATAAATAACATCATGATTTCTTGATACAAGGGCTAAACTTGAAATATGTTGAGAATAAAATGTAAATGGAGTACTTATGTAAAGAAGATTCATCGGGACAGACCGCTAGATTGATCCTTCCCTTGCTCGATTTGAAAAGGGAATCTCCGCAGAGTGGGAGTGTAGATTTAAAAGGCGCTCTCTGACTGGATGAGGCTAAACGGTCTCGACCAATCAGATTCGACCTTTTAAACGTGGACGGCAACTGGTATGTTAGTGTCAGGAGACGTACGTCCTAGACATGGTGGCGAAGTACGACAAAAGTAGCAAATTGTAAGTATCAAAATGGCTAAATTAAGGTAAATAATAATAGAGAAACAGGCTGACTGTCTTTGTACGGGTAAAATACTTGGTGAAATTTGAAATCAGATTCACCTCTGCCGAAGGCAGAGGTGAATCTGATTTCAAATTTCTCGCAGGATCTGAGCTGCTCTAACCGTTATTGCCACTTCTGTTCCAGCCTCCGATCTGCTCACATGAGCTCTAACCGTATTTTGAAAAAACTTACTGTTTCGAGGCTAGCTCATTTCGATGTATTCTCACTATTGTGGCAGGTTTATAGGTTTTATACCTATTGTATTTTAAATGAATAAAGTCTGTTTATGTATGTTATTATTACCGCCAACTACCGTGTTTGAAATCAGATTCAAATTTCACCAAGTATTTTACCCGTACGAAGACAGTAAGCCTGTTTCTCCATAATACTAGGAAGGCTCGAGTCCAACAATTGAATTGTTATGTCAATTTTTGTAAAAAATTCCAACTTACAACTTTCCCTTGTTCGCCAGTACAGGCTGGCTTGTATGCTACCTTTTTATCAGAATTTTTATCTCCGGTTAGCGTGAAAAACTACTTGTCTGGTTTATGGTACCACCAAAAGTTACTTGGTTATCAAGATTATTCTAATGATTTTTCATTAAAGATGGTGGTTAAAGGTATTTTTAGAAATTCTACTAAACCTAAAAATACAAGGTTTCCTATTACCCCTGTGATACTGAGAAAAATTTATTCAACTTTGAATATTTCTTCTTCTAATGACTTGGTTTTTTGGTCAGCATGTGTTTTGGGTTTTAGAACCTTACTAAGAAAATCACATTACACAGACTCGGCGCTTTCTCTCAGGGTAAGAGATGTCACCTTTTTCCCAGATCATCTGGAAATTAAGATAAACACGTCTAAAACTGATCAATTCTCTGAAAAACCTTTTGTTATATATTTGGGTATGATCAAAGATTCACCCTTTTGCCTATCATGGCTTTTGGAAAAAATCATTTCCACTTTCAGGTTGTCTCCAAATGATTACTTGTTCGTTCTTCCCACCTTGTCAGGTTTTTCCTTACAACTATTTTCATTATAGACTGCTGAATGTTACAAGGAAATTGGGTTTCGGTAAAGAGTGCATAACCTCACACTTACTTCGTCATGGTGGAGCCACTTTTATGGACTCCATAGGTATCCCACTCGAGGATATTAAACGTAGGGGCAATTGGTCCTCGAGTGTGGTTTCAAAGTATTTACATGGTGATCTGACTTGTAGTCTACTATCAGACTTTACCCTAAATAGGTTTCTGAAGTAGTTTCTACTTGTAGTTGGCGGGTAGTTTGGTCTGTTTATGTATGTTATTATTACTGCCAACTACCGTGTTTCTCTCCTTCCTTATAATGAGATCAATATTATATTATCATATATATTATATATAAATATAAATATCGAATGACAACGTATTTATTATTCACTGCGTTATTACTACTCCTCCGTTGTGAGGCTTGTTGATATGTATAATGCTCATACCATGGTTACTCTTCCTTTCTCGCAGGATCTGAGCTGCTCTAACCGTTATTGCCACTTCTGTTCCAGCCTCCGATCTGCTCACATGAGCTCTAACCGTATTTTGAAAAAACTTACTGTTTCGAGGCTAGCTCATTTCGATGTATTCTCACTATTGTGGCAGGTTTATAGGTTTTATACCTATTGTATTTTAAATGAATAAAGTCTGTTTATGTATGTTATTATTACCGCCAACTACCGTGTTTCTCTCCTTCTTTATAATGAGATCAATATTATATATATATATTGTAACGGTAAATGCAGAATGACAACGAGAACCATCAGATACAGTGTACAGTAATATTTATTCAATGAGCCTACGGATACAGTAACTCTAACGCAACAGGCCAACGGGGGCCTACTCTCAGGTAAGCCTCTAGTCTAAGGTCTGATCCAGTGGACGGTCGTGTCCAGTCTGTCTGCTCCCGGTTGCTGCTCCTCTATTTATACCTCTACTCGTGACGTCAGGACCTCTGACGTCATCCCTCAGTCCACGTCACGATGGAACGACTATCCAATGGCGTTCTCCCCTTCTGGCCGGAGGACCGGAGGACTGGAGGACCGGAGGGTCCCTCTCCGACCGGAGGACCGGAGGACCGGAGGGTCCCTCTCCGACTGGAGGACCGGAGGCCTCCCCCATCTCCGACCGGAGGGCCTCTCGTAGTTCCCACCGGAGGACCAGAGAACCGGAGGACCGGAGGGTCTCCGCTACACTCTTCCCTCCTCAAATCAAACTACCACTCTCGTTTAAGACCCCATCTGGAGGATTTGCCCCTTATGGGGGCTTATCAACTTTAAGAAATCAAGTTTTACTGCTGGGGGCCCCATAGGAGGGACTACCAGGAACTACACACTGGGGACCCCATATGGGGGTCTACCAGGGGAATATACACTGGGGGCCCCTTAGGGGGGACTACCAGGCCTAAGCATACACCGGGGACCCCTTAGGGGGGGCTACCGGGAGGACAACCGACATCTTCAGTGATTCTTCCTTGATCGTCTTAAGTTGGGGAGGGGTGGAACCATCTGACCCGCCCACAGCTGTCATCGCTACCCCATTGTCTGGCTTCCATCCGCTATCCCAAGTGCCGAGCCATCCTGACGTGCCCGCTCACACGTTCTCCGGGGGATCCTACAACACAAGAGCGCCACCTATGCATCGCAATGGCATGTCCTCTCTGCTGCTTCCCTCCTCCCCCGACCCGCACACTAAACGTCACCGACAGTACCTCCGCCCTGTCTGACCTGCCACGGACCCTTTTACCTCCCTGGATGGGGGAAAAGCTGTCTCCGGCGGACCCAAGTTTATTCCTCCCTGCTCCCCTTTTGTTCTTCCGGGAGCATACTCACTGGCTACTGTGCTGCCGCTCTCCGACTGCCGCTCTCCGTCTTCTGCCCTCCAGCTGCCGCTCCCTGGCTTTCGCTCTCCCTCTTCCGCTCTCCAGCTGGCACTCTCCGTCTTCTGCTCTCCAGCTGCCGCTCTCCGTCTTCAGCTCTCCAGCTGCCGCTCTCCGTCTTCTGCTCTCCAGCTGCCGCTCTCCGTCTTCTGCTCTCCACCTGTCGCTCTCCGTCTTCCGCTCTCCAGCTGTTGCTCTCCGTCTTTTGCTCTCCAGCTGTCGCTCTCCATCTTCCGTTCTCCAGCTGTTGCTCTCCGTCTTCCGTTCTCCAGCTGTTGCTCTCCATCTTCCGCTCTCCAGCTGTCGCTCTCCGTCTTCTTCTCTCCAGCTGCCGCTCTCCCTCTTCCGCTCTCCAGCTGTTGCTCTCCGTTTTCCGCTCTCCAGCTGTCGCACTCCGTCTTCCGCTCTCCAGCTGCCGCTCTCTGTCTCCCGCGCTCTAGCTGCTGCTCTCCATCTCCTGCTCTCCCGCTGTCGCTCTCCGTCTTCTGCTCTCCTCCGACTCTCTGATCTCCGCTGATTCTCTGATCTCTGCCGACTCCCCGATCTCTGCCAAGTCTCCGATCTCCGCTGACTCTCTGATCTCCCCTGACTCTCTGATCTCCCCCAACTCTCCAATCTCGCTCCCCCGGCCTGTGGTCCCTCGGAGAACGTTCCCCCGGCCTGTGGTCCCTCGGAGAACGTTCCCCCAGCCTGTGGTCCCTTGGAGAACGTTCCCGGCTAGCCAAACACGGGAGCGACGTCACCCGATTGCGGACTATGAAATGTCGGCATTCTCACTCTCCCGGACCTTGGTGTCCCACATGACAGTGTCCCGTATTGACGGCCGTGACGTCCGCGGGTCCCGGCAGCACCCTTCCCGTTCTCCCGCCTTGGTTCTGGGACCTGGGGGGTGTTTTATTTTCTGCCCGAGGAGTCCTGGAACGCCCGGGGAGAGGTCCCAGGACAGTTTGCGTTCGATATTTCAAAGTCTCCCGGGGAAGGAGAGTCTTGGGCAAGATTCTAGGAGGTCTCCTGAAATATCGTTTTATTTTCAATCCTGGGGCCAGGAGAGCTCCTGAAAAGTGTCCTGCAGCTCCCCTGGCTGGGGACACGTCTAGGGGTGTCGTGGGTGATTCAAAATAACAAATAAAAGCTATTTAATTCATTTGAACTATCGGAAATATATTTATTATGATTTTAATTAAAACTGGAGGTCTCAGATGGAGAATTACTTTGCTATTTACTTAGATTAACATACATTCATAAATGATGAAATTAGTTCCCAAAGATACCACTATGTGCCACCACCTGCAGTATACACAGCCTCTCTTTCAAGTCTCCTCAAAAGTCTCCTACAGGTTTATTTTCTCCTGGGGCTCTCTCAAAGGAGACTTCGGCCGAGGATTTCTCTCCCTCCCGAGGACAGGGTAAATCGAACGAGATTGAGGAGATCTCCTGAAAATTATCCTCAATGGAGCTATCCCTCGTGGGCGAGGAGAGTCCCCAGGAGAGTTGAAAATAAAACGACCCCCTGGAGATGGCTCTCCTTTACAGGCACCACTCTCCACTGAACACAGTTGTAGAACAATCTTTCCACTGAGTCTCCCTCACTTTAATTCCGGTCTACTTCTTGTCATTCTGCAACCGTGAGAAATCGGGAATAAATCCCACCGCTGCCACCAATGTAACGGTAAATGCAGAATGAGATACAGTGTACAGTAATATTTATTCAATGAGCCTACGGATACAGTAACTCTAACGCAACAGGCCAACGGGGGCCTACTCTCAGGTAAGCCTCTAGTCTAAGGTCTGATCCAGTGGACGGTCGTGTCCAGTCTGTCTGCTCCCGGTTGCTGCTCTTCTATTTATACCTCTACTCGTGACGTCAGGACCTCTGACGTCATCCCTCAGTCCACGTCACGATGGAACGACTATCCAATGGCGTTCTCCCCTACTGGCCGGAGGACCGGAGGACCGGAGGACCGGAGGGTCCCTCTCCGACCGGAGGACCGGAGGACCGGAGGACCGGAGGACCAGAGGACCGGAGGGCCCCTCTCCGACCGGAGGACCGGAGGCCTCCCCCATCTCCGACCGGAGGGCCTCTCGTAGTTCCCACCGGAGAACCGGAGGACCGGAGGACCGGAGGACCGGAGGACCGGAGGGTCTCCGCTACTATATATATATATATATATATATATATATATATATATATATATATATATATATATATATTGCCTTAATCACAGCAGTCACCCTCTCCATCGTACAGGAAACAGGTAATGGGATGCCCATGGCCTTTGGTCAGGGGCTCCCCCTGGCACATTCCCTCACCCTGCGCACCCTGCGCACCCCTCTCTGGTGTCCACGCGGTCACGTGTCACCGCACTGTTCTCATCTACCCCTCACTCTGTTCCTGTACTTCACTACGTACACACATACATTTTTACTTCCCACCCACCCTCACCTCTCTCTCCTACTACTACTCATGTAGGGCTATTTTATATACAAATTGTATAACTATATACACTTACAACTTCGTATTGTATAACTATATATACTTACCATAATCGACATTTCACTCAATTGGTCACTTATCCAATATGTATTTTTCTACCATAATTGACTCCATTATATTTGTCAACTATTACTCATTTACCTCATTTCATATAAATTTCCTACTGCATTACTTATCATGTCGATAAGGTTCTCATAAAATTAAAATAAATTTTATTTATCATGTGTTCAGGGATAAGGGGTAATGAAGACAGCTTTGTATGGAAACGTATGATATCCTTTCGAAAGAGATTAAGTTCTATCATCCCACCTAGAAGGGGTACTAGGCTGAAAACCAAGGATTCCTGTCTAGACTCAGCTTTCAGCAAATCTTAGGGGCACCTAATTTTCAAAGGGTTTTTCTAAAAGAAATTTAAAATGGAGCCGAACATAGGTTAGATTAGCTGATAGTTTTTTCCATCTGCTCCAGTGTGCATGCTTCCGTTCTGCGATATGCCCGAACTCGTGGGCTCATTATCATGTGCAGGTTAACACAGTCTTGAGAAAGTATCTAAATGAGAAGTATTGGGAAAGGTAACGGTACTCCTCTTTGAGGAAATATGCATAATCTTCTATTCACAAGGACGTATTCAAACAGACTGTATGTGGGCTGGCGCTTGAGATTTAATGCTTTAAATTATCCTGATGGATGTTTTAGGGTATACTCAATAGCATAATTCTAATACAGGTGTTGCCGTTCAGCGCCGCCTAACGGCCCACTGTGTAGTAACGCGGCCGCTCGGACAAACACTGCTGAGGTCAGCCACATGCATATAGGGAAAGACAGCAATTACACCTAAAGTGTGAACGGTGGGTGTGATTGCAGGAGTGTTGTTTTTAGACAGATTAAATTGTTGGAGCAAACTCTGGTATTGTATCAACGAGTCTGAGCTGTCAAAACTTTATAGTTGATAATTGGTTTGGTTTTAATTTAGAGAAAGATAAGCATATAAGAGCTAGGCCTGCCAATGTATTAATGGGTATTCAATTTCGGTGATCCTATGTTATCTAGGCTATATCTAAAGTAATATTGAGGCAATATGCATGTGTGGCATACCAGATTTGAGCTGGAATACCATAGAATACGATGCAATCGTTATCATTTGTCTGGAAATAATGTAGGTGGGTATTATGAACGTATTACGCTTATACACTCAGTGATCCAATGCTAAAGTATACGTTGCCAGGGGTATGTTTGGTTTCAGACATGGCGTAACTAAGCAGATAACGTGCGACACCAGCCAGTGGAAAAAGGCCTATTGGTTTCCATATATTGCCTTACCCTTCCCTCGCCTAATCCTTATCTTCTTTTACCGCTTTACAATATCCTTACCATTTCCCCATACCTTAATGGTTACCCTCCGTTTCATTATACCCCTCTAGCTTCTTGTCTTTGTATTACCTCTATAATATCCTTCTTGAATACTTTCTTGGACACTTCCCTCTGTAGGTTAACCGTTAATGCATTCCACAATATAATGCATAAGTAAACACACAACCTCCGGATCCTCTCTTTCTTGGTCTTGGTAGGTATGAATACAGATCACTAACACCCGCGCCACAATCACCCTGTCACATCCTCCCCTCGGCGCGACACCGACTCCGGATAGCTTTTTTCTCCCGCTTGTACCCACACAGACACGGCTGCGGCCGGGGCCGGGTAGACCAACTCTGGGCCAGTACAACTACAAGCGCATAAATGATATACATTTTAACTGAATTGCATTTATGTTGTACTATCTATATTATGAATGAAAATTGCAATGCAAATGTTTGGAAAACCGTCTTTAATACTTGCTCAAATACAAAACAGATTCTACACTTGTTTAGTTATACTTACAGTGACAAGCACTAAGCTACTCATTAAGCATTAACACCATCTGCCAACCCTGGCCGCACCCGGCTGCTACCGACCCGCACGGGTCATTGACACCTCACGCGCGCCGCCCGCGGACGGGTGTAGGCGGCCGAGCCTCTACGGGGTAGAACGTGACCGAATGATTGTGGGGCGGGTGATAGTGACGTGTATCCGTAGGGAATATCACCTCGTTACACTTCCATCTCCCATTCCCTCATTCTTTTTTCCTGAAGTTCCGAAATCAACTGTAACCTTCTTACTATCCCAATCATTAACAGAATCTACCTCTTTACATCCGGGCACTTCATTCCACATTTATTCCGTAGTATATCAGTACTTACGTACCTATCACCTTCATAAGCCACCCGCACCCCAGGCCCAGCGCAATACGCAGGCTTCTATTGATACCGATGTTCAATTTTCATCTTACAGATTCATTCGCTCCCGATGTCGGCTCAGCTATTCATGTTATCATTTCACCAAAATATAATACATCCTTGCACTAGGTAGATTCACATACAGTATAACCCCGCTTCTGGGGAACCTCGCATTAGAGAACACCCCGCTTAATGGGACGATTTGCTGGGAACAGATATTTTTTATTTACTTTATTTCAAACCCACTTAAGGGGACACTTTGCTAGGAACGGAGGGTCTCCCCTTAAGCGGGGTTTTACTGTACATTCACTTGTTGTAGAAGCCTGCCCTTTAATTTTGATATGGTGTATGATTTGAATTGACCGTAGTCGACTATAGCCCTATAAATCCTGCGGGTAGAACATTCCATACTTTAAAGGTCTTATCTTTTTCAACTTTTATGGCTGGCTATTATTTCAATACACGGCCTTCAGTCGTGTTTCACTAAAAGGCTTAGTTAAATTGTTTCAGAACGTGTACTGTGTCTGTTGGTGTCCTTTGAGCTGGGTTGTATCAATGTGCCCATGCCGAAACATAACCACGTACCGCAAGCCTACACCTTTGCGCATTTCCTTGATAGCAGCTCGTCTTCAAACTGCATGGGATTTCCATTAGGGAAATTGCCTACGCACCGCGAAGATTTGGGTCGAAGTCACTATTGTACCTCATCACAATGTTCTGAAGAAACATCGTACAGGGTCAATATTGATGGGAAAGCTCATCTGTCCCATTTTAGGTTCCGATCTTTTTACAGCGGTAAGCATGGGATATACTCTCATTTCATATGTTAAACATTGATAGTAACCAAACATTTAGTTAATGCATATTAATACTGAGGCCCTTACTGGTATGTTCAATAAAATCAAATTGCAAATATTACAGTAGCAGTGGGGAGTAATAGATTTAAGACAAAATTGTGCACGGACAGGTTTTGTGATAACGACGTACTGCACTCTCTAAGACTTTGATTCGAATGTGTTTTCAACAACAGCACCTCATAGTTTGTGACTGTCCATCCACAGAACCATTGATTATTTTGCATCTATTTACCTATTACAACATTCACATTGAAAATGCATGGGGGCTCAGTAATCGTCAACCCCATCCCCCACCTTAATCCACTATAATGTCATTGGTCAGCAACTACCATTGCATCAGCAATAGATGCTATTATACATAGGTTATGTAGATCTACCCTCAGACTAATATCACATTTAAATACTCATCAAAACACACCTAGAAACACACTGTAAAGTTATGAACTATAGTTCTTGCAATTGACCTGATACATGCTCTTAACATCTACACGTTTTTAGTTGCTTTTTCTCCACTTTTCTACTGGTTGCCAGGACAGCGGGGAAACCTTTGTGAGAAACAACAGACGGCTTCCATCCCCCATTGGATCGCTGTTGGTTTGTAGTTTCATGACCATATACTAGAACACAAGTGACATTTTTTTTTAAACGAGGTATTTGGTCCCCTAACTTAATTATCCGTTTTGATTGATACCGAAGAAAACCATGATATCACTAGAACCTGTTGAAAGGAAGTAAACTGGTCTCTCAAAATACGACAAGAACTGCAGTATCAAGTACTGTTACGGGAATACCTTACAGTGGAAGATATCACCACCGTGTAAGAACTGTATATATACATAATAAGAAAAATAAATAAAATACGAAAATAAGTAGCAGATAAACATATGTCATTAACGGAACAGAGCAGATATATGGGGCACAGAGTGACAAGTTGTTCCGCTCTCATCCGCCTGTTATTGGACTTGAGTTTCAAAGGGATAGTTACTATATCTCTAGAACTGGCTGAAGAAAATGATAAAAGACGGTGGCGGCAGTGATAGCAGGACTCGATCATGGAATCACAGGTCACAAGAATAGCTCCAAATGTTCCCAGGGGATAACACAATATGGACTAATTGCAAAATACTGCAAATAAAAACATCAGATGATATATTATTAATTCTGACTGTCGAATATATCAAATTACAGTAGCAGTAGTGATAACAAAATTGGTTATATACTTTGATACTGGGATAACAGAACACTAAACAGTAACTCAAGATTTGACTCAGGGATGCCAGAAACTGGCAACCTAGCAGAAAACTGCATATAAAAAGGTTATATACTAAATTAGACTGGAATCATATTGCCAAAAAAGTGCTTAAAAAACTGTCTAGAGGCATTTTGAGTAAAATTTGGTAAGAAACATTTTTAGGTCAATTTTTGAGTGTAGATTTTGAAAAATAATTTTACCAAGCTGGAAAATCTATTTTTAGCCTTCTAACTGACAAAAAACAAAATGGCTGCCAATATCTATTAGAAGATCAAAGAATCTGTTCTAGAATCCTCATTATTTCATTTATATGGTCATGTAGCCTTAGCTCAAATTAAAGGTCTCACTGAGATACATTACCTTACACTAGTTTTGTGTTTGTCATGGCACTTTCGTTGCCATGGCAACCAAAAATCTATGAAAAGTAAATTATTTTACCATTACATTACCACATTTCATAGCTGAACAGGCACAGAAAACATAGTTATCATGCATTTATAGAGATATACATTTATTCATAAGATAAAGTACACATTTATGCCTTTTTCTATGATAATTTGATGGTAACCATGGACACATTACATTGTATTTCAAACAAATTTGTAATCTCTAGCTTGTCCCTTTCAATCCCAGCCTACTAAGAGTCATCTTAAACCCCAAGAATAGGCTTCATACATGTTATGATAGTTTTAGCAGTTTTTAGTTGATTTTCACATACACATACCATTTTCTATTAGGAACATCAGGATGGTCTTCTTTAGTGGCAACCAAAAATTAAAAAAGGGCTATTTTACTATCAAATCTTCCTTAATATCCTCATTTCTTCATATACTTGCTGATGTAGTAGCTTATATCAAAGATCTGATCAAGATCTATCACCTGGGACTGATTTCATGGTTGTCATGACAATGTGGTTACCATGGCAACCCAAATTCAACAAAAAAATTGACTATTTCACCACCAAATACTGTCTAGAATCCTCATTTTTCTACCTACATTTTTTTTATATATTTTTTTTATTGCACGTAATTCACCTCTGTTCGAGATGGTCTTCCATTACATTGGAGCAGCTGTCCGGTTTTTATACATAGAGTGAAATAACAAGTCCAGTAATTATTATAAGTAACATAGATGGTGGTGGGTATACAGTAATTCGTATAGGTAGTATCAGCATCAGTACCATACAATTAGTTAAACCTCTGCAGTGGCGTTATGAAATGAGATGAGATGAGGATGGCAAAGTAAGATATAGTTTACACTGTTGTACAACCGAACAGTTACACATTACAGATTACAGATTACCATTTTCAGGTGGTTTGTAGAGCCACGGATTTCGACACTAACTTTTTAAAGCTATGCTTGCTTGTTGCACATTTTATTGACTCTGGCAGTAGATTCCATGCCCGTTCACCTCTATACTTTGGAGCCTTACGCAGGAACTCACTTCTTGGTCGTACCTGGGTGAATAAGTGTCTCATTTTTGATCTTAATACCATACCATATTCAGGTTCTGCTGCCCCAGATGGGTCAGGTTCAGAATCAGTGTCAGTATTATCATTTAGTTTTGAGTACATTTTTCTCATAAAAAACAATAAAAGTTCAGTACGTCGTCGAGACAGGAACTTGGTTTTAGTGCGTGTGTGCAGCTCTTTGACAGTGTGGGTCATAGTGCGGTCTCTCAGGCATAATCTGAGAGCACGATTCTGCAGACGTTGCATCTTGTTTAGGTATGTTTTTGCAGCTCCATCCAGAATAATCGGAAATTGGGAGGATAGCCTGCTTATAGAACTTGATAGCGATGCTAGTTGTTAGTAGGTGTCTTATTTTTTGTAGTAAGAATAATTTACCGTTCACTTGCCTAATTATTTTTAAAGACTGTTTTTCTAAGTTTAGACAGGAGTCTAACTCTATTCCTAAATAAGAGTATGAATTAACTTCGTCTAATTTGGTCAGGTCAGCATAGATAGGGGGTCTCACCACACTTTTTAGCTTATTCGATGGCATATACCAGCAAACTTTGGTTTTACTGGTATTTACAGTAAGTCGGTTTATCCTAAACCACCCCATTAGTTCATCAAGCTCGGCTTGAACCATATTCGCAGCCGCCAACGCAGAACTGTTACTACTATAGATAACAAGATCGTCTGCATAGATTATATACCGGGTACGACCCAGTACACTTTCAAGGTCATTAATAAAATATATGAATAGAAGGGGTCCTAGAACGGACCCCTGCGGTACCCCAAAATCAGCCACCTTCCAACTTGAAGTTGAGCCAGCAAAGCGCACCCTCTGCTTCCGATCTTCCAGGTATGAGCAAATCCATTTCTCATATTGTTCCCGTAATTCTAGGCAATACAATTTGTTCATTAACAGGTTATGATCCACACTGTCGAAGGCCTTACGCAGGTCCACAAAGACTGCACAAGTTACCTGTTTACAATCACGTGCCGCGTACAAGTCATTAACGAAACGATAGATGGCATCTATTGTACCAAAGTTCTTGCGAAATCCATACTGGTTTTCACTGAGGATGTTATTTATCTCGAGGTGATTGCTAAAATATGCATGAAACAGCTTCTCCGCGACATGGTCATGCAATAGCTCAATGGCAACAAAGGATTTAACAATTCTACCACCTAATATCGTCTAAAATCCACATTTCTTGAATATACACCCATGTTATAGCTCAAATCAATGGTTTCGCTGGGATATATCATCTTACACTAGTTTCATCGCAATTTAGTTACCAGAACAATCAACAAAATGGGCTATTTTACTATAAAATCAACTCCTATTGTGTGAGTACAAATGAGTACAGATCGAGTCTGGTTTCAATATGGTTCAATGGAAACAATAGAAATGTTTGACTGAAATCAGCAAAGATGATGAATATTCTGCAACTATATTATACATAATGCACAGTATTGTACTCATTTAGAACAGATTCTTTGATCTTCTAATAGATATTGGCAGCCATTTAGTTTTTTGTCAGTTAGAAGGCTAAAAATAGATTTTTCAGCTTGGTAAAATTATTTTTCGAAATCTACACACAAAAATTGACCTAAAAATGTTTCTTACCAAATTTTACTCAAAAATGCCCCTAGATCCCAAAATAGCTGGTTTTGATTCTAGTCTAAATGTCTTTAGTACTGTCTAGATATGTCAAAGAACACGAGCGGCAGTGGCATCAACATAGCTAATATATCTGGAACCTTATATCACAAAAACAGCATTTCATATTTCTTTATTGGGTCAATGACCTCAAAAAACATTAAAACAGATTTAGCTTCCTTCATTGATACCAATTGTGCTGTAACCATAAAAATTTCATTATCCGTGACCTCAATGTTTTCAGATTCACATCCTCTTCCAACAGATGATTATCATTAATGAGATCAATATTTTTTCTGTATCATCTTCTTCTGCAGGTAAAGAATCCCACAGTTATAGGGTAAACATTTCATAATATAAACTCCAAATTTAAGGTGAATTTGCTTGATCATAAGACAGATATAAATCGAAACAGAGACAGAAAGGACCAAACATGGAATGCAAAGGCACCATTCGCACACACAAAGCTTGATCAACAGACATAAAGTGGAAAAGGATAACATAATTTTTTTTTTTTTTTTTTTTTAAATTTTCAGTCAGGTTCGCTACATCACTGTTGTGGTCTACCACCTTCCTAATTATATATGTATGAAATAGTAAAGATGAACAACATTAGGACATTTTGATCTTACTACCTCATGTAGTGTTTGATTCAGTCTAGTTATTATGCTTCAAGAGTATTCTTAACATTGTCCTTTTGGTACAAGTATATATCAAGTATATATTACAATGATATGTTACAGTAAGAATCGATAAAAAGATACAAATGTTCCATGCACAGTACATAACATAACAAGTTTGACAATAATAATGATAAAGGTGCAAATACAATGTCATTATGTCATCGCGGAGATCAGTATACAGGTCCATCTGGCCTCATAATAATCAGTTTGTAGATGGTATTAAGTTCATTTGTCACATTTAGTTCCTACTTTTAACCCAAGCTTTTGGACGTCATAGTTCTTAATTTAGGTGATGTTTTTTCTAACTAAACGCTTGAAAGTGGACTTTGTGTTCGCTGTTTTTATGCTCTCTGGTAACTGGTTCCATAAAGTCATTCCTCGGTAACGAGGAGATTTTTTCAAGAACTTAGACTTATTTGCGGATCTGGTGATTCTCCTAGTATGTTCGTTAGATGTTTCGTTTTTGGTGGTTATGTCCTCTCTGAGAGCTACTCGCCTCATGTACGATGCCAGAAGTTCGTCTCTCCTTGTTCCCAGATAGGGTATCCCTGTTTTGCTATGGAGCTCTTCGACAGTGTGCACCATGGGACCGTCACGCAGGCAGATACGTAAGCCTCTATTCTGCATACGTTGGATCTTATCTAGTTGTTTCTTGGTCGAGCACGGGTGGATTGAGTTTGCATAGTCAGAAACTGGCATTATCGTTTGCTTATAGATCTTACAAGCTGTGCTGGTCGTTATCAAGTGTCTTACTTTTGATAATTGGTAGATTTTTCTGTTGAGCTTTTTCTTCAACATGTTTAAGTTTTGGTCAAAGGTTAGATGCTTGTCAATATGTACTCCCAAATATGGGTAGCTATCTACTTTTGCTAACTTTTCTAACCCTAGGAATAGGTCTGGAACCCCTTCGAGGCCCTTTGATTTCCTTTTAGAACCGTACCAGCACAGTTTTGTTTTCTTACAATTAACTGTTAGATAATTCGACCTAGTCCAAGCCCATAGTACATCCAAACCAGATTGTAAGGACGTTACAATTTGTCGTGGGTCAGATGATGAACAATAAACAACCAGGTCGTCTGCGTAAAGTTTAACAGACAGCCCTTGTTCTTGCAACAATCTAACAATATCATTGATGAAAAATATGAATAACAGCGGCCCCAGGACAGAGCCCTGGGGCACACCGTATGTCACATCCGCCCAGGCAGATAGGGTTCCATGGAATCTAGTTCTTTGCTCCCGATTGCTAAGATAACTGTTAATCCATTCCAGGTTGCTCTCTGATAGACCTATCTAGTTTTTTTAATAGTTTCCCATGATGCACACTGTCGAAGGCTTTGCGGAAATCAACATAGACCGCTCCCGTTAACTGTGTATTGTCTCGTGCGACATATAGATCGTTCACGAAATCCCAGAATTGAAATGGTGCATAACATAGTTCAAGTGGCACATTAGTGGCGCACAGGTAAGGGTGCCCAAAACAATGCGAAAGCATGTCAGGGGGTAACCCATAGTTGCTTGTGCAAAAATAAATACAAAAACACATGACACATACCAGAGAGACTGAGCTCAGCAACATACAGCTAATCAGAGGGATACAAAATACCCCATACTGTCTTCTCCAAATCTATGAACGCAAATATATACAAAGTAGAAAAAATATGCCTTATTACACTACCTTCTGCATAATAGTAGACCAGAAGTTCACCAGTAACGGCATTATACCGGCTGCGGACAAGAGACCTTTGGTATGACTTTCGATCATAGGGAAAGCGGAGAGACATATCTCTTTGTCCAAAATAGCAGGATTTAATGCCCGATAATTTCAAATTTCAGGGTTTCAAATGGAGCTACCATAATCATTAGTAACCAGGATGATTAGAGACATTAACCTAATTATGCGTGCAACCCAGCCTTTTTATTTTGGGCAATAGCTATTTTCTACACATTTCGTGAAGGGCCCACTTCCTGAGGAGGTTTAACCTTCCAAAACACAGGAAATATAATTTTATAAGTCTTCTGTCATTTGTGTAGTTGCCATTAGAGTCCTGCATGAAGAATTACCAGATTTATGGAAATTTCGGCAGAAAATCCAAGATGGCCACTCCGCACATGTTGGTATATGGTAAAAACATTTATAAAACAATAATTCCATATCTTTATGTTCCTCTTGGACACATTTGGGGTGATTCATATAGGTTTCTTCTTGTTAATAACCATTCTGAAAGTGTGATAGTGCTCTGTGATGGTCAATTTTCAAAATGGCTGCCAACCAGCTCTAGGGACTTAGCTACATTGCCCAAACTCATTGTTGTTTCATTAAATGCACAATAATGTGCTATATCTGCCCCACTATCAACAAGTTATTGCATAATTCCTTTTTGTCTCATAAGTTTATATTTCGATAACTCATCGGAGTGAGTTTTTAGTTACAATCTCTTTGTATGTGAAGCATACAGGCACTTTTCCGTTGCCTAACTAATCATGGTGGCTCTATGTAACGTGCCGCTGGAGGCAACCCTACGTTACGATCAACATGGTCGCCCCAACGCAGTGAACATGGATTAAGAATTTGATCTTGATCTTCACGTATCACTAGTCAGTACACAAGTCCACAGCTAGCAGTCATTACAGTTACACCAACAATAAAGCTTTGAATGGGACAAAGTCTTGGAGACTAATTTAGTTTGCTATCCGCACATACGGTAGTAACAATATTTAAAGGTCATAGTAGAATAACCTTCGTAACTACTAAGTTATCACAGAACAGTCATTCCAGATTCCTAATGTGGTCTAGACAGGTTATTTCACAATTCAATTAAAAATATAGTTCTTGATTGGTCATTTGATATATAAATGACAGTTCCACCTAGTTCTCGGATGTGTTGACATAGGACTGGTATTGCTTTTCATTTTTGCATTAGGAATTACCTTATTTGGTGGATTTCTAGTTATATTGAGGAGACTGTCCTATAATGGCGCCCCTGCTTAGTGTATTGAGTTCATAAAGGCTGAGACATTTGGTTGATGGGTAATATTGCATGATGGCCTTTTCATACCCCACCACAGAACTAACCCACTGATTCACCTGAGGTGGTCATCAGCATGCGTGTATCCCATGACCATTGATGAAACCAACAGCCCTTTTGTCGATCCTCCCTCCCTTCACAAGCTAACAATCTGTCCTTACCCTATGCAATCTCCTACGTCTTGAAAAGACCCATTGAAGCCTATTGGGACTGCTATCCTTAACGCCAGTCTCCCTAGGGTACCGCGCCCTCCAGGCCGTTCTACTGCGTTGCATTTGGAAACGTTGGTCTACTTGCCATCGAGAACGATACAGACACCATCACTGCAATGCGCTGAGGGAGGATTCCTCACGATAATATCTGACCCAGGCGAGAGCAACTTCCTGTGATGCTTATAAATACATTATCAACTGGCCAGCAGAAACCACAACCATAGAATCCAATCATAAATCAGTTGGGGAGGTGTTCTCTCAAAGTCAGTTTCTTCTATCAGTGACCATGAATAGCAGAAGTCTGATTTTATTGACCGACCGACAGGTATTTCATTTGAGAGAAGCAGACAAGAAATTACACTATTGAAATTACACGAATCTCTCAAAATAACTTTATTATTGATTTCATTCTCACAAACTGTCCAAATGTTATTGCCTCGGGAGTACTGTCACAGTCCCTCAGTGACCATCAGAATATTTTGTAAATTTGAAACTTTTTTTATCTTTTATTCGATCATCTTTGCCATCGACTGTACACAAAAGTTGTTCTTCCCAAGCAAATCAATAGCATATAACCGAACAGTAAACAACCACCACCGATAATGATTAATGATACAAGATGTTCATTGTCTATTCGATGCCATACTATTTTATACAGAGTCTACCACATAAAAGGTACACAACTACAAATACAAATACAAAGCATAAAAGTGCATGACATGTGATGGTACAATAAACATCAACAGCTGGTAGCGTCGTTCAATACTTCTAGCCAAAAACATACCTTATATCCCAAAGAAATTTGGTTTTATTTACAGGTTCAGATTGCAGGGCCCCAATACCGCATATATGTCCCCATGTCACCCCAGATCATTATAAATAACTATTCTGATTTGGAATATCAAAATATATATATTAGGCCTGATCAATGTAATCTTTTATTTTTACTAACGCTTCCCGCTTATATATTCTTTTTGATTCGTTTATTTGAATGCCCTTTGATAAACTATTCCATATAGTGAAACCCACATACACTAATGATTTTTAAAATTTTTCTGTTCTTGGCCTCACTAGCACAACATTTTCTTTAACTACAGCCCTAGTTTCTCTACCGTCCCTCGAGGAATCCATCGTTATTTAAGCTCTTTATGATTCCCAAGAGCAGAAGCAATCTCCTCTCCCTAGGTGATAATACATTACACTTTGACATCAACTCTACGTGGTAACGAGGTTAGAATGAAAACGCAGTTTACAGGATTAAGATGTAATGCAGTCAGAAGAGTAACGCGGTAACGGAGTTAGAATGGTAATACAGTTATAAATGGTAATGAAGTAACGTGGTTAGAACGGTAACTCTAACATGGTAAAGAGCTTACAAGATTAGGAGGTAACGCGGTTAGAGAGGTAACGCGGTAACGAGGTTAGAATAAAAACGCAGTTTACAGGATTAAGATATGATGCAGTTAGAAGAGTAACGCGGTAACGGGGTTAGAATGGTAACGCAGTTATAAATAGTAATGAAGTAATGTGGTTAGAACGGTTACTCTAACATGGTAAAGAGCTTACAAGATTAGGAGGTAACGCGGTTAGAGAGGTAACGCGGTAATGAGGTTAGAATAAAAACGCAGTTTACAGGATTAAGATATGATGCAGTTAGAAGAGTAACGCGGTAACGGGGTTAGAATGGTAACACAGTTATAAATGGTAATGCAGTAACGTGGTTAGACCGGTAACTCTAACATGGTAAAGAGCTTACAAGATTTGGAGGTAACGTGGTTAGAGAGGTAACGCGGTAACGAGGTTAGAGGTGTAATACTGTAACGAGGTTAGATTGGTAATGCAGTAACGGTAACGTGGTAACGATAACGCGATAACGGGGTTAGGATGTAATGTGGTCATACATATAACGCATTCTTAGGTGGCGTAACGCAATTAGAATGTAACACGATTTGATCAGTAATGTTTTCTTAGTTAGCGTAACATGGTTGAATGATAACGGGAAGTAACGCTATGTAACGCAAATGCAGTAACACATTTTTTAACCAGGTTTTGATAGTTATGGACATTTTATGACAGTTATGGACACTTTGATAGTTATGGTCATGACGAATGTCCATAAGTCATTTTTTATAGTTATGGACATTTTTGATAGTTATGGACCGCACACCTCTCGTCTTCAGCTGAGTTCATATTTACTGTCAGAAATATGGGAACCGGGGCTCGTGGGGAACTGTGGTAACTACCTGTGGCAACTGATATTACTACTGGATGCTTTAGATGTACTTATCTTAATACTGCATTCCACGGACAGCTACACTCAGGTTTCAGCGGAGTTATACTGGAGCTCAGGCAAAATCTCGTCCTCACGCCACCACGTCCATAACGCAGGTCATGCACAACCTACAAACTCTAAAATCATTGCAGTTTTCTTGTGCAGAAAAAAGTCCTGGCTTGTTTTTCATATATTTGAAGTTTTTAAAAGATTGCGAATACTAGACCATTTTGCATGGCAGATTACAAGAAGTCTTAGTATAATGAGCTCCCACTCCACAGACATGGCACTGCCAGGTGTCACAGTACCTCACTTATTATCTTCTCTGACACAATCACCATGCTTACATAAATTTTTTAATTCTGCTAGAAGAGATCAGACACTATTGGCCTCTAAAACGTAAATCATTGAAATTAAAAAATGCCCCACCCAACGAAATACCGCGAAATGAAACGGCCTCCCCCCCAGGCAAATACTGTGGAGTGAAATGCCCCCACCAGGCAAATACCTCAAAATAAAATGCCTCCCCCCGGGCAAATACCTCTAAATAAATTGCCCGCCCCCCAGGCAAATACCCTCATATAATTTGCCCCCCCCCTCCAATAGCTCATCACCCCCTGCCGAAAATAATGAAAGGTCCCTTAATGAATGTTTCTGTGATTTGTTTTGTTTTTCTTCAAATTTGAACTTGTGCCCGTTCCTTGCACATGGTGAGTGGGCAATAAAAGGGAGTTTTTCCTTGTCTGTGGGTCGAAAGCATCATGCCTTACTGAAAAAATGGAACAGGCGAAAGTTTGTGAATGGCTTTATCAAATCTTGTTTGCTTCCTATGTGTACGGTATGGTTTTTTCCGCGGTTTAATACTGTAAAAACCTTGTGCCTTTTTGCATTCAACTATTTTGTCATTTGGTGACATAAATGATTGGCCATAAGGGTTTGTCTTTTTCAAATTCGAGTTTGGATTCAGGCTTTCACAAATATCTATATCTGGATTTGTCAACCTGTGCAACCCACATGTGCTTCTTAACATGTTCTTTGTGGGAAATATTAAGATTATATCTTTTAAAAGGTTTATAGTGTACTTAAACTCAGAACTGTATTAGACTCGCGCCTGTTTCCGCGAAATATTTCGGACGTTCCAGATAACACATTTTGGGCTCGTACGTGCTTGCATTCTAAGCTATTCTGTCATGCTTGGTATCATTTTCATAGGAAAACCAATGTAAATAGATCTGTGTTTTATATTTTTGCCTTTGAAACTCTGTGATACAGTTTGATTCCAGGGTCTGTCAGGCGTTAGGGGAAGTCCATGTTGTATTGGTTTTATTTCTTATTAATGCCCATAATCAAAGTGTAATTGCAAGGTAATATGGGAGAGTTTTGTGCTCTGCCACCGAAAGTCTATAACCTACCTCTCCAAGTCTGACTGGGTAATTTAGATGAAAGCTGGAGGGTTTGTTATTTTCATTGCATTAATGACATGAATTCCCTGGCTGCTCATGATACGGATTGTGAGACACTTCTAGCCTAACGTACGTCTAGAAGCAGAACCTCTCCCATAAGCCATCGCCCACTCGCACCTGCAGGCGGTCTATAATTGCCTGGTATTATCTGTCTACTTCCTCGGTAAATTAGAAGGAGAGACGGAGCGAAAATGGGGTGAAAGGAAGGAAGGAAGGACATACTGGGGACATGACCGAGGCATGGTTTGATACTGTTCATCTCCTGGCCCCATATAAGGTAATTGGATATATGGCTGTTGTTATCAATGTTATATTGTTTCTTAACCACAGCATGCAAATTTCAGTTCTCATACGCTTAATTTCCTCGTATAGATGTCTACTCGGGCGTGAATAAAGTCGTCCCATTTGGCGTTATATTTACGCCTGATTCAGTACGAATCCTGCGCTAGGCCATGTAGACACATGGGTGTAAATCGTCAGAACGTCTTCAATGGAGTACTAAAATATAGACCATGGTCACGATTGGCTGACGATTCAATCTGTAAGTCAATGTAGATCTCAGACTGAGTTTAAATATTGGAATATACTGAAATTTTAGAAATATTGAATGAATCTCAACGATATTTTAGAGGGGTTTTTATCTGGAGTTCTACAATTGTCGTTTCCTATTAGTATGCATATTGGTATGCATATTGGTATGCAATCCTGAGGTATTGTGAGTCAATCGCAGAAACCTTTTCTTCTGCCACAATTTTTTCTGACCTCATGATAGAATGGGTTTCGTGTCGGGAAGTCAATCGTTAGGCCTACCGGGACCAGAATCAGCGTTGGTGAGGGTAAGAGGGGACCCCCACCTACCACGATAGGCCACGACATGCTTCCCGATCGCTATACGATTTGAAATGCCCGAATCGTGGCCTATCGGTAGGTCCCCGATAGTTTAAAATCGTGGACATGGTTTGAAATCGTAGAGCGTACAAATGCCTTTGGAGGACCAAAAACATAAACCATGGTCACGATTCAATCTGTGTATCAATGTATATGAGTTTTAATATTGAAATATGTTATAATTTTGGAAACATTAAATGAATCTGAATAGTTTTTAGAGGTATTCACAACATAATTTGAAGTTATTTTTCAGACTCTAATACAATCAAATTGAAAAAGATAACTGTGATAGAATCGTGATTCCGATCTGAAACTTTTATTTTCAGACCTTTATCCTTAATCAAATGATATCATATTTTCACCGAATACATATCTGTATACGGCCTACCTAATTCTAGAATTTCATAATTTTCCATCTAGTATTTCACCCACAAGAGATATTTTCCCATCAAATACACTAAAATACCCTATGACAGGCTATGAAATTTCCAACATGTTGGAAGTTATCGGGACCTCTACGATTGGCGTTTACAATCGCAGCCTATCGTGAGCTGTCGTAGACGGAATCGCAGAAACCTGTTCCACCTATCACGATTTTGCCAGACCCCACCCTTCAATCGGAATGGTGTCGGGAAGGCCGTCGTAAGGCCAATTGGGACCAGAATCGTGGTAGGTGGGGGCAGGCTTTAAACCTTTAGGCCTTGCACCTACCAACGTCGATGGTCTACGATAGATCTCCCAATAGGCAACAATTGACATGTTTTTATATGTATACGTCCATATTTTATGCCAGCGTATGCGGCGTACATAAATCTGGTTTCCTTGTATACAGAAGCTGACTGCAGGCCTTCCTCCATGCGAGCAACTCGGGCCTCGACTCCGGAATTTTCGGTGATATCCGGGTTGATTTCCTCCGTTTAGACGCCCTGGTGTTCTTGGGGCTAGCAGCTTTCCGGAGGATTGGAACTAACGGAGGAGCGACGAGTAAAATATCCTCAAGAATCCGTTGAAGGCAGGCGATGGTCATCCATTCACACACACACGGGGGGGGGGGGGGGGGGGGGGAGCCTTAGGGGAGGGGGGAGGGGGCTTTCTCTAGCAAGTGGTCAGTGGTCAGGGTTGAAATTGAAGGGTGGCAGGGGCAAGGCGGTCGGGTGGGAACCTTTTTTTTATAAAAAAATTTGAGTGATACAAAAGGCTCCCACAAAAGAGAAAGCCACTAAGTATAACAATTATAATTGTAAAGTCATCACTCAGGAGCCAGTAATTATGTAAACTCTAGATTTATACACTTGTTCTTGTTTTTCTATAAAAACGAATGTAAGAGAGTACCTCGAAACCTGGAAGAGCACTCATACCGGCGTGTTGCCGACGCTTTATTCAGCTTAATAAAGAATCTGATGTTAAAAAAAGTGGGGTCCCTGAGTGCACTGTCTCAACCCCGAGCGGTCCCCCTGGCGACCGGCCCGGCAGGAAACCCTATTGGCTGGTCTTAATCCAAAACTGGTTTTCAAGCAGGTAGTGCTGATGTTAGGGATTCCTGAGGACTTATTAGTTTTTATTTTCTGTATTAGTCGGACAGCGTCATTGACGCCTATCTCAGATAACTCGATGTGGGTGGGAGCATTTGCTGGCACATAATCTTGGACTTGTTTCAGAACTCCAGCTGGCTTTGTTATCCGGCTGGCCACACTAATGTAATGAGTATTTAATAAGTCAGCTAGAGATTTTTCATCTGCTAGATTACCATCGTTATCATAGAGAGTTAGGGGCGCCGGCTCATTTGGTGGTTTCCAGGTAGACCTTACTGAGTTCCAGAATCGTTTCGGGTTGGTGAAATTTTCAACCAGCTCACGCTTCACATGGAGTGCCTTTTGATCTCTGATATTTTTTATTTATTTCCCTCGATAAGGATCTACATTCTGCCAGGGCCAGAGGGGTACCGCCCGTATGCCTTCTACGGACCATAGTGGCTCTTCGTTTTATCATTGCTTGAGTTGCTATTGGCAGGTCTAGGCCATCTCTCTGTTTAATTTTAATAGTACGGAGTAACAAGTGGACATCTAGGAAACTGTTAATACGTTTTTCCCATGATATGAAAAGGGACTCTGCTTACATTAGGCCACTAAAAAACCAACTTGTTTCTCATCACCGCGCGCATCAGAAAAAACGATTTTAGAAGATTTTTTTAAAATAGATGAACCTTGATAGAAACTATGAAACGTATGTGTATTTAGTATCAAATTAAAGCTCCTGATGACAGGGATGCATTAAATGTATAGCCAGAAAAAACTGGAAATCCCGCGTAAGCAGACACCCCGCGTAAGCAGCCACTTTGGCCCGGATCGGAGGGTGTCCGCTTATGCGGGGTTTTACTCTATGTCTGCCATCTTTGATATAGCAAAAAAAAAAAAAAAAAAAAAAAGCGCCCTCGTCATATTTTTCATGGCTTGGTGATGAGAAACAAGTTTTTTTTTTTTAGTGGCCTTAGGTTTAAATTTGGAGGATTATAATCCCCTAGATAGATCTAAGTTTCGATAGGACCGACAGGTTACCATATGCTGGTGGACCTTTGGCTTTGTAAATTTTCGTATGGCAAAAATCGGTATGTGATCGCTTATATATACGCATTGCAGTTCCCAGATAGTTTTACATGCCTACAGTTTGTGTAGATATGGTCTATTCTTCACGCACCATATTTGGTCATATAAGTGTTGCTCGTTTCAAGGTACTCAAGTGAATGTTGGGAGAGGAAATCTTTCATTATCTTGAACTTATTCGTAGTTTTGTAGTTAATATTTAGATTAATGTCACCCAAAATCCAGATCTCATGGGAAAGATACCTATTGTCGCACAGCAGTTTAGATAGATACTGAAAGGCACGCACTGTGTTCCCATATGGTCTGAAATATACTGTGATGATCTTCTTGTTCCCAAGTTTAGAAAATTCACATAGTAATAACTTTATGTGTTTGCTACTAATACAGAAATCATCTAATTTTCTGACAGAACGGGCCAAAGGGAAGCTGACATAGAGTATAGTACCACCCCTGGTCTTTTCCAAGGCGGGGTCCCTATCTAGTCGAAAACTATCCATTGATGGGATATTCAGTAGGTTATTATCGTAGCGCTACTCCAACCAAGTCTCAGTTACAGCTAGGTAATCCATCTCATTAAATAAGAGTTTAACCAGTTCTAGCTTCTTGTATAAAATATGGATATTGATAGTTACCATGCTCATACCCTTCATGGTCGAGACTTCATTTGGTAATAGGAAAACCATAATTATTGGAGTATAGAAAATGACACATGCCTTTACTGCTACTTACCGCATACTCGATCTGATACCATTCTGCTGTCGATACTTGGGGATATAAGAGACAGAACACAGCATACACATTCTTTTCATTTTCATTTCCATTTATTGAGTTAGTGACCTCAATTCGGAAAGCGGGAATCGTTGTCATTAGCTCCAGGCATGGTATCATAAGTAGTGAGATGACTCCGCGGGTGCGGTGCAGGCATACAAGAAAGGATAGCGGTTTATATGACTTAGGCTTCCTATATATACTAATTTTGACATCAAATTGAGTAACTATGGGTTAGTAACCTCACAATGGCGATAGAGAACCTTATCCATAGCTAGTCTTCACCCATAATACGACCTTATAGATAGCGACATTCCTATACTGTACATGGGAAGAATCATAATAGGGACATGAAGTTGATTAAACAAGGCAGATATTACAAGGATACAAAGTGCATTACATAGTTCCTGTGGTACCATTAGGACACACAGGTAAGGGTTGTAATAGTAGGTGTAAAACATGCATTTTACTGACTAGACAATGGCACACAAATGTGCAACATTTGGGGCAATGGATCATGCTTGAGTAGGTTTTATAACGTAATCAAAGGTAGTATACCGTAGCGGCTAGCCAGAGAAAATGACTTTCTATTAGAACTGTAACTCGTTTGGGGAAATGGTACCATGCATCCACTGTGATCACTGTTAATAGCAAATACAGGTGAAGGAGTCCTTCAGCCGTCTGAAAGGACTTTATAACTCTATAAGTGAGAACCCAGTTGTCCCGCAGGGCTTTTAAGAAGCACTTATATATTAAGTGCCCATCATGAAGGATGGACTCCATCCTGCAGGTAGGCGTAAACATGTATTTTACCCCTGTATGTTCCCATGTTTTTATGGATTACGCCACCTATTCGGGTCGTCAGAAACCCGGCCCTGGTATTCATAGCTATGATTCCCTTATTCACTCTCTCAATAATCGTTTCCATGAGTTTCTGTTGGTTAGCCATTACTGGGATTGTATTTGCGGCAGCCAGATCTATGCCATATAGAGTACAGAGAATTACCGGGGTGTCCGGCCCCACCACATGTAGCTTATTTATCAGATTATCATAATCATCTAGTGCATTTTCAGCCGCGATAGAGACATTTGTCTCCCTCAGGATCATTTTGCGTGGGTTTCTAATCACTGCAGTGATTTGATTTATTGCACATGTTATATAGACAGCACACCAGTTATAACCTTTTACAAGTGGCAGGATAGCATCACACACCTCTTTTGTGTTGTATCCGGGGAAAAAGACAACCATAACATCATAGCCACCTCTAGCTCTAAGACAAGATTGAATATATCGCAAACGTGAATCTCCGCATAAGAGATATCTGTAGTTGTGTGCCATAATGATGATCCCACGTTTTCATCCAGGTCTACAACGAGATAAACGTAATTTATCATCAACATCTGTGAAAGGACATCAGGTTAGATTTTCCATAGGAAGTTATATATTTATGTAAGTAGATCGGTAGCTAGCATTAATATCAATATTCAGTAGAAAAGCCAAGAACAACGTGAGATATAGTAAAACATACTTACATACCAATGTATAGTATCAGTGAGTAACTTTTTTGTAACCAGCGTAGCTTGTTGGGTCAAAGACCTTAGCAAAGAGAAATGTGTATGAGGCAGACTCAGTTCTTTGAGTGAGCACAGGCGGGGGTCGATATATGCAATGTAGGGGTCAGGGTAGTCAAGCAGTGTTGTTTCACTTCACGCTAGGTGGCGCGAGTGCCGATCCCTGTCGTGCGGTAAGGCCGGTGGACCCATGGTATGTAAATGCTATGGGGTCACCTGCATTACATAACTCAGTCACTATTTAAGACTGAGTCCACGGCAGGTTGACAGGACTTGTCGTGGTGCCTCTCTACAGAGTGAACGCCTGGAGCCTCATGTGTTGGTAAAATGGGATTCACACAGTGGGACAAATGGACCTGAGACTGGTGTACTTTACACCTTTGCGCCAGTCGGCTACTATTTCCAACTGGGAACAAAGTTTCACAGATTGGGGTGTTCTACAGTCTCAGGGGAACATGGCGGATTCAATTCACATGAGAAGATTTAACAGGTACATAGTCTCACCCCTACACCCCTACACAGGGTAGACAGGGTAGACAGGGTACACAGTCGCCGACTCAGGGTACCTCCCCGTGTGAATAGGTGTTATTTGAGACCGCTGAGACTCACAGATTGGGGGAGAACGTGTGAAATACATTTGTCTCACCAAAATGTCCCTCTAAATTTTAAACCTGTTTAAAGTCAAAATCTCATGAGATTCTGTTCCTTGTTAGGGGCGATTGTCGCCGACAATTGCAAGAGAAAAAAGTTGTCTCAGCAAAATGAAAGCCTGTCATTCACACGAGGAGATTGTGTTCCAGTACCGAATCTCAACAGGATTTGTCTCAGACAAACGGCCTGTGAGGTACATGAATCCCACCGTGTGAATCCCGTTTTAGGTTGCATTGAACACCTTTCAACGTTGAAGAGACCAGTATCTCTTCCCGCGCTAGTTGGTGCCCCGAAGCACCAACATATTGTAATAGAAGTACTTGAATAGAGCTTGGTACACTGAAACAGTCCGGAGTCTGGTTTTGTCTTCATAGTTAAGTGGTAGGTAGTAGATTCTGCATCTCCCTGCCCTTTCCAGCGGGTAAAGCCCAACCCACCTGTACTGGCACGGTAAGTACAGGGTAACGACTGAGTCTCGGAACCCCCAGTCGGCTGTAGATCACGGAAAGTGGTAAGACACTTTCAGCGACTAGGAGATATGCTACAGCATTCTTCGTAGAAAGAAAGTGAGGTATACTCAATATATGACCGGTTTTATATACCATGTCAGGTTGTCATTCAGGTACCTGGGCAGCCTGACCATCGGCCACCAATTCATGGTCAAGAAGATCGCTCCAACCACAGGCAGCGTCCAGCTTAGCCAATTCAGGGTCTGGGACATCTAACAGGCCAGCTGCCCTGGACGCGGTCCGTGACCCGGCGGTCATGGCCTCCGTAGCACGCTCCCTCCTTATGTTCTCTCGCAAGTGCATGAGTATCTTACCGAGGGCATTTCTACCAGTGGGTACGCCAGTGTCATAAACATCTGCGTTTATTTCGGAACCACCTCCCCAGAAGTGGTCTCCTAACAGCCCCTCTGCCATTCAGCAGGGATGCCAGTGGGGGTCAGGAAAAAGTTCTACATGGAGACTGAGGCCAGTCTATGTATCACCCAAAACGCACATGGTGTGTGGGGAATCCCATCACTCTTCTACCAGATCCTTGGGCATCGACTGGCAGTATAGGATATCTAGGTGCCTGCTATGAGAGTGGGTACATGTGTAGTTCTGCACTAAATGGGGTACTCTTGAATGAAAATCATTTAAGAAAGATTTCAACACACTATAAGTTTTATATTCTGCAGAATATCTTTACAAGTTCATTAGGCATTCCTCTGATATTTTCTTTTAGAGTTTGTAATGCTTTAATAATGCTATTCTCACAGGACATATTTTAAGCCAATCAGATGTCAGTATACAAGTTTGCCCTTATCCGTAGGAGCATTTCCCACAAGAATCCGACCATCCTACAGCTGTAGATTGGAGCACTGGGATCCATAAGCCCTGTAACTGAGTGTGCTGGAGGTAGCTGAATTCAGAATTTTGAAAGATTACAGAACAGGTAGAACAGGTTTATCTAAGATTTAGATTTTAGGGAACCTGGAGTGTGTATGTTCTCACAGCATACAATTTCTTGAAATTTTCATCTCTTTGAGACTAAAATGAAAATCCTACATGTAGGCAAAATCCTACAGACTGGCATCCCTGATTCAGGTGTTATTTTACATTTATCCCCGATTAGCTTAGCATGCAGGGGGGTTGGGGTGGATACTATCGACTCTACAAGGTCGGGGTCACCGCAGGTTCGGCATTTCTATGCTTGAAATAGATATTCACTACTTTTGTATGATACCCCATCATGATTTATGTCTACATTATAGAAATCACTTAGGGGTGTCCAGGGGCCATGAAACAGGATCCCGCTTTTTGACAGCTTTGTTCCCTCTTTTGGTTTTGGTTTAGGTTTATGGGCTGTCTGCCATTTCTCAATTATATCAATCACACCATCATCACTTTGATCACTGTCCCTCCTGTCAGGGTTAGTTCTAACTGGTGCTGGTTTTTGTTTCGATTTTGTGTGCCAACCTGATGGAGTTTTCAGCGCTGGCGGGGGCTTTAAGTGATCAGGTATTTAGTCCATGTATCTAGCGTTGTATTCTACCCCATCAATGGTGATTTTTCCCCCGTAATACTGCATGATTTTTGTTTTTTCGGCAGTGTGAGGCAATTAACCGAGTATGGGTCCTAGCTGCCCTCGTTTCACGGTCCTCGTCGGGGTTTAGGAAAACCTTATCATAGTTTGTATTACGAAGTTCTTTTTTACCGCTCATTATTCGATCTTGTGCTCTTACTGAGGTTAAACAGCAGAGGATAGGCATGGGCCTGTCGTCATCTGTTTGTGTTTGAACTTTATGGCCATATGATAGGTCTTGGATAGTAATCTGGTTGTCTATTGATTAGGGTGAGGACTCCGTCATAGGGGTCCTCATCCTCGTCCAGCCTATAACCGTTTATATATAGGTTAAAGATGATCAAATATGCTCAATTAATGAATACAAAAGATAAAGCCCCGCCTACCATGACTGAGCACGCGTATAGCGAGGCAAACAGGTACAATTTTCACCTGGGAGCACGTCAAGTTTAGATTTGAACCTTTTAACATCTTGTTTTAGTTCTGAAGCAGGTAAGGGGAAGTGTGTTTCAGAGTACATACGATGTTTTATTATTGATTCTAGAGCTCCTGAATCTCCTGATTCCGAGTCTGCTTCGTGCCAGTTTGTACAGGCTCAGCATTTTGAGATATGAGCGTTTTAAATAAAAAACATAAAAAAATAGAAAATAATCAAATGAATATATTTATTTAAACTCAACTTCAAAGTAGATCACATTTTATGAATTATTCTCAAAAGGAATCTGATATTTGATGAACACAATTACATATGAAAAGATTGATGGTATATTTGACCTTGAAAAGTAAGGTGAAGGTCAATTTTGTCATTTAATGCAAATCTATAAAATTTATTAGATGAAATGCACTGGGTTTGCAGAACAGAATATTTCTACATCACTCCTTAAAATTTAGACATCTTAAATTCCATACCAGGGGCTTGGTAATGATTTCAAAGCTCAGAAAAGCTCAATCTGCAAGTTCTTCTTCAAAATACTCTTACTCTTGCATATTCTCATATCACCTTTTTCAGTGAACATTGAAGTTGGCATTGGGGCAAGTTCAAATCTCATACCAAGTTGAAAACCCCCAGAGTGCTTCAACACCATAGCCCTTGAGTAGATTAGTCCAGAGTCAATTGTGTTTCTCTCTCCAACTTTTAGACTTTTCCTAGTGATAGCCATGGTTACTACTTCTTTGATGAGTGTATCATGGAAGCCCTTTGGCCATGATTTCTCAAATGCCTTCCTTTTGGCTGTCTCCTATTGAAACTGAATTATCAACATTTACATTCTCTGGTCCAATCCTACCAGTACAAATGTTGACAATTGACTCAGGGGGAGTGCCAAGCTTTAAGGGATGGATCATAGATTGTAGCTTTGTCCTAAGTTTCTCTCTGTCATCTTTGTCAGATTTGATCCTCCCTTTTCCTTCTTCCTTGTGAATAAGTACATCTTCTGTTGCATCTTTCTCACACATGTCTGACAAGTCCTTATTCAACTGCCCACATATGTGAAGACTATGAGCCCAAGTCCTCACTGTTTTGGGTTGCAAGGAAATCCCTTTAAGACCACCAGGAGACTTCCCATATCTCATGAATGTCGTCTCAATGTACATGTCTGACCAGATGCCATTCCATATGTCTGGGCTGTGGCGCCTGACATGATCACCTGCAAGAAGACTTTTCAGGACATCTGATGGTAAATTCTGCATGGATCTTAGATAGTACAGGCCATATCTAGCATAATTGTAGTGTCCGGAGGCAAAGAAGCATGGGCCAGTCACCCTCTCGTTCCGCATGTACGTACATATCTATTATGAAGACTGCATTGATCAATACTTGCACTCAAAGTCTAGTTGTATGTGTGGAAGCTGCTGAATCTCCAAGTTTTCCAACCATCTGTTCATATGAATCACTATCTTTGAGTATTTCCTCAAGAAGAACTTCAACAGTTAATCTTAAGGCACGGACATTCTGGGGAAAGTTTTTTCCAGTTAGCATCTTCTTGACTCCACCAAATGACCTTTGTAGTAAGTCTTCCAAGCCTGTATTGTCCATTAATGTTCCTATAGCTCCAACAAAGGACATGAGCATGTGCATGCCACCAAGACGAAGGACAAAGTACTGTCCAAACATATCAAGATGTCCACATGTCATTGAGGCTTACTCTGTAGAGCTGCTGGTCCACAGTAAATATTGTGTATACTTGGCCAGCTTCATTGGTCAGGTGTTTTGCTTCTAACATCGCTGTCATCATGGTACTTGGATGAGATGGTTTCATGTCGATAAGTGGATTGTAGACAGCTGTTATCATTGGTTTCACTGTGTGACCTTGTAATCTAGATTCTTTGGTATAAAAACCTCAATAATTTTGTAAAATGTGAAATCCACTTCTCCAGCTCTACTTGAAGATATGACCTGTTTTGTAAGGACTTTCAGATCAAGTGGGGTCCTGAACACAGCATGTGGCATCTCCGGTCTTTTTGGACCATGATATTCTACAATATGCAGATCAGATCCAACATCCTCTTCCATCTCTGACCTATCCAGCCGGGGAATTGTAGATCCTTCACAGATTTCATTGCCCATTCTTGGCTGCATAAGAAGCAAAGCCAGGGCATGAGTAGAGTTCATGCCATTATGAGAAGAAATGTAACAGTCAAAATTCTCTGCAACAACTTGAATGAGTTTCCCACCTATCTTTATTCCTTGTAATTTCATCTTGGACCTACAAGCTGCTGCTTCAGATGCTTTGAATCTGCGTACCTCATCATAAGAACAAGTTATACCAAATTCTTTGAACTCTTTTATCAATGTCCTACTTCTAGTTCTCACTCCAAGTGCAATCTGCAGCACAGTTGGATGATTTCTCACACAACTGGTAATCATATTGCCTATCAGGAGAGACACTAAAGTGGAATTTAGATTCTTTGAAATGCATGACAACAGATAATCAAGGATGGGACTGACATCTTTGCTAGCTATATCATGGCTTACCTTTGTGTTATATTTGTCTTTGTTGTGGTCTATGGTCTTGTTGTCTTCTTCTAACCTGCCAATCACTGCATCTAAAGCCAAATCTTTTGCTGTCCCTATTGATCCATTGCTTGATGCATAATGAACATTCCTGTTAGGCATAAAGTTTCTGTTACACTTTTTATGATATCTCCCTTCAGCTGCATGCAAATCACTCACAGCACCCTGAATTCTGACCTCCACCTCCTTGGCCCATTTATCTTTCCTTTTGGCACATACATTTAAAACAACTTGTTTAAATGTTGTCTTCTCGTTGGTTTTTACATCAATATATTCAGCTGTTGTGCAAAGCACAGCTCTATTCCATGATATAGGGTTCTTCTGAGAAGGTTCCATTTCACAAATTTGACCACAATCAAAACAATGCTTCGTGAAATCAAAAACACCAATATCTGAATTCTGTAAACATATGACTTCTCAATCAGTGAATGTAACAGAACTTACCATTGTTATTGTTTTGATCTGCTTACCATGTGTTTTTTTTTCACTGACTCCCACGGTGGTCCTTAGGTGGCAGTACAGTTATTTCCTTTATAAATGCTTAATTGCATGATATTAACACCAGGTGTCTATTTCAATGGCTGGTAGGATTCACACAGTAAAATCTGCATTGAAACAATGATCATTATTGATCAATTAAGGTTTATAGAATAATTGAAATAACACAAAAGTGAATTTATTCATTCTTAGATATTATCATTTCTCAGTTCTGTGCTCAATTAGCTTAGAATGACTAAATAATCATAGACTTGACAGAGTGTATCTTTTTTTAAATTTTCTTAGTATTAAATTACTTTTTATTTTCAAATGATTATGATTCAAAATGCTGAGCTCATACAAACTGGCACGAAGCAGATTCAGAATCAGAAGATTCAGGAGCTTCAGAATTAATAATAAAACTTCGTATGTACTCCCAAACACACTTGACCCTTCAGACTGGCCCTGACCTCAGGACTACCCAGTACACTGACTTTGTCTTCTACTGTAGATCTAAGTGAATCTATGTCCGATCTTAACGAGTCCACTTCCCCTTTTATGTCCTTATTGGAATCAGATATTTCTTTAGAGATTTCATCTTTGACTGAGGCAAATTAGGTTGAAAAGGACACTAAGTTCACTGTTTTTCCCACAGGCTGAGTCAATGCTTTGATTATAATTAATAGCGGCCGTATTTGTGATTGTGTCGGAGGTTAGACTATGGGATATTTGTTTTGATGGCGGAGGGGCGGAGGGGGAGACCTGGGACCTGTTTCACTTGTTTCGTGACATTTCTGTGACAAGTCTATAAGACCGGACACACCATCTAGATGCCATCTAGACAAGTCACGAAACTAGTGAAACAGGGACCTGTTTCAGTAGTTTCGTGACATTAGGCCTAGACAGACATCAACAGCGGCACCAACAGTGCATGCAACAGTGGAAAAAGACTAGCAAATATCAGAAGGTCGAAGTGGCCAATCTTCTTCATATTTGGAATGATTATAGATTATATATATCCCCTACTCATGTTAAAGTTTCATTGCTTAATTCTTGCGGGAAGTCAGTATAATCCCGTGTGTCATAGATTGCAGTCTTGTGATCTGTCTGTATGGTGTCACAGACGCCATCTAGACATGTCATGAAACTACTGAAACAGGTCCCAGGTCCCTGATCACTAGCCGTATCTAGTACTGCCTGCTCTACACTCAACGTATGCGTCCTCTTACAGCTCATCGATCAATTGGTATTAGCTTTTGACCTTAGATTAGTGGGTTTGCATCCCAAAGACTGTGCCCTTCGTTGTGTGTTATCAACATCACTGATCAGGGACACATTATCCTTATCAAACAGCGGCACCAACAGTGCATGCAACAGCGGAAAAAGACTAGCAAATATCAGAAGATCGAAGTAGCCAATCTTCTTCATATTTGGAATGATTATAGATTATATATATCCCCTACTCATGTTAAAGTGTCATTGCTTAATTCCTACGAGAAGTGAGTGAAACTCTGTGTGTCATCGACTGCAATCTTGTGATCTGTCCGTATGGTGTCACAGACGCCATCTAGACATGTCACAAAACTACTGAAACAGGTCCCTCATTCTGATTAGCTTTTCCAGTAGACTTTGTGGTATGAGTCCGTTCTTGTGGGGCTTGGGCGCCAGAAAGTATAAGGCTGTCATCCATACTGGTCTTGTCAGCGGTGCTCGCTACTCCGCTGGCAGTCTTTACCATTGTGTAGCGTGGTTGAACTGAGAGGCACACAGTAGTCTGAAGTAAAAAGGTCTCTACTAACCGTAAAATTTCACCTACTGCCATCAAACCGGGTACTGTGTTTCAGACATTGTTCATAAATCTTCTTCGACGTGTGATCTGCTGTAGCGACTGCTGGTATGTCAAAAAAGAATTTCAATGCACCGATTTTCAACACACCTCCACGAGGAGTGTCATATTCTCCCCGGAGTACGGTGTAAAAAGCACCCAAACGTGTATATTTAGTTTATTGCCTTTATTTGTTGATTCTTTATATTTGTTTGATAGAATGCAGTACATACTGTTACTACCTGCAAAGGCCTTTCAACTGATACTGCTAGTTCGAGATGGATACTCTAAGAACCAATGTATGCCCAGTTATGTTATACTAACATGGAACCTCCCACTATGGAAACTGATATTTATCATTTAAATCATCTGAATAAGCTCAATGGTCTAAAATTACTACACCTAAACATGTGCAGTGTCAAAGCCAGATACGAAACTTTTCTGGCTGAATTCTCGGGTACCAACGTTGATATCATTACACTCTCTGAAACTTGGTTAAAGGAATATGATGACTCGAATGCCTATAATCTTCCGGGCTTTACTTCGTACCGTCTAGACAGAAAATGGAAAGAACTACCAGATGACCCCTACCCCAAAAGGGGTGGAGGTCTTCTAACAATGATGAAAGATGGATTACATTGCGATACAGAAGAGTATAAACACTTAAATACCAGCACAGTTAACCTAGAAATGCAAATAATCTCAATCAAAAAGCTCGGGATTAAGAAGATTGTTGTACTCAATGTCTACAGACCCCACGCAGCTAACATAAATGAAACCTTAAACATACTAAGTGATACCATAGATACAATTTCAACAGCAAAAGAGATAGAATTTTATATAATGGGGGACTTTAACATTGATGTCAACGATGAAAATAATAAAAATGTCGAGGACCTGACAACCATGATGTCTCAATACGGTCTAACCCAGCTGATTAAGGATGCAACCAGATATTCCCACCTAAGTTCTACTATAAACCTTATTTTTACAAACTCAAGATGTATCTCAAACTCTGGAGTATTGCTTAATGGCATTAGTGACCACCAACCGACCTACATTATTCGAAAAAAAAACAACGAAATCGACCTAATCAAAAGCATTCAGGGGTAGATCGTATTCCAGATATGACCCACAATACTTTTCAAACTACCTTAGAAACTGGGATGTATATACTCGAATGATCTAGAATATCTATGGACTTTTGTCAAACAAAGAATTATACAATATCTTGACTTGTATTGTCCCTCTAGATCATACAAGATCAAAACAAAAAATGAACCGTGGTTAACTCCCGAACTAACAAAACAAATTATTGAGAAAAATAGACTGTTGAAACTGTTGAAGAGAAATAACACACCTGATAACAGAGCGAGAGCTAGGGCATCAAGAAATCAAGTTAACAGAATGGCAAAAAGGGCCAGACAAGAATTTATTTTGGAAAAAATTACAAGTACTGAGGGAGATCATAAAAAGTTCTGGCATGAAGTAAAAAAAATTATACCAGGACACTCAGGCAACCCCACTGTCCCAAAAATAACTATATCAAATGAAGAAACTAATGATCCAACACCCCAAGAGAACACCCCTGACTATATAAATAGATACTTTACAACAATCGGACCATCCCTTGCCCAATCCAAATTCACCCCCTGGAAATATTATGGTAAACTAGGCTATGCTGACATGCCACAAATATTAACAGACGTCGCTGAAGTAAAAAAGACTCATCAATGAAATCAAACTCACAAAACCTACTGGTATCCCTGAACTTCCACCCAAAATTCTAAAATTTGCACTCCAAACTATTGTACCACAATTTGTATTCCTATGCAATATGGTCTTTGAAATATCTTGTATACCGTTATCATGGAAAAGTGCTGCAGTCACCCCTTGCTTCAAAGGGGGTGACTCCAAATACTGCCAAAATTATAGGCCAATCTCAGTTATACCAACTCCTGTAAAAATATTAGAAAAAATAATGAATAGTAGACTTCAAGACCATCTTGCACAACACAACATTCTCACTAGTGTGCAGGGAGGTTTTAGGAAAGGAAAATCTACGATAGATACAATCACTGCTTTTACCGACACAGTCTTACAGGGTATAAACATAGGTCTTTGTACACCAACGATTTTCGTCGACATGAAAAAGGCTTTTGACACCGTAGACCCTTCGATCCTATTAAAGAAACTAGAAATTTATGGGATTTGAGGAAATAATTTGAAACTTTGTACCAATTATCTTGAAAATAGAACCCAACAAACAAAAGCAAACGGGCTACTATCAGGAACGGATCGGGTGGTCTGCTGTATCCCTCAAGGGTCTATCCTTGGCCCTACTTTATATCTAATCTACATGAATGACTTGACTGATGCTGTGCAAGGTGTTCAGTGTAAACTGTACGCGGATGACACCATAATTTATACGTCTGTACCTGACCCCTCTGATGCCTTCTTAACTCTGAGTGAGGCACTCCAACAACTCATCCTCTGGTGTGACCTGAATAAATTAACTATTAACGCCAATAAAACAAAAGTAGTTACTTTCGAAACGCGATATCGCATAAAAAAATCACAACCACTCAATTTAACCCTTTAGGCGCAGCATGATGCCTGGAGGCATTCCCGTGCGAACCGCAGCATGATGCCTCCAGACATTCCCGTGCGAACCGCAGCATGATGCCTCCAGGCATTCCCGTGCGAACCGCAGCATGATGCCTTGAGGCATCATAGAGTTGTTATTTTTTTAAAGTCACTTTTTCGGTCGATTTAAGCACGAAAGAGTTAAGAAAAGTTCCATATACAAATAAAACATTCTGAAAACAATGTATTTCTGTGTTTTGAGTCTATTTAGTTACATTACGATGGTTATTTACGAGTAGAAGTCGGAGAAAAATGAAGCAATGCACAAATCTAGTCGTGCCTATGGACGAGTGGAGTGCCTGACAGCGCATTTCCCCACATAGCGAAATGTCGAACGAGTTGACACATATTTATAGCCTAAGGAATTGATTGTCTTGCTCGCACAAGTTCAGAATAGTCATATACTATCTAATTTGCGAGTTTTTAGGCAGTCTTACCCTTTCGTTTTCACTATTTTGCAAATTCTCCGCCGATGTTTACATTTTCTTCCACTACCATAGCAAACGCAGCATCGGAGAGTTACACGTCCGGTCGCCCCAGTTTTACGTTCCCGCCCCCACCAAAACAAACCTACCTATCTTATCTACTGTATCAATCTGAAACAAAGTAACTCTGGATGATCTATACACCATCAAGGTTCTCCACATGTACATTTTGTGAAGTTATATTGAATATCAGTGGTTAAATCGATTATTAGAACAGAGCGTAGCCTCCCCGTCCTACCACGTTGAGTGCCAGACAGACACTGATAAATATATGCCTTGTCGAGTATTTCAAACTGGAACAAAAATCATCCCTGTCTGTGTATATGCATATCTATAACTCTTCACATATTTATTTGGTGAAATTAGATTAATAACGAGTGGTTATATTAATCATTATATCGGAGTTGCCCCACAAGTTGAACAGACGCCAAGTATACAGTATTCCGGACTTCTTTATTTTTTACGAAATATAGGCCTCTATTCACTCAAGCTAGAATTCTAATTTTTTAGTCGTTTTTGACGCCGGTAAAGTTGGTACTTGTTAGGAAACGTTCAATATGTAAATAAAACATTATAATTTCGATAAATATGTGTTTTTGGGGTTCATTTATTGCCATGGCGACGTTGATATGCGACTATAAAAGTCGCAAAAACTTTCTATGGTGCGTAGAGTGAGCCTCTACAGAACAGCAACTTAGCGAAAGCTACCCAAACTCGCTACAATGGCTTCCAATGATCCGTTTGAAGACGTTTATGACGACGAGTGGGCACTTCTACTGGAATCCTCTTCTGATGAAGAATACAAGAGTACAGACGAAGAAACGAAGAATTCGCTCTAGGAGGAAACGACAACTCTGACAACTCCGATAGTGACAATTGCGAGAGGGCAACGCTGGGTGACTTACCCTGAGCAAGTCGGGAGATGGGAAACATTGACACCACTCGAGACAACTCCAGGAGTTACTGCAGCCGTTAACCCCCAAGAAACGAGTTTTTTTAACGCTTGAATTCCTTACGAGTTTGGTTCAGAAGACAAACAGTTATGCAGAACAGAACAAGGGTGGGCGTGGTCTTCCTAAAAAGATGACAGCGTGGACGCCGGTAACTTGAACGAAATGCTCCGTTTCATCGGCCTAACCTTCCTGATGGGAATCCTCAAGAAACCCGATATTGAACATTATTGGTCGACCATTGTTGAATACGCCACCCCCGGCCTCAAAGGCCTGATGTCCAGAACTCGCTTTCTATCAATTCTACAGTAAGTTTATTTCGCTAATGTTGACATTATCATTGTTTATATTTCAGCCCAGATTCAGAGCTGCGCAAGCGCAGTGTAACAAGTTCTTTACGCTATCAACATAATGTATCGGCGAATCGATTTAAATGTATTTATAACGCTTATATGTGCCTGTCTTCCTCACATTAGTTCAGAATATCAATGTATTGTGTATTCCTAGAGTCTTAGACCAGTCTTCTCCTTGTATCTTTAAGATTTCTCCATTTCTCGAACCCTGACGTTGACACCACCAACAGGGACGCTGGTCCACAGAGCGGTGCATTCGGTCCCCCGACTCCATCCGGTCCCTCGACTTACCGCCCCAGATCGCCACATACGATGACTGATTTTTATTTCAGCATTTCAATTCCATTTGTAACTCTGTTTATGTACCACGACGTGAGGTTGCGATTGATGAGACAATCGTGAAGCATAAAGGGCGTACACGGCATCATCAGTACATGCCTAACAAGCCTTGTAAATGGGGTCTCAAGTGCTGGGTGCTGGCGAAGTCGTGTACGGGCTTTGTGCTTCAGGTGATTCCCTTCTTCGGTCGTGACGACCGGAGGGGTGTTAACTTGACGGAAAATATAATTATGAGGCTGTTAAGGGGTGCAAATCTACTTAAAAAGGGTTATCACATTTTTTTCGATAATTTCTACACTGGTGTACAGGTTCTCGAAAAGCTCCACTCCCTTCAGACCTATGCTTGTGGTTGTCTGCTATTGACCTGTTGGCTAGATCGTAAAATAATTCGTATTCTCTCCACCATTCACGGCTCCACTATGTCCACATGTATTCGAACACTACGGGGTACTGACGGCAAATTCGCTAAGAAAGAAATCCCTTGTCCAGACACAGTAAAATCATACTGTCAGTACATGGGCGGGGTCGACTTAGCTGATCAAATGGCTTCGTATTATTCTTTCGGGAGGAAAAGTAGGAAATGGACCAAAAAATTCTTCTTTTTCGTGATGGAGATCATGAAATTGAACTCTCAGATAATGTACAACTCACTTTCGGAAAAAAAAAAATCAGTTTAGTTGACTTCTCTCTGTCTTGTCCAGCAGATCATGAGTGCAACTAACGAGGAAGTCGCTAGACCCCTTTCGGATTCTGCAAATCGATTAACGAGTAGATGTTTTCCTCACGATTTAGAGCGTAAAAGTTTTTGCCGGGTTTGCTATTATTGTAACAAGAACGGATTTGGACCTAGGAAGCAAACTCGCTACAGTTGTAAAACCTGTGGTACTCACCTCTGTCTCCCACATTGTTTTCGGATTTATCACACAAAATCAAATTTCGAAATTTCTGACAGTGCCACAGAGGAATAGGAAGTTAAAATGATCAGCCATCTCACCCCCCCCCCACCCTTTTAGGCTCCAAATTAAAGTAAAAATGTCAATAGCACACTTCCCACGATATCCAAATTTCTCATATTATCGGTGAATTATACCTTGTTAAATATTAATCTGCCTGTGGATATTCAACTATACAAACCATCTCTAAATTATCTAACTCTATCTCTTATGCTATAAATAATAAACAAATTACTTTATGCACTTACATTGACTTTCGGAAAGCTTTCGACACAATAGATCACAAAATTTTAATTGATAAACTGGACACAATGGGTATAAGGGGAATTTCTAAGAAATGGTTCCAAAGTTATCTTTTTAACAGGAGTCAAAACACCTTGGCAAATGGGATAAAATCACCCTCAGCTGTTATCAAATGTGGAGTTCCGCAGGGATCCATTCTGGGTCCCTTGCTTTTTATACTGTATATTAATGACCTACAAAGATTATTTACTTGTTGTCAGTGCCTCCATTACGCGGATGACACCGTTTTGTATGTTAACTCGCCAAACCCTATAGCTGCAGTAAAATGCATGCAGACTGATCTTGATATTGTAGCAACATGGTTTAATCGCAACCGCCTCACTATAAACACTAAAAAAACTAAGGTTGTAATGCATGGATCAAAACGTAATGTAAACATGAACTTGAATTTGGACTACCAGCTTACAATTAACCAGAATGTATTGTTAGGTGTTCCCATGTATAATTATCTGGGTGTTTTGTTAGACAAGAACTTGACTTTCAAGCCGCATATAAACCACATAACAAAATCGGTTGCGTATATAAGATCCATTTATTGCGCAAGATTAGGCACTATATTACACAATCAGCAGCGCTGAATATTTATAAGTCAATGATACTGCCAGTAATTGACTATGGTGACATCCTCTTCATGAAATCCGGCAAAAAGGAACTGAATCAACTTCAATTACTACAAAATCAAGCGATACGTATATCATTAAAGGTACATCATCGAACCCCAAGAATCTTACTTCACAGAAGTGCTCAACTCCCCTACCTTAACCACAGAAGGGAATCACATTTATGTATAAATTTATGTATAAGCAACAACAAAACCAAGACTATATAGATCCACGCACAAGAGTCACTAGACAAAATGCAGCAACTGTCTTTAAACAGGATTTTCCCAAAAATAACAGTTTCTTAAATTCACTTGCATATTATGGGCCTGGCCTATGGAATGCCCTGCCATCAGTGATAAGGAATTTGGACTCTTATGATGAATTTAAATCACTGCAGAAAAATAAGCTTCTTTCTCTGATTCCATAATTTGCATCCTTATTGTCGGTTTTCCAGATTGTCTACTCTGTTGTTACCCTTCCCTCATTTTATACCCTCACCTCTCCCCAATATAATTCGATGTATGGATGAACTGATAGGGGATGAGAGCCTTTTTTTCTAGTTGTCTTACAAAATGTGTCTTACTTATTGATAAAATGTTTATTTTGTATGTAACAAGAGGCCAAGAAACTGGCAATACATGTAAACCAGCCTCATATGAGGCTGAGCGTTGAATCTCAGTATAAATAAAAGACTTAAAAAAAAAAAATCAAAATTCTCTACATGTACATTTTGTGGAAATATATCGACCAGAAGTGGTTAAATTGATTATTATATCGGAGAAAAAGCCTGTAAGTCCGACCACGTCGAGTGCCAGACAGACACTGATAAATTTATATCACCCTGGACCATTCCTATGTGTTCTGGCACGTAATGCTATTCTATGATTCAACTGAGAAGTGTACGACCGCGAAATATAATTGGTTTTTATATCTAATCTACTGTATCAACCTGAAACAAAGTAATCCTGGACGATCTATAGACCTTCAAGGTTCTCCACATGTACATTTTGTGAAAATATATCGATCAGAAGTGGTCAAATTGATTATTATATCGGCGATAAAGCCTCCACGTCTGACCACGTCGAGTGCCAGACAGACACTGGATCAATGTATACCTTGTCGCCTATTTTAAAATTGATCAAATCGTATCACGATGTCAATGCAATCATATGAAACCAAAGCAAAGTGCCCCAGCAGCCTCAATCAATCGTCTCATCTACCAGTGTCCAATTCTTTTTTCAGATCGTATTTTGATTAAAATATATCTTTTCTACCTGTCTAAATCCATATCTAGCACGTAATGCTATTCTATGATTCACCTGAAAAGTGTACGACCACAAAATATATTTTGGTTTTGTATCTAATCTACTGTATCAATCTGAAACAAAGACATCCAGGGTGATCTATGAACCATCACGGTTCTATACATGTACATTTTGTGAAAATATATCGACCAGAAGTGGTTATATTGATTATTATATCGGAGACAAAGCGCCCAGGTTCGACCACGTCGAGTGCCAGACAGACATTGAATATATTTATATCTTCTTGAATCTGAAATAAAACATGCCTATCTGTGTATAGCCAACACTAATCTATGTATATCAACCTGAACCATTCCTATGTGATCTAGCACGTAATGCTATTCTATGATTCAACTGAGAAGTGTACGACCACGAAATATAATTGGTATTTATATCTAATCTACTGTATCAACCTGAAACAAAGTAATCCTGGACGATCTATAGACCTTCAAGGTTCTCCACATGTACATTTTGTGAAAATATATCGACCAGAAGTGGTTAAATTGATTATTATATCGGAGAAAAAGCCTGTAAGTCCGACCACGTCGAGTGCCAGACAGACACTGAATATATTTATATCTTGTTGAATCTGAAATAAAACATGCCTATCTGTGTATAACCAACACTAAGCTATGTACATATTGTAAATACGATGACGACTGCTGCACCTGGAAATGTATCAAGCCTTGTCAACCTGTGTATATATATATATTTAACAATATTGATGAATAATTGTTCTGAAAAAAAATGCAACACATTGTGAATTAATTAAAAATTGATTGTTAATTCTCGAGGCAACCACAGAACCTCTATTGCGAGGCAAGCACCTGCGCTCTTATATAAGCGCCCCCTCTACAAGCATCACCACACTCACTCAGGCAGTGACCGACACACGCAGACCGCCCACCAACCCTATATAAACTGTATAACCATGTATATTGTATAACATGTAATTTGTATAACATGTATATTCTAAAAAATCTGATGTCTAAGACACAGTCTATCAGCGGTATTTTAAAAGGTGTCTAAAATAATAAAAAAGATCCTTTTACCTGCAATTCTGTGTTGTCTTATAATTATCAAAATATATTTTAAATCTTACTTCACCTACCTTGTCTTCTTTTCTGCCTTTCAGAAGTATTCGTCTGTAGATATAGTCAATCATTGTCCAGCAATCGATTTAAAAGTTAACTCCTCCTGGAGATGTCAATGCTGAATAGGCACAAGTCGAATTTTCCAAATTCAATATATCAGCCTGGACATTAAATCTATATGTAGATGATCCTTAGAGTGTGGGAGATAACCACATATAGCCTTGTAATGATCAAACTCCATTAGAATCCTTAGGCGAATCAATTTGAAAAGACCACTGTAATTCTGTTGTCGCTTGTCTATAGTATAATCAATGGCGAAATAAGCCAATATAGTCACTGCTCGAATCTAATTTTCAAAAATCAATATCTAAGTCCCAAATCATCCGAATTGCACATTATATATATCAGAAGAAAGCTGAGAATCTCTAATTTACGAATATTAATGTCTCCAGACATATATTTAAAGTTAGATCCTCATAATGAATGATTTTCGAAATCATGTCTTGCCCAGAGCCCGACTCCCCTACCAAACCCATAGTAAAGTATAGAGAGTGCGTATGGCGCATCTTAATATTTCGGTTACTTGGTCTCAAATAAAACAAAATGAACAATATTTTAACATTATGAAGCTGAGAGTGTGTAGTTCACGTTAGAATATACGAAAATTCATTTATCTAAGATTTAAACCCCGAAATATATGATTTAGTTAGCCGAAACACAAAAATGTGTAATGCTGACTTTCTTTTTTCGATTATTATTTCTAACCTGATCTAACCTGGACATTATTTACATAGAAACAAACCTTACAGTATGTAGATTATGAATATACATAGGATTAATCATTATCTAAAGTTTAAACCCGGTGCGAGCTGATTTCTAATGACAGCTCGACCACCCTAGCTACACAGTATAAGCAATGGCGTATCGAGCTAGGCCAGAATTCAAAGCGTAACTCGTAATATCGTAATATTTCAATATATTGGTCTCTATACTCGTCCAAATTTGCTAAAATACATACTGAAACAAACCTTGAAGTCTACAGAATGTTAATATGTACTTCCATGTGGTTAATTCTATTGTTTAAACCCTGTCCGATATGATTTAGAAAAGCTGCTCTGAAATTCGACTGAACCAGCAAGCTGACTGCGTAATTCCCAAGTTTAAATTTGAAATATTAAATCTGAACTCGTCAAACCTGGACAGTATTTACATAGAAAGGTAGCTTAGAGTGTGTAGATTATGAATATACATATGATTAATCATGAATCTAAAGTTTAAACCCGGTGCGAGCTGATTTCTAATGACAGCTCAACCACCCTGACTACACAGTATAAGCAATGGCAGATCGAGCTAGGCCAGAATTCAACGTGCATAACTCGCATCGTAATATTTTAATATCTTGGTCTCTGCTCGTCTAAATATGATAAAATACATACTGGAATAAACCTTGATGTCTATAGAATGTGAAAATACACTTCCCTGTGGTTAATTCTAATGTTTAAACCCTATCTGAGCTGACTTTGTGATTATCGTATGAAATTCGACTGAACTAGCAAGCCGACTCCGTGATACCCAAAGGTTAAATTTGAATTATTAAATCTGAACTCGTCAACCCTGGACATTATTTAGATAGAAACAAACCTTACAGTATGTAGATTATGAATATATACATATGATTAATCATTAATCTAAAGTATAAACCCGGTGCGAGCTGATTTCAGCTCAACCACCCTAGCTACACAGTATAAGCAATGGCGGATCAAGCTAGGCCAGAATTCAACGTGCGTAATGCGCATTTTAATATTCTAATATCTTGGTCTCTTCTCGTCTAAATCTGATAGAATACATACTGGAACAAACCTTGAAGTCTACAGAATGTTAATATATACTTCCCTATGGTTAATTATATTGTTTAAACCCTGTCCGATATGATTTAGAAAAGCTGCTCTGAAATTCGACTGAACCAGCAAGCCGACTGCGTAATGCCCAAGGTTAAATTTGAATTATTAAATCTGAATTCGTCAAACCTGTACATTATTTACATAGAAAGGTAGCTTAGAGTGTGTAGATTATGAATATACATATGATTAATCATTAATCTAAAGTTTAAACCCGGTGCGAGCTGATTTCTAAGGACAGCTCGACCACCCTGACTACACAGTAAAAGCAATGGCGGATCGAGCTAGGCCAGAATTCAACGTGCGTAATGCGCATCTTAATATTCTAATATCTTGGTCTCTTCTCGTCTAAATCTGATAGAATATATACTGGAACAAACCTTCAAGTCTACAGAATGTTAATATATACTTCCCTGTGGTTAATTATATTGTTTAAACCCTGTCCGATATGATTTAGAAAAGCTGCTCTGAAATTCGACTGAACCAGCAAGCCGACTGCGTAATGCCCAAGGTTAAATTTGAATTATTAAATCTGAACTCGTCAAACCTGTACATTATTTACATAGAAAGGTAGCTTAGAGTGTGTAGATTATGAATATACATATGATTAATCATTAATCTAAAGTTTAAACCCGGTGCGAGCTGATTTCTAATGACAGCTCAACCACCCTGACTACACAGTATAAGCAATGGCGGATCGAGCTAGGCCAGAATTCAACGTGCGTAACTCGCATCGTAATATTTTAATATCTTGGTCTCTGCTCGTCTAAATATGATAAAATACATACTGGAACAAACCTTGAAGTCTATAGAATGTGAAAATACACTTCCCTGTGGTTAATTCTAATGTTTAAACCCTATTAGAGCTGATTTTGTGATCATCGTATGAAATTCGACTGACCCAGCAAGCCGACTGCGTAATGCCCAAGGTTAAATTTGAATTATTAAATCTGAACTCGTCAAACCTGTACAGTATTTACATAGAAAGGTAGCTTAGAGTGTGTAGAATATGAATATATATATGATTAATCATGAATCTAAAGTTTAAACCCGGTGCGAGCTGATTTCGTATTATAACTTGACAACCCTACTGTTCGAGCAGTGACACGGCTTCCCATAGACTCAACCTTATAATCTAGACAGCACTCTATAGAGGCTTTGCCGATATTAGTTACAAAGCGTTAGCTTAATTCCACCGTGTCAAGTCTGACACCTTCGTATAGCTGCTGATCAGATGAACATAATGCTGGTCTCAGTTTACACTGTTGACGCCATAGGATGATATAAATGGCAATTCTGTGGGTTGTCGCGTCGACTTGTAGCAGACAGCTTAGCAGACATGGCGCTGTCACTATTATATTTATATCCTTTTGTAGGCACAAGCCTTATAATGAACGTGCTGGGTTCTATTTCTGTTGTTAATCTGCTATTTGACGAGGAGAAATGATTTTACACAGTGTCCATTGCGTAGAGGAATCAGCATAGCCATCCATATTGACACTATGACTCCCGCCCCCACCAACGGTTTTGCTATGGTGCGCGAGTTCAAACTTTCGTTATTGCTTAGAGCACCTTAGGAGTCGTTTTATTTCATAATACTTTAGAATCGTGTAGGTAGGGTTCATATTTGAATATCAATGTGGGTTTTATCGACTTTAACGATTAAATATATTGATGCGAAGAAATCTGCTACAGTAGTATGTAACCGTATGTAGGGCTTGAGATAGGCGGATGCCATGGACGGTTATTTTTTACATAGGTGCCTATTTTAGGCCAACTTCAGTTCAGATTTAATAATATCCAACAGTTGTTTTTATTAACAATATACATATATACACAAAGCTACAGGTCTTGCCGTTATAGTAATGGTAATCTTTTATTCATAAATCATCAATTTACGGAGAAAATGGAGAAATTCTACCACTACCACCTTCCTCAGACCCCTAGCGGCAAAACATGCCTGCGGTACAGCGGTGAATCTGGTAAAAGCCTGCTGCGGTAGTACACAGTATAACAATAGGGGGCGCTGCAATCGAGTGGCCAACCGGGTAACACCCTCCTGCGGGTAAAGGGTTAACTCTAAATGGTGTCCAACTGAAATCAGTGCCCAATTATAACCAGTACTTAACCTACAGTCAACATATCAATGATGTACTCCATAAAATCACCTACCGCATGTATCATCTTAGTTTAATGAGATCTTTTCTCTCACGTTCAGCAAGTATTCTATTATACAAAATGACAATAGTCCCATATATAGATTATGGAGATATTTTATTTCATAATGCCTCATCAAGTCTCACAAAGAAATTGCAAATGATGCAGAACCGATGCCTAAGAATAATAACGGGTGCTCGCCGTACTACAAGTACGGACCTCATACACTCTATATGAAATCTGCCGAGATTAGTTGAGAGACGTAAATTACATATTCTAAACTACGCATATAAGAAATCATCTCAATCAATATATCTTGATGTACGACCTTTTGTTACACGAATGCGCGAGGCACCAGTACTCAAAGTTTATACACCCAACTGTCACATCTATACAACCAGCACAGAATATCTATGTGCCACATATTGGAACGCACTGCCAAACCTAGTAAGATTGACTTCTACATTTGTTGAGTTCAAGAGCCTCACAAAAAGACTGATGGTGGAAACGATAAATCAACCACAGATAAACTCTTGATGAGTAGCTCGCAAATTGAACTTTCCACCTAGTAGACCGAGCCTAAAGGATGTTTTCCTTATAACTTGATTAGTTCATAAAACCGTAGTGATGGATCCGCTAATCTATGAAATTTCTATTTAATATACTGGTCATTAGACCCCACCCTGTAATCCTTAGTAAAATATCTGGCCTATGAGGAAGCCGATTGAAACCAGCGAGCACTATCTCGCTGACGGTATTATCCCTGTATATTGTTATGAGAAGTAATATGGATTGAAATTGTATTATATTTTACTGTATAAAAAGATAGTAACAATAAACAAAGTTAAAAAAAAAAAAAAAAAGGAAGGGAGAAATGGTACACAGGAAAGATTTTTTCCAAACATTGTTCATAAATCAGTCCAACTAGTCTAGAGCCATTTCACAAGCAAATGCTTCGCCATACATTGAAGATTCTCGGCAGCCGAGGTGATCACATGTCCTCACCACATGACTCTCGCTTAGTTAGACGAAGCCCCCTCCCCCCTCCCCTAAGGCTCCCCACACTCTCCCCCCAGTGTGTGTGTGAATGGATGACCCCAAGTCCTCTGCCTACACACATTATCTGAGTATTGCTTCTGGGCTGGGGGTGCATGGCTGTGTACAGAAAGGTGTGAAAGCAGCAGGTATGAAATGGCGGCAGCAGCAGAGGTGTTGGTGGTGGCGGCGGCGGCGGCGGTGTTGGCGTTGGCGGCGATTTTGTGGCAGCTTTTGTGGTGGTAGGGTGTACCTGCACTAATGATAAAGCCCTCGTCCATGAAAGCCTTATAAGTGGGGATTTTCAGAACCCTTCAGAAGAGTGGTGGTTTGACATCAGTTGAGGTCTTAAAGCGCAGTAACTTATCATAGTTCCATGTGATGCAATAGTCACAAATGTGATCCATAACTGCTTTTGAGTCCCTCAAAAGTATTCCAAGTATTTCCTGTAGGGGAGTTGGATTGCTTGTTATTACATCACTGATGATATTGGCAATCAGCATTGTTGGTAAAGTCTGGTCCAGTTTCGTAAACAGGGCAGCCATTAACCTCCTCAGTGTAGCAGATGCATACTCAGTAGCAATGTTCTTATCAATGTGCACTTGATATGAAGACTTGTCACAAGTAATACACTTTTTCACAACATGTTTTGACAAGATGCTAATGTTCCTCTCAATGTCATTATTCTCATCAACACCCTTAATTAACCATCTTCAGTGCCAAAGAAGCATCATTGTAGAATGCAATTATACAGGTATAACCAGGAGTTGACAAGATCATCACCTAAGCACTGTTGTAACTCATCTAAGAGGTGTGAACGATTAAATGAGCCATGATTATCCTGGTACTTCTGGTAGGAAAACTTCATAATTTTTATACTTAGTTGGATTGGCTTTGAATTGGTTGTGGTAGGGAATCTTTAACTGATCATTTTCAGCAAGCTGTCTTTCAAGTTCTATCTGCAAGGTATCACCATAAACTTTGCATTAACAATTGTTTCTATTCATGCTACACCTGTAGCCTCTGAGAGTGCTTTCTTCTCATTAAATTCAGCACCATGCCAGAACTTAAAGATGCAGCTGCACTCCATAGTTTAGCTCTAGATTGAAACAAAGAAATAATGTACTTAATAAGGATTAAGTGTTATTATTGAAATTTTATGAAGAGAAAGGTACATCCCATCATAATGTAGGGGTCAGGGCAGTCGAGCAGCGTTGTTTCATTTTAGAGCTAGGTGGCCCGAGTGCCGATCCCTGCTGTGCGGTATGGCCGGCGGACCCGCAGTATGCAAATACTACGCGTTCGCCCGCATTACGTAACTCAGTCACTATATAAGGCTGAGTCCACAGTGGGTCGACAGGACTTCTCGCGGTGCCTCTTTATGGAGTGAACATCTGAAGCCTCACGTGTTGGTTAGGTTGTGTTGTAGCACCTTTCAACGTTGAAGAGACCAGTATCTCTTCCCGCGCTAGTTGGTGCCCAGAAGCACCAACGGATTGTAACACCAAGGAATAGCGTAATAAAAGCTTGGTAAACTGAAACAGACCGGAGTCTGGTTTTGTCTTCATAGTTAAGTGGTAGTTGGTAGATCTAGTATCTCCCTCCCCTTTCCAGCGGGTGAAGCCGAACCCACCTGTACTAGCACGGTAAGTACAGGGTAGCAACTGAAGTCTCGGAACCTCTGGTCGGCTGTCGATCGCGGAAAGTGGTAATCCACTTACAGCGACTAGAGGGAACGCTACAATACCATTTCAACCCTAGACTCCTATTTTCATCAGATTATCTGAAAATCAATCAATGGGAAATCAGTAAAAAGATCCATTTTTTTCCAAACATTACAGATGGTAGCATGTTTGTGGTTACCATGACAACAGCTAAGAGGCTATTTACGGAACTATCCTAGCATGATTTTAGGAGGCACTCAACTAACCCAATCTGTATTCTTTTAGCTCTGTATCATTCCATTTATTTCCAAACATGAGTATGGCTGGTAACCATGGCAACAGGAAATGTGACTCATTAGTTGATATATTGGGTCCATGAACATATAGAACAAAAAAGCAGTGCACTAATTTATATTTTCCTGCAAGTTATGGCAGTTTTATCTCTTTTTATCAGATTAATCATAGCAAAATAGCTTGTTACCATTGAAAATGTAAATCCAATTCTTCTGAAACCCTTTCCATCGAAATTGCTCGACCCAAAACATGTATCTTGACCAAAATATCATAGATCTGAAGTAGTAAATAATGGAAAAATGTGAGTTTTCGAAGTTAAGTCCTGCAGGGCAGGCATCAAAGATGCCATCTTGAATATTTAAAATTGCTCAAGGGTGAGAGCTTCACACCACCTTAGATCTCATTATATACATCCCAGAGATGAATAATCAGCTAAAAACTATATCGAAGAAGTCAGGGTTAGGCCTAAATTTGGGCTTTAGCTGCCGGACTATATCTGAAATATGAATGACTTTCGGAAGGTAATTACAGCATATTATGTCATTATAGTTCTGGTAGTGGTATTATTAATTGATAGAGTAATTAAGACTAAGGAGCTACTAACAGTAACTTTACAAACTATGTAAGTATTCCCATAGGGAGAACACGTTTGGATACGTTATGACATCTAGTTGGGGAATGCGGATTTACCATTAGATTCAGCATAAGACGCCAGAGTCATGTGGAACTATTGAAATATTCTGTATCGACTACAGAACGTAGTGGACACTGTTCAGATTATTGAAATAACTAACAAAGTATAACCAACACTCATACCCCATATCCCTGGATAAAAGAAGAGGAGGCTGGAGTGGGCTAATACAATTTTATTGAATTTTATATGGTCTTATTAATATGAATAAGTGATAAGACTACTATGAAGCTTAATAATAATATATAATTGACAGAAGTATGTTTGATGTCAATTATAATATGAATATGATATAATTAGTATAGTTATTATGAGTTATTACATAAGTATGTAATAAAAGTAATAGTATAATAGCCAAGGAGCCATTATATATATAGATGGAGAGGTGGGTGGGAAGAAGAGGAGAAGAGAGACTAGGGATGTGAGAGAGACTGGATGAGAGACTGATTAACGTTATTATAGGTGGAGTTCTTAATATAAGCACGATGAGAGTCTGATCTCCAGCCTCCGTAGCGTTGAATGTCCAGTTCAGGCACCCCGGCATGGAATGCCTGGGTAGCGACTGCCTTACAGAGGCTGTGGAGGGTGTACAACCTCGGGGTTGACCCGCGGCCTCGAGGAGGTTCTCCCATTCCTTGGATAGGGATCGTGAAGTGAGGACGATCCTGTCAGGCAGCATGATAAATGGATCTCGGGGTGAGACCGTAGGCACCGCCCATAGCATTTCTTTGACCGTGTGTACTGGCCAGAACCTTGAGTCTGCCGCGGGCTGGAGGTTCATCATCTTTTAGTCTCCTACCTGCTGGAGGTTCTTGCAGGCTTTGATGATCACGGTCATGTGTGAGTCTGCCATCGTCACGTCTCCACGTGACAGGTGCCGTGTGCTGAGTGCATCCGCGACCGTGTTCTGCACCCTGGGGACGTGGGTGAAGACAAGGTCCACTCGCATGCGTGCCTGGACCATCCATTCCTGGCGGGTGCACTCCGCAAGGATGGAATTGCGGGGACATCCTGAGTTGAGTGATTGGACGGTGCCCAAGCTATCGCAGTAGATCTCGATCGTTGTGCCGCGGTCTTGGTCAGTGATGATACACACTCCAGGGGGTCTTGGACTGGGCACACCTAGCCGATGTATGAGATGGGGCCGGCATCTTGCGGGTGGAACGCGAGGGATGAGAGTGTGGCCATTCCAACCCTCGGCAAAATGGAGGAACCAGTCGAGGTCCTGCCACATCTCAGAATTGATATTAATATAGAACCCCTTCATGGACCGTAGGGCCTTGAGTAGCTTACTCATAAATGCTCTCGGTGGTCGGATGCATTTGGAGACGTGCAGCACCTTCCCGAGGACCAATTGTGGCTGCCTCTTGGTGAGGTACTTCTTCTTTGAGAGGCTGTGTCCTCAGACGTCCCCCAGCTTGGCCTCAGGGATCGAGAGCGACATCGTGGTGGCGTCGATCTTGATCCCCAGCCAGGTCACCCATTGGCTTGGCGGCTGTGCCTTGTGACATGCCTCGGGGAGGCCCAGCTCAGTGAACAAGTCATGTGCCATCTGGAGGTCCTTGGCAGCAGTAGATTGGTCCCTCGATAGAATGATGAGGTTGTCAAGGCACATGTCGCGCCTGAAGTTTTTGTATGCCCGCAAAATATCAATAGATGACATATAAGTGGAGTTACCTGCTGTCACGAGTCGACCGATGAACTCGTCCACTGTGGGGAGTCCGTGTTCTCTTTCCAGCCCGTAGACCGAGTTCTTGATGATGAACAAGTTTACGCTCTGGTCCCTGGGATAAGTCATATCTGTTATGACTTAGCAGTCCTCAGTACCCTTCTTCTCACATGTCATCAAGGGAGACACATGACACCACAGGGCGAATGGTGGGTCCTCGAATGGTCCCAGCATGTTTGACTAGTTGGGCTCCTTTCTGATGAAACTATCCACCTGGGATGGATAGTTTTGTGGCACCCGAGGTATCTGGATGGAAGCTGATTCAAATGAAGCTGAGAAGCTCCTGCTTCCCTTCCATCCCTGACAGGTAACGGTCCCAGGCCTTGACTTTAAGATCTAAGGGGATTTGTATCCTAGCACCAAGCACTTGGGCATTCCAGTCGCCCTCACGGTCCGGTATATGTGGATGTGGTCTTTGGCCCCCACGGCTGAGAACTTCGGCCACTCCGTCCAGCAGTGGTCGGCAAAGGCTGCCAGGTCTGTCTGGACCCCAGGCTGGTGAACTCCGGTCTCGCAGATGCGTCGGATAGTTTCAAAATCTGGAGTGTTTTTTTTTTTTCGTGGAGAGTGGTGTCAGGGGTAGGCGCACTAACACTTACACCAGCCACGTTGCAGGAGATAGAGGGGGCGGCACCCTCTGTGGTCGCTGGGAGTGTATACCCCTTGTTGTTGTTTTGGTCCCTCCGTGGTCCATGTGGTGGAGGGACCATGTGACCCGTGGCGTCACATGCAGGCCACGTCTCTGTTACATAACCCATTGAGCTGCTGGGAGCCGGGGTTACCTGGTGTCGCGCTTCACTTAGTCACGGGGAGTGCCCGGCCTGTTTTTTTTACCCAGTGTTGGTAGGGGGTATCCGCCCTGCAGGTGTGGATGCAGGTGCGGTGTGCTTTCGCTTACAGGCATGTACCGAGTGCCTGCAGTGTCTCCCCACCAAATCACAGAAAGTACACAAGTGCAGCCACTGGATGCCCCCCTTCTCATGTCTGTTGCGGTGGTGGTACCCCCTCTCAGTGTTGAACTCATGGCAGGGGGCTTCCCATCCAAGTGAGTGGCTGGTATCTGATTTCTCGTTAAGGGGTTCAGGGGCCGTCATGGCGAGCCGGACCCTCGACCAGTACATACAGCCGGCTTCCACTTGATCAAATACAAAATTTGACCACCTCCTAACCCCAGCCCACGGGCGTGCCTGGGCATCCACCGAAACTGGTGGAGGTGGCGAAACATGCAATCCTTGTCCTTGGGGTGCAAGGCATGGTCATCACTCAGCAGAGACAGATAGCAATTTATATATTCCAACGGCCCGAGGGTAGCTCTGAGTTCTAACTTCTGGTGTAGTGTAAACGCCATTACGGTCAATGAACATATACGGTTTAGAAGTCAATCTACGGGTGTGAAGGTCAGAGAGCAAAAAACTCTAACTAGGTGTGTGGTTGTGCCGCATGGCCTCATGGTCAAATTCCCGTTGTAGGTACTCCTCTGATGTGTAGGTTTCCCATAGTTGGCGTGGAGGGTTTAGGAAGTGCTCCATCTGTTCCTGGGACCAGTCCTGGGTACGTGTGGTGGCGGACACCCGTGAGCCGCTCGGCCTCGAGCCAGGCCTGGAGATCTGCATGATGGCGTCGAGGACCCCGCCCATTTTTTCACTCATCTTATGTACATCGGTCTTCACGTCCCCAAGACCAGTCTCGAGGGCTGTGATCCTTGAGGAGCGGACGCTCGTATCTTGTTGGGACACCGAGTCCACATGGTCCTGCTCCTCTTGCTGCACCTGATGGCATACGGTCACCTTGGAGTCCACTGCCCGTGGGGCGGTTGCACTTCGTGTTTTCGGCGGCATCATACTTTACAAATATCCACTGAAACCTCACAAGTCCTTGTCTCCCTTGTACTTGGACACCTATATTCAGGGAATATGGAAACTGGAGGTATGATGAAGGGAGATGGCCAAAGAACTGGAGAGTAGAAAAATGTATGTGTGTACAGTGTGAGTGCTAAGCGAAGTTTGAGGGGTAAGTGAGTGCGGTGAGAACACATGTGGGTGAGAGGTGTGCAGTAAAGGCCATCGGTCACCAATTTGTCGACACCTAGTGGAAATTATCATATAAATGGATGTGGGGAATACCAGAGCATATTCCTAATCTCGTTAATTAATCTGATTCATTAGTCTAATCCACATAGCTGAATATGTATTCTTAAGAGAGTTGACTATTCTCAAATGATTTGATCTTATTACTTAAAGGATAACGTAGGCAATCTAAATAACTTAATAGATATGAATTAGTTATGTTAAAAAACTTAACGAAGGGAAGTAGAGGCTACTCTAGGCTGTGTATTGGCAGGCCACAAGAATCTATTAACTCCTTACCAACAACGAGGTACATCTTAGGGATGTTTATTAATTTGTATACTAATGATACTTAATATTTTGAAGTTAAAGCTGAAATACGGGAAATAATCTTAATGATAATTTTTAAAAATATAACGCCGCCCTCTTACTGTGTGAGAGGGCGGCCTGTGTGTGAAGCACCTGCCACTGACCGCTCATGCCGTCCCCATGTCGCAGTCTGCGCTGTGTGGGGGTATATAGGAGCCACACTCAGGGGCATGGTGGTCAGGGCACAGGGTGGGAGCTACAGGTGAAGTATGGAGGGTAGATCTTATATTACATGAATTCACACAGAGGGAATATATATATATATATATATATATATATATATATATATATATATTTTATATATATATAATATCACCTGAACATAGCTATTTAGATAAACATACAGATACATGGATAGACAGACATATACAGACATACACTGACAGTCACATACACACAGTTACATGCACTCACACAATGAGATGCACAGACAAAGAAACACAGATACACATACAGATATACAGAGAAACACATGATACACATACACATACATACCTCCCCTCCCTCCAAAAATATCATGTTTACAAATAACCTATATAAGACCAGTACAATCATGACCCTCATGTTATGCCTCACTGCCCCGCCAACTTTCTCTCACCTGGCCTTGCAAAATACAGTGAGATTATCCTGTGTAAATACAGATACACAGATACAGGTACACAGATATACACATGTACATAGATATTGAGCATATATTGTATTAGTTACCATGTATTCTTGTTGTGGACATTGTTCTGCCTATAGTGCTTGTCATGGTCAGTAATCACGGCTGTGTGTACACTGCTGAGTGTCAGACCTGACTGACTGCCCTAAGATGTCTAGGTGTCGGTTTTATAGCTCCAGTCTGACTGTCGGCGCAGGTAGCGAGGCCCTGACACTACTCCCATGCTTTAGCATTGGAGCAGTGCTCCTATAGACGACCTTTGCCTCAAAGTTGTCCAGTGTACCTGCACACAAGGCCTAACAGTGTGCCACGCTACTCCCAGTGAATAAATGCCCTTGGTAGCCCTGCCGTGCGCATGCTAAGTAATGTGCAGGGCGGGGTTTAATCTTTTAAATTAATTAACGGAGCTTAATTGCTTTATATAAGCTTTAAGGAGCAATCACCTTAATTCATGTGTCTCTAGTGTCATAAAAGAGGTCAGAGAGTGAAATACTATTTCTCAGTCTTTATTAATCCACAGCAAACATTACATAGATATAGTATTAATTCTACATGGCATCATGGGTATGGCTAAAATACTCAATAACCGCTTTGGCACAGTTCCAGTTCAATCTTGACTTATTCAGAGTTCAACATTAATTCAGATAATAAAGTCAATAATACTAAAGTCTTATGACAAGTATAGTTCATTTCTCAATAAACGTTTGTCCATGTTGGCAAGTGGCCAAACTCCAAGATAAATCATATATATGATAAATATAAATCAACTCTGAAGACTGAAGGTAAAAAGACTCACCACATAATTGCAATGTCCAATGTGACTCACACCAAATCCAGTGAACTCATCAGTAAAATCACTTGTTATCCAGTTTCCACTTGTGTATCACTTAATATCACCAAAGTCCATTCACTCTCATTGAGTGATAATAATTAAGAGATGAATCCGATGTGATCTCAAATAGTTCTGAAGTTGAGCCTATGAGAGTAGGTTTACTTGGAGAGTCTCTTGAATCCAAGCCACTTTCTGCATTTCCAACTATTAGACAAGTTGCCTTATGTTAAGCTATTCAATGTAAATGCTCCTACACATCGCAAACTTGTCCAGTCTCGGAGCTGGCCAAGACACATCCGTGCAGCATGAGATGGTATTGGAGACTAACAATACTTTTACCTGGGGAGCAATTCACTAATGAGAATTTGGAAGAGGCTCATGAGAGATCTCGCCTATAACCACTTAGGATTGAGAAAATGTGAGAATATGCTAATTTATACATTTTAGACTGGGAACACCCTAAAGGAACTCCTTGGGGAATTCCAGAGGTATTCCTTCCACCATCATAACTATGTCAGTATATATAAACCTAGAACATAGGGAGGATCCCGGTATATAGAAGTCAGTAGTATCTGGAAATGTCACCTTTTATGTGGCTATCTTATGCTTAATACTAAATACTATCTAACACTCTCTTGAGTACATTATAATACATATTAGTAACACCCAAAATTAACGCTTGATATAATACCTATAAGTAACACTTGATATAATACCTTGATACATCATTGATACATTGATACTTAGTTACATGAATAAGGCAATTGATAACTCTTAATGAAAATATAGATATCAACTAAACATATAATTACTAAAATACCTTCAAGTTCTAAATAACCACGATATCGTACCGTATTTGACTACGGTAGATTATGTCAAAACACTAAACCAATAAAATTGAAAAATTTAACACTGGTAGAAAGATGATTACGTTATCAATCTATTATTTTCAGAAACTTAGACTTGATAAAATATCATCGTATTCATGGCGATTATATATCTATATGCGGCCTACCTAATTACAGAATTTCATAATTTCACCCTCGAGAGATATTTTCCACTACATAGGCGAAATATTCTATGATAGGCTACAAAATATCCAACATGTTGGGTTTATCGGGAGCTCTATGATCGGCGTTTTTAATCACAACCTATCGGTATCCAATCATGAACTCTCGTGGAGTCAATCACAGAAACCTGTTCCACTGCCACAATCTTTTCCTCTCGGGAAGTCGATTGTAAGAACCAGGGCCTTGTTTTTTAGTCAAGACGGTCTTGGGCTGAGATCTGCTAAGAATTCTTAGAGAATCTAAGACATTTTTCAAGACCAAAGATGGCCACTGTCTTATAGACACAGTCTTGCACCATGGAGTTGTCCCATTTCACCTTGACCCTGACCTCCTTACATGATATTTTCTAGCGCCTTGGGACGCTTCTTCAGTCGAAAGTTGACCTACAATCTAATGGGCCATAACCACCCTCCTTGGTATGCCATGGTAGATCGCCGCTAAAATTGTCTTGGCTTGAGACAATTATAGAACTGTCTTAGGTTCTATAATTCTACTCTAGCCGGATACCAGCTCCAGCAATGCACACTCATATGAACATTTATTCGGGTCTCAGGGGTGTATTGCATCGCCCAACTCTGTGTAGACATAGGTTATGTATCAAGCAATTGTGCTGGAGGTCGGATGTTCGAACCTGGGCCCTGTTTTTCAGTCACGACATAATCGGCCAACGGTACCCTGAGACATCTCTGCTATTGGAAGACAATTTGCAAGACACAAAATGGCGGCTGTGCTATAGACGTGCGGCACATTCGATCGCCACTAAAAATGTCCTTGTCTAAGACAAGTATAGAACTGTCTCAGGTTCTATACTGCAAAGACTGCCCAGTACCAGCTTCAGGGTAGCTTATGCCTTGGAGTGGAAAGCTTGTGGTGAAGTGGTTAGAACACCTGCCTCAGGATGTGAGGTTCGGGGGCTAAAACGGTCTTAGCCTAAGATTATCTTGACTAAATAACACGGCCCAGAATCGGTGTTGGTGGGGGTAGGGCTTTAGTCTAGTTAAGTCTAGTTAAAGTCACTTTGATCATTAGGTAGGAAATGTCAGTATAAATCCTCACTCGCTGCGGGTTTTGATTGAGATGAACTGTTTTAGATATTAATTATCAGATCTGCTTGATCTGTGGAGTTGCTAGCATGATCACGGGCATCGTAGCGTGGGGGGGGGGGGGGGGGGGCTTACTCTTGTTGTTACTCTTGGAGGATTTGTTAACTAAGCCTAATTGTTTAATTTCAGCTTTAAACAACCCTATACTCCCGTTGCGATTTGTCATCTAACGCGAGCATGGTGTGCTTGCCCGGGTAAGTGGTATAGATACTACCCAGCAGGATGGTGAGGGTGATGTAGTGACAGCACGATGGGGTATTAAAGTGGCTCTATCTTCAAGCCTAGTCTCACAAGAACGGTCACAAGCTGTCTCCGTTTCCCACATGTCTTGGCCATCTGAGGTGACTCCCTGATGCATTACCACTGGTCTAACAGAGACAGAGACGATGGTGCAAACGTGAGAAACACATGCGACAATATCAGAAGGTTTTTAATATTGTCGCCTGTTCAGTAGGATTCGCATTAGACATGCGACTCCCAAGGGAACACTCATGGACGACTTTATGAATGGCTAAGACTATTTAGCGATCAGACTTAAATATTATCAAACGATAACCCTTGTACGAGGTACATAAAGGGGTCTTCATGTACGAACCTATAGATTATTCAACGGGCCCCTGGAGCACCGACGCCAGGCGCCTAAGTCGGGGGATCGAGTATGGCACGGAAGTGGGCAGGTGGCGTACTGCAGAATTACGGGTCCTTACACCCTTCGACCACGAGTACAGAGAAACATATATTATGCGTCATGGCTGTGTCCTCCTCGATTCGCTGCGGTATAAGTGTGATGTGTCGTGTGATATTAAACAGGTTCAATATTGTCGGCAAGCATACGACACACCCACAACTCATGGCTTTGGTGGTCGGCGGGCGGTGGTCGGCGGTCGACGTACGGTGGTCGGCGGTCGGCAGCTGGCGGGCGGCGGGCGGCGGCAGACGGCTGAGTAGTGAGTATCGCTAACGGGCGGCGGGCGTCAGCAGCTCAATCCGTATACAGCAGGGAGAAGGGTCACATAACCCACGTGGTCTTAGCGTGGCACGGTGAGAGCTTCAAGCCGCGGCTTACCTCACATCGATGCAGTCTGAAACCAACCTTCACACAACGGTTCCCTGCAGCAGCCGAAGACACCTCATATGCATTTTCCTCTCATCCAACACCCCAACCACCAGAGAACATTCCAAATCCCTACCGTGGAGCCTCTCCCGTCCTGTTTTTCGCTAGATGACCACTGGAGGATATTATACCGAAGTCTTGCCCCTTCCCACATGGAAATATCTTACCCCGCATAAACAGATTTTCAAAACAGAGAATGCTTACCATCCAACCATAATACTCTGGACAGGAACCCCCTGTTGTGTCTATTGAGAATCTTTCTCATTGAATATGGACAACGAACATCTATCACACTGATGTACCAAGCTTGACGTTTATGAATAGCGTGGATAAGACTATTCATTACAGATGAACAGATGGCATCTAACTACGGGACTATTACTTTTTATCTGCTTCTTCATGTGACGGTGCGCAACATGGCAAGCGGTAAGAGCCTTAAGTCATCTTATGTGTAGCAGTGCAAGAGTCTCCCCAAAGCGGTTAGTAGGAAGGGTTTATATTGAGGACTGAAGGTATAAGGCAACTATTCAATACATGTCTTCAATACCCTCAATACCGTCCTAAGTTTGTATGTGTTCGCTGTTTAAACATCTCCGTAGTGTTAAGAGAGGCGTTGGGACACATTTCATGGGACAAAGGGCCGAGAACAGAATCGCAGTGGGTTCATTCATTAAGTTACTTATCATCATATACCCCAAAATACGAAAAACATGTCATTTTATTTACTTGCAAAGTACACTACGGGACAGAGTGCTCCCGAACATTCACTACGTCTCAGTGAACCTGTCAACGCTCTATGTTTGCTTTGTCAATGCAAGTCTTACTCCTGATTAAATGGTGATGAACCACCAAATCTACACTAGCGTTAAACATGGGCAAACTACTCTAGACAAAGCCATGGAGTAGAAGACCTATTATTATCCATCGTATGCAAAGCCCCCATTGAAAATGTATGGGGACTCAGTAAACCACGACCTATTGTATAAAACCTGTCAGATACCATAACTGTGGTATACGAATTCAAACCTGTATTACGGCCTCAAAACCATGTTATACGGGAAAAATAGTCCCTGTTACTATAGAGCAAAGAAATAGTTCCTATTGTTATACCTGTTAATATGGCAATTACGGGGTTTGATTTATTCGAAAAGATGGATAATAAATGCAACAAACGATGATTTTATGGACAGGCAGCTCTGTAAACCACTAGCGGTTGACCTCGTAATACGCGTCAACCTCTCGTGGTTTACGGACGCCTGTCCACAAAACAATCGATTATTGTCTATCTATTTTATACCTTTATGCCAAATACTAACCTCTTACAGGGATGTAGTTATTTCAGAGTACAGCTCACTATAGGGCACTTCAACAAATTTCAGCATATTTCAACAATCGCGACTTCAGAGTCGTGTTACAACCTCCCTGTAACAAGTACAAGTGGGTATTGACCATAGATCGAGGTATATAGCGTGGGGTATTTACCTGATACAGTTTAAATAGCTTAAATATGCCAAATCAATAGATAGCAAATTGAATAGCCAGTTTCTCCAGATTCGAACCAAACATCACGCATCATACAAAGAGGTGGTGGCTTTAGACAGAGCATAGTTGATCTAAGGATGGCCTGCGGTAACATAGAGAGTCTTGAGACTAGACGAAATCAACAATTGGCAAAAATCATGTATAAACGCTCCTTGACTCCAATTCATATTGAAGGCCCAGCCTGGCACATAAGAAGCAGTCAGAAAGTTGTGTTTAAATTGCGGCGTCATAAAGGGGCTAAATATGAGAGATCACCGATCTTTAGAGGGTTACAAATCTGGAATAAACTCGACTCAGATACGCAAAGGCTGGAAAGCGTCTCATGTTTTAAAAAGTGTATCAAAGATGTAATACATGATTAGATGTCTGGAATAGAACAGAATAACACTTGGTTCTTACGTAATTATGCACTCCAAGCACCCTTTTTCCTCTTTATGTTATAACTTATCATTGTTATTATTATCTGGACATGTTAACAACCCTTGTACGTTGCCATTGGAAGAACTGGCCCAAAAGCCAAAAATGGTCTCTTGTTCTGCTTTATTCTGAATAAAAAAAAAAAATTTAAAAGCTGACTGACAGTCTGTATGTCACCCGCCGCAGAACTTGAGTGAACATGTTATGATCTCTTGCTTTTTGCATATTTAAGCTATTTAAACTGCATCAGCTGAAAACTCCACATTATATTCTCGATATCTGGTCACTACAAATTTCTAGTTGTTACGGGGAGTTTTTAAAACATTCTTGAACTTGTGAAGTGAGACACCACTAACCAGGAAGTGCCCATTGCTCATGCGCAAAAAATATGTTAATAAATTCTCCACTTGCCTAGCTGATGTTTGGCCACTACTTGGTAAGTGTTCGGTCAACAGAAGATACAATTGAAGAGCATTTAGTGTGTAGGCTTGGGGGTGCAGGCAAGGTTTGACGTTTAAAGCGGCAGAATGCGGCGAGTGACTACCATTAGGAGAGTGACATTAATTAACGTATTTTCATGCATGTGCAGTGATCACATCCAGTGCGTTGAACCTCCAAATTTGAACATAGCTGACGCTATCAGCTCACGAATTTGGAGACGTGTTACAACCTTCTCGTAACATGTAAAAGCTAGTAATGGCCAAATATCGAGGTATCTAATGTGGGGTATTAGGCTGATACAGTTTAAATAGCTTAAATATACAAATCGATCGATCAAGTTGTTCCGTGGTGGGCGACACAGAGACAGACTGTAGCTTAGCTGATGTTTGGCTGCTTTTGGCTGTGGAACGCAGCAGATGACTATGATTAGGAGAGTGATGTTGATTAACATATATTCACGCATGCGCAATTGGCACATCCTGCACCACACTCTGTGTTGCTTTGTCAACATGGAGGGATTGCAGGGAATGATTCAACGACTTGGTAAGTTATCAAAATGGTATTTATTTTGATAAAATTGAGGTGTGCAATGATACAAAATCGACCTGACTGTAGGCAGAATCTGTCTTAATTCTCTGTCACCTGCTGCCGACATACGTCCCTCTGCCTGTGGCATCGGGAAATATGCCGGTGACAGGTGACCTCAACAAAGACAGGTTCGCCAACAGCAGGATTATTTTCTCTTATACCTGTGGTCGAACATTTGGGATATACTAACCACTGATTTAACGTTTGGGGCCCAATCTCAAGCAGGTTTGACTCAGTAACAAAATTTAATCTCATACGTCGTTTATCGAAAAATAAACAAACAAACATTCAGCATCTTAAATACCCAGAATTTCATTTGGTTGGCATACCTAGGACTACTTTGGACAATTGGCTCCACAGGGCAGCACCTAGAATTTGTAGATCATATAAGCTGTATCTAGTAACAAATCGGGATGGACTGACGTATCCTATGGGATGCCGCAGGGCTCGGTTTGGGCCCATTACTGTTCATATTTTATTTGAATGATGTTGTAAGATTACTGAAGGATGTGAAAAATCTCTTGTATGCCGATGATATGGTTTTGTACATTTCGAGTAATGACCTGAACAGAGTCTATGAACTTATACAAAACTCTTTGGATAACTTCAGTGACTGGTGCAACCTTAATGTACTGACAGTAAATGCTAAGTAGACAAAATTTTGTCAGACTAAGATGCAGAGGTTGCAGAACCAGGGCCTGCGGCTTGTTCTTAAGGATCATGCCATGGTGCACACTGTTGACCAGCTTCACACACTAACTAACACCACGCTATTGGCTAGACACTGAGATGAAATGATGCTTACTTTTATGCGCAGGGTTTACCTACGTATCCACGGTACTCTTGATGTCAATGTGGACCCTGATTTGAATCACACGAGAATAGTACTTAGATCTCAAGGCAAAAGATTGTTCAAAATGAAGAGACCACTGTCTGAATATTATAAAAAGGCCCCAGAGTATAGGGGCAAAACACTTTGGAACTTGTTGTCAGAGGACATTAAAGAGAAGCCGAGTAAAATTACCTTTAAAAACACCTGAGAGAAGTTGTCCTAAGCAATCAATGTTGAAAGTGTAACCAAAAACTGTCTTCATCATCGTGGCTAGGTAGACTGCGTTATTCATCATTTTTTCACAAATTTTCACATAAAGATCTGCACCTTAAGTTCTATATGTAAGAATTGGAAGCTGGCTACTTGTCATGGGCATAATTGAAAACCAACCATTGTACGTTGAATTATGACCAATAAAAATCTGAACTTTGTGTGAGGAAAGCTAGTCACACACTAGAGGATATCTGTAAATATTGCCAGGGGTCAAGTAGGGCCCCTGTTGGGGGTGGGGGTCCAGGGCTAGAAAAAGTTTTAATTTCATGGATCATACAAGCTGTACTATACGGAAACTGGCTTACTGTCTTCATACTTCAAAAATATGCATCAAAATTATCGTTCACATGTATGTGATCGATAATTTTACCAAGTATTTCGACGTATGAAGACAATCAGCCTGTTTTCGTGGTAGTGTAGTGGGTAGTATACATAGTTCATACACCCACAGGTAGATAACAAAACAGATTTTATTCGGGGGAGGGGGAGGTTATAAATACACCTGATGCTATCTGGGAATATTGCCAGGGGTCCAATCCCAAAGCCAATCCTGGGGTCCAGGAGGCAAAGCCCCAGAATTATTACTCCTCATGGGAGTCCAGGGGGTGGAGCCTCTGAAAGGAAATACATTTCTAGATTGCTAGGAATCCTGTGACATAATCCCTCCTTGGGGTCTAGGGGGGAAGGCCTAGGATTTAATTTCAGGGAAGGTGAAGTAGTTATACACCTGAGGCTATCTGGGAAAATTGCCAGGTGTCCAACAGCAGAAACAATCTTGGGGTCCAGGAGGCAAAGCCCCTGGAGGCACTTGCATTTTACCAATTCTCTTTGGAGAAAGAGTCTTCACACACATGAAACTACATGGGAATATTTCCAGGGGTCCAGTTGCAAAACCCATCTGGGTCAGTCGAGGGGGCAGAACTGCTGAAAGCACTTGAATTTCTTACATTGTAGAAGCTGTTCCCTGGATTCTGTTTTAGGGAGGAAGAATTACATATTTGAGACTACCTATGAAGATCAGTGGGTGTCCAGTGGCAAGGTTCCGCCTACCCCTGGATGTCCAGGGGGTAAGGCACACAACTGAGACTATCATGGAATGCAACGAGGGATCCAAAAGCAGAGCCTTTCCTCGGGGTCCAGGGGATGAAGAATTTGCATTTAACTGCGTTTAACTGATATTGTTTTCGAAAAAGGGCTTTACACTTCTTAGACTACATGGGAAGATTGCCAGGGGTCCAGGGGCAAAATCCATCTGGGGGTTCTGAGACTACCTTACCTGTATCCCTCAAGTATGTGGTCCCTACCCCCCAATAGGTTTCATTATATTTTATATGTGTAAATAGCCCATTCTTATATATTACTGTAACGCTTTAACAATAACAGATAGAAACAAAATTCAGAAAAGGATGTGTAGAGAATTTTCGGTCACAGCAGACCATCCTTGGGAGAATTTCAGGGGGTGGGGAGCACATGCCATCCGGTACTCCCCTGAAATACCAGCCAAATATGTCACAATTCTTAACTCTATATCTGAATGTGGCCGATTGGCTGGAGGTGCAAATATTCTCGTTGGCCATGCTAAAGGCCTAAACACTTCAGATTCAAAAGACTTTTCTAATTTTTGAAACTGAATTGAATGTACCGTTGTCAGTATTAAAGATGTTACCTAAGACTTGGGAAGTGATGATCGTCTAATCATGGAAAGATTCATTAATGATGTTGCTAACTTCGTCATTACGACTAAGATCTTTCCTTCCATACATAGAGCTGTTTGTTGTGTTATTGTCATAGATGCACGGTAACCTCACACATCTTATAACTAGAGGTACTGATAATTAACTAAAAAATTCTTATCTTTCTGATATAATGAACTGAATCAATCCACACGAAGCAGTGAGTAATTTAGAGGGAAGCCATTTCAATATCAGTTAGTACCAACAACCTCCTTGATAAACTTCTGCCAGTGTTTTACAATCTCTCCTTTTTTGTTCACCTATTAATCACATAGTCCCAGTGATCGAATAACATTTAACACAAAATTCAATTAGTCTATCGTCTCATCTTTCCTTATGTCCAATATCACACTAACACAATCCAGATTATTACCTCCATTGTTCTTCTTATAGTCCATTCAACCAAATGAATTTTTTTTTTTTTTTTAATCAAGTTTATTTTCCGACAAAACAATACATTCACTTGTTACCAAGCGATCTTCCATGTAGTTGTCACATAAAGTAACACAACATCATAACGTACTTACAAATACAGGACAAAAACGGGACACAACAGTCATAATGCATTCACTCACCATTCATACTGGGCCCTGTGCTAGTTTTCCATTATCCAAACCAATATTTTTACTCAACTTCAAATAGTGTATGTAAAGCTTCCTTAATTTTCATTTTGAAAATATCTGGTTTTTCAATATTTTGTAGATCCCCTTTTAATCTGTCCCATAACTGATTTCCCACATATATCGGTGAATGTCTGTACTTTTCAAGATTTGGCTTAGCGATTTTGATCTTTATTTTTGAGTCGCTTCTTGTTCTTTATTACCCACCTGATACGGAGTCTCCATACTAAGCCTATGGAGATTACAGATCGCTACTGAGGAGGATACGGAGCTCCGTACCCTCCTAGGAGGATACGGATTTTTGAGATGAAAGTAGTCCCAAACATAACTTCTTAATTACGTTGAAAAGTTTTCTAACGATCATATTTATTGCTTAAATCTAAATATAAGTGAGTAATAAATACAACATTACCATAATTTCGATCTGTGTGGCCGTATTCTCCTTGTAGTTATTACTACGCGTCAACTACGCGGAGAATACGGCCACTCAGATCCAAATCATGGTAATATTGTGTATAAATACATTGTCCTCAAAAATGTGATTTTTATCCTGTGTCCACCATTTTATGATGTTCAATAGATGACCTGCTTTTCTTATTTGTAATGTTCTAATTTTACACTTTTCATGAATAATTTTTGTTTCCACGTCTCTGACTTTTCGAATTTCTAGTGCTATCCTTAATGCTCTTAGAATTTGTAGTTTAACCCTATTTTGCTGGCTTGTACTATAATAAATAAAGTCTGTATATTCTAAAATTAGCATAATCATCTGCTTAACTATTTTAATAGCCGCATCCTGTGTTAATAAATAACGAAGTTTTACTAATTTAGAAATTTTCCCATTTACATTTTTACTGACATTTTCCACCTGCGCATTAAAGTTCAATCGATTATCTATAACAATTCCTAGATATTTATATGTTTCTACTGCTTTTAGTTCCTGCTCTCCTAAATTTATATTCCTATTTCTGTCTATTCTCTTTTGATTTCCTATCCACATTACCTTGGTTTTTTTTTTATAGTTAATACCTATTTTATTCTCTCTAGTCCATTTACCAATTTCTGCTAAGTCTATTTCCATCTTTCTTATAATTTCTTCTTGATCTTGTCCGTTTATCATAATAACACAATCATCCGCATATAGAATAATTTTACCAAAGTTAATAACATTACATATACTGTTTATGAATATAATAAATAACAGTGGTTCCAAAATCGAGCCTTGGGGCACTCCACATATACATTGACCTTCATTGGACATCATATTGAACATTTTCGTTTTAACTACTCTATTTCTCAGATAGTCATTCAATAGCAAAATTAATTTTACATCAAAACTAAGGCCTAATAATTCTTTTAACATAAGATAATGATTTACGCTATCGAAGGCTTTTCGGAAATCCAGGAAACTAATTAATATCATATTTCTATAATTCAACTGCTTATGTAATTCATTTACTAAAACAAAACAAGCATGAGCCGTGGACCTACCCGGAAGAAATCCGTACTGATTATCTACTATTATATTATAAGTGGTTAAATGTTCTAGTATGATCCTATGTATAACCTTTTCGAATATTTTTGAGATAAAACTCAATACAGTAATCGGGCGCCAATTACTATAACTCAATAGGTTACCTTCTTTAGGCAATGGGGTAATACATCCTGACTTTAAGACTTCGGGAAAAACAGATGTGTTCAGACATTTATTTATTAGTTGCACTAAAATTTGTGGCTTTATTTCAGTTTACAGTTCAAAGTGATAGGAGTCCTCATAACATTCAATCTGTGTGCTCTTCCATTGAGAGCTGGTAAGTGATCAGCTAGGTATCTATATTATAAGAAAGGAACCAAAGTGTGTTTATAAATGATAAAATCTAATGTAAAGGCAGATCCTCTAGACATTATAACGAAACCCAATTCCAAGCCTCATTAATAAATGAGGACTGGTCTGGTTGGTACGATAAGGATCCAAGCCATATGTGGGACATTATGATTAATCTATAATAATTTGGATAAATTGTGCCCACTAAAAGAGATCTCAGTGAAAGAAATATGTGAAGCATGGTTAACAAACGAGATTTTGGAAACAATTAAAGAAAAGGATAGGTTATTAAAAAAAGCTAGAAGGACAAAAACTGTTGATGACTAGAACATTGCTCGCAGAGCAAGAAATAGCACATCGAAGATGGCACAACAAGCGAAATCGGATTTTATTCAAGGTTCATTGCATGACTATAGAAATGATAGTAACAAATTTTGGACTTTTATATATAGATTCATAAAGAGGACTCTGGTAAGAATAACTTTTAAAATCTATCTGAAAATGGTATTGACATCAAATCAAATGAAATTGCAAATTATATAAGCAACTTTTTTTGTAAACATTGGGCCAACATTGGCAATCCAACTGACTTTACTTTGGGTAAACTAGGGCAGATATAATCAAAATTCTATTGCTCAAATCACTACAGACAAGGATGAAGTGAGAAAGCTCGTAAATGATGCCAGAAATTAGAAATTGTCGGCGATTGACAATTTGTCAACTGTTTATTTAAAGGATGCTTTAAATGCGCTTATTGATCAGTTTGTACACCCGTTAAATGTTTTGTTCAATGAGGGTCATGTTCTGGATATATGGCAGGAGGCAGTGGTAGTGCCGCTTAAAAAAGAGGGGGAAAGTAACAACGCCAACAATCCTCGGCCTATCTCTCTTCTGCCTCTGCCAGGAAAAATCCTCTAGAAGATCGTCCACCGAAATAGTTATTCGCTTATAGAAAATAACAATGTCTTACCTCATAAACAAAATAGCAACTCCACTGTAAACACAATAGCAACATTGGCAAACTCAATTTCCTCTGCTCTTGATAATAAAGCTCTTAATTTATTTACATATGTTGACTTTCGGAAAGCCTTCGATACAATAGATCATAAAATTTTACTAGGTAATTTAAATCACATGGGAATCAGGGGAAATGCCCAAAATTGGTTTTCAAAATTATTTAACAAATAAAACTCAATTTACAATAGCCAACGGAATCAAATCAGCCCCAGCTCTTGTGTCACAGGGATCCATTTTGGGCCAACTGTTGACCAATGTTGCTATATCATAGTGTACAACTGCCTTACCTCAGTGACAGACGTGAATCTCATATATCAATTTATATGTATACCTGCAAATCCAAGGCAAATACTTTGTTACAACCTGCAAGAACCACTCGAAAAACTGAAGGATTGTAAGCAGGCTATTCCAATAACTACGTCATATCAAAACTCACTGGACTATTATGGTCTAAAAATATGGAACAAACAACCACTGGAAACAAGAAACATTTCTACTTATGAATGAAGCTTAAATCATTTCAAAAGAAACAACTTATCTCACTCATTCCATGAACATTTACAATGGTGCAAATCTGTTAATTAAGTTATTCCTGCTTCCTTGATACTGGCTTTATGTTGTATCCATCAATGACTTTGTTGGTACTGTTATGGCTGTCTCATCCCCATGTTTATTATTTGTTGTTATATTATATCAAAAATCTATATTGGATACATGTATGATTCACTTCATGACAACTGGTCGTGCAAGTAAACCGGCATCATAAGATGATGAGCTAGGCCCAGCCAAAATAAAAGATTAAACAAACTGATGAAAGTGGAGAATCCCCAAAGTGGCAGCAGGAAAGGCATCATGCTGGACTTTGAAACTTATTGGCAAAACGCACATAAGGCTATGACCACTGTGTGCCCAAATTAGATTCGCAATGGCTTTGATAAGATAAAAATCTTAATGTTTTTTAGATGTATATTATGGAGAACACTGAAAACATATGTTCATAATCTTCTGATATTTTACCTGTATTTCCAGGCATTTAAAACCTGGTCATAAGACCTCACTTTTAACATCTCAGGAACACAGGTTCACAGATATTGGGAGATTACTCCACAGAAATACAGTTTTGTCGTATTCTGTTTATGCTAGCTGGAGCTCCTCAAGGCAATAAGACAAAGGTTCTGTGTGGTGGCAGCAATATGTAGAAATGCAAATTAAAGGATATCATGGCTATGACCGGGAAAAACTACTTGGTTAATGAAAGCTTGGCAAAAATTGCATTATTGTCTATATATACTTCAAACACCAAGTTACCTATAACTGGCAAAAAAAAGAGATTAAATGAAAACCATCATAGCAGATGTACTGCAAGAACTCACCAACAGTCAAATTTAATTCGGTGTATAATCCAAGCTTGAGAATGAAAATAAGTCAGAAGTGATTTTCATATGAGAAATATCCTCAGAAAATGATTATTCCTCATCAGATGAAGAGAGTGCCTTCATATCGTAAAACTGGATGAGTTTTAATCTTGGCCACCGTATGCCTAGAATTTTGGCTCCGGACTTCACTCGGCTTCACCTCATGAAGTTACTATGCCAAACTCCAGTCATGGCATACAGTGGCCAAGATTAAAACGAATCAGGTTTTTTCTCCTTTTTTAAAGCATCTTTATTACCGCAAACAAAAGCATTCCAATCGGTGAGTGTCTACATCTAGATTCCTCGCCAAATAGAGGATACCCAAGCAGATTTCCTTTTGATCAAAAGTCAAACATATTCCGTCTCACTGAACATTGTTTTGTATAGAGTCCTCATATCGTGGTGCCGCTTAGAGTTTTTGTTTTTGTTTTTTTAGGTGGGGGGGGGGGGGGGGGGACTCTGAGTTCCTTCTAGTTTCTGTGAAAAGAAATTAACAAGACTCTCCTTCAGATCAATAATGTACTGGTGAGAACTAACTCAAGAGTTTTTGAGTGTTACTTATGCACATCGTTTCATATAGAATGCCGCAAGATATTCGTGGAGAGATCTTATATCAGAAAACAATATATAACATTTACTGGACATGAACATGACTAGAAAACGAATGACAACTTGGATACCATATGGAAAAGGCGCACATATGAAAAAGGCACAGACACAATTACATACAGAGTAAGTCTGCTCTCTTGACTGTTGACTATTCCCATCGTACTGGATTGTCCCAACGGACTTAATTCTGATTTCAATTATTACTCCTTAAACAGTCTGCCATAACCTAGTCTGCATAAAGTAACACCATTAGATGAAGAACCAGAACCGGTCACTCTACTAATTGAAATGTCGTATATGATTAAGTACATCACAGTATACCAAAGTACATTCAGAAACAATTCATACAGGGAACACCAAAATATACCAAAATACACCCAGAGACAATTCAGAGAAAACAATGCATGTGTGGTGAGCCGGGCGTGGTCCTACCCCCCCCCCCCCCCCCCCCACTCCTCCCCTCTACCCCTCTTGAGTTGATAATTCATCTAAGAAAAGTTGCAAACACCCTCTCCAAATCGGGGAGGAATAGGATTCCAGCCCAGCATTGTCCTCCCTGGTCATACAACCTCGGACCTTACAGACCTTACATCATAGCCTCCATGACCCTGGTCCATTTCATAAAACGCTCTTTCTTACTCAACAAATCACATGTGAACTTCTCTACACGTAATCCATTACGGAGTTCTCTGCTCCAATCATAGACCGACTTTTTACATTCATGAAAGAGTCTTGGTCGATAGATGTAAAACTATGAATCAGGTTTTTGAATATTACGTGATAGCAATTCCGTATGCCACTAGGGGCATATAAAACTGCGTATGCCAGTCAGCGTGGCATACGAAAATCAATATTAAGCCTATGAGATTTTATATTAGAGGTAGGATAATACCACGAATAACATATCAAAGATAAAGATCTGGGCAGTGTTCTAAACGAGTAATTTTCAGTTATTTTTACACAGTATACCAGTGTGTACTATCGGCAGTGTGACCACTACCATACACTTTGCCAATTGACAGAATGTAACTGGGTTTATCTTAAGGTAAAGAAGGAAAGCCTTATAAAAAAAGGCCACATTACCTTAGCTTCCCCTGTGCTTCCCCTTCTCCTATGGGGGATGGAAGGTTTTCTTTGACATTCCAAGGGAGGAGCCAACTTTTTTTTCTCAGTATTTCTAGGGGCGGGGGCAACATTTTCTTTTACTAATTGGTGTTTCAAAAATTGTGCCTAAGAGCCATAATTAATTATGCTCCCGTATGATCTGTCATTCAGTTGTTAACTGCGATAGCTTTGTGTCATTTGTTTACATGTTGCGCCTTGTGCCACTCCAAACAGAAATTAATAACCGTGCATAATCCTCTGATCTCAGTTTTGCTGCCATATTCCTGCCGGGAATGAAATTCCCTGCTTCAGCTATTAGACTCCAACAGGCCTACCTTGAACCATGAAGACGCCATCTGGGGAACGCTGGCCGCACTAGAGGCTAAATCAAACCGGAACTGGCACTTGAGAAGTGGGATCTGATTTGCCGAAAGTTCAACGCTGCAACATCGATAACAAGGTGTCAACAGCCGGCTGTATTGAATGACCACCAACATAAACAGTCAACAGGCTGTAATTCGACGATTTTGTAAGTGAATAAAATGGCTCTTTCGAATAAATTCTATACCGAGATAAATATTTCTGTTGATGATACTTGAGAACAACTACTAAATCATTCTTGATATTTTCGAATACAAATGGCTTGCGGATTAATAATTTCTCATGATGTTCTCCTACTTAATACCCGGGTTGCAAAAAAGCACGCATTCGGAAATAAACAGTGCATACGGACAACTTGTGCATAAGTAATGGTTCCGAGAATCGAGAGCATCATGACGTATATATCGTCACGTGTCTTCCCAGTAGCCCAGCACACCCAAGGGTATGTTTGGTGGACATTGGAAAGCACGTGTATCAATCAGGATTTGCCACCAGGTTTAGGTAGTCAAAAGCTCTGTCTTTCTGTAAGCCCCGCATGCGAGATTAAGTGTGACTATGATAAACTATAATCATTCATATATATTCTTTGTTTTGTTTCAGGTCTAGGCGAATGTCTTACTAAAAGGGAATTTATTTGTCCTTTTTGGCTACCACCCTAAATAACCTAGGTAGAAAGAGGGTATTTATCTATTCATTTTAAATTATTCTTCCCCTTCCCACAATCAGCAAAAGTAGTAAAGACGATGTAATTAAAGACATTTACCTATGAACGCTGACCAGCACAGTGGGTTAAATTGTATTCCCTTATGATATTTTGACAAGACAAAAAGGCTTTTGTACAGACCAATATCTATGAGTACAACTGCCGCATTATGATATACCTATGTGCAGATATCTCACACTGACTGCTAGGATATACAGATTTCATTTGTCACTGTCTGTTGAAAGGTTGTCTCTCCACAGTTTTTAAGTATTAAAATGGTATTTTTTATCAAGAATATTCAGGTCTATAATGATAAATAGACAGAGTGAGTTTGGTTGAATGAAATCTGTTTTTCTTTGTGTGGGTCTATCTATCTATGTACACTGGTCAAAATTACGGAACAGAATCCATTCATCTGTATCAGCCACTAGCGTAATCGTATACCAGGTAAAGAGATCTATTGGTCATGTCCACGATGATAAAGCTTCCTTGTGATTATACCCACTCTCCCAGTAGAGATCATGTGCTCTACTTCCTGCGATCGCTTGTATCTTTGCCCGAACCTCCCTTTTTGGGCCCAAATGTGGCCCCTACGCCAGTTTCTGAAATATCCTAAATTCTGAGGGCTTTTGGGGGTATTTTGTGTTCTACTTGTAAATAGAGATGAACATTTTTATTAGGTAAATGAAATACTCTCATTTTTGTTGTTATTTATTTCAAACCAGACACAGTCCCTGTGATTACTTTCTACAGCGGAAAGCACCTCATGTGTTGCAGGGCTTTGTTTTGTCATCAATGCCCATGTGCTCCTCTGAAGGAGCAGTCTAATCAACTGTGGTTTAAGTATAAAAAAGAAACAACCGGATTGTCTGTGAAGCTCCTTTAACAATTCCCATGTTTCCATACTCATGATATGTGAGTTGTTTGACTTGTATAAATTTTGACAATTGCCTTGTTTTGAATCTGAAATGTTCGCTGGTCTCCCCTTCTCTAGTGGATACCCAGGGAACAGGCTTTGAGTTGGGGCAGAGACTAAGCCAGCGCTAGCGCCACAAAAGATCTGGGGGGAGAGTGTATTATACCTGAATCACAGGTCGGTTTGAGGTTGAAAGAGCCAGATTGGCCAGTATTCCTACTCACATTTGTAAAAACTTCATAAGTTTAAATAAACAAAGATTTATTAGCTTCCTTATGTCTAGTTACATCCAGCTGGACAATAATAGCGTACCACAATATAAGGTAATACACTTGAGTTCAGTAGCCCAGTTTCAACCACTGAAAGAGTAAACAAGATTTCAGTCTTTAAGGCCCTTTTCCATTGGCCGACAAACACTGTGTAGATAATTTGCGCTCTCCTAATAGCCTATTTCCATTGGCAATCAGCGATATACAGTCAGGGACCACCGATGGACCTTAGTACTGCTGGCATAAAATGGAAATATGCTTTTAGAAGAACACAGAAAAGCCAACGGAAACGGGCTTTCAGTGAGATCCCAAGCCACTCCTTCCTCGCAGAAGGACCTGTATGTGGAGTCGGAGTCGTCCTCGGCACCCGCAGAGTCAGTCACCAATATAAGCTAGCGCGTGGTGACCCCGACATCAAGGACGTAGATAACTGCTTGGGTGGTCCTCTGATATACCGAGCGGCTGGTCGTTTAATCGAGGTCCGTGTATGTGAGGGTGGTTGTTGCCCATTAGATTGTAGGTCAACTCTCGACAGTAGAGCCGTCCCAAGGTGCTAGAAAATCTCATGTAAGGAGGTCAGGGTCAAGGTCGGGGTTTGCTGCGAATGCAGTCATTGGCTTCTCGGTCTATGCTATTCCTTATATGGACTAGTGTAATGAGACAACTCCATGCAGATGTAGACGTCATGGTACCTATGCCCCTTGCAGTGCAGCGGTACCAGCATAGTTCCCCAGGGCTACGGGCGTGGTGGTGGTGATCATAACGGGTGCTACAAAAGTTAGTGCATTGATAAACCTCACCTCAGTTTAAGTTGAAAGTACATCCCTCCTGCCACAATGTTATTGGTCCCAGTCCAAGCATCTGGAGGTGTAATCCCATCTGCTTGATTCGGTGCAACTCTAGGGATTCGGGGGTCTCGCCATCTAAGCATTGTCTTGAGTTCCTGCTTGCTTCACTCTTGGACTGTGTACTCTAGAGTTGTATGTCCGTGCTTCACATTATCGCCTTCTGGTTCCTTCTGGGTAGTTTTACACATCTTCTCAATTAAGTACGGAGACTTGAGAGAGAAATTGTGAAGGTGACTTGAGGTGAGCTGTGATGCCCAGATGTGGCAGTGCCAGAATAGCATCTCATAGTTCCTTTGTTCTCTAGGTGGCAGTGTAAGAGGGGATCCCCACCTACCACGATTCTGGTCCCGATAGGCCTTATGACTGCCTTCCCGACACCATACCGATTCTATTGTGAGGTAAGCAAAAATCGTGGTAGGTGGAACAGGTTTCTGCGATGCCGTCTGCGATACCTCACGATAGGCTGCGATAGAAAACGTCAATCGTAGAGGTCCCGATTAAATCCAACATGTTGGAATTTTCGTAGCCTGTCATAGGGTATTGTGTGTGATTTATCGGGAAAATATCTCTTTCGGGTGAAATACTTAACAGAAAATTATGAAATTCTGGAATTAGGTAGGGCGCATACAGATGTATAATCGCTGTAAATATGATATTATTTGAGGAAGTTTAAGTGTCTGAAAATAATAGTTTCATAACAGAATTATGATTCTATCACAGTTATATTCTTCAATTTGATTGTTTTAGTGTCTGGAAAATAATATCATAATATGTTGTAAATACCTCTAAAAGAATATTCAGATTCATTAGATATTTCTAAAATTATAATATATTTCAATATTAAAACTCTGCCTGAGATCTAAATTGGTACACCGATTGAATCGTGAGGCAATCGTGACCATGGTTTATGTTTTTGGTCCTCCAAAGGCATTTCTATGCTCTACGATTTCAAACCATTTCCACGATTTTAAACTATCGGGGACCTCCCGATAGGTCACGATTTGTCAATTTCAAATCGTAGCTATCAGGAAGTATGTCGTAGACCATCGTGGTAGGTGGGGGCCGGCTTTCAATCACCGGGTAGAAAAATACAAATCATAAAATATTAAGAGTGATGATAATTCAAATGAATGTTTTACTGTCATAGCTTAACAGCATACTTAGGTAGTTAGATATGTTGAGAGTAGCAAATATATCAATGTATAAGAACAGTTGAAATGTCAGGCAGGTTATAATGATGTAGACTAGCAAATTACATTCCTTCAAAGGGACTTCCAGACATGTACCCCTGTTCAGCTAATTCTATGATAACAGAAATGCAGAACTGCAGTAATAAATCGATTTTATTAGCCGTATTCATATACACCGCATCGATAGTTATTGACTAAAAGAATAACATCACTGTTAAGGGATGGTGGGGTGGGGGGGGGGGGGGGGGGGGTCAACCAGTGTCTTTGCGCGTGTGTGTGCTGTGTGTTGCTACAGATATCATAACTGTGGTATAGACCCTCTTCACACTGGCGCCATCTTGTAATGGCCGCCTATGTACGTCAATCGAAAACGAGACGAGCCCTCTCCACTCAGTCCTGAATCATGATAATAATACTATTGCTTCTCTAACTTGAAAGATGGAAATCGCTCTCACGTCTTAACTAATCGGCCGATTTGTATAAACAATACATTGTTAGAAAGCTGGGACTTGGGCCTATCTGCTGGTATATATATGATATACCTGTGTTATGGCTAACATTTCCTGTCATAGATTGAACATTGGAATTGTTTTAGGTAAAAAATACCAAAACATGTAACCTTCCTGTTTTCAGAGATTTATTGAAAAATCTACCACGATGACCTACAGAAATCACTATCCTACCTTATTAGGTATTTCATGACAATTAATATGATACCTTTATTGCCAGGCTGTGATAAATATTTCCTGAGATAATGGTACATCATAATATATGACAAGGAGTCAAAAAGAGCACTAGAAAGAATTTGATTTTCAGATATTATTGCATTTTAGATACTGGCTTTGATACAAAGTTGTCAAAGGTTGCTATATTTTATAAGTGCAATAATTATTCCGCAGTATATCTTATTTTTAATTCTCCTACGGTAAAAAGGTTTATTATTGTATCAGACTTAAAACATGATCAAATATTGTGATAAATTCCCAAATTTCCTGACAATTAACTGGTGTATTATTCGTTTATTACCTCAGGAAATATTTATCACAACCTGGTAATATCGGTATCATTTTAATCGTCTTAAAATGCCTAAGAAGGTAGGATGTTTATTTCTATAGGTCATCACGATAGGAAATCATAGCCATAACACAGGTATATCAGATATATACCAACAGATAGGTCTATGTCCCAGCTTTCTAAAAAGGCTTTAATTGTAAAATTCTGCCATTTATTTATGACAGAAGAGCGATTTACATTTTCGTTGTTATAGTGGTATTAGGCGCTTGCTGCAGTGTTGGCTTCACTCTCACAGCGCTCGCCTTGTTCTGGAGTGCGGGAATTTCGCTGGTCCCTGGCTGGTAGTTTATCAAGTATATAGAACCAGCAAAACCCGTTATCATAGCGATCGCAGCGCCACCCTTATGTGCAAGAGGTGAATGAAGCTCGCGTACCGAGTGTCCGGCATGCGGCGTCTGGCGCGGTGTGGGTGTAGGTGTGGGCTGAGCACTCTCATACCCAACTCCGTACTGCCGTACGAGAGCTTCCGGTTGCACGGATGTCTGGAGTGGGTGCACATCCTGCCTGCGGAACTCGCTATTAGCGGCAGGGGGAACCAGCCAAATGCAAACACCGGCCGCTGAGATCCCCACTTGTCAAATTGTTGCTATAATTAGAACAACGAATCACAATATTCCTTCCTCCTCTGAGTGCGTATTGGGGACTGACCAATCAGAGCCTTGGTCTCTGTACACTAGACCAACTGGCCATATATATATGGGCATTCGTTGGATGGCAGCACGGCTTTCTCATTAAGTGGATAGATCTGAATCGTTTGGAGTTAGGTTGGATATGACAGGTAGTGGATATTGTGCATCCAATCCCAAAATATCAGCAGAGAAGATGTTCTATCTGCTTTTAATCATGGGCGATTTTATTTGAATGTATATCCACTACCTGTCATATCCAACCTAACTCCAAACGATTCGGATCTATCCTCCCCTGCCATGAACTGTTGGTACAGCGTCTATTTGTGGGGTGGGCGAATCAACTCGGTAGGCGAATCAACTCGGAAAGACGAGATTGAGGCACAGCTAGCAGGATTAAGCGAAAAGAGGTGCTCACAGGAATTACCGGGAACCAGCAGGATATGCTTGATTTGGCCAATCAACGCCAACCGAAGTCTGCGCTACGGTCCAGAAATAAGACATGACAGGAAACATGCAAGGTCGAAAATACTGGGTGCCTGCTGAGAGGCGACGATACTCTATTTATATACTCCATGCAGGCACCTCTCGCCACCAATGGGTTAAAGGCATATCGGGCAATTTGCCATGAAAATTGAAATTGGCATCAACCAGGGCTGGCGGGTGATGCCTCAAGGCAATAACCGGGGATTGCCGGGTAACGTTGTTTGGGTAGTTTAATGTTTAATGTCCAATTTGTTCAAATGGACTTGGTGGTGCCTTGAGACATCATTTTCAAAATAATTGTTTTATGAAATATGGCTGGAAAAAATAGCTGAAAAAAAAGTAACTTTCAAAATTAGAAATTTTAGGTGAAATGAAACACAATTCTAATCCTTTCACTATGCTGCGTAGCACCTAATACACACCCTGAAATATGCTGCTGCAGTACCACTTTAATCCCTGTAATACGCTGGTGCCTTGCACAATATCAACAGTGACGTCTTTATATCACAACCCCATGGTAATCCAAAATAATCAGGATGTTACATAATATTAATGATATCAACTATGATAAAGATTCACATAAGTTGGAAGCAAATATCACCAGATTTACGCATTATTTCATAAAAAGAAAATAGCCATTACATAAATTTTGGAAATGATGACTCAAGGCATCACAGCGCACTACGTCCTGGAGTGCTTTCAGGCATCACGGTGTATACTGTACTATGCTTAGTTTCACTGCTGTGGTCACCCAGTGCAATAGGGTTAATTCTATTTGTTTGTTTGATATATAATGAGTTTGTCATCAAAGTTAGGGATTTCTTGTTCCTAGAAATATGTAGCTGGTATAAGAATGACCACCAGTAGGACTTTAGGAAGCACGTTCAACCACTGGTGACGGGCCCGTAACAGTGGCGGCAGAATAGAGGGGGGGGGGGGGGGTGGCCCTTTTCTGCCAACCCCCCAAAAGTCAGCACCTTCGAATATAACTCAATCCAGTGTAAAAACTGTCTTGATTTTTCAACATTGAAAAATGTCTAAATCTAACATTTTAGAAAGCAATGATGGCTAAGCACTGACTTTTTCTGTGGAAAAGTGTCATAGTCTAACCTTTTAGCAGGGAATGATTTTTCACCATGAAAAAGTGTCAAATTCTGACCTTTTACCATTCAATGATGGCTAAGCCCCGACATTTCACTTTGGAAAAGTGTCAAAGTCTGACCATTTACAATGAAATGATGGCTAAGCCCTGACTTTTCACCATGGAAAAATGTCAAAGTCTGACTTTTTAGCTTGCAATAAAGGCGAAGCCTTGACTTTTCATCTTGGAAAAATTTCAAAGTCTGACCTTTTATCCTGCAAAGTCTGACCATTTACAATGAAATGATGGCTAAGCCCTGACTTCTCACCATGGAAAAATGTCAAAGTCTGACTTTTTAGCTTGCAATAAAGGCGAAGCCTTGACTTTTCATCTTGGAAAAATTTCAAAGTCTGACCTTTTATCCTGCAAAGTCTGACCATTTACAATGAAATGATGGCTAAGCCCTGACTTTTCACCATGGAAAAATGTCAAAGTCTGACTTTTTAGCTTGCAATAAAGGCGAAGCCTTGACTTTTCATCTTGGAAAAATTTCAAAGTCTGACCTTTTATCCTGCAATGATGGCTAAGCCCTGACTTTTCACCGTGAAAAAGTGTCAACGTCTTACCTTTTACTGTGCAATGATGGTTAATCCCTGACTTTTCATTGGAAAAATGTCAAAGTCTGAGCTTTTACCATGCAATGATGGATAAGCCCTGACTTTTCACAGTGGAAAAATGCCAAAGTCTGACCTTTTGCCATGCAATGATGGCTAAGCCCCGACTTTTCACTGTGAAAAAGTGTCAAAGTCTGACCATTTACCATGAAATGATGGTTAAGCCCTGACTTTTCACCATGGAAAAATTTCAAAGTCTGACTTTTTAGAGTCCAATGATGGCTATGCCCTGACCTTTCACAGTGGAAAAATGTCCAAGTCTGAGCTTTTTAGTGTCCAACGATGGCTATGTATTGTTAGTATCCCATGTCATATCCTCATGTAATCCCGCCTACCTGGGCCCTGCTGACCAGTGTGGGGGAGGACTGTTGCCCCTGGCAACAGTCCCCCTCCCCCACACACTGCTCCCACACACACGGTGTGGGTCAGTATGCTCTGGTCAGCCGGCTGATATAGACATACAATAAAGCTACAGAAGGAATCCAGTCGTCTCTCCTCACTTAAGGTACTTTCCGTTAGATCACGCTACCGGATCGTGTCAGTATGTAGACATGGCTTAGCTGTATTTCACCTTCTGTCACCATCCCTTGCAATGATGGCTATGCCCTGATTTTTCACTCTGTTAAATGATGAGACGTCATTGGAGGAAAAAGTTTATTACACTACAAAGGCGCGCACTGCGCAAGTTGTTACAATTAGGAAAACTACTAATAAATTGGCTAAACAATGAGATTATGTAACCTGGTAAGTGCTTGATACGTTTAACATGATCATTTGATGAGGGTATGTAACCTCATCCGCACTTGTCATATTTTCAATGCTAGACAAACATTACTTAATCAAAGATAAACATAACGAGGTTGAATAAGTCTTGGTCAAAGTATAATGAGGTTAATTAGACTTATAAAACATAACTAACACGAATAAGGTAATTAGTCCATATGAAGCATAATCCATGGCTCTGTTCAGCTGTGTGACATCTCCCCCGCCCCGTGTGATAAAAGTCTGTTGGTGAAGGGAAGGGCGGTCGGTAGCGTGGGCTCTCCCGTCTTTCATTTAAACCTTTATATATACTATGTTCCTCCGAAAAATGTCAGTCTGACTTTTAGCGTGCAATGAAGGCCAAGACCTGACTTTTTACAGACCTTTTGCTGATTCATGATAAATCCAGTGGAACAGGCTAATGTCAAAGTCTGACTTTAATAATACACAGAAAAAAGTCAGCAGTTTTTCAGTTGGCCCCCCTTCCCCTGCCAGCCTCAGCCCTGCCTCACCTCCGCCTCAACTCCGCCTCTCATCTCTGCCTCAGCTCTGCCTAACCCCCCTTAACCCTTTCAGTCCGACCCCCTGAGGCCCACATACCAAGTCCTACAGATATGTAGCAATATACCCCCAGGGGACGATCCCCTTATTGGGCCGTCCATACATCATGTCACACTTAGGGGGGTGGGGGGGGGGGGGTAGATTGAAAAGTGTGACACAGCCTAAAAATCACAGGGGGGTCGTCAAGAGATGTGTGACAGAACACATGTCATCTAATTCCAAGACTTTAGAGGCAACTATCCAAGACTTTAGAAACTTTGCCCATGATGGAAAGGTGTTGGGAAAAGTATGATAACAAGTAGTTATGGATGGATATCCTGTTAAAGGCTGCATACACAAATCACTGAAATAGTCAAACACCTAATCAAAAAGGCAGCCAAATAGGAGAATATCCAGATCAAGGAAAGTCAGTACATGCATATGCTACAAGTAGTTACAGCAGAGAGTGCTGTTATACTTGGAAGAATTCCCTGTTTCTGATCAATGAGGATAGGTTTCTGCCAGGGAGGCAAGATGACTATTGCCACATTTTCACCTGATGGTTTTGGCTGATTATGGCATCAAGCAACACACACTGACTTCATAAATACATCTTAGATCCCTAAGGATGTCATCATTAGCATGGCCGACTAGTGCTGACGTGTCCGTTTGGAGCTCCGAGTGTCAATATCGACAAAATTACTTACCTTGGATGTACAGGCTTATAAAACGTAGTCTTCCTAGTATAATTCAGTGCTGAGTCGTTCCTACAAGTTTACGGTGTCAAAATGCCGCCGAAAGGTAGTAAAACTATGACTAAAAGTTTGTCAACCGCGGAGACGGAGCAAGAGAGCGATAAAACAGGTATTTCATCACTTCAAAAGTCCATGGACACTTTGCTTGACAAATTCAAGGGTATTGAAGCAAAAATAGAGAACCTAGATGGGAAAGTTGTGAAAATGAGTGATAGCTTAGAACAGAGACTTGATTCTCTCGAGTCGAGAGTAGGTAAAAATGAAAACAACGTACAGGAAGTGGCGTCGAGAGTAAACGAGCTGACCGACGCACAAGCAGAGCTCACAGTTGCCAACAAAAAAACAGCGTCAAAATACGATAAACTTGAGGCTAGAATGAGATATGTTGAAGATACTCTAAGGAGACCAAATGTAATAATCGAGGGGCTCCAAGAGAGTCAAGGTGAAAGCCTCAGGTCAGTTGTTAATGATTTGCTTCGCAATCTCTCGATCACACACTATGGCAGCGCAACTCCAATCGAACAGGTGTATAGACTAGGTCCTAAAAACCAAAATCAGAACCATAAAAAACCAAGAAGTGTATTTGTATAACTTGCCTCACAGAACTTGAAATCAGATATTTTCAGAAACATTTCTACACTCAAAGGGATGTTAGAGTGGAAGCAAGTGTTTATACTTGATGACCTATCCCCCCAGAAACTTGAAGAGAGACAGGAGTTACGTTGTATAGCAGCCTTTGCCAAGCAGAAAGGAAGCCGAGCTGTAGTAAAAGGTAACAAAATACAAATTGACAACTCCACTTTCACTTATCACGAAAAAGATAAGTTACGAAATAACATCTCACTCGAAGCTGCTAAAACCCTAAAAGTTGACGACGGGTGGGCATTCCACTCCAAGCACTCAGTTTTCTCAAACTTCTTTCCATGTCAAATCAAAGATGGAAAACATATGTAGAGTTCTTCGAAGCAGTTGTATGCGTACACGTTAGCTATGGACAATGGCGAACCATGTATTGCTCTAAAAGTCAAAGCGGCAGACGAAGCGTTAGAAGCAAAAACACTAGTTCGAAATATCAAAACTCTAAGGCCTGGGAAGATTCCAAACTTCAGAAAATGGCAAAAATCCTTCAAATGAAGTTTGAACAAAACGACGAGCTCATGCACACACTACACGAAGCAGAGGGTCATCTTTACGAAGCGACATTGGATAGGTACTGGGGTTGTGGTTTCACATTGAGTGACTTTGCCAAGATAAATCTTGGTTGATTGAGAAGATTGTACATAAACACATTTCAAGTTTCCTGTTTGATAACCAGATATTGTGTGATAAGCAGATGGGTTTCAGAAAGGGGTACTCCACAATTGATGCTATAGCTACTATAACTGATGACATACTTTTAAATAGGAACATAGGTAATGATACAATAGCAATTTTTTGTGGACTTTAAAAAAGCTTTTGACACTGTGAATCATAGTATTTTATTAGATAAACTGGATAATTATGGAATTCGAGGACAAAATTTAAAGTGGATTGAAAATTATTTAACCAATAGAAAACAAACCGTAAGGGCAAATAATATAAATTCAAATACTAGGGATGTAAATTGTGGAGTACCCCAGGGCTCAATTTTGGGCCCGCTCTTATTTGTGATCTATGTAAATGATATAGTAACTGCTATTGGTAACGATGGTGTATGTCTGTACGCGGATGATACCGTTTTTTATAAATCAGGGGAAAATATGGGAGACATACAGAAAGCATTGCAATCAATGATTGATAAGTTAAGTACCTGGTGTGTTCAGAATAAACTCTCAGTTAATATCAGCAAAACTAAAGTTTTACATTTTTCATCGAGGAAAAAGAAACAAAAAGATACGCCAGAGTTTCATTGTGATAACCAGATACTAAAGACGGTATATGAATATAGATACTTAGGGGTTGTTCTGGACTCGACCTTAAATTATCAATCACATATTAACAGTATCATAAGAAAGATATCATACAGAATGTGCCAACTAGCAAGGATGAGATCCTACCTGAATGTTAGAAGCGCTATAAACATTTATAAAACCACAATTTTACCATACTCCGACTATGGAAACATCTTGTTTATTACTGCTAACCAATCGTACTTATGTAAATTGCAAAGACTGCAGAATAATTGTATACGTTTATGCCTAAAAACTGACATTTACATGCATATTGATACGCTACATAACGTAGCACGAATTCCCTTATTGCAGGACAGAATGTTGTCACACCTACTGAATTATATGTTTAAGAGGAAATCAATTATTACATATATCAAAACAAATGTGAGAGCAACGAGAGCTAATGAGGCTCCGCTCCTTAAAACTGTAACACCCAACTGTACCGCCTTTCAAAGATCTGTGATCTATAATGGAGCTGTAGCATGGAACAACCTCAAGCCGTAATATTGCGAGCTTTAGCTCTTTTAAGAGTCTGACTAAAGGTTTAATGATTAGCAAAATACCAACTTGCTGATTATATTAATATTATATTGTCTATGAAGTATGATTGGCATTATACTTGAAGTCTACCTCTTGTAAAATCTACATGTACTGTTGCTCTGTCATTTATAGAAAATGGCCAGGGGAAAGTAGTACTGACATAGGTTGTTCTTATGAGATCTGGAACCCAACACTCATGTACAGAGCAGCAAGGGAAAGGGGAAGAGTACAAAAACCAGGCTTATAAGGCCTGAAGCTCACCCCAATTTTATTGTCGAACAAATATAACCTTTATTGATGGAAATGTAATTCACATACTCAAGCAAAACTTGTAATATCTCAAGATGTACTGTATATCCTACATTATACAAAAATGAAAGCTGACTGTGTATTATCCTCGGCAATAAAATGAATGTTCTGGAAAAAAAAAAAAAAATCAGAAGTCTATCTCAGGAAGCAACCACCTTGGTGTTCTGTTGGAAAATCTTAGAGATACAGCAGATACTGAGTAATCTCAAATTATGACAACACAAAGTTTCTGGTCGAGCACTGGGGACAAAGGAGTAAATTGGAGAGCCTGGAGACCTGCTCCTAGAAACGTTATAATTGCCGACAGTCGTGGTCGGTATATGGAGAAGATGCAAACTTCCAATGAAGGTAGGGCTGCAAAAGTTTCGGTCTACTTCTACCCCTGGTGCTACTCTCAAACAAGTCATTGTACATACCCAACATCATTTATTACATCATCCAAATGACAACGTCTGTATCATGGCGGGGGTGAATGATGTCTCAACACGTGTTAACAAACATTTCGAAATGAGATGGGAAAATGAGAAACATTTAACTAGGCACCTTGAGATATACAGCGAAGTTGGTCTTAACTGGCTCGAACATTGTCATCCTCATGCGAAAATAATCTTATGTCCAGTTGCTGGTATGAATTTAAATTGTTGGACGATAAACAGCTCACCGCAAAAACAAAACATAGTTAACTCAGCAATGTGTGCTTATAATCTTATCCTCCAGAGCATGTAACCAGCAACACGCTTAGGTATAGTGGAGCGCTAATATAACCGGGATTACCTATCAAACAGGATAGATCGCAGTCTAACTGAGGTTAAATGCACATATAAGTGAGCAGTAAAACAGCTGAACAGGTGAGATGGTAAGAGAATCGCCCAGATTATCCAAAAAAAGAAGAAAGTAAATCACAAGAAGCCGCGAAAACGGTTGAAACAACCAAGATGGCGACGAAGTTGGAGGCAAAGAAGAAACCCAAGTCGAACGATGAGATTTGGGACCTATTACAAGAGCTGGTGGGGAACTTGAAAGAACACAAGGAAAGTTCGAAAACAGCATTAGACAAACTGAAGACGCAGATGGAGGAGATAAAAGAAATCAACTCCGAAACGAAAAAAGAAGTGGAAAAGATAGCTCTACAGGTGGATGATAATACTGAATCGATTACGCAGCATGACACTGAGATCAAAGAGCTGAGAGAAGAAATCAAGATACTCAAGGAGGAAAAGAAAAGGCTCAATATGCTGATCAGTTGAATCCCCGAAACAATAACTCACGTTCGTGTGGACTGTAATGAGTTACTGGAAGCCATCGGAGTATCCTTTGACACAGACAATATTGAAGCCACCTACAGACTGGGTCCTCCGCCACCTGAGAATGTAAACAAACAAGCTAGACCACGTCATATCCTGATGAAACTCTGTTACCCATCACAAAAAGGAGAAATATATGGCAAAGTAAAAAACCTAAAAGGGAACGTGAAATATGAAAACGTGTTTCTGAATGATGACTTGCCACAAGACGAAATACGACTTAGGAGAGACATGCGTGAAATCGCAAGCGAAGCAAGAAGTGCAAACCACAAATGTACAGTGGAGGGAGCCAGCATTATATTAGATGGGGATCCCTACTCCAGCAAGCAATTACACCTATTACCAGAAAACCTCCGTCTACCCAGCATCAAGACAGCTAAAACTCAGGACGGGTACGCTTTCCAAGGCGAACACTCGTTCCTATCAAACTTATATGATGTAAAAGTAGAAACAGAGCACGGCACCTTCAGGTCAGCTGAGGCGGCATATGTGGGAGAACACGCCCACAGTGTCGGCCAAGCAAACGTAATCCCCCAGCTAAGAAAATATGTTGATGCCTACCAAGCCAAGCAAATAGGAAAAAAACTCAAAATCACAGAGGAATGGAAGGAGAACAAAACTAAAAAAATGAAGAAAATCCTAGTCACCAAATTTACCCAAAAAATCTAGCTCTCTTGAAAAACTGAGGGAATGTGCGGGCTTCCTGTACGAAGCGACAGGGGACCAGACCTACTGGCAACAGTCCCCCTCCCCCACACACTGCTCCCACACACACGGTGTGGGCCAGTATGCTCTGGTCAGCCAGCTGATATAGACATACAATAAAGCTACAGAAGGAATCCAGTCGTCTCTCTTCATTTAAGGTACTTTCCGTTAGATCACTCTACGGGATAGTGTCACTGTTGGACAACCCGAAAGATACCGCGTATCTCAAAATCACAGCCGAGAAAATAGCTCTACTTTAGCTCCACAAATCGTGAGAATGTAGACGACCGCACCTTCAACGCACAGGCGGCCGGGGTCAACGCTGCAGAAACACAGCACTCACCGACTCCGGCCACCGCCTCCACCTACGACCGCACCATCACCGCGGTCATGTACACACAAAGCTGCAGACCAAAATCATCGCATCAAACGCTAGTAAGTGTCATTGAAACAAAAGGAGATTTTCACGCAAAGCTGAAAATCGATGACGCCGCCACCGTCTTGTGACCGCAAAACGGCCGACACCAGTCAACGACGCCGTCGCCGCCCGCCGCCCGCCCCAACACAACCAAACACACCAACACCTAACAAATTACATTACGCTCTTTCAAGTATGCTTACCGACTCACAAAGGAAAGAGATAGCTTCAGTCCTTGAACAAAATAAGGACGCGTTTGTCTCAACAGACAGTGTGATCGGTTTAAAGACAGACTCAACAGCGAATATCGAGCTGAAGGAACATGCCAAAGCAGTATCTAAACCTCAATACTGCACCACCCCGCAAAAACAAAAGTTCTTAGACGGACTCCTTAGATGCCAAGCAGAACAGGGAGTCATAGAGGAAGTTCACGAACCATCCGAATGGAATTCTGCCATCTTTTTGGTCCAAAAGCCCAATTCGCAAGATAAAAAAGGCACAGAGAAATACCGCATAGTGGTCGACCTGAGAGAACTCAATTCTCAAATTACCACCCACTCCTATTCTTTCCCATGCACAGATGATATTACGGAAACAGTCGGAAACTCTCAATCAAAATTTTTCTCCAATTTAGACATTTACAGTGCTTATCATCAAATACCACTAGACGCCTCATCTAGGCACCTCACCATGTTCTCCAGTTTTGGTAAACGTTGGAGATTCAAAGTTCTACCGATGGGACTGTGTATTTCGGCAAAATTCTTTCAAAATTGTGTAGACCAGCTGTTGCGCACCGTCAAATTCCGCTGCGCCGTAGCTTACATTGACGACATAGCAGTCTACTCGTCAACTTGGTCACAACACCTCAAAGACCTGGATGAAGTATTGAAACTCTTCATCAAAGGAAACGTCAAACTTAGAAGCGAAAAATGCGAATTTGGAGCTTCTGAAATAGACTTTCTCGGATACAGAATATCTAGGGAGGGCCTGTCACCCTCACCAGAGAAGGTAGCCCCAATAGCCACCTACCCAGCACCAAAAACTGTATCCCAGGTTAGAGCATTTAACGGCCTCGCTAACTTTTATAAACGTTTCATCAAAAACTTCTCTATCATCATGCGCCCCCTATACGACCTAACCAAATCCTCGACCAAATTCAAATGGACCGCTACACATCAGCTCGCATTCGATACCATCAGAAAAGCAATTTGTGAAGAAGCAACGCTAAAGTTCCCAAATTACAATAAACCCTTCGTCATCTTCACAGACGCAAGCCTGACCGGCTGCGGTTGTGTGCTGACACAAGAAGACACAGCAGGATTTTATTGTCTGATAGAATTCGCCGGTCGAGGATTCACGGCGACGGAAACCAGGTACCATACAACGGACAGAGAATGCCTCGGCATCATTTATGCCGTCAAAAAGTTCAAACACCACCTGGAAGACGGGAACTTCACGCTTTTCACAGATCACGCAGCACTTATAACTCTATTCTCCCGTAAGGAAGCGACTCTGAACATGCGTAGAGCGCGATGGCTTGACACAGTCATGTCCTTTAACATGACAGTCAAATTCATCGCCGGTAAAGCAAACATACCCGTAGACGTCGTCAGTCACATACCTTACCCCCCCTCCAATTCAGAACCTTCCCCCTCCATTCCCATAAACAAGGTGATATTACCAGAAAAACGTGTATGCTTCTCCAACACAAGTATCACCCGCACCTTCAACCATGATCAGCCAACAAGCCATGACCCAATCCTCCTCACAAAACCAATTCCAATTCTAAAGAATGCTCTGCAAACTAAGTGTCATAACAAAAGAATTCCGAAACCCAAACCCAGCAAGGAAGATAACTTCCACGTGTTAGCTGTTGCCACCAGGCAAGGTGCGCGCAACGCACCGCCCCCCGCCCCAGCCCCAGCCCCCACTCCAGCCGCGGCACGTGTGAAAGCGCCCTGCCTTCGCACCCCCATAGCCCGTGCTAGAGCATCAAAGAGACGAAAGCAGATCTACCCTCAGTTCACACCCTTAGCCAACAAAGCACTAACACGTCTTCTCTCTCTCTTCCCCACGCCCAGATCAAAGACGCGCAATCTAGAGACACCTTCTGTTGCGCAGTCTACGATTACATAACTAAACACACTCTTCCCCCAAATCAAACTCTAAGCAGGCACATCCTTCTGACGTACGACCAGTTCATCGTTTTCCAAGGTATACTGTTTAGAGCCACTAACTTTAAAAGCAATTCCACACCACCTAGCATTCAAATAGTAGTCCCTCAAACCTACACCCAAGACGTTATCAAGTCCGTTCACAATAGCCCACTCGGTGGACATTTGGGACTACCACGCACCTTTCCCTCAATCTCTCGTTCCTTTTACTGGCCAACTTCATTTTCAGACACAAGAGACTACATAGCCACATGCCATAATTGCCTAACATCAAAATGTATTCCAAAGAAATTCACACCCCCTCTGACACTCAGAGACCCCACACCAACCACATTTACACGCATCTCGATGGACACCATCGGCCCCCTACGCACATCCACATCAGGTTCAAAATACATACAGGTAGTCGTTTGCTATGCATCCCGCTACGTTATAGCATGGGATACAAACAGCATCAATGCAGCACAAACGACCCAGGAACTTTTCAACAAAGTATTTTGCATGCACGGCATCCCATCCCACATCTACACAGACAATGGTTCAACCTTCACTTCTAACACCTTCAAAACATTTTGTAATGCACTCGGAATTCATCAAAAACACAGCAGCACATACCACTCACGTACCCAAGGCCTATTGGAACGCTACAACACTTCCATCCAAGCATGCCTAAGAACGTTTGTGGATTCCTCACAGAACGACTGGCCTTCATTTTTGCAAGCCATTGTTTTCAGTTTAAATAATACTTCTTCAGCTTCTTTAGGTTACAGCCCTAACATGGTAGTATTCGGAAAAACAGCACCACTTCCAGTTGAAAATCTAAAGCATACTCTCATGAAAACCAGTTTTCCAAACGTTAGATCACTTATGCTATCAATGAACCAAAAGAGACAAAAAGCACTACAGGAAAGCATGGTCACTTTAGCAAAATCTCACGCCAAAATGAAAGCCAGGTTCGATAAATCGGCGACATCGCCTATCTCCAAATTCCTACTCTTCTAGTAAAAAGAACCTCCATGAAATTACAGAAAACATTCACTGGCCCATAGCTCATTACTAAATTCACCACACGAAACACATGCCACCTGAGAAGATTATCAGATGGCAGAACTACCACCAAACCCATTCACATAGAAAGATTAAAAGTCCCCCACCCCCGCAATAAACGCTTTCTGCAACGCCTGAAAACCGGCAGACCCCCTCCCACCATAAAATAGCTACAGAATTTGCGAGCGTGCTGAGCCCAGAAACATCGCTGACCTAGGCCTCGGCCTTAAGCCATAGCGCCCCCGCATGACTTACCCTGACAACCGTAATCAACAGAACTCAACACAGGACACCAACATAACACATTATGCAACACAGCACACGCCGCACCACTCACCAATCAACATCTTACGTAACAAGGCACGCAACACGCCTCCCCGCATTCACAGAACAAACACACGAGATTGTGACTGGTCCACATCGCATGGTTACCGTTATGTGTTTGCGCCAAACAATGGCGTCGAACAGCTTGACATTGCGTAAGGTGACAGATGAACACCACTCAACCTCGGGATTTAGGCAAACCCTCATAATGAGGTGCGCACACGTTGCGTAACGGATCAATGTGTAGGCGATATCGTGACCAGCTGCCGTAATCGACCAGGATTCACTGCCATGGGCGTCCATAGTTACGGGATCCTGTGAGGACCCGCAGGTCGTTACGTCAGAACCCCCCTCTGTGAGCATGCGTCATCAAGGCACGCACTGCCACAGAAACTCGCCGAGTGGACGGGCTTACTTAGTCAGGTGCTTAGCTCCCACTCTGATTCCCGTTCCACGAAAGCTTACTACTCCGACTTGACCGCATAGTCTAAAGACTATCAGCACTGACGACATGGCATGCCTGGCCTTAGCGGCGATTATAAGGTTGGTCACAAGCCCATTCCATAGCTTTGATTCTGCCCGACGAGGCGTGTCTCAGTTTAACACTGTAGACACCAGTCTTTGCTTCATCACTTAGCCTTACAATATATTTCTAAGCAGCGTAATGACTATCAACTTCAATCACGTCTCAGTTACATTATACCCACACCAAACACATTCCCCTCTTTTCAGTATACTACACTTCTCATTGGCACTGGACTCGGTCGTCTCAAGACCAAACTTCGGAATAACATTCCACAAATAGCCGAAAACATTATTAACAGGCCACAGGCAAGCCTCCCTGGTCCTTACCATTGATATATCCCATCTTTACTCACCCTCACCACCCCTACTTATATCACCCATTCTCAACACAAACCTTTCCACTGATCCCACCCTATCCACTAATGCTAAGAATATTGATAATGCCTCTTCCACCCTCTTCCACACAATTCTCACCCTGCACAAAGAGATTGACAGCTACCGTGAAACAAACCACTCACGCACTCGCCGCACGCTGATCCAGCCTTTAGGCGACATTTTGTCAGACTTTATCGGCACAGCACGGCAGCCTGACGTGGACCGCGCAAACGAGCATCTACAATCAGTAGAGCTCTATCTATCATCTGGTGTGAGGAATGAGAGACAACGCGACCGCGTGCTCCTCAAGCTGTCGCATCTCACTGCGCAGCTCGTCAAAGAGGCCTCACACCAGTCCGCAGTCAATTTCCTCCTTCCGAAAAACCTTTCCTCCGCAATCGCATCTATCGATGACGATTTTCACATTCTTCTTTCCAACCTCCATCTCAGCACTCACGCAACGAAAGAAGCGACTTCCCTCTTCACTACAGCGCACACACAGCTCACTCTACTCTCCAGACTACTTACCACACTAAAACAACTCGCGATCGACCTTTCAGAATTACAGTCATCGCAACTTCCCCGATCTTTAGTTTCTCCCACACTACTAGCAGAATCGCTCGATCAGCTAGCTTTAGACCTCCTCAACAAAAATTCGGATTTTTCCATTCTCACCTTACCACAATCCTTTTACTACTCCAACCTATCGAATCCTTTAGCCTAATAGAAGACCTCATCACTATAGAATTCGAAGTCCCAATCGTATCCAGACCCTGCAGCTACTCCATTTATAAATTAGTTTCTCACCCTATACCTTTCGACACTGTTCATTAAAACCGCTTCGGTTTCACAAATCTCAACAACATTCCCCCCAATCTCGCTATGAACTCTGCAGACATGACATTTGTGGAGTTAAGCGATTTAGACTTATCTATGTGCACATCTTGCACAATCTACAACTGTCCACTCCCCCTTCCCATATCTCACATTTCAAAACCAACCTGCACACTAGCGCTCTTCCTCAATAACCCGCGCCGCGTCTCAAGCCTTTGCACTTACAGTGTCAAACTGCTTGACGCACCGCCACCCTCTATCCACCCTTTATCTCCTGATACCTTCCTTGTTACAACACCACAGATGCATGCCACCCTCACTTGTAACAACTCTAACACCCTAGTGGGAACATCCGTACGCAGCCCCTTTTACGCAATCGTAAAGGTACCCTGCGGATGCACTCTATCCATTAACAATCGATTACTTGTTTCACCCTCCTCCTCTTGTGAATCCCAACCCATCACCCAAATCTTCTTACACACCCTTTATTTACCGGTAATTTCTTCCTTCAGACCACCACCGCCGTCCTTCAAAGGCGACTCACTTCTCACCTTTCCTCCCAACGTTCATTTACCTCTAATTAACAGAGCACAATCAGACGCAACATCTCGCTCTGATTCCCTGTATAAAAGCCTTTCAGACCTTAAGACACTCCTCTCTATATACACATTGTGTAAACTCTCCGCACTTTCTCCTCTCCTAACAATGCCCACCCTGTCCTCCGCCGCTCTGGATCTTGACGCCTGGATGGACAGAATGTCCAAACTTGACGAAAAAGAGGAACAGGTTGAATCCAACACTGCCCGGCCACCGTACTCCGGCCCAACAACCAGAGCCCCGCCCACCTACCTTAACTCTTATATCTCCTCCCCCCTCATCCGTATCATTCTTATAGTCATTCTCGGAATGATACTTTCCCGACTCCTACCCGCCTTGTGGCGCCGCTTGAAATCATTCAAAACGTACCACAAGCAGTCCCCCACTGTCCAACTTAAGCTATTTTTCCGCTCTAGATGCTGCACCCTACCCCTCCTACCCATACCCATGGAGACAAATATCTTTACCCTGACCAACGCTCCCTCCATACGCTCCCCTTGCCTATGGAGAACGCTCTCCGTCCAGTGGTCTGGCCCCATCACCATTACAGTCCAGGGTCAGTCCCATGAGATCCACCTACCTTCAGTCATTCCGGTCCCACTGATGGATGGACTGTGTTCCGCGCTACAAGAGGACTCGTCGTCGCAGCTGTCACGGTCACAGACGTGCAAGGATCGGACACGAGCCAGATCCCCTGGGCCGACAAAAACCACCACCGTGTCGCCCTAGCCGGCCTGGCGTCCTACATAATCGCACCAGGATCATCAATGGACGAGGAGCTGAAGCAGCTCAATCCTTCAGTCAGGTAAAGTTAATACGCTCACATCACAACGAACATCGCATACACTCATAACGCACCACAACATTCACCCGTCCTCTGTTGATGCATATCGTTGTTACGTATCATGAACTGTCAGACTGCCGTTTATATACCCCCCCAGCCCAGTCCAGATTAACTTGTCTCCCATTGTTTGTGTCATGACGCTGCCACAGGCACGCTGTCACACCCGCATGCGCTCAGTTTGGTCAAAACCCGCATGCACTTTGTTCGCTCACACCCGATTATTCTCACCCCTGCAGTGACACGTCGGAGCTGAGCGAAACCAACTGCAGCGAGCGTCAACACCTACTCTCACACGCAACAACAACACCTTCGCTGCTACCAGCTCCCAGCTGGGAGAACCCGGTCTGTGTCGCTGGTGCGCCCACCGCAGACCGAGCCGCGGACCCACATCGCCAAGCTGTGAACAACAACATTGTGACACTTATGATAACATGCCATGCCCAGAACTTTAACATCAAGCATGAGCACTTCATTGTCAGATGTCGTTAAGACATGCTAATTAACTTACTTGTATATAACATATATATGTTAAGCCTTACTTGTATCAATTCCCGTTGTATATAACATATATATGTTAAGCCTGACTTGTATCAATTCCCGTTACTTGCTACTACACTTAACATCATTATCAGCAGAACCATCAGAGTGGTTCCTCAGTCGTCCTGGGGATGGTTACGTAACATTACGTAATACCACGTAATGTGCCGTAGTCTATCTCCACGACACCTTATTCTCTAAATTATCAAGACCGCATCAAGATTTAATGAATAATTGTATCACCTCTTTGCGCCAGCCAAGCATCTTACTCTCTCTACCAGAGCACACTAACTTGTAATCGCATTCCTTCTGTAACTAAAAATTATGTCATCATAACTTACATTTTTTTCAATAACTCATCCGAGTGAGTATTCCGTTTCGCCCGGGGATAGTGTCATGATCCAAAATATCAGTATGTTAAACATACAGATTATATCCCTTGGCCTTACGGATCAAGCCGGCTGCATGTCACGCCGCGTGAGGTAATCCCCCTTGGTTACGATCAATACGGGTTGCCCCCACGCGGCTGAGACGGAACATATAATCCTGATCTCGACGTACTCGAGTCAGTCCGGTCAGAGAGCACATTGTAGCACCATCTGCAATAAAGCTTGTAACGGGACGAAGCCTTGGATTCACTCATTTAGTTTACTATTCACAACAGATAGTAACACTACGGGTGTGGAATTCCACTCCGCAGAAAGGCAGAGATCAAACAAGACTCGGTAAAAGGAAACAACGTGTTAGGTAAACTCCTGCAAGAGATCCGGGATGATACCACCCTATGAGCGACAACACGATGAAACTGGATATTATAACAGATTCAAGAGGATATCATCTACAGAAGAGGTTGAAATACCTTTTTCCGGATATTTGGGACAATAACCGAATAGAGGTTCATGCCACCGGTGATGCAAACATATCAAGGTCAGTAAACAGATTCATTTCATCTCTGGAGGGCCCAACACAAGGAAATATACTGTTGATGTGTGGTATAAATAACTTGACACAAATGGATATGAATAGAATGGTAAGACTGGCTTTTGATGATTTGGGAAATGCGCTGGACTCATTGACTGATGACCTAGTGACCGCACACGACACGCTTCAGTGCTACTCGGATAGGGTTGTTATAGCACACCTCACAGGCATGCATTTACGAACCTACAACAATTACAAAAAGCTACCTGTATACGATCTCATTGACCAAGACCAGGAAATGATGAATAGTATAATTAAGCAGGTAAATCACGTTATATCAGTGCTGAACAAAGACCAAGATGTGAAAGGGCACAGACTGCAAGCAAAAATCCACTACAGATTAGGGAACAATGAACTGAACTCGTATGGGAGGTTTTATGATGGCCTGCACCCCACTGATATAACTGTCGATACTTGGGCAAGGTGCATAATATCAACACTCCGGAACATGAACCTTCTATAGGAAACCGACCAGACTAGTCCCAACATCTACAAATTGGCCCAACCTAGAGGGGAGACCAATTGGTAAAGTTACGAAAGAAACATTAAATCATTATAGTTCTTATAATTATAGTTCAAAACAAAGTATAAGTGGTTATTAACTGTTACACTTCCAATGTATCTCTGAACGTTAATTAAAGTAACCAATGACAAATTGTTTCGCAGCAGGAGATGGTGAATGTGGGTGCGCTGGGTGGAAAGATCCATCCTAGAGGGGAGGTCAGACTGACCAGTGCTCCTGGGTACATACGGATCCTGCAGCAAATCAATTGCACACTGCACCAAATTATGTAAAGCTCTTAGCTATATTATAGCATATTTGTACATACAGAAACCCACTAGACAGAATATGTACAGCCGTGGCTACAAGTGCCGAGACGGAATCTGTGCCCCTTAGATGTGATAAGAAATTTATTTGGTATATAATTAAGAGTTATATATGTGTAACCATAAGCATGTTGATTGTACCTTGGTGGTGTATTGTCTGACCGATTGTCATGTTTGTGTCGAAATATGTGAAACGATGTTATAAACATGAGTAGTAATATGGATTTAAACTGCAGAGGTTTGAAGATTGTACATCTGAACGTGTACAGTCTATGGTCGAAACTTGATACGGTTCACACAATCCTAGTGGACGCGGATATTGATTGCCTATGTATAACAGAAACATGGCTGACAGAGAAGATGCCCACATACCTTGTAGACCTACCAGACTATATATTTATCAGAAATGATAGAAGCTGGATAGAACCTGGGACGGATAAGATTAAAATAGGAGGGGGGGTAGGTATATATATTCGGGAAGAACTAGATATAGATCAAATTAAACTAGAATAATTCAACACCAGTACTTCAACCAAAGAAACTCTGTGGGTTCAAATAGTATTACCAGAGACACGAGATATTATTATAGGAACAGTCTATAGACCCCCACGTACTGGATGTAAGGATTTCTGTATAGAGATAAAAAACGAAGTACTGGACATATTAGACAATAAACAGAAGGACTTATTTATATGGGGTGACTTTAATGTAGACTACTTGCAAAAAGATGATATGGATTATAAAGAGATAAAGTTATTGGAGGCAGTGCTTGGGCTAAAACAACTTATAAAAGAAGCTACTAGGCATGGAGTTAAAGATAGCTGCCTTGATTATGTGCTTGTGAACAACCATGATTACATAAATGCTGGATTATTTGGGGAGGCAGTCAGCGATCATGAGGGAGTATATGTTATCAGGTCCAAAAATAAGATACGCAGAGGTAAAACGTCCTTCTATGGCAGATCTAGTAGAAACTACTCATTTGATAAATTTAAGGAAATGTTAAACGGTGTAAACTGGCAGCAGTATTACCTACTGGTAGAACCAAACTTACTATGGAGTATGCTCAAAGAAACTATTATAATACAGTTAGGAAAAATGTGCCCCATGAAACACTACAGGGTTAAGACAATACGGGAAGAATGGTTAAACAATGAGATGCTTAAACATATAAAGGACAAGGATCGTCTACTAAAAAAAAGCCAGGAAGACGGGTAAAACCATTGACTGGGAAATAGCAAAAGAACAGAGAAATCTTGTCAATAAATTACTTAAGAAAGCGAAGGGAAATTTTATTAGGGAGGCATTAGAGTCGAACAAAGATGACACAAAAAAATTCTGGTCCATCCTCTCTAGATTTAGGAAGAAAAACTCTAATAAACATGATACAATCAAGTTAAAAAAAGAAAATGGAGACTGGTTACCATCAGAACAAGCATCCTCTTATATCAACAATTATTTCTCTAACATAGGCCCGTATTTTGCCACAAAGCATAAACAAAAAAGGTTTTACGAGGGACTTAGCAATAAGAATAATCTTGGAGATCTTTCTACAAATAGAGAAGAGGTAATGAAGTTGTTAAAGGAAATTAGTTGTACAAAATCATCAGCCATAGAAGGATTAACCTCGATATATGAAAGATGCGTTAATTATTTTATGTGACCAATTCACATATTTGTTAAATTTGTCGCTGACATATGGAGCATTCCCAACAGAATGGAAAGTTGCAACTATTGTACCTTTAAAAAAAGAAGGAAATAATCCAGATGTAAGTAGCCTGAGACCTGTCTCACTACTCCCAATACCCAGAAAAATTCTAGAGAAATTAGTTCATGCTGCAACATCCAAATTCCTTTATAATAACAGTATGCTACACAAAGCACAAAATGGATTTAGGCAGGGATGTTCTACAATAGAAACAGTTGCAAAACTGACTAACTATATCTACAATGCCATAGATGAGCAAAAATATACAATAGGAATTTTTATAGATTTAAAAAAAGTATTTGATACCATTAATCATGAAATTCTCCTCACAAAATTAAATAAGCTAGGAATAAATGGAAATTTACTGCGGTGGTTTACAAGCTATCTATGAGACAGGTCTCAGGCTACAATAGCTAACGGTGTAAAATCAGACCAAGAAACAATTACATGTGGTGTCCCGCAAGGGTCCATTCTGGGACCACTGCTATATATAGTTTATGTAAACGACCTTATTCTAATGCTGGAAAACACCACAGAATATACTACTAGTAGTTTATTGTATGCGGATAACACTGTGTTATACAATTCTGGAAAGGATCGGTATGCGGTGGCTGGCGCATTGCAAACGGACCTTAACCAAGTCAGCAAGTGGTGTAAAAGAAATAAGTTGACTATTAACGTTAAAAAAACCAAGTTTATGATTTTTACCACACCTAAAAGAAATAAAGAGAGCTAGAATACACCAATGGATATTGACTTGTGTCCGACTGAGGAGGTTTAATGGCCGTCACCCCCCCTCATTCCACAAGTGGGGGAACTGTTGTTCACTGTTGCTCGTACTGTTTTGACAACTTTGGTGCGCATCATGCTCACAGTTTCGTGGATTGCCGCATACGGGTATGACACGAGGCTGCCGGCGGCAGTCACGCATCTAGCATGCCCTTTCGCGGGCAGGCAGGAGGACGACCTGCTGCCACCAACAACTCAGCTTAGCTCGCCCCGGCAGGGGGAGCGTCTTCCGGGGGGTGGGGCGGACAAACCCCCCCCGGCAAGTCCATTTGACGCCTCCGCCGCCGTAGTGTGGCGCCCCCCCCCTCGGACGAGTTCTGCGAGCGCTTCCCCTACGAGCCACCGGAGACTACAATTATCGAGCTGCTTGCCGCGAGGTTCCGTTGGGCTTACGGGTTGACCGTTGGGCCACGCTCCTCACACACTACCACAACATCGAGCTGTGCGATTTTCTTCGCTACGGCTGGCCGATTAGCTTCAACCAGTCACGCTGGCCCCTCTCTACCTTCAACAATCATGCATCTGGGAGGGCCCAGGGCGCCGCTCTTGCCGCTTTCGCTGAAAAAGAGCTGCTTCTCGGGGGGCTGACGGGCCCCCTCGTCCACCTCCCGTTCGGCCAGTGGACCCAAGTCTCCCCGCTTCTCACTCATCCTAAGAAGGGGGGGAGGGGGTTCGTGTCATCCTGGATTTGTCTTTCCCGCCTGGGCAGGCGGTCAACGACGCCATAGTTCCGGGGTTCTACCTGGGCTCTCCCGCCGCTTACACTCTCCCCGGGGTGGGAGACTTGATCGAGGAGATCTTAGCGGTGCGCCCTACGGCGCACGTCTGGTCAGCAGACCTTTCCAGGGCGTATCGACAACTACGGATAGACCCAGTCGACGCCCCCCTACTGTGCTTCCGTGTAGGGGGGTCTTTCTACGTGGAGCGATGCCACCTGTTCGGTTGCCGCACCTCCTCCATCGCGTGTCAGCGCACTTCGAACGGGGTCGTCTACATGATGCGTTCCCACGCCCGGCATTGCCTCGCATATCTGGACGATTTTGCGGGCGTTGCCGCAGGGAAGCGCGCCGCCCAGGAGGCGTACGACCACTTCCTGTGGTTAGCCGACCATCTGGGCCTGCAACTCGCCGCGGAGAAGTGCCAGCCCCCCACCCGTCGCCTCACCTGGTTGGGTTTTGTGTTGGACATCGATGCGGCCACTGTCTCCATTCCCCCCGGCAAGCTCGCAGATGTTCTGGAAGTGTGCCGCGAGTGGGGGGGGGGCGCTCCCACGCGTCTCGCCATCAGCTTCAGTCCCTCCTCGGCCGCCTCGTCCACGTCGGCCACTGCGTCCGCTACGCCCACCGTTTCATGACACGCCTTTTCTCGGCCCTACGGGCGTCACAGGGCGCCGCAGTCATCACCGTAGGGTGGGAAATGCACGCATACATCGCGTGGTTCCGTGCCTCCACGCGACGTCCTCCAACGGCCGCCACTACTTCGGTCCGCCCGATGCCTCTACCGACCGCCACGTCGACACGTCATCGGCTGGCGCCTCGGCTTCCCTGGAGGGTACGGCCGTCAGGTGGGAGTGGCCCGCCATCGACACCGACGTCCCCTCGGACGACGCCTCTCGCCACACCTATGCCTTGGTCGTGGCGCTTCATCTCCTCGCGCCTCATGCCCCCCCGGGCACCGCCATCCGGGTTCACGCCCCGCACGCAGGCGTTCTCGCCCCCCTCGCCTCGGGGGTCATCAAGAACGGCCGAATCGCCGCATGCGCGCGGCAAATTTGGCTCGACGCCGCCCTCAGAGACACCGACGTGCTTCCGGGGGGATGGGGGGGCTCCCCCCCGACGCACGTGCCTCCTCACGTCGACGTGCCTCCTCACGCAGATCTCTTCAATATTGGTTTATAATTTGCAGGCACACACTCGATCTACACACCCGGATGAGGGCCTCCCACGATGCCGCACTTGCCCCCGCCACACACAGGAACAAGGAGGTGCAAGCGCGGAGGTACATCCGCTTTGCCGCCGGGCACGCCGCGGTCATCCTCCGGCCTATGGTCCTGGAGGCATGCTTGTACATCCAGCACCTGGCGGATACACTCTCGTCGCCCGGGGCCATCAGGAACGCCATCTCCGGTGCCCGCGCTTGGCTCTCGGACCATGGAGGAGACGCCAGCGCTTTCGACTCACGGCAGGCCGCGGCCGTGCTGCGCGGAACGGGCTTGCAGTCAGCGCACATCCTACGCCGCGCCCCCCCCCATCACCGTGGATATGTTGTCGTCGATCGCCAACCAGGCGGCATCCCTCACGACCGGGGTTCTCGTCAGGGCCGTGGTGCTCGTCGCTTTTTCTCCCTCCTCCGCGCTTCCAATCTCTTCGCGCCACCGCCGGGGAGGCGCCAACCTTCACACGCGCTTTTGCGCGCCGACGCGATCCTCCAGGACGGCCGTTTAGCTCTCACTGTACGGTCAGCTAAAACCATAGGACCCGGCCGCCCTCCGGCCGTTATCATCTTGGAGCCTTCTGATAACAGGGCATTATGCCCAGTCAGGGCATGGAGATCTTAAAGTAGATGATATTAACAAAGTTAGAACACAGTGATATCATCCATTATGCCATAAGCCAGAAGTATCTTGATACATCTAATCAGTGGCAGACTGCAGGTTTGCATTCTCGATTCTTCAGTGGTCACCTCCCATAATACAGAAGGCCTTTCCCTCAGTGATGATGATTTCTACCATAAGTGCATTTGATGATGATTTCTACCATAACCCTATTCAAACATGTAGAAACCCTACCAGTTTGTCTATTGGAAATATATACTCAGCTGTAGCTAAGGAAGGGAGTATCTTCAGGTTTCTAAGTGAGATAGAAATTGTGCTCCACCAACCAATGAAGTAAATGCTTAGCAGTCATTATGATTATGATGATTATCACAAAGACAAATCCACAAATGCACCACCTGTCAATCTTTGTGCAACGCCTATTTAGTGGGCAGGTTGAACTCATAACCTTTTCTACACCATCTATCTCTTTGAGCTCACATCCAAGTCTGCAGTAGAACAGCAGTGAACAGCACAACCACTGATCAGCTGTGTCCATGGATAACAGGATCATAGTGCGGAATCAAATCCAGGGGGCTGTTGAATAATATTTTGTCGTCCATGAGGATGGATGATACGACATATCGTACGATGAACGACAAATTGGACAACTTTTCTCACTTAGGGTAGCATAAAACTAGTCGTTGGCATCAGATTCATCGTTCAGCACATTTTCTATATAAACGCTGATACGCATCGAGCGATACAGTGGTATTTCTGAGAAAAGTAGGAGTAGTGCAGTCCCTGTCTTTGTAAAATGTTTCTCACAAACAATCAACTAATCATCAACTAATGATGGAATTTGGTCTAAATGTATGACAGACATATAGAATTCTCTGTTCAAAATGTGTTTTAATTTGAATGAGATTCAGTGCATGGAAAACGAGTTTGACATCTCTAGATGTGTCTTTCGGGACGAGAAATGGACGAGAAATGGGCGACATTTTCAAAATGAACGATTTCTTAAGCTACACCACCTACGCCCTTTAAGGTTTTTGTATCGTCAAAAGCTAGTCTGCCTACAACATACTCTTTTATACCACCTTTTTGCACCAACAAGACGTTTACCATCTTTTTTTTGGTCGTAGAATTATTATTCAACGGCTCCCAGGGAGAGTTAGAGAATGGCAGGTATGTGGTTGCCCAGGATGAACCAAAGATCATCTCTGCGCTAGAGGGAGTTCTGAAGTCATTAGGGACGATTAGGCTAATCCACCATGGGAACAGACCAGAGTGCACTCTTTTTGAATTGACATTATGCTATCAAAGATTCTTTTAGGTACCAGAGCCTAGAGGACATGGCTACATTCATCAACAAAGATAACTACGTAGCCCAAATAGACCTATAAAAATGTCAAAGTACATGCCTCTCAGGTGGGAGTTTATCTTAGATGTCTACACTTCCATGGATGTCTACACTTCCACGGTAGACACTCATCTCATGTTTGGTGAGAGGCTCAGTAAATTCATTTGAACTGTTTAACTCAGAGTGTCAGATGAATTATGACCAGCCTAGGATACCCCCATGTGTATGCTTATCTAGATCACTTCCTGGTCAGCGAGCAGATAAGAGACAGCTGGGTAGAGGCCTTGAATGTTCTAATGAAGGTTCTGAGGGAGCTAGGCTTCCTGTGAGATCTGTGGGGAAAGGTCTTTTACCAGGAGGTTAATGGACTGGGGCACAGCGCTGAGAGCTTCTACAAAAATATAGAGTAACAGCATCGATGTGCACGGATTTACTATGGTGGACAGATCTCATGGCGGTCTTCAACGGCCTGTTCCCATGTATTGCTAGAAACCTGAACTCGTACCACCAGAGACGTCAGGGAGACATAGGCTAGACCCCTATCTCAATTAGATCAATTCGAAGGACTGCCCTAAAATAAAGGACTTCCCAATTAACTACCAGAGACGCTGGCACTGCAGCTAGCAGCCAGGCTTTACAAATGGAGGAATATGTGAGTGACGGTTTACTTAGACGACCCAGTTAGGGATAATTAGAATAATTACCAAGCTCAGTGGCTAAGTGGTGGGGTGTTCGCCTCGAGCATGTGAGGTTGTCGGTTCAAACCCAGTCGAGTTATACCAAAGACTTACATAAAAATGGTACTCACTGCCTATTCGTCTTAACACCTGCCAGGAGTAGGGGTCTAGGGCCCGAGTAGAAGAACAGCTGTATAACACAATATTTCCCTTATAAAAATTGCTAAAAAATTAAATTCTTGGTAGTTATCAGAGGAGCGAGGAGTGCACTCAGGGATTTGGCGTGTAGAATGAAGGCAATGACCTCCCACTATGGTGCTAATGTTCCAAATTGGACATATCCAACCCCAAATATCCAGAGGTGCAGGCGGGAGCCTTGATGATGTTCTGTGGACTTCTAAAGAGGTTCAATGTCTTTCCGGCCTCCCCAAGAACATTTTATCCATGCAAGATCTTAAGGTGGAGGGAATGTCGACACAAACTGATAGGCAGTTATAATAAAGTGCTCTTAGACACACCAGTCTCGGTTGAGGACAGATGTTATACACCTTCCCAGGATCAGAGGGCAGTGCTTTGCCCAGGGTTGGATGAACTATTGCAGTACCATGCGCACCCCTCTCTTATTATTAATCTGGGAGAGGAAGAGAGGTAATACATTGTAATATGTAAATATATAAATGACATGAAATACATATATGGGAGTTGAGTGACAATTTTTATTCACCCAAGACCCAATTATTGAAAAAAAGAAGTATATAATTTTTCAGAAACCAACAATGCTGTACTAATACGAAACGACATAGGTTTTGCCAAGTAATCGAGAGCTGCCATGCTCTTCCAATCACCCGTTTGACGGATATCTTCCACGGCCACCCACACTGGTGCATAAAGGCCGCACCTGCCCTTCTAAGGGAGTGTACTCCTGACCTTTCTTTGCTCACACCAATACATCTCATGAGATGCTTAAAAAAACACAACAATTTGCGATAATTCAGTGGGGTATAGGTAGAACCTTCTATCCACAAAAACAGAGGTGAATCTTGGGTACCTGTGGATTCCCGGATGTGGTTCCTTAACCAAGTTTTTTTTAAATTTTCAGGTCGGTTCGCATACATGTGTGGCGGTCTGCCACCTCCCTATTACACATTTTCTGTAATATCAGAATGGTATGTTCATCTCACTATAGATATCCTGTGTATGAAAATATATATATATGGATAATAATAATAACACGTCCAGAAACTTTCAATACAACCATCACCGTCTACATTACACATCGAAATACATATATTCATTAAATACATTTAAACAATAACAATAATAATATTAATATTACTTCCACAATAACTCAGATATTGTGCCACATATACACAAGAGATTGAGAGGTTTAGAGGATGTCATTTTGTACAACAGCAAAATCTTCAGTTATATTAAGCTAGACTCCAGGGTATATAGCACCCATACTAATTATTCAGATTCTCCAACTTCTTTACCTCATTTTTAAAACCCTTTTTCGTACTATTCTGTCTAATTGACTCCGGTAGATTGTTCCATAATGTGTGTGCCCTATAAAAGGGCGCCTTTTTCAGGAATTCCGTGCGCGGGCGTGGTAGTATAAACAACGACTTAGCAGCTTGTAAATCGAGTATCCTTTCTGTTTATTACCTCATTATCAGTTGCTGCACACAACGGTTGGTTTTTTGTATAAGCTATGGGAATGTCATGAGTTCTATCATGAAATTGTATGGTTTTTGAACTCCGAACCATCACCATGACACCCAACTGGAAAAACCTCAAGTCCCTCCCCAAAACCACGTGTGAAAAATCTGTTTCACTGTCCACTAGCAGATTACTTTTGTGCAGCAGGGTGCGAAAACTCAAGATAATACATGCCCACCTACACCGATCATTCTGATCATTGATTTCAACAAAAGAAAGCATTTCCATCATTTCAGATACACCTAAAGTTGGTCTTAAGGGCATAGGATCTCCCAAGAGTCAACGTAAACCCAACATAGTGGATTTAAAAGTGAAATCTGATCTCAAATGGGATACATCATGACCATACACCTTATTCAAACATATGACCGCACTTACATAGTTCTCAATAGTTCTGTATGAAACCTATGAAGATAAATAAATTACATATCTACATAAAACCAAATCCGTGGTGGGTATAGGGTTAGCCATTATTTCCCCGCAAAATGTCAAGAACCGCTTCCACTGCGAGGCTCGACCTTCCAAGTATTTTTGGACCAGACATACGCCACATACCTCTGTGGCTTTCCCGTCTAAAGCCTCCCATAATTCCAATATTTCTGCAACAGAAATGAGTTGGAATTGAAAAACCATCCAAAATACGTGAAAGAGCATCAGCAAATATATTACAAATTCCTGGTAAATGAGAACATGAGATTTCACAATTAAACAGGACCGACGACCAAAAAATCCAATGCAACGTCACCATCGAGTTATCATTGCAGCTTCTCCCAGTGTGAATAGCCGATACTATTTGAGTATTGTTTGAAACAAAAAGAACTTTTTGATTTCTCCACTGGTCTCCCCAGCGAAAGAAAGCCTCCACGATGGGGTACAATTTCTGTACATTGATATTGTGTGAAACATCTACCAATGTTTCCTCGACCCAGTGGTGATGACCGTCGTCATATGCATTGTGAAAACTCCATGCACCAGCCAATCAATCATTTCAATAATGGCAGCCATAGCCATAGCTTGATGCATCCGTATATACAGTGTTTACGGGTCCACCATACAATATCGTTTTTGAAACCATTGGATAACTTCACATAAAGTTTGTTCATGGGGAAATCAGTGGGTAAATTAATCACTTGACATGAGAAAGTACGCCCTCCCCTGATTACCGTCGAGCAATGCGATAAAACGCCACATAATCTTTGGAGTTCATGATGTGTCGCCCTTGAGCGACCAGAAAAAAACGCCAACTCTCTCTTTAGTTTGTGAACCTTATCGGCTGGAGGACTCAGGGTCATTTCCAGGGAGTTTCCCTTGATACCTAGATATCTTTGAATTTGTGAAGGGGATTTAATTTTTTTGTACGCTATATAAAATCCCAGACTCCTCAGAGTTTTGTGTAGGAAAAGTTGGGCCTTTTTACAGATTTCAAAATTTTCACCCGGAACCAAAATGTCATCCAAGTAATTAAAACATATGAAACCTGAGGCCCTCATGAACCTAGTAACTGCGTCAGTGATGCGGTTGAAGACGAAAGGGGCTGCTCTAGTGCCAAAAGACAGAAAATTGTCTTCTACAAAAAAACTCCCTTCAGAATCTTCCTACCTAAGTCCCTGATATTTACGATTCGTGACGATTTCTACACGCCTTGCAATTTTTCCAACCTTCCTCATTCTCAGCGAGTTCAGCATTTCTGACCACCTGTAGCCATAGCGAGTATTCCTAAATACTGCGAAGAAAAAAACCCAAAAAACCAAGTGAACTCCAGTGCCGAGTGTGCTGAGTCATGTTACATGTTCAGCTGCTGAGGGGTGACTACCTCGTAGTGCACCGGCAGCACCCCTGCTCCTAAACCTGCAGCGACCCCTGGTGTACCAAAAGGGTAGGAGGAGCTACAATACCCTCGAGGGATTAATACATAAAACAACAATAGATATTTTAACCCATATAACTCCTCCCTGCTGACTGGAGGGGTCAGAGACCTCAGCACTTCCCCAACTTACTTGGACTGACAAGCCTTTCAATATGTGCCCCCTTGCATGTTCCACCTCCCTTCCCTACTCCTGACTTTCAACTCCTCTAACTCTCATCATGTCATTCTTATTATTACTTTAACATATTTAGTGATTGAGGCGTGACAACAAAGTTACTCTGTGCAAAAAATAGGTTCTTAGAGGAACTGCTTTTGAGAGCTCTAGGGATCATCTCCATGGTAATACAGTAAAGGAAACAACAAGAACACATTTGAAGGTTGATTGTATGAGGCTTTGAGAGTGCGCATAGAACTGCTACTTGCATACTTTCAGACACTATGTGAGAGAAGCTGTACTGAATACATTTGCACCAGCCAGGATACATTTCACGAGTACATACACTTTGCATTTCCCACTAGCTGTACAAATCCACTTTGTATCTAAGCCGCGGGCCGCCGTGCGTTTTATATATCTTCGTTAGTGCCACCCCACACAATAAAGAAGTGCAGTGAAAACACAATCTAGCTTCAGCCGGTACCTGCTTTATCGTTGCAACGCAAAGAAGGTACTGCCAGCAACGGCTGAAAACCCCCGGTTGGTATTCAATGCATGCACGACCTAGCGTTCATCACTACTGGGACCCAGAGCTGGGTCTCCGAACCAGTATGACGCCCCGCTCTCCTGAACGCCCGCGCACGCGCCATCCGCACCTCACAGCGTGTGTGCCACGCATGCTCAAACAGGCCGCGGAAATGAATAGCCCACCAACCTGTATTAGTGACACACGCAAGCCCGGCTACGATCCAAATATTGCAAGCTGGGTTAAATCATACGAAAACTGGCTTACTATCTTTGTATGTCACATATACTCGGTGAAATTATTAATTAGATATGTCGCGATGTTGTAGCACGGACTAGTGTGAAAGTCTGTGGCCGTATTGGTATGACGGGAGATTACTGGGGAAAAGTCATTTACAGACAACAGAGTGCGTAAGAAGATAATATGTGACATTTTTCCTTACTTTGATAATTTGAATATGCAACGCTGAATGATAAATACTAGACTAGAGGACTGGAGTATATGTAATATCTTCGCATTAACTGGGATATTACTACGCGCCTCGGAGATTATTGCCGCTTGTATCAGAAACCTTTTTTTTTTTTTATAAAGAGCCGTGTCTATAACACAGTCATGACATTTACAGGGAAAAAATGCATCAAAGACCATATGTATCGACTGTAACATCCATCGGTGTTACATCATTGTATTCTAGTGTGTTCTATGCTCCCCTTTATTTAAATTCTTTTTTGGTATATTCAGTATGTGTGGGTCATACGGCCATAGGTATATTATAATAAGCTAGCCATAATAGGCTAGACTATAAATAGTCTCAGGCTTCTTTCATAATTCATCAAGCTGTGTCAAACATCTCACAGTATAATTTCTGATTCATGACACTTATGTTACATGAATTTAGATCCTACATGATATTCCTGTTGGTTCTTGATACTATTATTAGACAACCAAGTCAACTGTTTCTTCAGAAATAGTTTTGTCATAGGTCGTCAGAAATCAAGATGTATACGTAATCATAATTATTTTACTATATGACTAAAAGGTCGTGGTCCTTGCTTGCATATGATATTAACTGTATCACACAACAAGACAAAACCTGACACATGGTAATATCGCGAAAGAATGAACAATGAAGGAGATAATGAGCTTTCTTTTGATCATCTGGGAATATCTGTGAAACAATATTTCATTTTCTACTGGCCCACAGGAAGCCACTGTTATATGTGTAGGGCAGGGATCTGCCAGGCCAAACATCTCGTGGACAAGGATGGTCTCATGTCACATGTAGAAATGAATAACAGGTATGGCACAAAGTTTTGTTTTTTTAGATATTTTTTCATTATACGATCGGTAATTCCTGGAATTTATCATTTTGCACCTGCAGCCAGCTGGGTTAACAAATTCTGTTAAAAATTCCTGGTATGACTCCAGCGATTTTTTTTCAGGAAAGCTACGAAAGTGTTATGTTTATGGAATGTTACGTGATAGAAGAGCACATGTGAAAAATCCTGCCGGAAATGACACAACATTCAGAAGCCTGGGAGAGGATATGTCTAAAGCAGACTTTTCTATAAAGGTCACCTCAATGTCCTGGTATTTTTGAAGAAACCCCGTGGGCATATTCTCACTTAGAAGATTGAATGTACGAATCGCATCAACCAGAAACATACGTATAAGTTTCTTGAGAGATTGGAAAAATCAGGTTCAATATGTAAAATATTTAGGTTTGTTTGGGTTTTTGTGGTGCTTTTGTGACCTATACATTTTCGGAAAGCTTAGAACCTCTGTATTAAAAAGATATGGTATAGGTAAAGGTTTAGGTAGTATCAATTTTATTTTGTATATAAACATAAAACATCAACTTAATAGTATTAAAACAACCTTTTGAGTTGTTCAGTGTCTCGGGTGGGTAGAAAGTCCTGGAATACTTTGTAAGTGTTGGGGCAGAGTTGGAAAACAAGGTTAGTCTGACTTCATAAATTTTGACAGTTCCCTCGTCTTGGATTCGAAATGTTGGTTGGTATCCCTGGTAGATATCCAATGAATCAGTGTGGTTAAGGTCAAGATTAATAAGCATAAGCGCCGTGAAAGATATGCTGGGAGAGTGGATATTGTTAACCTTCATAGAAATAAAGGCTGCTATATTAAAAGAATAACGCTAGTGGAATATAAATCCTTCATTTATTTTAGATCCTTCATAATGGGAAGCGGACATACTGACGACTCGCAATGTATGATTAAAATAGCGTGCTACTTAGACACTATCGCACAGTGTTTTATGATATTTTGTATGGAATGCTGCTAACAAGTGAAAGAGATTCATGAAATGAAATGAATAAAATCCTTACCATAAAGTAGAAACGAATGTCAATCACTGGCAATAGGAACTAATGGTTATGCGGGAAGTTTGCCCTTTAAGTGTAGCGCGCGTGAGATGTTTTGATATGATGAAGCCTCCTAATGATTCATTTAGCTACTCTCAATGCAGGTCAGCTTCCTGAGTCGCTCGTCCGTCGGCAGTCAACCTGGCGGCAGCACCTGTAGGGCCCACATGTAGTGGAAATGAGAGGAGGTTATCGGAGGAGGGTATGAGAAGGCCGACTGTGAAGAGAGGAGTTTGTCAATGTCACCGGGTCTGGCAGGTGCACTAGGTGGCACCACCATGGTTTGAGGGAGGGGGGTCACACACCTGAGGCTATCTGGAAATATTCCCAGGGGTCAAGTCCCTGTTGAGGGGGGTCCAGGGGGGGGGGGAACCCAGAAGATTATATTTGATAGATTATTCAAGCTGTATCAAGGATTTTTTATGAGTAGGGGGAGCCACACACCTGAGACTACCTAGGAATATTGCCAGGGATCCAGCAGCAAAGCCTGTGCTGGGGCTCCAAGGGGAAAGCCCCTAGAAGCTTTCACATATTATACAAACTGCATCAAGGATTTTGTTTGAGGGAGAAGGGGTACACACCTGAGACTATCTGAGAATATTGGCAGGTGTCCAGTAGCATAGCCCCTTTCGAGAGTACAGGGGGCAAAATCCCCAGTTATATCTCGATTTCATAGATTGCCTCTTGCATGAAGAAGTCGTATCAGATAAGATGAAACGTTGCAACCATTCCTACACTACCACCACATATCTTGATGAATCCCCGATGAATCAATTTAAGGACTTATGACGCCTGGAGGCATCACCGCACTAAAGACGCATGATGCCTGGAGGCATCACCGCACTAAAGACGAATGATACCTAGATAATCTTCAGGAAATGTGGATATGACATCGTATTTGATATTTCTATTCAAAAGAAACAAAATATTTATGATTTATGATTATATTCATATTACGTGATTTCAATCTTGGATTATGAGTTTTAACCATTATGTGTCTTCTAGCAGAACAATCTGCCACCAGCACCCGTCCTTATGAGAGTAGCACGGCCGCAGGTACCCCTTAAATTTAACAACCTGGATTTTATAGATTATATAAGTTGGCGGCTCCCAGCTATGGATGAATAACAGCTTAGCAATAATAATAACGAGACACAGGAAAATTGGTTTGGCGGAATAATCACAGACATACCACACTTTATTCAATAACTTAAAATTGAAAAAATTTCACAGAATGAAAACCCGTGTGGTCAGATAAACGGCTGAGGCGCAACTAACGCAACCGTTAAGAACAGTGATGCAACAGTGACGTAACCGGCACGCGACTGGTTACCATGCAACCAACTTGTTACTGGTTACCCAAGATACTACGCTAGAGACCACGCCTCTGCCTCAATTATATAGTTATATGAAATATAACCGCACATAAGTTGGCAGCTCCCGGCTATGGGTGAATAACAGCTTAGCAATAATAATAACGAGACACAGGAAAATTGGTTTGGCGGAATAATCACAGACATACCACACCAATAACCCGCCAATATCAATTGACAATAATCATATAGACAATTCCTGGAGACCATTAGCAACCACAGTATCTTTTTGTAACAATGTAGTCTGAGAATCGTGGATGTAAAGTTTGACAGCTTTGGATTTCCAATTACCTCTCTTCTGAATGTCTAGCACAGACATACCAACTCTAGACAAATAAGTCGTTCCTCCGTGTCTAAGTGAATGAGTTGAGACACAATTGTCGTCTAACCCTAGCTTGAAAGACAGAAATTTTAATCTGGCATTAAACCTGTTGTAATCCAAACGAACCAGTTTACCATCACATTCCTCTAGATAAAGAAATTGATTAGGAAAATGCACCCTAGAAGAAAGCATGCGTAAGATGAAATTACAAGGACATAGGGGCGATTCTGGAATCGCTCTGAGATAAATTCTTATCAGATCCTTACCATACTGCGAGGTTTTTGAACTCCTGAGAGTTAGAGTCATTTTCCCAGCACCCGCACAGAAATCAGAAACTAACAGGGAGTGCTGCGATTTCACTACATGCGAAACGCTGGGCAACGCGCGAAAACATAAGATGAGCGCTGACCAGAATATGATATTATCATAAACAGAAAAATCCAACAACTTACACATTCTTAATAGATCTTCCGGGGTAAAAGGGTACTTCTCAACCTTAGGAGTTGAAAAAATCCTCTCAATACCTTTCATCATCTGGTTTACAATAAAATCGCCCGCTAACGACGGGAAACCCAAGGATTTATGGCGATATGATACCGCAGACAAATAGTTCTTTATCGATACTGGTTTCATTTTTCCCAATAAATGGGTGATAAACGTAGAACAACTTTCACGTGTAGCAGGGAAAGGCGCAATATTAATCGCAATACAAAAATTAGTGTAACATTTAATCTGGCCCTTCCTAACCTTAGCCTTATTTGAAGAAATCGCTGATTTCTGGAGAAATTGCTGCTTGCTTTTCAATTTTACCAGCAACTTGTCTGCAAGAAACAACACATATTCATATCTTTTAGAATCGCTATACACTTTTTCACATTACTGCGAATCACTTTCTCCATGGGCAGAGATACCATCATATTCAATGTATTTATTTCAATTCCTAGGAAAATGCAGGTCTGACTAGGCTCAGTAATTTTCTCTTTTGCAACATCGAAGCCCAAATATTCCAGGATCTCAACAATTTTTTTTTTTTTCGTTAAACACCCCTCTTTGCTGTTAGAGATGATAATGAAATCCTCTAGGTAGTACAAAATCATGTCGATCCCGTTTAATTTTGCTACTGATACCAAGAAGTTAGATACAGAATTGAAAATGTTAGGCGCGCACCTGAGTCCAAAGCAAAGGCGATTGTCTGTATAATATTTATCGCCACCACCATCATTCCACCTGAATCCCTGAAATTTCATTTGATCTGGGTGCACATTTATAGTACGATAAGCAGAACGGATATCAACCACCGATAAATAATCATTCATTTTTAACAAGTCACAGACATCGTTAACAGAATTATATTTAAAAGAGACAAAGGTGCTCGACATATTTTCATTAATACTTGAGCCTTCCGGCCTACTACAGTCAGTTATGGGACTTAACAGGGAGTTTTTACATTTATAAGTACTGGTACAACCCTCATCAACTATTTTGAAATCATTGGTAAAACCATCTTTCAAGAATTTCACCTCATTAATGCCTAAATCGCCTATCAATTAAACATCATCAAGAAGCGGTAAAATGCGGCACACCTTTAACTGCGATAAATTATCACCAACGTGATGAATACATTTGCAAATACCATCAATACATGAGGTTGAAACAGAAAAAACGTTTTCTTCAACGTTACCCGACGAAACAACGTCATTAACATGTGAAAGATAATCACAACTAGCACACACGCTAACACTTGCGTTATTAGACGAATCCAGGTTATCACCATGGGAACTCAGGTCACCGATAAGTGGATCAACGCTATTTATAGCGCACGTTACTTTGTTTCATTTCACATTACTCGGTTTTTGTTTTGCTTTAGAACAATCGTATGCCGCATGCGAACTACTCGAGCACAGATTACATTGGTGCCTGTACTTGCAGGACTTAAAGGTACACCCACCAGCAGATTTGTTATAGCTATAACAATAACCCTCAATAGTCTTTGACTCATTTTTACTTTTTGACTTTCTGTTAGCCGAAGCGGCGATAGTCCCTTCATACTAAAGAAATCAAATTATCTCTGCCGGATTTACCTCAGAGAAAATATCAAACCCGTCAACTTTTGCTTTATCTTTGATCAAACGATCATAACAAATCAATGACTCTGCCGTAAAAAACTTGGATTCTGCTTTTTCAGCGATTAAGATCACATGTTTAACAAAACAAGAAACATTTTTCCCAGCCTTCAAGAGTTTTTCTAATATCTTAGAATTAACAAGGACAAGACGTTCAAACGAGTTCAGTTTCTCTCCATCATTAAGGTAGTGTTTGGAATCAAAAATCGAATATTTACCTCTTTTCTTTCTCTTGAGTCCTCTAGAAGAGTCTCTAAACGAGGTAGATGTCTCACTATCACTGGTATCCAAAGAAGTATCATCACTAGAACGATCATCCGTATCACGCATCTTTGCCTTGGGCCTTGACGAGCGACCTGTGGACCTTTCAACCGCAGCCTTGACATCTTTCTGCCTAATAACCTTGGTTATATCACGCACAGCACTTGTAACATTCATCAATTTATCGACTGTAGAATTAAGTATCTCCTCCATTCGATCCAAACGTCCACCTTCAGTCGATTTTTCCTCTGGTCCCTGTTTGTCCATGGAGGTCCCGGTGGCCGCCCCCGTCTGGTCGATAATCTCCCCCAAATTATCCACTGACGATTGTGGAAACTCTACTGTTAGTAAAGCCGATTTGGGAGGAGGATTACCCGTAATCCTGGAGCTGCTCCTCTGGGTAGAGGAAAACCAGTGTGGTCAGATAAACGGCTGAGGCGCAACTAACGCAACCGTTAAGAACAGTGATGCAACACGACAACTGGTTACCATGCGACCAACTTGTTACTGGTTACCCAAGATACTACGCTAGAGACCACGCCTCTGCCTCAATTATATAGTTATATGAAATATAACCGCACATAGCTTGCATCTAGTATTTTGTAATGAGGAGGGAGAGCCATACACTTGATGCTACCTGGAAGCTTACCAGTTGAAGATCCTGAACAGTTACTCTCACTAGATCTTATCTGTCTAAGAGGAACTCTGAATTATGTGAGTTGTGTAGGGAAAAGGTCATGTTAGAACACATCTTCATACAATGCCCCACAAATCACTGTTGTCCTTGTCTAATTGCTGTATAATTTCAGCAATCATCATATTGCAGGGAGAACAAAGAAAAAATATTTACTGACAAAGATTGTTCCATAGGGGTAACGTTTGCTAATACAAATGGTGTACAGAATTTGTGTATAATTTGAGGCTCGAGATACACCTCTGTTACATTGAAGATAAAGGGAAAATGTATCAAGAATGGTTGCAGATATTATCCTGAATAATTTAGCCTTGGATTGTGGCTCTCTCTCTATCCAACTTTCTCTGACCAGTAGATCTATGGCAGAGGGGAGATCCAGAGGTTTTTATCAGACCAATAACTATCTCAACCTGACTCTCCAGTTTTCCCACAATGAGGTTCTCTTTCCCCAACCAGGAGGCCTACAGTTGGATATCAGGCCTAACTTCTTAGGCTATTCAAGATAGGAGAGTATTCCACAAGGATTAAAACTAATAAAGGTGTCGCGCCAAATCTATAGGTTCAATAAACTTTTACCTGTAGAAAGTGAAATTGATGTTGGTGTTATGTGAACCCAACTGTCTAACTGTCTGTAACAAGGCCAGAAATGTGGTAAAGGTAAGGCCAATGAGAGTAATTTGTGGAATATGTTGTGTAAGAATTGTCTTAAGTTGTAGCATTGCATCTCCGTGGCGTCAGAATAGGGGCACCACCCCCCCCCCCTATTTTATTGCCAGCCCCCAAAAAGTCTGCACCTTCAAATTTAACTCAATCAAGTGTAAAAACTGTCTTTATTTTTCAACATCGAAAAATGTCTAAATCTAACATTTTAGAATGCAATGATGGCTAAGCCCTGACTTTTTGTCGTAGAAAAGTATCATAGTCTGACCTTTTACCATGCTATGATGGCTAAGCCCCGACTTTTCACCAGGAAAAAAATGTCGAACTCTGTCTTTTAAGCCCTGATTTCTCACCTTGAAAAAGTGACAAAGTCTGACCATTTACCATGCAATGATGGCTAAGCCCTGACTTTTCACTGTGAAAAAGTGTCAAAGTATTACCTTTTGCCATGCAATGATGATTGATCCCCGACTTTTCACTGTGGAAAAATGTCAAAGTCTGACTTTTTCATGTGTAACATTTGTAGCCTAAGACCTGACTTTTCACAGACTTTTCGCACATTTTCGGTAAATCCAGTGGAACAGGCTAATGTCAAAGTCTGACTTCACAACAAGAAAAAAGTGAGCAATTTTTCAGTTTACCCCCCAACTTTCAAAATGTCCTGTCGCCCCTGCATCTACCATATAGTCTTAGCGGTTCTGGCTTTAGTTTTCGTACACACCAATAAAAAAAGCAGATCTGGTATACTGAATTAATAATGAATAGGTTCTACGAGCATATTCAGATTGAATCTATACAATCTATATCCAAGATTCTGTTTCAGTAGGGGGTTAGACACCCGTTACTGCCTGGAAAGATTGCAAGATGGGACAAAGTGCCTCCTTGGGATCCAGGGGGCAAAGCCTCTCAAGTGCCTCACTTTTATAGATTAGATAGTCTTTTTAGGTTACATGATTGACATAGAGATTATGTGACAAAACCTCTCAGTGGGATCTAGGGGGTGAAGCCTGTCGAAACAGTCATGCGATGTTTACACCAGTTTCCAACTGGTGACCCTCGTAGGGCATCACTGGGTGTCACTAGGGTTAGCGTAGGGGAGTATGACTTGTCCTTAAGAAAGGAAATGTCCGTAACTCTCCCTGCCGTCAGCAAGTGTGAAGCTCTGTCAAAAAATCTGGCATGGCATTTCCGGTCGTCCCTGGCACTAATGAGAATCATGTTAAGCAAATCTTTCTTGCTGCATGGTCATCGGTCTGGTGGGACCGGTGTGCCACTTTCAGCAGATAAATCTTTCCAACAGTCGCGAAAGTTGTTCGCCATGTTCTACCACACACTAATGACTCGTGACTACAAATTGAGTATTTTAATCTAAATACGAAATTACAAATACACAAACATGAGTGACAAGTGTATTTGGGAAATGTTGAAAGTTGAAAAATTGAACAGTTAACATACATATGATAACGTTTTTTTAAAAAATCAGTTCATTTAGACTGGACAAAATAAGGCAATAATCTGCCTGTTTTCTATTTAGTCCAGCAAATCGTACTTGGCTTGATTACAATAAGTATATGGCACTACTAACTGGCAGGTTGACTAACATACTTAAGTCTAGTATCCCTTCTCATTGGTTCTAGGTAATCTGTGAGTTTACTTCTTTGGTATACCATTTTCCTTACTGCCGACTCGCACCTCTCACTAAGGTAATTGAGCTTAGCTTCAATGTGTAGGTTTGCGATGTGAGTTCTTGGTTTAGCCCTCAGTGCTTTGGTTTGGAGCAATTGCAATTTTTTAAGAGTGTTTTGGTTTGTGTTTTGGATTAAGACATTACCATACTCCGCATATGGGAGGACTTTAGTTTTATATAGTAAAATAGCTTGGTTTTTGTTTAGGTATTGTCTCACCTTTGCAAAAAGATATATCTTATTACCTAACTTGCGGGTTAGCTCTTTCTTAAACGGTTCCATTGTTAATTTCTCATATAGTTTTACACCCAGATAATTGAAAAGTCTTACAAACTCTATTGTCTGTCCTTTTTTCTTTTTTTTTAAATTTATCAAAAAATAGTACAGGTCGGTTCTACGCATTGGTAGGTCTTCCACCGAATCATGTTCAACAGCTGAGATCAGTGGCATTCATATTAATGGGTTACATAGCAGTATATATAATATATTTACAAGGATGACAGTAATGAAATGGAGTAATATGGGTATGACTAACTCAATACAAGGCCGAATGATTACCATTCATAGACGGATAGCTGCTTTTTGGTGATACACTTGAATTCCTTCACTGTTTCCAGGCATTGGTTGGTCCAATCCAATTTTTCCCATAGTTGGATGCCTCTATATAGTGGCGATATTTTATAGCGGCTCGTTTTCGCTCGTCTACACTTTAGTCTAATTTTCGCAGATCCGCAGGGCGACCCGATTTGTCAGCAGTACGTTGTCAGGACTTTTTGTATGTTTGAACATTAATGTTAACAGTTGTAACTTCCTTCTTGTGTCAAGGTAGTCACATTTTAATCTCATGTGGATGTCATCCGTTCGTTGCCTATTGCGTCTCGAGCTTTGTAGGACAACCCTCAGTGCTCGGTTTTGCGTTATTTGGAGCATGTCTAAATCTATTTTGTAACCCCCATCCAGTAGGTAGCTACAATATTCCAACAGAGGTCTGATTACAACTTTGTAAATCCTCAAGGGTACTTCAAGCGACATGCATCTACAAATTTTATACAGCTTGTATATTCTGGAGTTACAGTTTTTGTTGATCATTTGTATATGTTTATTGAGAGTTAAATACCTATCAATGATAACTCCCAGATAGGTGTAGTAAGTCACTTCCTGTAGTGTCTTGCATTTACATACTATGTTCAATGCTGGTGCATGTTGTATTCTTCTGTTTGATGCAATCCAACAGGTCTTAGTCTTTTCGCTATTGATGGTCATGCAATGACTATTGCACCAATCAGCTACCTTACACACTGCGGCCTGCAATTTCTCTTTAGCAACGATACCAGACCGATCAGATGCGTATATGACCAAGTCATCTGCATATTGTATTGTTCTGGACTCAGTTATTTTCTCACACATACTATTTACGAAAAGAATGAATAAGAGAGGCCCCAGGACCAAGCCCTGGGGCACCCCAAAATCAACATGCATGAACTCTGACATACTATTGTTAACCCTTTGGCGCCGCCCATGGTCGGATGATACCTTAAGGTATCGCCGTGTGTGGCCGGATGATGCCTTACGGCATCATTTTCTAAGACTTACAAAATCATAGTTTATGTGTGATAAATTTGTAAATATGATGAAATTTTCACAGGATGTTGGTATAACATTAGCCTATGATTTTGAAATACTCATAAAATAATATTAAAGACCACATGTTTTATCACGTGATCAAAAGGGAAATTATCATAATTGGCCTGAAATGACCCTGTCCCCTGGCGGTATGTACTAACACCCTACCCGGCCTTACAGACACTGCTTTGTCAGAGGTGCCCGGCATGAAAGGGTTAACAACTACCCGTTGACTGCGGCCAGTCAGATAACTTCTGAACCACTCAACTAGATTATATGGGATTTCAGAAACATTCCTGATATAGGAGAGCAGCAAATCATGTGGGATGGAGTCGAGGGCTTTGCTCAGGTCAACGTAGCACACGGCCGTTAGTTTCCCATCGTCTCTAAGCTCGAACAAATCACCAGTAAATTTATAGATAGCATCGGCAGTCCCTAACTTAGTTCTAAAGCCATATTGCGTGTCGACAAGCGCATGGTCTTCTACCAACAAGCCACACAATTTTTTGTACATTATTTTTTCTAGTACCTTTGAAGGTGCAGGCAAGAGGGTAATTGGCCTCCAGTTGGTGATTTTAGTTACATCTCCACTTTTGGGTATTGGAACAACGAATCCGGTTTTCCAACCCTCTGGCACAGATCCCGTATTGAGAGAACTTTCAAACAACCGTGCATACACATCTGCGAGGATAACCATAGAATCCCTAATAGCTCGACCTGAGATATTGTCCAGCCCTGATGATTTACTGGGGGATATTTCATTGACAAGCTTCATTATTCAATACTCACTATCGTGCTGTGTGGCCCTTTTGTCTATTTCGGATACTCTTCTTTTGTACTCCATACTATCAAAAACACTAAATAGCTTTCCCCCTATATTCGCAAAGAACTTATTTATATAGTTGGCTAGTTCCTCTTGCGGTATTTGGTCTCCGGTATCCTCATTCACTAAGGCACAGTTCTGGGTTGATCTAGGCCCATTTAGCAGCTTGTCAATGTCCCTCCAAAATTGTTGAGGTCTTTGCAAGTTATTATCAAGCTGCTCTGACAGAAATGCATTCTTTGCTTGTTTCAGATCATCCCTAATTTTTAGTTTAAGTGATTTGGCCATTTTAATCTTGTTGTGATCCTTGTCCCTTTTATATGCTTCGATAAGTACATGCCGTTCTTCAATCTACTCATACACATCATCAGAAACCCAGCAGTCCCTAGCTTTCCGGAATTTCATCTCTCTAATAGGGCAGTACATATTAAGATATTCATTAATTTCATCATGGATAGCCCGCCAGATTGTGTCCGGGTCGTTGGTATCAGTTACTGAGCTCCAGTCATGGTCTAGTAGGTAGGCTTTGAAAATATTGTAATCATATAATTTGTATGTTCGTCCAGAGAATTTTATAGCATTATTGGGAACTCTAAGAGAGATGTTAGTTTCTGACATTAAGGCGATAAATTATACGACACATGGCAGCAAACAACCCCCCCCCCCCTACCCGTTCGTTCCTATCTTGCCTGAATAACGTGTGGCCAGACAGGTTCACCATGCCATCACTGATTTTACTATTTAGCCAGGTCTCTGAGAAAGATATGAAATTCAAGTCCTTGAATATTAATTTTACTTGATCCAAATTTGAGTAAAAACTCCTAATATCATAGTGACTAAATTTGATCCCATTACCGGTACTCATTTTAGGATGAAGGATGATGTGTGATCAAGTGTTAGTGGGGCCTCCCCAATAGCACTTGTGAGTTGGTCCCAGAGTCAAGTCGGCTCCTGGGACTGATTAATTAATGCGAAGTTGACAAAGGGAGAATTGGGTGGTGTCGTGTAGCGGTATGTGGAGTTGTGGCAGGAGAGGAATCATCCATTCAGTAAAAAGAAAACCAAAAAAAACAACAACAAAAACCCGAGCACCCTGCCTTACGGCCTGCGATACAAATCCAAAGCTTCTATGAGTATTGCTATAGCAATTCTGAAACCAAAATCCGAGTCAAGTGTCCAACAGTTATTTATTATTAGATATAGAGGTACCAACATCATTATACAGTCCTTGGGGATCTAAACTTTATCCTACCCCTAATAAAAAACGCCATAGGTTTAACATTGACTCAATGTATTTGACGGAGCGTTGAATAAAGTGTTATTTATGCACCGAGGTGAATAAAAAACGGACCAATCAGGGACGAGATAACGAAAGTAGATCCGGCAGCATTGATAACTACTAACATGGATAATTACAAATATTCTCTGTATATCGGTGAGATGGGGTAGGATAAATACGAAATTGAACTCGAGTTAGCCTTCCCAATGTTTATACCACTCTGGTCAGGTCTGCGACTCACTAAACTCGGCTAACGTCTCGTGTAGTAATACACAACCTGCCCATCGTGGCATAACAAGGCTAACTCTCGTTTGGTTTCTACTAATTACTCCCTTATTCATCACTGTCACCACCGTCAACAATATGCAGAAAAGATTTTTACAGTTTTTTTCTCCTTTTTTTCCCTTCTCCCATTTGTAATTTATCGTATACATGTCCTTTCTTTTGATTAGCTCTAGTTGCAAAGATCATCGACTTGTTTTTTTTTTGTGTTGATGGTAAGTCTATTTTTGTTTGCCCAGTTTTCTATTTTTTTGAGGTCTGAACCAACCTTCACAAGGGCGATATCAATGTTAGATTCAGTTGCGTAGATGACCGTATCATCAGCATAAAGTTTAACTTTAGTATCTTTTAACACGTCCACAAGATCGTTTGCATATATCAGGAAGAGTAGTGGCCCCAGTATCGACCCCTGGGCCACACCACAACTTGCCACTCAGCTGTCAGATAGTTTCCCATTTATAGTAGGCGGACGAGGCGTAGCAGTAAAAACTCACTTCCTCACCCAACGCTTTGTGACCACGGAATAGAGAGAAGCGGGAAATGGATCAGCGGACGACGCCGCTGACCCGTCTGCATATCCCGAATGCGGCGTTTTGATTGGTTGAGAGCTGTTTATGTTGATTTTCAGGTCTCACGTCGGTGAATAGAACCGTGCGGCGTGCGAGTGCTTCGACCCGACCGTCGCTGGTTGGTTCTATGGGAAGCCAGATGTTTTACAACTGGAAAAAGATCACTGTTATCAAGAGATCTTATACCGGGAGAGATTCCAATCCCAGTGGCAGGTTTTTTCGTGCTGCCTACCCCATTCCAATCCGTCGCCATCCTGTCGTTTGGCTCTATATGGTATTTCATACCATATGGAGGATATCTCCGCATGTAGCGAGGATATTTATTCTCGTGGTTTCAACTACTAACCAGTCCCATCAGGCAAGGTGCGGTAGGTGTTCTTCTGTGGTCTTTCCCCCAGAATTTCATTCTGGCGGCGGAGTATGCAGTTCCGTTATTTTTTCGCATATGGAAAAAACAGTAGAATCGTTCTCTCTATATTTGTATGTAGTCCTAGTCTTCACAACTTCTGAGTTTGGGTTTTAGGGGGATCATGTAGGTGTAATTTTTTCGTTCCGTTTGCGCCTGTCGGTGCTACAGTAGGAAAAAAAATTTTGACGTGGCATTTGTAACCCGAAGTGTTCTTATGTATGTGATGACTAGCCGTATCTGTTGTCGAGCGTGTTGAGACCCTCTGGCGCATGAGTTTTTAATCGGTGAATCCAGTTGAATTCAATTTTGTTTCTTAGTCGTGCGGCTTCTTTGGACTCAGAGTGTCTGCATATATAATCGAGTATATATACTTTGACGTCCTGGGTCCCGTTGTGTGATTTCTGGTTGAAATGGTTTGGTACTTCGTTCTTGCTTCCTTGTTTTTTTATGCAGTTTAGGTGTTCCCTTACTCGTTCCTTGATCTTTCTCTTGGTTTGTCCCACATATTGGGCTTTGCACGTTGCACACTCTATGCAGTAGATGACGTTGGAGCTGTTGCACGAGACGTTCCACTTGGTGTGATGTATTCTGTTCGTGGTTTTGGAAGAGATCGTACCTCCAGTGTCTATCAGTTTGCAGTACTTGCAGTTGGTTTTTGTACACTCGTTTCTGTCCTCTTGTGTTTCTTCCTTGGTTTCACTTCTTGGTGTTTTTGTCGGATGTTTCTTTTCTTGCGTTTCCTTGTCGTCGTCGGTTTTATCCGGTTGGTAGTTGGTTCTTGCTCTTACCAAGATGTCGCGGATGTTTTTCGGTCTTCGATATCCCTTTATTACTTTCTTCTTGTGAATTTTCTTGGTTGTTATGGATCTGGCTAGGACTTCCCAGTTTTTGTCTACAGTTTCCCATTTACCCTTGTTCTGTGTGATTTATTTTGCAGGTAACTCTCTAGCCAACAACAGATTCTGGTTTACTCCATATAGCTTGCATTTATCTAGTAGTATTGAGTGCGAGATGGTATCGAAGACCTTAGACAGATCGATAAAGGTGGCCACTGTGGATAGTTTGTTATTTAGTCCCATGAAAATATCATCTGTAAATGAAGCTGTGGTGGAGATGGTTGAATGGCCCTTTCTGAAGCCTCCTTAGTTCTTGTTTAGGATTTCACGCGATTCAAGGTAATTTGATAGTTGAGAATGCATGATTTTCTCCAAGAGTTTCCCCGAAAGGGGAAGCAGTGACACTGGTCTAAGTTTAGTTACATTCATAGAGCTACCTGCCTTTTTTAACGGGATAATTTGGGCATGTTTCCACTTTTTAGGGAATGTTTGGGTATTAATTGAGCAGTTGTATGAATTAATTCTTGTGGGTAAGTTATTCAATGCCAATGATTTATTTATGTCAATTTCTTTTATAATTTTGATGACTTCTTCCTCATTGGTATTGTAGAATGGTGTGGCATCGTCTCTAACCTGGTCCCCAAGGAACTCCCATTCATCAGTGAATTTATTTGCTAGGTTTTGCCCAACATCCGCAAAAAAGTTATTAATATAGTTTGGTAGGTTTTCTTGTGTGATCTGTTCTTGCGTTATCTGGTCAGTCAGGTTGATAAAATTATCAGTTTTGAAAAGTGGGAGACGTGTGAAACCTACGGTAAATTAAAAATTATCAGTTTTGGTTAGTAATATTTCTTGGAGATGTTCCCAGAATTTTTTGGGCTTGTGTTCCATGTGTTCTTGAATGAAAGAATACTTTGCCCTCCTGATTGCAGTTTTGGTGTCATTTGGAAGCCTTCTTGCAACCTCCCAGTCCTCTTTCTATTTAGTTTTCTCAGCTTTCATTACAGCTTTATCTTTGTCCTTTATTATAGAGATTAGATAGTCTGTTAGCCATGGTGTCCCTTTATCTTTCAGGCTCATTTTACGAATGGGGCAAGATCTATCTAGGTAGGTTGTTATCTTAGTTTCTATGATGTCCGAGACCAGGTTCGGGTCAGTTGCATTGTAAAGCTCTTCCCATGATTCTGTGGTTAAATAGTTTTCTAGTTCTATTTTACTATAGTTTCTATATGACCTTCCTTCTGTTTTTATCTTGGTATGATTTTCTTTTGATTTCTTTCAAGTGGAGATAGACTAGTAAATGATCGCTTATGTTTAGGTTCCCCACCCCTGTTTGATTAACTTAAGAACTGTTTGTGAATATAAGGTCGATAGTTTTATTTAGGCGGGTTGGTTCATCTATATATTGTTTGAGGCAGCACAGTTTTTCGAAGTTTTTCAGCTGTCTAAAATTGAAGTTTTGTTATTATAGTGTATATTGAAATCGCCGAGTACAATGGTCTCCAGTTTATTATTTGCTTGTAAAATTGATGTTAGTTCAATTAGTTCTTCGCAAAAAGTCTGATTTGATGGCCCCCTTGGTTTGTAAATTGTACCTATCAACAAGTTTGTTTGGTTTGGCAAAATAATTTTAAGCCATATGCATTCAATATTCTTGTTGCTACGGTTAAAGTCACTGAATTCCTCGGTGGAGACCATTAGATTGTTTTTGGTATATAGGCCTACCCCTCCTCCCCAGTTCTCCCCAGTTCTATCGTCGATCCAGTTCCTATCCAATCGATTGCAATTATAACCTGGTATGTCTATGAAAGTTGTAGGAATTACCGGTTTAAGCCAAGACTCAGAAAAAGTAAAAATATCTATCTGTTCATTGCTGAGATGGTATTTCAGTAAGTCATGTTTGGCCAGAAGACTCTGGACATTAAGGTGAGTTAGCAGTAGACCCTTACTTAACTCATGATCAATTTTTAGAGAATCCATCTTTACTTGAGATGCATTTACTTGCCCATTTATGGTGTGAACCCCCTATCAATGTTGTATCACCCTCGCTTTGCCTCTGTTTTGTGTTGAATGATAATTGTGAGTGCATAATAGATTTATTTACAAATGCCCATTTAAAGGGTTGAAGTACATATGCCCACCTTGCAGATACTGCTTGGGCCATTAGGTTTAAATCTTCAAATCATTTAAGTTTCATCTGCATTTGTTATCACTACCCCAGTTCCCCAGCCGAGCTCAGAAAAGGGCGCAGCGTGTGTTACATGACACAGAATTTCATTTCTCAATTAGTAAGTATGGTAGAATGGTGTGTACACACGACCATATAGGTATGGATTTCTCAGTACATATAAGACATAATATATAAGTACCAAGCACCTTCTGTGTCAATTGTAGTAAGAAAGTTTCTCGATTTTACCTTAGCTTGCGGGCGTATCATTCAAGTAATAATGTATTTCCTCCTGCAATTGAGTACAAACAATAGGACATCGTTTATGATATGTGACCCTTTCATTAACTTTATATAGTAGGAAGTATCTTATATGACTTGCGTGTATTCATGACTGGTTCACTTTAGTTGTATTTTCAGAGTTAGAGCGTGTAGAGACACGACAGTATAATTTTAAGCCAGTGGTACTTACTTTGCCAGGACTATAACCTTAATTACAAGTTGCGTGAATACAGGGGTAGATAGCATTGGCGATATACTTCGCAAATTTGAATTCTGTTGACATCTTGTAGTGCAGTCCGTCTCTCAAGCAACCAGCATACCTGTGGCCAAGCCTTCCATGTCTATACTTGTGTACCACACTTGCGAATGGAGGAGAGGACACATTGTTTTTAGCATTATGCATGTTGATGAAATCGTTTATGCAAACCATGGAGTTGTCGATAGCTTTTTGTGAGAATTCATTGTTAAATGCAACATCATTATAGTTTGCTATTGATAGCCCCACTAGTTGGCAAATTACTACTTTAGAAGCAACAACTTCCAGCTTGGTTGCGCCTAGTTCAAGTTCATCAGTGATTTGCTTGGTTATTTCATCCGATTGTGCAAATTTGGGCTTAACTTTCCAGTGTGGTAACCTCTCTGTAAGTTCATTCACTCCAGTGCTTAAAAAGATCACGTCAACTGGCTTACCATGAGTAGTGGTGCGAGTTCCGGACTTAGCTCTGATATGTTGTAGTCCTCCTTCAATCATACACTTTATGTCTGCGCCTGGGAAAAACTGCAGAGTCACATCCACATCGGGGTAGTCCGTGCTATAGGTCGTGCAACCATATTGGGGACTGAAAACTAGTTATTTTTGACTTGAAATACAAAAATTCTCATAACTTAGGCTATAAAAAAGATCAGGAAGGCATATTAGGGACTAAGGTCGGGTCCGGATTCAAACAGTGTTTCCCTAAAATTTCTTATAGATTGACTTGTGTTGCATATCTAATTAGTTTAAGAAAGCAATTGTTTCTAAATAATAACTAGAGGAAAAACATTGTTTGGAATCATTAATGTAAAAATATTGCATCACATCCAACCAAGTCTTACTTCTCCATTCTCTGCCTACCACCACAATGCTATAATATATGGCGCATACCACAAAAAGGGGCTTTTTGCTACTTTTCTATTTTGATAACAAAACAGTCCATTTTGACTTCTACTATGAGTACAATAAAAGTTAAGGTGTCAAAACTGATCGTCAAGGAAATCTCTACTTGATTAAACTGGGCTTTGATTTTGCTTCCATATTGAATTCTATGGAATCTTAACTCATATTCTAGAAGTCCAACATTTTGCCTGACTTTTAGCATGATTTCAGAGAAAATATGACAAAAATGAAAACAGATAAATCACCTCAATAAATTCAAAATATATATGACAATAAAGCCAACAATCTCCGGTTTAATATGGTATTGTTTGTAAATCTTTATCTTTTTTATAGCCTAAGTTATGAGAATTTTTGTATTCCATCCTAGTTAGTGAGTTTAGCCTTGTAGATCAAGTCCGGTCTGGGGAGCGTGAGGCACTAGCTGCCTAACCAGTCTGCGCCATTGTTCTTCGTTGTAGGTATAAATGGAGAACTCTGATTTGAGTTATGACATAGTTGAGTTATGATATATTTAACCAAGAAGGTTAGAAGATGTCAAATACACAAATTCAAACTGTGTGTGTTAAAATTTGACATGAAACCTTAGGACATTAGTATACATGAATAAGGTTGTTGAGTTGCTTTATCCGTATGTGAAATTTTCATTTGGATTGTTCTAATTGAACCTGAGAAATGTTTTGTCAACATTGTTGTTGATAACAGTGTTGTGAAATTAGAATTAATACCTGTGTGGAAAAACCTGATATGTTTGAAATAAAGTATAAATACCATTCGGTATATAAATTGAAAAATACATGAAATATATAGTATAATATGTTTATATTGTAAAGTATGAATAAAAAGATTTTTTTTTTTTTTAAGCAATCTTTATTGGTTAACTATATCGTTTACAATTCAGCTTGAGTGATAACATTGTAGAATTTTTCCCAATAAAGAAGTAGCCATCAGCCGAGGCTGGTTTTCATTGGCTACTTGGTGAACATGTTATAACAGTAAGTTGCCTGTGTATTTGTATTTGTTACAGTACATACATTTTGTGGCATGTTATTCATATTATGTGGGATCCTTATCATATGGACATCGTTGGACATTTTTATTCCTACACACAATATGTCAGTAATCCGGGTTCGGGGCAATAGGGGGGGGGGCTACATAAAAACAGGGTGAGTATATTTGCATGTCATATCCTTCACAGTTTTATAAATTTAAACAATTGAATCCAGCATGGTTTTCTTTGTCAGCGGTTTAAACATTTTAAGCGTAGGGGTAGAGCGACGGGTATCCTATTATTGGCTCCGGTGTACTGTTATAATTGTATGACAAAAGAAATGAATGTCAAATAAGAGAGAACCAATAAAAAGTTTGAAAAAAACCCAAAAAAACTAGAGCTGGTAGCGTATTCCAATGTATTGCACCATAATACTCAACTGATTTTTGGTATGCCGTACAGTTTGGGGTGAATACTTTCAATATTTTCCCAATATGCTGTCTCGTAGGCAGAATTCTTTTATCAATGTTTTTGTCTTTTTGTGCCCGTTGGTACATGTAATTTGATAAATGAGCAGTTCTTCTGTTATGTAATAGGGGGATATTTAGTTGTCTATGGATTTGCAGGACACTCTCTCTATTTCTTGCCTTCAAACAAATTCTCAGAGCTTTGTTTTGACTAACTTGAAGTTTAGATAGAAGATGTTTAGAGGCTTGCATATAGAGGATATCCCCATAGTCGAAATAAGGAATGATTGTTGTCTTGAATACATCTATCGCTGCTTTCCGGTTTAGGAAGGGTCTTAATTTTTTTAGTTGATAAATTCTGAACGATATTCTGCGTATTGTTTGGTTTAGGTGTAGGTTGTAATTGATTGCCGAATCTAGATGTATTCCTAGATACTTATAAATACGAGGTTACTTTCTGTAGTTCTTTTGATTTAATTTCAAGGGATAGGGGGTTTAATTTTTTACATCGTTGGGGGGTGCCTAGGATCATCTATTTTGTTTTGTCTATATTTATTACCAGTCTGTTCTGCTCACACCATATGTCAAATGCGTCAAGGGCACCTTGAAGTCGATTTTGTATATCATAACTATTGTTACCGTGGACATAGATGATAGTATCATCGGCATAAAGGCGTATGTTTATATCAGGTATACATTATATTACATCATTTATGTATGTTAAAAACAATGTAGGTCCCGGGGTTGACCCCTGGGGGACACCGCAGACCACCTCGTGCCCGGGTGAGGTTAGTCCGTTGGTTTTCGTTTTTTGGGTTCTTTTTTCTAAATAGTTTCTGAAGATTTTCCTGTTTCTACCTCTGATTCCATAAAAATCTAGTTTTTGGTCCAGGATGAGGTGGTCTACGGTGTCAAAGGCTTTGCGCAAGTCTATAAACACTGTTGCAGTAACATTTCCAACATTCATCTCTCTCTTAACATCATCTGTAAATTCAGCATGAATAACATTGCAACCTTTGAAGACCAAGGGCAAACCTTTAAATGAAAGCTCATGGCTAAGGTAAGTAAGGGCGCATGGCGGTGAGAGAGGACCAAGTACTGCGATGCTTGACTTGATCAAGTGACTGGCCGTCAGCCAAAGCTGAATGTGTTCCCCCTCTGCGGAAGGAATGTATGAAATAGGCTGAAGGATCAGGGATCCCAATTTGTGATTTTAATAGCCTGAAAACAGCTGTAAACTGGTGAGGTGCGAGTGGAATGCCAGCATGTGTGAGGAATATGGGGTCTAGCTCGTTACCAGGATAACTCGCTATATAAGATCCCCATTCCTTGACAGGGCACCAGGGACCCTTGGCATGAGACACGGAGATGACCGTGGGAGGAGCGAGGGCACTCCAGGTTTTTGTAAAACGAACCCGGACAAGTAGAGAACCGTTGACTTGCTGAACGTCCCGTCTCGTTAGGGTGTGAGATGTTGTCCGTGATCTGTCCGAAGAGGAGAACATATTCGATGACTGGAGAAGAGTTGCGAATGCCAGTAAAGCCGGTGCCCGAACTAAGAGACCGTCAGTGATGGCCGTAGATGCATCGCATAGCTGATTCAGCATTGCCTGAGTCAAGGGTTGGGCAGGCCGAGAGGCGTGCCCAGAACGAAGTGCAGACCCTTTTGCTACCGCAAGAGCATGGGGAGATGACAGAGCGAGAGATGTACCGCCGTGATCTGTAATCCAATCCCTGGCCCCTACCATGTAATTCTTCACGGCTCAAGGAGAATGAAGGGATAACGCTAACGACTGAACGTAGAGACAAGCCTCAAATATAGTCGTCCTTGTCGGGTCCAAGATGTTGGTCGCTGCAAAGGTGATGTATTTCCTCGCGTGTACCTCCTTGTTTTTCAAAGTAGAACTCGCCCGAGAAGCCCTCCACGACTGGATCATCTCTGAATGTAGATCCAGATCTGTGCCTGGAAGACAAGACAGAGTCCACGGTGAGGAAAACTGTAGGGCTAGGAGGTGGTATGTGACATACATTTGAGGAAAGGAGTGTGTAATCACTGTACACAAATTCTACATCGCAGTCTAACACTGCCGCCAAATGCCAGAATTGACGGTAGCATTGAGATATGATACTGTCTGCATAAGATCGAGCCTTGAAAAAGTCAGCAATGTCCACCGAGTCACTGCAGACGTGAATGAAAGGACCCAGAAGAGCTTCATGCAATAATTCAATTTTAACGAACTTGAATAAAGCGTCCGAATAAAACCGAGCGCTAGCGTGGTTCTCAAACGTGTAGGAGGAAATTCTTACATGTAACCTATCGGCCACCCGAACTTGATGAAATCAACTACCACTTTGTCGTGATAATCCGATAATTCCCGGTCCCAGATTTCTACATCCAGACCAGATGCCACTCGCAGTCGAGCTACTCTAAAGTTGTAATCGCCTCGACGTACAATATCAGAATATAATTTGGCCTGGAGAGGGAACAGTTTAGCAAACTCATAAGACGTCGAAGGTCTTGTTATTATAGGTTGGAACAGGACTTCGCGATTAATAGATTCGCTCACTGTGCCGATTTCACATGTCTAGTAAGTCCGTTAGAATGAGTTTGCTAAACTCGTCTGTTACTCTCCGTTTTGACAGAGTTGGAAGGTCGACGAAACGCCAGATTGCTCCCGGCTCCAGCGCTCGGCCTTCCAGGGCCCTGTTTTTTAGTCACGATATCATAGATCCACGATGGCCTAAGATCATCCCTGAGACCAAGACACTTTTTGGTGATACAAAATGGCCGCTGTGCTATAGACGGTGTCGTAGCCTGCCGCATACGATCGGAGCTCAAAGTGTCGGCGCTAACAACAAGTATAGAACTGTCTTAGGTTCTATAACACATCACTCTGCGTATATAGAGGATTCTTCCACTTCCCAACGGAATTAAGTCATGAAATTTTAAAACGAGTAAGGGATACATATAACCTATAATCGTTCCGAATATGAAGAAAAACGGCTCTGGTGGCCAGTCCCCCTCCCACCCCCCCCCCCCCCCCCCATATGCAGACAATGTCAAGGTCGCTGCATAAATTAGAGGAGATGGGGAGGGGAATACACTGGCCATCAGAGCAGACGACTGCTATGACGAAATTCAAACGCCGATAACTTCAGAACGAAGAGGACGACCTTCTTCATATTTAGTACGATTATAGGTTATATGTATACCTTACTCGTGTAAAAGTTTCATTGCTTAATTCCCACGGGAAGTAAAGTTCCGTGTTTGCTACGACATGTCTAAAATTGTCTTAGCCCTACAACATAGTTGGCGACACTTTCCGCTTGGCTAGGCACAGAGTGTCGTGACTAAAAAACACATTTGAGCTCTCTAGATGTCGTCGATACAACACATTTGTCGTAGCTTCTACGATCGTGGCTCTATAGGACACTCCCGCCTAGCCGATGTCGCCAATAACGATTGTCGTGACTAAAAAACAAGGCCCAGATGTGACTTCGTGTTTCGCCTTGATATTCCATACATGTTGATGAAAAAGTCCCAATATGTTGTGGCAGTATTCGCAGACATGACCGACCAGGGCCCTGTTTTTTAGTCACAATATCGTAGATCCACGATGGCCTAAGATCGTCCCTTGAAACCAAGACACTTTTTGGTGATACAAAATGGCCACTGTCCTATAGACAATGTCATAGCCTGCGGCCTAAGATCGGAACTCAAAGTGTCGGCGCTCACGACAAGTATAGAATTGCCTTTACACTGCACCACTCGATCTACCCATGGGAAACTTTTGCCGAGCGGCGCAGTATATCGCTGCTGTTGATACTGGAACTCCGGTACACTGGCCACCAGAGCAGCCGTTTCCTATACCAAAATTCAAACGTTGATATCGCTGTATTGTATACGTCGATATTCTTCATATTTGGTATGATTATAGGTTAGGCCACTTAAAAAAAAAACTTGTTTCTCATCACCGCGCGCGTCAGCAAAAACGTTTTTAGAAGATTTTTTTTTTTTTTTTTTTTTTCATAAATGAGATGAAAATTTGATAGAAATCATGAAAGATATGAGTATTTGGTATCAAATTAAAGCTCCTGATATAAGGAATGCATTCAATGTGGTTATATGGTTAACCAATTACAGTAAAACCCTGCTCCTGGAACACCCCACATAGGGGTCGATTTGCTCGGAACGGAAATTTCTCCCTCTATTAAGAGTTTATTTTAACCTCGCTGAAGGGGGCACCTCGCTTAATTATCTAAAAAATAATGAGAGTGACCTATGATTTTTAAAACCTAATTAAGTAGTACTATACATCTTCTATATTCTGTTAAAGTTTCAAGAAGGTGGCATGGGTTTCACTAAGTGAAATTGAACTTTTTAGAATTGTTATATATTCTCTGATCAAATATTTTAAAATTTTTCGGATATGAAAAGAGCACATCCTAATTATTATGTGACTAAAACTGTGTTGGAATATGACAAGTATTAACGGAGATATAGAAGAAAATGTAAATGCCAATTGACTTATCATTGCTTCCATAGGCGCCTGTGTTAACATCACATGAAATCGTAGACTCGTCTCGGAATGGTGTCTTAAGGGTGGCGTCCACCAACCACGACAAGTCTACGACAAGCGCAGACAAGAAACTTCCAATCGGTGCTTGTCGCAGCCTTGTCGTAAAAAGGGGGGGCTTTACGACAGCGTTGTCAGGGCGTGTTGGGAAGGGCACGCTCCACCAAAATTAATTATCGTAGACCTCTGCGACACGCTCCCGACACGCCATGACACTCCACGACAATGGTCCAGTCATAAGGCTCCCCACAAGCTTCCCAGTCGCAGCCTGTCGTGGCCTTGTCGTAGACTCTTGTCGGGAACTGGGGTCCACCAACCACGACAAGGCTACAACAAGTCCACAAATTGTAGGCCTGTCGTGGACCTTGTCGGAATGTCATTGTTGTAGCCTAGATATGACCTAAATAAGTTTGTCGGAAGTCCATATTATTACACTCAAAATTAAAAGCCATCTCTGACCCAGCAAAAAAAAAAAAAAAAAAAAAAAAAAAAAAAGCGCCCTCGTCATATTTTTCATGGCTTGGTGATGAGAAACAATTTTTTTTTTTTGAGTGGCCTTATATGTACACCTTACTCGTGTTAAAGTTTCATTGCTTAGTTCTTACAGGAAGTGAAGTTGCACGTTCGCTAAGACATGTTCAAATTTGTCTTAGACCTACGACATAGTTGGCGCCACTTTCCGCTGGGCTAGGCACCGAGTGTCGTGACTAAAAAACACATTTGAGCTCTCTAGATGTCGTCGATACAACATATTTGTCGTAGGTTCTAGGATCGTGGCTCTATAGGACACTGCTGCCTGGCCAATGTCACCAATAACGATTGTCGTGACTAAAAAACAGGGCCCAGGACTCCAGCCTCAGAAATATGTGGGGACTGGATCAGGCAACCTGCCGCGAGGTTGTATTTGTTGCAAGGAGGATGATGAGGAACGGACTGTTTCTTCTTGATGTCGCGTTTCGCAGCCGTGTCGCCATCTGTCGATTTGATGCAGGAACTCTCGGAGCGAGAAATAGCAGTGCGTAAGTGCAGGGCCCTGTTTTTAGTCACGACAATCGTTATGGACGACATGTTTCAGCCGTCAGTGTCCTATAGACCTAAGATCTTAGAGGATCGGTGAACTGTCGTGGGGCTAAGACCCGTAGGGAGGTAAAAGGTGAGCTATAGTCACGACAGTCGGTGGCTAATGGGGCGGAAACTGTCGCCCAAACTGTCGTAATTCAAGACATCTGTGGACATGTCGTACTGAATGCGGAACTTCAGTTTCTGTAGGAATCAGAGTAAAGGATACATATAACCAATAATCGTACTAAATATGAGAAAGATCGGACGTTTTGTTCTGCCGATATGAGCGTTGGAATTTCATCATAGCAAACGTCTGCTCTGGTGGCCAGTGTACCGGAGTTCCAGTGTTAACAGCGGCGATACACTGCACCGCTTCACAAAAAAATTCACGTAGGTAGATCGAGTGGGGCAGTGTAAACCGCAGTACGCTGTTTCCCGGGGTATCCGCTAGAGGGCTCTTTGAGCTACTGTTAGTAGCCGGGAGACGGATCCCAGCCATGAACCGCAATTTTCCATCGGAATTAAGCCACGAAACTTTAACACGAGTTAGGGACACATAAGACCTATACTCGTACCAAATATGAAGAAGATTGGCCGCCCCAATCCGCCGCTATAACCAAAACGGTTCCCTGGTTCTTTGATAGAACCTAAGACAGTTTTATACTTGTCATAGCGACAGACACTTTTAGCGGCGATCTCCCGTGGCGCACTACGACATCTGTGCGGTCCATAACTATCAAAAATGTCCATCACTATCAAAAATGACTTGGTTTGAGACTTATGGACATTTGTCATGTCCATAACTATCAAAATGTCCATAAGTATAAAAAAATGTCCATAACTATCAAAACCTGCTTAAACAAATGCGTTACCCATTTGCGTTACATTGAGTTACTCAAACCACATAACGCTACCTAAGAAAACGTTACTGATCTGGTATCATTACAGTTACCGCGTTACCGTCACGATTCTAGCCCCGTTATCATGTTACCGTTACTGCATTACTGTTCTAACCGGGTTACCATTCTAACCCCATAACAGCATACCGTTACCATTCTAACCCAGTTACCGCGTTGGCGTTATGCATTACCGTTCTAACCGTATTACCATACTAACCGCGTTACGCGTTACCATTCTAACCGCGTAACATTCTAACCACGTTATGCGTTACCATTCTAACTGCGTTACATTCTAACCGCGTTACGCGTTACCGTTCGTAACGCGGTTAGAGCGCTGCGTAGGTCATTTACATGAATTAAAAACAGAAGAGGTCCCAGTATGGAGCCCTTTGGAACCCCACAGGATGCCATACGGGGATCGGATAAGATACCATTTGCTCGTGTACGGTGTGATCTGTCGTTTAGATAGCTAGTTAGCCATGATGTTACGCTATTGTCAAGTCCATAGAGTTTGCATTTATTTATTAGTATTGGATAAGAAACAGTGTCGAACGCTTTAGAAAGGTCTATAAAGGTTGCTATTGTTAGTTGTTTGTTATTAAAGCCAGTGAATAGTTCATCAGTAAAGGAGGCAACGGTTGAGATTGTGGAATGTCCTTTTCGGAAACCTCCCTGATGGGAGTCTAGTATATTGTTTACTTCGAAATAGTGGGATAGTTGTTTATGGGTTGCTTTTTCTAATAGTTTGCCAGGAAGGGGGAGAAGGGAGACAGGTCGAAGATTGTTTACATTTGTGGAATTTCCATTTTTTTTGAGTGGTATGATTTGTGCCTGTTTCCAACTGTGTGGAAAGATGCCTGACCTAAGGGAGGAGTTGAACATGTGTGTCATTTGATCCTTGACGGGAGGTTGGGTATAGCTGATGACTTGTGAATATTGATATCTTTGCAGATGCCAATAGTATCCTCCACAGTGATATCGTCGTACGTCATCGGGGGTCCCTCTACCTGGTTATCATAAGGTTCCCATGCATCTACAAATTTGTTGGCTAGGTTGGGACCTATTTCGGCGAAATAGTTGTTGATATAATTGGGTAGTGCTTCGTTTGAGATCGGGACGTTGGAAGTTGGGTCAATTAGGTTAATGATTGAGCGTTTATCTTTGTTTGGTAAGAGGTCTGATAGTTTTTCCCAAAATCTTTTGGGGTTGCGCCACCAGGGGCACACTGGGAGGCCACTGGTGGAAAATATGACAGCAGTTAATTTTCAGATGTAGCAGGTCTTGCAGATCCTGGCACACCAGAGCACTCGGGGTGTTCGGGGTGCGGCATAGCACATCTGGGTAGACATCTTGGTAGACCACAACCTACCAGTCCCATTGAGAAATAACTGTGGGAGATGAACTGATACCGCCATCTGGCGCCTACCGGGTCATCGCGTAGGTGACGGCCACCCACGAGAGAGGGCACCACCAGCGGTCTGCATGATCATCGCTCAAGTTTTGTACCCACTCGTCCCACACCAAGTTATACTGACTGACCTTTCATAGGGCTTTATGCCCTCATGCCCGTTGGCGTTATCTCCCATGTGAGATTAATTTTCTCTTTTTCAGTGCCAGTGGGAAATAGTAGCATCAGATTTTGGTTTGTGAAGGGACGTTATACACCTGAAACAACCTGGGAAGACTTGGGACCTGTTTTTAGTCGCGATATCCTCTAATAGTGACCGTTTAGAGACCATAGTCGAAATATCTTAGAATCTAAGATAAATCTATAGTTTAATTTATAATTCATAGACACGAAATAGAAAACCTTTTGACTTTAGGGAAGTATTTTGTGGGGTGCCTTTCCCTCTATGCACCGTTGGATCACAGCCCTGGAAATCAAAAGATAATTTACATTGACATACATCTTAAAAGTAACATGCTCCCAACACCTGCAATCCTGAGCAAGATGCACACTTCAAAACATTTACACTGTTATCTGTTCAGTTAGAGTGAAGAAATAAATGATGATATAATAATTGCACATACATGTACACGTATGTGTAGACACAGCTTAACAATATGATGCACTCTCCCAACAACTATTCCTTTTTACCTGTTAAGTAGCAACTGCAGTACAGTGTAATAAATCTACAATTTTTAAATGTGTGTACATAGTAAAGAGTAAATACAAACTAGATGAAGCATTGAAAACTTATGCCAACTCCTCCATTTGTGTTGTCCTACCAGGAGAAACTGGTGTAGGGTTGGCGGCTGTGGTACGACAGGGAGGTTATGGTCATAGTCATATGCATGGTCATATACATGTATATATATTAGATCTATCTCTTATTATTAGCATGTGATGCTTTGAGGCCTAAACAGAGAGGGCAGCTTTCCACTTTTCGGTAATACAATAGGAAATAATCAATCTGTCGATACATATGGAACATCCACGGAATATAGGTACCACATTATCAAATAACTATAATGAGGGAAATATATCTTGGAAGAATGTATGAATTCTTATCCTAGTACTTCTTGAAAATTTCAATTGAGTTCCAAATCCAATTTCTGTCAGCCTGTAAAATTTCTATTACATGCTGCTAGGCTTCATCTGACTCAAACTGTTTGGATGTGCCTTTTGGACCATCTGAAAGGCACCAGTTACTAAAAAAAAAGCTTATACAGCCTTTGTGATAATGAGCGTCAACTTCATGCAAGTCACTGATAGCACCTTCAATACAACTTTGGACTCCATTTGCACAGTAGTTATTATGAGAATGGCATTTTTCAAGAAGATTTGATCAGTGTGTGTTGAATGACACATAAAATCTGGTCTCCATCTTCTATGATTCATTGGATCCTTGTTTACATCACAGTCTTTGCCACAATACAGGTAATGAAGTTTGAAGTCAAATACTGACAGTGATCATCATAATCTTTTGGCTGGTGGGAAAACTTCATAATTTTTATACTTAGTGAGATTGGTTTTTGATGTATACCAAGACTGGTTTAACCCTTTCCAGGCGAGCAGGTTGGTGGGTACCAGTAGCTGCAGGGGCTAGAATACCACAGGGCTGTATGTCTCTGGGGGCGAGAATGCCTTGAGGCATTCAGGAAAGTTTCACTTGTCATTTGACCTAGAGAACTTTGTTATTGCCATAGTTCAATTTTTTTTGAAACAGTATACAAAATGTATTGATTTCCACACATATCTTTCCATATTTTACACAAACCCTTTAAATTTTTCTTGTATTTATTGGAAAATGCCTGAATATATTGTGAATGCCTGTAAGCACATAATGCCTGTAGGCATTTTCGCCCTCTGTGTACATAATGCCTACAGGCATTTTTGCCCTGAATGGGTTAACTGATCATTTTCAGCAAGCTGTCTTTCAAGTTCTATATGCAAGGGATCACCATAAACTTTGCTTGCATTGACAAATTGTTTCTATTCGTGCTACACCTGTAGCCTCTGAGAGTGTTTTCTTCTCATTACATTCAGCACCATTTCAGAACATAGTTTAGCTCTAGATTGAAACAAAGAAATGAATATGGTTTAAGTGTTATTCTTGGAAATTTAAGGAGAGAAAGGTACATTCCATCATGCTATTTCAATCCTAGACTCTATTTCCATCAAATTGTCTGAAAATCAATCAACAGGAAATCAGTAAAAAGATCCTTGTTTTTCAAAACATCACAGGATTCAGTCACGGTAGCATCTTTGTGGTTACCTTGACAACAACTCAGAGGGTATTTACAAAAAATATCCTAGCATGATCTTAGGAGGCACTCAACTAACCTAATCTGTATTCTTTTAGCTGTGTATCATTACCTCTATTTCCAAACATGAGTATGACTGGTAGCCATGGCAACAGGAAATGTGACTCATCAAACACATTTACCTGATATATTGGGGCCATGAACATAGAGCTAGGATGAAAAAACAGTGCACTAATTTACATTTTTCTTGGAAGTTATGACAGTTTTGTCTCTTTTTTTATCAGATTAATCATAGCAATATAGCTTGTTACCATGGAAACGGTAAATCCAATTCTTCTGAAACCCTTTCCATCAAAATTGCTGGACCCCAAAACATATATCTTGACCAAAATATCATAGATCTGAAGTAATAAATAAAGAAAAAATGTGAGTTTTAGAAATTAACTCCAACAGGGCAGGCATCGAGGACGCCATCTTGAATATCTAAAATTGCTCAAGGGTGAGAGCTCCACACCACCCTGGATCTCAATACATACATCCCAGAGATGAATAATCAGCAGAGAAAAAAACTATATCGGAGAAGTCTGGGTTAGGCCTAAATTTGGGCTTTGGCTGCCGGACTATATGGAGAGTTTAGAAGTATGTCGTAAAGGTCAACTTGCAAAGGTTATGCATAAGTAGTCTCTAAATCCTCTGAATTTAGATCTCTCAGAGAGAGGAACAAGAAGCGCCTGAATGAAATGTTTTAGGATAGAAAGGCACAGAGGGGCGAATACCAGAGGACTCCCATATTTTGTGGTGTAAATAACATTGTAACTCTTTTAATCATACTTATTATGAATTATGTACTATTCATGTATTACCATTCGTTTATACATATCACTATTGTATTGGTACTTCATTGGAAGAACTGGCCCTCAAGCCAGAAATGGTACTTACCCAATAGAAATAAAAAAGAAGATTTTTCCATGACCAACTCAAAGACACTTATCAGCTTCACCTCATACTGAGAGGGGTGAGGAGGACGATTTGCCTATATATACTTATCACCCGGCCCGCGGCCCAGCCGGGCCCGGCACCCGGCCGCTCTCTTTGATCTCAATGGGGTTGTTTTACGAGGTTATAAAGGCAGGAGGTGTCGTCGGGAAGAGTCATCGTGTCGGTGTCTTATAGGTATAAGACATCGGTCGGGATGAATCGGGGAAAAATTTCGGTGTCTTACAGGCTTAACCCTATCCCTAACCCTATCCCTAACCCTATCCCTAACCCTTACCCTAACCCTAACCCTAACCCTAGGTTGGCGGGCCCTATCGTCCCGATGAGTGGGCCCTACCGTCCCGACTTTCGGGTGGTGGGCCCTAACGTCTACATACCTTTCTTAAACCCCGTTGTCGGCGACAACGGGAAGGAACACGTTTCTTAATTTATCGCTCCCGATTTCGGAACATTGGACTGCAATTTATTGGCGACATAGGTACATCGCCACGGGTGGGATTTCTAAATCTTAGGCAAATTACTGTAGGGGGCTGCCACACTGGCCGACACATGTTTTTATGCCTCGCCTGAGCTTACGATTGTTTTTTTTGTCGCCGAGAAAGGAACATTCATGTTCCGAAATCATGCAGTGTGTATGGGCCTTTACGTTTCACAAATACGGTGACTTATGGCATCCTAGGACAGACCAGGCGGACTATAGTGCACTGCCGTGGCTACTGTGGCTGTTGGGGTATAAACGTAGCATATCAACATATAGGATGACACATTCAATAGGGTCAGGGCACTGTCAGTCATGGCAGTAATTTGGTGTATACTTATGCAGATTATACAGTTCCCCATCACTATGTGTCCTAAACATGCAAAACAAAACAATACCTTTGGTTCATGATAATAAATGAGATCAATATCATTAATTCCAATTAATCAACATCAATAGAACTGTAGCGTTCCCTCTAGTCGCTGGAAGTGTATTACCACTTTCCGTGATCGACAGCCGACCAGAGGTTCCGAGACTTCAGTCGCTACCCTGTACTTACTGTGCCAGTACAGGTGGGTTCGGCTTTACCCGCTGGAAAGGGGAGGGAGATGCTGGATCTACCAGCTACCGCTTAACTATGAAGCTTTGGGGCACCAACTAGCGCGGGAAGAGATACTGGTCTCTTCAATGTTGAAAGATGCTACAACACACCTAACCAACACGTGAGGCTTCAGACGTTCACTCCATAAAGAGGCACGGCGAGAAGTTCTGTCAACCCGCTGTGGATTCAGTCTTATATATATATTGTGACTGAGTTACGTTATGCGGGCAAACCCGTAGTATTTGCATACCGCGGGTCCGCCGGCCATACCGCACAGCAGGGATCGGCACTCGCGCCACCTAGCTTAAAGTGAAACAACACTGCTCGACTGCCCTGACCCCTACATTACCCCTCCCAGCTTTTACAGGGGGGGATCCGGCAACCATTACGTTGCTAAGGGGCCTTCCCGAAAAAGTTAATAACTAAGTCGAGCAGTTCTGAAACGTGTCTAATCTTTTAACGTTCACAAAGAATCTTTTTACTGATACCAAAAGTGATAAAATTGAGATGGGAAAATAAAATATATTACACATTTAGTGCTGGAAGAAGAAGACATATAAACAGGGTGATAACTATATATAAAAAAAGGAGTAGCCTCGCTACCACCTCAAAACAGTATAGATAAAACATATCACCTGTTTTGCTGATCATTGTCGGCGTCTCCCTGGCTTCCTTGGGTCTCAGACAGGGAAGACTCACTGGCCCGGACCTACTTGGTTCAGCCCAGACCAGCGAGCACCCCGTCTCCCACCGTTCCGGAGTTGTAAGCCAGGGATGATAAAATAAGTTTTGAGCCTGGCAGACCCGTCAGCGTGGGGACCTACTCGATCCAGACCCCTGCTTCCGGGCGCCTGGCTTCCCACTGTCTTCTTCCTGGTTCAGCTCCAGCGTTGTTAGGGGGAGCAATTCCGCGAACCCCCCCCCACCTTTTTGATGAAAAGAGAGTGTTGGTGTAGAAGGAGAAAGAAAAAGATAGATCACACTTTCTCTTCTCCATATAGGAGTTCCCATCTCCATAAAAGTTGGTATCAGTGTCCTTATGCCGTGGCACGCTATGTCCGTCTCCACGAATAGGAGTTGCAGGAACCACTGAAGGCCCCAACCCCTATCCACACAGTGATTGACACTTCCCTCACTGGCAAAAGACCAAGCAAGTCCAGCGTCAATCACTCTACAGGGAACTAAAACCACCTGCCGAAGCCGGGTCTCAGCTCCCACACTGTCTCTGCACCCTATACGGAGTCAGACAGAAGTCCGACTCGCGGAAAGCACCCACAGGCCAGAGTGTTTTGCAATGGGGCCCTGCTACGGGGCTACCATTGAGAGACCCTTCAGCCCTCTGAAACCCAAGTTGTGCAGCAAAAATTCACCTGGGGTGATTCTCCGCAGCCCAACTCGGGATTGCTTTTCTATCTTGATCCCCCTGCACTACCCCTCCCAGCGACCACGGGGGCCACTGCTTCAAGTACCACGTTAATGGGAGACCAATCACCCTCTCCACCCAAAACTGAATTTAGGTGTGGGTGATCCCCATATGAGAACTACGGGAGTTAATATCTGAGGAGCCGGCGGACAGAGAGGCACAAACAACTAGGGTTGAATGTGTCTAGCCATCCTCTGCGGCAGGAAGTGTCCTGCCTCTCTCCATCCCACATTGATACCGGGGAACCTCCGTGGGTTCTCTAGATTCAACATAGGATGGACCGATGCTGCCTCGCCACAGGCCCTCAGCCAGCTGGCCTCTTGCCAGAACAACTGGGTTGTTCAATGGCGGGGTCTTCAGCTGGAGGGGCCACTGTGGTGGACGGGGTAGCGGGCCTCATCGCGGCAGCCTGCTGACCAAGGTTAGGTGGTGGACTCAGAGGGTCTGTGACCCTGAACCTAGCCATCACCGTGTTCAGGTCAGCCGTGCTGATGTCGTCAGCGATACCGGGAGAATCCCAGGTTACCGAGGAAGTAAACGGTAATCGGGGAAAGACACTTCCAATTTCTTCCAGCTCCACACCGAAGGGGACCTGCCGCTCTCTTGACAATAGTGTGGGTCACTGATGGCGGCTGCCTCAGAGATACCTGTGGAGATTCCGAGGAACCCCCAGGAGTGCTCTGAGGACGGTTACATGGAGCAGTCTCCATAGCCGAAGCCTGGGACGACTGTCCATCTCGGGCGTAATCCCTCTCCGGACCCCAGTCTAACAATGCTCCAGCTTGCTGCATTGTCAGGGTTGGGGTATCAACGAAGTCAAGATACCGCCCTCTCCGACATTGATGTAACAACCAAGCCGCTTCCGCAGCTGTGATGTTCGACGGTTCAATGTCGAACATGCTCACTCCCATCATTGTATGACACTTGTAGTCGTAGTCCTGAAGGGCGAGCTCTGAACGCGCCAACCGCGCCTCAACTGCTGCCAGCTTTGCAGCCATGTTTTCCAATGGCACCTGCAACAAGCTTGACATCCGCTGATGGGCGCTGACGCACTCGTACTCCGCTACCCACATCTGTGTTATCCTAAACTTGTTAGCATTGATAATCGACTGTTTATCTACACGCTGCAAGTAGGTCTGCATATGACGCCAATCTGTCTTTGCTACACTAGCAGGTATCAGTTTTTGGTCCCCAGAGTACACATCAATCTGTTCCACGCAGCGTCCAGGCTTTACTCCTCCCACTGGGGAAGGTTTCAGCCGGGACTCAACCTTAGGGGCAGGGCGTTGAGGTGGGGGCAGAGAAGGGAACTCCTCTTCCATGCCACCAGTCGCGCCACTTTCCTCCGTAGGCTCGGGGTCCAGTTTCTTCTCTTTAAGTCGAGCATCAGCAGTGCTTGTCGACACCGGAGTGTCAGACGAGACTGTCTCTGCAGAACCCTTAGAGGATTTCTCCCCCTTAGGTGCACTCGACCTCTTCCGGCCAGGCTTTTCCTTAGCCGGGCCTGTCTTTGAGGAACGTAGAACGTCTCCCAAAGTTACAGACCCTGGCTTCTGGCTCCGCCCTGACCGGCTTGACCTCAAGTCGTCGTCTCAGTCGCTGGGCAGGCTCGCTACCCTTGGTTCGGGCCTCGGAAGCTAACCCTACGAACTTATTGAAAAGCCACATGGTCCTCTCCCTGCCACGAACCGCACTGATCCCATGCTCGTCCAACATGTGACGAATCATCCAAGACCGGCGGGACGAAGCCGAGTCAGCCGAGCACCTGTTCCCTTTGCAGCGGAACCACGGACCTTCAGCCAAATGCATCTCTACGAGATGCCGGGTATACAATCTCCTAGTGGCGTAGGTGGGAGACGTTTTCACATCTCCACCGTGGCAACACTGGAAGACACAATGCCCATTGGGGGTAAACTGCCGGAAGGCAAAGCTGATTTTTTCCCTCTGGAGGATTCCGTACTTTTGGTACGAGGCGGATGTAACCCCGTTCACACAGGTGATGTACCACATGTTTGCGGAGCCCTCATCCAACAGCCACTCCTCGTCGTCAGACACGCCATTATCATCTACCGGTTCCGGTAGCCAATGGCGGTCCTTAACGCGGAGGTCCTCCAGATACTTCGCCTTACGCCAAACCAGACAGCTAGGCAGCTTGCGGGCTACCTTGCGCTTCTGGGCGCACTTAGCACCGGCCTCACTTTCAGCGTCGGATCCCTGGGCAAGATGCTTTGCATCGTCAAGATCCATGACCTCGCCCCAGTCTCCGACCTGACCACAGTTGTCCACCACAGTGGAATCAGATTGTTGGTCTGACTCATGTGATGAATCACCATGCGGTGGTCCAGCCGACGTCGACGTGGGTTTGTCTGAGCCCGAAGACCCGGCCCCCCTTCGCCGCTCCGATGCTACTGGGTTTAGGATCTGAAGATCTTTTGCCCCTAGCTACGGTCGTCCCTGCGCTGGACTTACCAACTCCTTTTCCCTTCCCACCTTTGGAGGTGGAAGAACTGGAGCCAGAACGCTCATTACGGGCCGCTTTGTCTGCTACGGCTTTCGCCACAGCAGCTTTCCTGGCTGCGCGAGTCTTGCGTCTGCCCAAGCGGGTTGAGGAGCTACTCACAGGCTTTTCAGTCTGTGAATCCTCCATGGAGGTAGGTTTTGCAGGCTTTTCAGCAGGTTTCGCCTTCTCCATGGCACGCCCTTCAGCAGCCTCAACTGCTTCCGAGGAAGCTCCACCGTCTCCGTGGTGGACTTACCAGGGGTTTTATCAACCTCCATAGCAGTCTCCTTCAAGGCGGGCGTAACAGGGTTAGTAACCGGGGCGGGAGGTGCAGCAACCTGTGCCTCTACCCTCGAGGGGGAAACCACCTGTGTAGCACACTCCGGGCCCTGATTAGCAACCCAACGATCTATCAGACCCTTCATGGCCATGGCACACATGTCCGGGTCCGAGATGTTCTTCAGCTCCCGCGAACAGCGATCTACTGCGCCGCTTCCGGGAGCGGGATGATCCGGCTGGTGGATCAACTTTCCGCGGCCACGGCCGACAGGAGTTAACTCCACTTGCGAGGTTCCTCATCCTGAAGCATTCTTCAAGAAGGTACAGATTGATGATCGAGAGAGATTAAAAACCGTCAAATTTGAACGTTATGGCAAGTAACGCAGCCTCTAGAGGGCCCTCTACGGGGATTCCCCTCGAGCAACGTCGGGACTGCCGCCATATGTCCATATTCCATCAAGTTTCAACCGTCATCACGCTCAATCAACCAACCCTAGGATACGCAGGTTTTAGCTCGTTGTGATTTTTTTGACAACAATTCTGCACCACTACTCCTTGTAGTTGACCGCAGCCTTGCCTCGTATTCGGGTGCTACGGCGATTTGTGGAATTGTATTTCAGTTTTGCTTTCTTCTTCACTGACATCCCATGTTTTGTGTACATGGAACGGTCAGTGGGGTGTTTGTAGTCCTCCGCTTCGGGCTTCAACTCCCTCCTCTAGTCAGACGGGGGTATCTTCACCTTACGCAGACAACCGGGCTTCCGTCGTGTTGGCGGCGGGCCCTTACATTTCTTACCAGCCTTGACTCGGAACTTCCCTGCCCTGCGCGCGGGTTTCGCTGAAAGCGGTACCTGCCGGGGCTGAGACTCCTCGTTATCAGAGGCCAGCTCTTTCGCGCATGCAGTGCCATGCTCGCAAGCGAGCAACATGTGACTTATAGCGCTTCCGTGTCCATTCATCTTCGATGATTACCGTCATATCTGACAGTACCTCAACTATGATAAATGGACCATCCCAGTTTGGGGCGAGTTTTAGGTTCACTAAAGGTGTGTGATATAGTATTACCCTATCGCCAATCTGGAACTTTGTCGGCTTTAGTCTGACATCATGTCCAGACCGCTGCCACTCCGCGGCTTTCTCTAGGCCTCGTCTTGCTCGGTAGTAAGCCTCCACAAAGCGTTCCCGAAGTTTTTCCACGAAACCTATGGGGCAAGGTATCTCTGCGGATATCCTGGGTACCCCATATACAATGTCTGCAGGCATCACAATCTCTTCTCCGAAGACAAGTAGATTAGGTGAACACCCCGTACTAGAATGAATAGTCCCATTGTAAGCATGCGCTATGTATGGTGCTAGCTCATCCCAGTTACTGCGACTCTCATTGACCATAGTGCGCAAGCACTGCATCAACGTTCTATTGAATCGCTCTACCATCTCATCTGACTGTGGGCGGTACGGGTTGGTGCATGTTTTCTTTATCTCCAGTACTCTACACATTTCCTGCCAGATTTGAGATTCAAATTCTCGTCCCTGGTCGGAATGTAAAATACTCTGAGCTCCGAAAGGTAGCATCCAATTCTTCACAAGTGCTTCCGCACAGGGAGCAGCTTTGTGATCTTTCATGGGATAGATCTGCACATATTTTGTGTAATAATCCATCACGACCATCATACACGTGTTGCCGTCATCGGACTCATCGATACCAGAGATGATATCGAGAGCAATGCGTGCAAACCGGACTCCGAATAACTCCTGTTGTAATGGCATCTTCCCTAGACCTTCGCCGGGCTTAACCTTACAACAGATTGAGCATTCTAGAACCCATTGTTGTATGCCTGCGCTCATTCCGGGCCAGTAGTAGTGTCACTTTATTTTAGCGGCAGTCCTACGTTTTCCAAAATGTGCCGAACTTCTATGCTCATGGCACAGAGTCAAAAGCCCAGGACGCAGTGAAATGGGTACAACCAGCTGTAAGTGTTTCCTTACTGGACACACAGTGGTTCTCACCCTATATAACACGTTATCCTTTACAGTTAACTCCGTCCACTGACTACAGAGTGTCTGAAACTCCCGGTTTTCAATCGAGAGCTCTGATCCTCTAGGTCTGTGGAGGCCATTCTTTACCAGTTTAATCATCCGGGACATCTTCGGATCACTCTGTTGAGCTTCACGGATCTGTTCCAGCGTCCACTGATAGAACGCGGGATCAGGATTACCCATCTGGTGCAGCGCAGCCAAGATAGCATCATGTTCCCCACAGTCTACACAGTCCAGCCGTCCACACTTACGCAATGGTCTCCGTGAGAGGCTGTCCGCAAGAGCCATTCCAACTAGGATTGATCCGTACATAAAGTGAAATCTCCACCTCCGAGGAAGTGTCGATATTTCCTTACGTATACGACCACGGCGAGGAGTTCTCTCTTCGTGGTACAGTAGTTCCGTTGTGCCTTATTCAAGCTATTGCTCGCAAAGGCTATCGGAACCTCAACTCCGTTCTGTATCTGTGACAGTGTCGCTCCAATACTGTCATTGCTGGCGTCAGTATCAAGGATGAACCGACCTTGGGGCAATGGGTAATGGAGGACTGGAGTTTCCTCAAACTTTCTCTTTAGTCCCGAAAAAGCGTCTTCAGCCACAGGGTTCCATAGGATCTCCTTTGACTTTCCGGCTTTATCTTGGACTTCATATTGTTGTAACGCATGAGCAGTTTCGGAAGAACCCTGGATAAAGTCACGATAGTATGAGCAAAATTTGAGGAAAGATCTTACTTCCTTTATATTCCGGGGTCGAGGCCATTTGGCCACTACGTCCAACTTAGATGGGTCTTCCCAAAAACAATGATGTCGTCTAAATAATCCAAACATTTCTTCCATTGCAATCCTCTCAATATCTGATCCATCATGGATTCAAACGTTGCGGGGCCGTTGCATAGGCCAAAGGGCATTACTGTAAATTCATACAGCCCCTCATGGGTAGTGAAGGCCGTTTTCGGCTGATCCTCACTAGCCATCTTCACTTGCCAATACCCGGATTGGAGATCCAAGGTACAAAACCATTGGTTCCCTCCCAAAAAGTCGAGACTCTCATCGATCCATGGTATAGGGTAAGCATTCTTCCGGGTGATACCGTTCAGTTTTCTGTAGTCAATAAAGAACCGGCAAGTACCATCCTTCTTCGTAACCATAACCACAGGGCTGGCCCAAGGGCTTTCACCGGGCACGATTACTTCTTGGGAAAGCATTTTCTGTAACTCCTCTTCAAAAGCTTCCCGCTTGATGGGCGGTAATCTTCGGTAGGGTAGTCTAAATGGAATGTTTCCCTCTGTGTCTATGTGGTGCTCCGCATGATCAGTTCTACCCAAAGGGTCTCCTGGTCGTGTAAAGATCTTACTCCACCTTCCTAGCATAGCATAGTTCACTCTGCTCCGCAGTTGTTAACGCATCCGCAGCAGTGATCAGAGTTTCTAGGGTCTCATGCAGAACTACAGACTCTGGATCACTTTCCGAGTTTGCGATCACGCATCTTATCCGCACTTCTCCCAGGTCGTCGTTGGTTTCCTGCAAACCTGACCAGTCACCTGGTCTGTTATTGGGAAAAGGCATGACACCTAGAGGACAAGCCTCCCCTGTATCTACCACGTTAGCCAATATTACTTGACCAACGACGTCGCCTTTTCTCAACGCTATCCTCCCCGTTGTATGACTACTAACGAGTATGGATCCGATCCAAGCACTACCCACAAGGGTATCCCAAGCCTGCAATCCTTTGTCGGGGAACAACATTGGATCGCTGGTTTCGTCCGTCACCAACTCATCCTGTTCCCAGGATGGGGTCAGCATAGCTACCCGGGTTTTACCCACAGGCTTACCATACTGTCCGAACAGAGCACACCTTTGTTCATAGGCGTCCACTATTATCAGCAACTGTATGAGGCTCATTCCAGGTTCCCATTTCGAGACCACCTCCGATCGGAGGTCCTCGTTTCTGAGACCCTTCACAAACTGAGTTTGTAGATCCTCATGCAGTGCCGGCAACTCCAATCTAGTACCAGGGTAAACCTCCATCAACAGTTGTTGAAGGGCTAACCCATAGGCACGGGCGGACTTATCTTTACCCTGTACCCAGCTTAAGAAAGTCGAGCGAGGGTTCAGCATCACTAGCTGCCCACAGTAATAAGACACCACTTCCACAAGGGCATCCCATCCGTGCGTAGCTGAACGCTGGTAGGCGCGTAAAGCAGCCTCTCCGGGTCCATCGCGCAACGCTCTCATGAGGTACAGCAGTGCGTCGGCCGTACTCCACCCATTGCACTGAACATCCTCACAGAACCCGGCAAACCAGTGCTCCCACACCATTCCTTTACCAAAGGGCTTCGGAACGATGGCGTTGCGTCTGGCGGTTTCTGCCGGTCTCACGATCGGGCCATCTCTAGCTTGCGCCAGAGATCGATTGAATACCCGATCTGCATTACTCTCTGCATGCACAGGTCCTAATTCTGCTATTGCGGAACTGGATGGCACTCCCCTATCACTAGCGTGCGTAGAGTTTCTTAGAGAGTCCATCGGGGAAGCAAAATTCACCTTTGGAGGTCTCCGGTCTATACGTGGCAGCCCATATATCTGAGGACCTCTGACATTCCCTAGTGGGGAGTATACCTGGTCCTTAGTCATGCTCTGCCAGCCTGGCAAAGGAGTCCTATACTTTAAAGCATAGTCTGCTTCCTCGCGCTGGGTGGCTTCCAGCCCCGCCTTTTCTTGCTCCTCTGCTAAAGCAAGCTGTTCCTTCTGCACACGCAGAGACTCAGCAGTTTGCTTAGCACAAGAATACATATCTTGCAACACCAACTTAGCGGTCCGCTGCTCATCAAGTAGACGCTGCTCTAGTTGTAGTTGCTCGGCATCATGATCGATCCGAGAATCGGTCTTGTGCCGGTTTACTGGGGTTTCTTCCTCCCCACGGTCAGGTCCCTCCTCGGAGTCGCCTATTCGGCTTACCTTGTCCAGGTCCCTTTCTTCCATGGAGTCTGCTCTGGGCGTCCCCATGTGGAACACGGTTGAGCTCAATTGCTCAGCCACGTTCTTCGCAGCCTTCTTCCCCGGTTGGCTTGCAGATTCCTGCGGAGTGCAGACATCTTGTGTCCTCTCCGGGCCAGCTGCGCCTTCTGCGGCAGGACTCTGCGTGGCGATCTTCGACTGAGTTTTTACACCCGGTTTCTCCGCCATCGCTCCTCTCCAGGGATCTTTGGCTGTGCAAGCAGCCAAAGATCCTGGTCACGGCAGCAATGAAGCGTTCCCTCTAGTCGCTGGAAGTGTATTACCACTTTCCGCGATCCACAGCCGACCAGAGGTTCCGAGACTTCAGTCACTACCCTGTACTTAGCCTGCCAGTACAGGTGGGTTCGGCTTTACCCGCTGGAAAGGGGAGGGAGATGCTGGATCTACCACCTACCGCTTAACTACGAAGCCAAAACCAGACTCCGGACTGTTTCAGTTTACCAAGCTTTTATTACGGTATTCTTGTTGTTACAATCCGTTGGTGCTTCGGGGCACCAACTAGCGCGGGAAGAGATACTGGTCTCTTCAACGTTGAAAGGTGCTACAACACAACCAACCAACACGTGAGGCTTCAGACGTTCGCTCCATAAAGAGGCACCACAAGAAGTCCTGTCAACCCACTCTGGACTCAGCCTTATACAGTGACTGAGTTACGTAATGCGGGCGAACCCGTAGTATTTGCATACCGTGGGTCCGCCGGCCATACCACACAGCAGGGATCGGCACTCGCGCCACCTAGCTTAAAGTGAAACAACGCTGCTCGACTGCCCTGACCCCTAAAGAACTTTCCAGACATTGTCTTTTAGTTTAATTTAGTTTAAATCTGTAGGTAATATTTTCCCGGAATCTCCGAATGGTGAATTTTAGGCGCCCTATATACATTTCCAATAGAGACGCCCAATAGGTGGGTAATGAATACATTTAGCTGTAATTTAGGCAGGGTTAACCCTCACACGATTATTTACATGTGGCACCAGCAGCATGAACTAGTCAGTGCCAGTAGACATCAAATGAACGGAATTGATACAGACGATACACTGCACGAAAACCACCATTTTACATATATATACGCCATCGCGATAACGCACATATCGGCTGTATCGTGGCTTGTTTATACTTGTATACACCTCTTATACGCGTCTACGTTTCGGGCGTCTACGAGACAGTTTCCATATGTAGACGCGCACGACTTGGCTGTCTTTCACGGCGTATTTAAGATAAAATATATATACGCCAGGCGTATGTATGATACAAACAAAAAAATCCACCCCCTACCGCCCCCCACCACCCCCAGCCAGCCTAAGTGAGAAGCCCCCCGCTGGCCAACGCCCACCGCCCACCGCCCGCCGCCAGCCGCGTTTGTACAGGTTGACTCAGTGGGAAACCCTCCCCCACCCCCCACCGCCCGCCGCTGCCCGCCGCTGCCCGCCGCGAGGTGTTATGGTGTCGGGGGGAGGCCGGGTAGACATGTGCGGCCTCATTCACACCTGTGCGGCCGCATTCACACGGGGGTAAGATGAATTCAGGATTCAACATCGAGTCTGAAGAGGCTCATTATATAGTAAGCCTCACTGTCCACACATTGAAATGGTGTTTGAAAGTAAGATCTATTAGAAAAACAATTAAAAAAACAACATAATGCAAGGTTTACTGTGTGTAATTAATCAATTTATACTTAATTAGGTTTTTATAAAATAAATTGGTAATACAAGATTGCAATTTTCATATAATACAGACTTGGATGGTTAATGGCAAATGAAATATGCTACCAGTAGTGTCCCCAAGTGGCAGAGAATGGAACTTTTTGTGATTGGTGTATATACAACGGAATCGGGCGTATATATGACGTATATAAGACCACACCATGGACATGTAAATACGCCACTAGATAAGGCGTCTACGAGACGGATAGCAGGTCTAACTTCTAGACGCAAAATCCTACTGTTAGACGCGTTTCGTATACATATGTAAAATAGTGGTTTTCGTGCAGTGATAATATTGTAAACGCTTAAAGCACTTCTTTGTCGATTCTTCTTGGCAACGATTCTTTCAATAGATGATACACAGTCGTCATGGTTTCAGTCGTTTAGTGCAAACACCGGGTTGGTTTCAGGAAGTGGCGGCCAGATACTGGTAAAGACTCGAACCAGGCAATCGCATCATTTCCTATTACTCCGTTGGCAAAGAAATGTTTGAGGATCTGTGAATTTGCCTTTGTTTTTGTTTAGATGGTGCCCGTAACGCCTGACATATTACATTCAGATGGTGCTGCATTTTTCTCCCACTCTCGTTACCGCCCGGTTTCTGGTTATTCCCTAAAATGGCAGAAATGGCTCAAATGCATTTTGGATATTGGGAATCAGTGATCAACAGAAAAAAATTAAATCATTTTTATTTGAATTGAGTGTTTAAGAAAATTGGTGGTGCTCCGAAACCAATTTAAATCGCTAAAGGATATTGACATTTGTAATCTCATCGAATTTATGTGTCTGTTTTAGTCACCACTTTTATGGATATTGACATTTGTAATCTCATCGAATTTATGTGTCTGTTTTAGTCACCACTTTTATAGCTTCTAATATTTAAGATAATCAACAATGAACACGAAGGTTGAGTTGTTAACTGGTCTAGGCTCATAATTCGTGAAATACTCAATACTATAACACCATTTTTACAGAAAATACCTATTTCGATATAACCAATATAGTAATTGAAAAGAAATAAAATGGTTGCCATAGCAGTGGCGTCAGAATGGGAGGGGGCGGGGGGCAGGGGGGCGGCCACCCCCCTCTCATTTTTTTGCCAGCCCCCAAAAAGTCACCATCTTCAAATTTAACCCTATCAAGTGTAAAAACTGTCTTGATCATTCAACATCGAAAAATGTCAAAATCTAACTTTTTAGCATGCAACTCTGGCTAAGTCTTGAATTCTCACTGTGGGAAAAGTGTCAAAGTCTGACTGTTTAGTGTTTTCCAACACAGAAAAATGTAAAGGTCTGACATTTTAGCATGCAATGATGACTAAGCCGTGAATTTTCACCATGAATAAATGTCATAGTCTTACTTTTTAGCCTGCAATGATGGCAAAGCCCTGACTTTTCACAGTGGAAAAGTGTCAAAGTCTGACTCTTTAGCATACAATGATGGCTAAGCCCTGACTTTTCACTGTCGAAGTATCTCAAAGTCTGACTTTTTAGTGTGTAATAAAGGCTAAGACCTGACTTTTCACAGAGTTTTCGCATATTTACAGTAAATCCAGTGGAACAGGCCAATGTCAAAATCAGACTTTGTACCAAGAAAAAAGTAAGCAATTTTTCAGTCCCCCCCCCCCACACCTTTCAAAATGTTCTGACGCACCTGCATAGTAACACAAACCAAATCACCTGACACCATTTTTCAAAATTTGGTGCTCTCCTTTACTGCCCATACATGTGAGTTGGCATCGCCGCCTACACGATGCAGCTAAAATATTTGTAAGGATTGGGTTAAGTTTAAACACATTATTTTTTCACACTTCTCCGTATTGTCTAACCTGCCTAATTACTGCCTCATTAAGGAATGTGAAATCTCCGCGGAGTGCAGAGTCAAATGACTTCACACTGCCCAGGTGAAAGACTGATCACAATGACTAGCTGATAAAAGTTGTCTCGGAACGTGATGAGCGCTAACTTATGCAAGATGCACCAAATGTAAATAACTAAGTATTGTAACAACTTTGAAACTGTCAACAGTTGCGATGTCAAGCGACCTTGTGACACTTAGCTAGGAAATCAACTTGCTGTTCCCCCTTTGTATAACGTACCTTATTATGTATCTTTGTATAAATTTTTGTTGTCTGACTCATAATATGTATGTGTTGCAACTAGATATTTGTCCATGCAAGCTGCATTGCAATCTGACAGTATCGTCCCGCCTTACAGAAGGGGTATGGGGGGAATGCTATTTGTATGTATGTTCACTTTCATGTTGTCTGGAATGAACCCCTCTGACTCAGGGCAGCCTTGTAACTAACAAGTCTGAGTACCATGACGAGTGAGTTCAATGATGCAAAAGGCCTGAGGAATATGTATTACATTCCAAAAGGTGGTAACCCAACACTAATTGACAATTGGCGACCGATCTCATTGCTCAATAGTCCCAGTAAAATTCTTGAGAAATTAGTACACCGTATTATTTATAACCTACTTATTGATGCCGAGTTACTTAATGATCACCAATATGGCTTCAGGCCTAATCGAGGTACCATAGATGCTATTTTTATGCTAACTAAATCTCTTTATGATGCCAGGAATTCTAATAAAATTGTAGCTGCCTGTTTTATAGATTTTAAAAAGGCGTTCGATAGCGTACATCATGAACTAGAAAAATTATATAAGATGCCAAAAAACTTATTGCAATGGTTAACCTGCTACCTAAATGGCAGAAAACAACAAATTTATGCAAATGGTACGCTATCGAACTTTGCCGATATTAATTTTGGGGTCCTCCAAGGATCTGTCTTGGGCCCGCTTTTGCTTGTCATTTTTATTGATGATCTGGGTCTATGTTTAGAAAGTTGCAAATTCCTGCAGTACGCAGATGATTTGGTGGTTTTTTGTGAAAATACTGATGCCAATAAGTGTTCCGAATTACTCCAGAATGATTTGTTAAATATCTCCAACTGGTGCAATAGTAATGGTATTACTGTCAAAAAAACAAAATGTATTTGGTTTGCTAATCAACATCAGTTGTGCCGCCTGCCGAATCTGCATCTATCTTTAAATAATGAAGCAATAGACCAATGCTCACATTACTGTTACCTCGGAGTTGAAATGGACTCTCAATATACCAAGAAAATAATAAAAAAAACAGGCGCCAGGTTATTTAAACTAAGGAAACTCCGGTATTGTTTGACTATTAAGGCCGCAATCCAAGTGTATGTATCCAGTATTCTGCCTGTTGTGGAGTATTGCTCTTTTTTGGCCGACAGCTTCAAGAAATCTTAATTAAATAGGATCGAGAAATTGCACAACCAAGGCTTACGATGTGTCCTTGGTCTAGTAGGTCTAAAACATACTATTATCGGTATGGAAAAAGCTTGTAACCTTGAGTCGCTGGCTCTGAGGCGAAAGAAGCAGCTCTGCTGTCTTATGTTTAAATACCGGTTTAAAACTTAATGGCATGCAAATGTTCACAGGACTACAAGGTCTCGTGGGAAGATCAGTTTTAACGTCTATCATACCAAACGTTTTGCTATTTTTAACTCGCCGTATCTTCGAGGAGCCAGGCTCTGGAATTCCCTGCCTGCTATAGTCCAGGAGGCTAAATCGAAAGATGAGATCAAGAGTTTTCTTTCTAAATAGAGTCCTAAAGGTGTCTGTAAATGATCTAATAGTGACTGCTATTCTTTACTCATCCTCATCTTTTTTGCACTCGTTGTAAGCAGTATGACGTCAAACCGACTTGTTGTAAAATGTATACTGTTTGAAGATGTCTGAAAAACTCACCTTGGTGAGAGACATTCTGTTCAATAAAAAAAATTAAAAAATGCTGTAGCCTGGTAAGGCGCAGAGATGTGCTTTTTTTAGACTTCTTTCAAATATTGACACAGCCAAATTTAGTGAGACCTGGCTCACAGAAAATATCGGATAACTTTCTTAAATGGGGTGACAAAAATGCTTACAAGAAGGATCGGAAGTGTTGCATGCTATTTGTCAACGAGTATGTCAGTTTATACAACACTGGTTGATATGCTAAGGGCTTCCAATAGAGATATTGATGTCTGACAAATTGCTGTGCCTACCCATAAACCCCTACTTGCCTGTACTGTCTTTAAATACCTCCAAACGGTTCCACAATAATTATGCTAGACTTTCTTAACAAAATCAGATACCACCCGAAGATATTTGATCTAGAATGCCAGATCTTGGGTGATTTTAACATAAATATTATATAACCAAACAATGCTCACACTATATGAAATGGTAAAGGATTTGAATATAGGAGGTCTATAGTATATATAAAGGTTTAGATGAGAGACTGGAGAGGGTGCGGTGGTCAACCTCCCTTGGTCAACCCCCTCCCTGGAGGGCTACTCAGAAGCAACAGTCAGCAGCAAGTCGAACAGCTATGACTCCATAGTGCTCCTAATGATTAAGGCTGATGGAAAGAAGGCTTTAAAGGTATCAGACTTGGTGCCTGAACACATAAAACTCGATATGATTATACATAGCAAAGAAAAACACTGTTAGATTCACTGAAGAAGAGGGCAGGACGATGTTGGTGAGCACAGATAAAACAATGCTGGTCTACATCACCATAGCAGAGTAGGCACAGCGAACATACAGGTGATGTACCAGCTGATGAAAGAGGGTGACCTGGCCAGAGGACTGCCTTGCTTACACGGTCTACATCTTTGAGCTGGCATATAAGTTGAGTGGACATTGGTGTTCAATACATGCTACCAGGAACTCCAGGCCAAAAACAGGTATACAGGGGAGACAAGGTGTCCTTCTCCTTCAAAGCCCTCACCCTGGTGCCAAGGAAGCAGTCCATACCACAACTCATACTAACGCCTGCAGTTAAAAATGCCAGCAAACCATACAAGAAGGGAGGGCAGCACAGACAAACAAAGCAGGAAAAGACTCATGATCCAGAGGATGTGTGCTAACTCTTCTCAAAGAGCAGTGAGTTCCCATACAGAGGCAGGTGTAAATTCCCGCACAAATCCAAGACCAAATGGTACCGGATAGTGATAGCCACAGACTTCATCATGACGGGCATCAAACACAAATGTTGGTGAGCACAGTCATTGCCATCACGACAGCTGCCTTTGCAGTGCTATGTGGGAACAGGGTCAATACCTCAGCCTTTGGCTCCCACAGCTTCAAGAGATGGGGAGCCAGTTTCCTGAGGGGAGCAGGAGTACCCCCTCAGTTAACTACAAAAATGGCAATGGCCATGCCCACTTCAAAGAGGTTTCTGTGGTTACTTTCCACTACTACTACGACCCACCCAGGATTATTAGGAGATGTCACACAATTGAACAGTGCAATGACTTATGCTTCATATGGACTAATCAGCATATCCATGCTAGTTATCCTGATTAACCTCATAACATATTTTGACTTTCTATGTCTCTTATCTAAGCTCATTGTATCTTAATTGAAAATTGAGTGTAATTAACGTTGACTGCTGCCACCTATCGTCATGAACTGACACCCACGGACACGTGACATCTTACCTCGGTCACTTCACCATTTTCTAAAGGACATACTGGACGTTTAAAAAACGAAAACGCCCCTCTCTTCATTTACCCACCCACCCACTCCTCAAGGATGGTTTTTACACTGTACAAACTTTTATCTACAATCATGTTTTAACTTATTATAAACATTTGCTCTATTATCTCATTATCCATTTTACTTACATTTTAACTTCTTATCCACTGTACATATAAACTCAATTGTCTTACTATTTATTCTCTTTACACATACATGACTGTGATACTCATATCTCGTCATAATGAACTGCTACCTGCTTGTGTTCTTAATAATGTTTTATCATAAAAAATAAATTGTTTTATGGCAAGTCAGTCTTTCTCGTAATTATATATCATCATAACGTGATCATTGTCTCTTATGTCAGTGACTTGCGCTTATCTTGTTACATAACTTCATCAATTTTAATCATGTCATAACAGGTCACTCAGCATCAAAAACAAAGCTCAAAAACAAAGGCTATAAGGTACGCCTAAAAAAAACGAGAAAAAAAATTTGTGTTTTATCTCATCAAACTTCTTTTGGATATTCAATAAATTTTCATATCCACACCCTAGGTCCGCTTTAGTCATTAACAGTATTTCCAATCTGTCAGAAAAGTGTGCACTATCATATAAAGTATATGCCAACGACCAGCTGTTCTAAAGGGGGTAATAACAATGGAATGTAAGGGCTTGTCTTCAAGAAGGCCTGGACAACCTTTTCAGATAGACAAGGGAACACTCACTCAGCATCAAAAACAAAGCTCAAAAGCAAAGGCTATAAGGTACGCCTACAAAAACGGGGAAAAATGCAAATATCCAACTTTGTTTATAGGGATAGAGGAACTTAAAATGGAGACAGAATACTTGTACTAAAGAGTACATGTAAGGTTTGTAAGCAACATAAAACTAGTATTAAAAAAGATGAAAAGGAAGACTTTCATGCTGAGCAAAATCAGATATATGGTTCGTGTGACAATGGCGATCAAGCTGTATAAGCAAATGATAGTTCTTACTCTTCATTATGCATGCAGTACCCACTTCACCAAAATCCTTTCTGGATAAGTTACAGCGTCTTCAAAACCACGCCTTCGGAATTGTCTGGGTACTGACTTACGCAGATTCTCAGTAAATGAATTATATGATAGGGCTGGTGTTGATAGGCTGGCCATAAGAAGGAATGAACTGCACCTGATACACACAAGAAAATCAGCCTGTGAGCAAGGGCTAACTAAACCAAATGCTGCTCCTGTGGACCCCCAAGCAAAGGCCACCAGAACAACCAAAGGATTTTTCACACTTCCCAAATCAAACACTGAGTTTCTCAAGAAGGCTCCCACATACAGAGGGGAAATTGCCTGGAACAATCTCACTGAGGAGATGAAGCAGGCCCCTACCAAGAGAGCATTAAAACAAATGTTAAGAAAACGCCTGGTGCCAGCTTAACCTAGACTAGTGGCCAGACTAGTGGCCAGACTAGCCAATGTCTTAACCCATTGTACGAAATAGTCCTTTGCGTAACTTGCTTATCAATCAACCTAAACTTGCTCAACCTAAATTGTCTAGGAGTCGGAGGAAAGTGCATTAATGTATTGTTGTAATGATTTTGAACTATTATTAATCATAATAAACAGTCATGTTGGGTGACTGGATGTATATAAAACTTCGTTCAATATTACTACTGCAATCTATGAATATTTTGGACTCCTATGCACTTAGCCTAGTATTGAGGCAGACCTCAAACTTGTCCTGTAAATTGTTTTTTAAGTGCATGCCGCGAACCATGTGGTTAAATCTTCATCCCATCGTCTCATCGATTCTTCAAATATAACGTTAATAAGCTCGTTATCATCACTGTACGAAAACCACCATTTTACATATATATACGCCATCGCGATAACGCACGTATCGGCTGTATAGTGGCATGTTTATATTCATATACGCCTCTTATACGCGCCTGCGTTTGGGGCATCTACGAGACGGTTTCCATAAGTAGACGCGCGCGGCTTGGCTGTCTTTCACGCCTGGCGTATCCAAGATAAAACATGCTCTGTGCGATATACGCCAGGCGTATATATGATACCAAAAAAAAAAGAAATTGCGACCCGCGGCCCGCCCCGTCATGTGGGTGTTGGTAGAGGATGCACCAACACTGACCCGCCTCCCGCGAAATGTTAAAACAGGGTAGCTTGAAATCTAGATGCCACTCGTTTGAGTTTGAGTTTATTTATGTCACTCATTTTGTTGGCTCTGTAATTTCACGAGTCAAAGACGATTGACATTACTGACACTGCAGGAAAACCACCAGTTTATTCCTATACACCATCGCGGAAGTGCATGTATCAGCTGTATTTTGACTCGTTTACATATGCCCATATTTCACGCCAACGTATGCAGCGTATACAAGACTGTTTCCTTTAGTATACGGACCCGTCTTGGCTGTATTTCACACCAGGCGTATATGTAAGGAAACATCCTCTGCATGACATGTATACGCTGGGGGTATACATGTCACGCTATATTTAGTCATTTACCTTTGTATACATACGCCACAGTATGTGTGTGGACGGATTAGGCGTCTGCCTACACATATTATCAGAGTATTGTTTTTAGGGTGGGTGGGCCTAAGGCTGTGTGCAGATGGGTGTGAAAGCACCAGAAAGCTGGGCTGGCAGTGGATGTGTCGGTGGCGGCGCCGGCCAGCGGCGGCCGGCAGCAGGTGTGATGCTGTATATGGTCTTATACAGTGTGCCATATATACACAGCCATGTGGAACTTATACATGGTGTTTAGAAAGTATAATCATAAAAAAACGGTAAAAAGAGACAAGACAAGCTAGGTTTATTACATGTAATCAATAAAATGACACTTATTTGGATTTTAGAATGATTTCATAATCAAAATTGATGATATAACATTGGAATTTTTCCTATACCAAGGTCTTAATGGTTAATGGCAAATGAGATATACTACAGTGGTGTCTCCAAGTGGCAGAGATCAGATTTATTTGATAGTGGCGTTTCTCACAAAAGAATCAGGCGTATATATAACATATATGTGACCACAACATGGACACCTATATACGCCAATAGATAAGGTGTATACACGACAGAAAAAATGTCAACTTGTATACGCAAAATGACACTTATTTACGCCGGGCTCATATATTTAAACTGGTGGTTCTCATTCAGTGTGAGCCAATAAAATGCATGACATAAATAAACGAAGACTCAAACTCGTGATGTCTCTTAATAGTTTGCGAACTTAGGGGGCCCTCCCATCTACGATGACGCGCTACGATTAAGTCCCATATGGCTCCGTGTGTCGGCGACAACGTCGGCAACAAGGTCGGCGACATGCGGAGCCGTTGGGGACTTATATAATGGTAGTGCGTCGTAGCATATTAGGGGTCCCTCCCACCTTCTACGATTAACCCTTTGGCCGTGTCGGCGACAAACTGAAAAAATCGTGGAGGTGTCACCGAGGAACTCCTCAATTAGTCAGGTTTTGTCGCCGATAAACTCACTCCGCGCCGACGGGCTTCGACGCACTACAACAACAAAATGTTAATTGTAGAGGGTCTACAAAATTCAAACATGTTTGAATTTCGTAGCCCGTCATAGCCCGTCGGCGACAAATGCGGCCGCGTAAATTTCTCTTACATGTGAGATACTTGACCGAAAGTTATGAAATTTGCTGATCAGGTGGACCATGTCGGGAAGATACTGCAATGCGAATGTGGGGTCATTCGGTAAAGTCTAAGTGTCTCAAATCAATCACTTTATGGTTTAGCCTAGGAGTTTTTATTGTCTATTTCTCTTTTTTTGGTCTGTCTTATTTTTGTTGTCTATTTTATGTTCATACCGTGAATGTCTCAAAGTCCATGATTATTTACCACGCATGCAGAAGATACTGAAACGCGTTTTCCCGCTCTTTTCTTGTCGCCGACAAGTCGAGTAAAAATAACAACCGTCCTAATACACTAGGACGCCCTACTATTAAGTCCCCGACGGAGCTGTGTGTCGCCGATGTTGTCGCCGACACGCGGAGCCGTCGGGAACTTAGTTGTAGGGGTCGTAGTAGGTGGGAGGGCCCCCCTATAGGAGTGTTTTTAATTTTACCCAGCTTGTCGGCGACAAGAAAGAGCGGGAAAACACTTTCCAGTGTGTTATGCATGGTAAAGAATCATGGAAATATATATACAGTAAAACCCCTCTTAAGGGGACACCCTCCGTTCCGGGCCAAGTGTCCCTTAAGCGGGGTCCCCTTAAGCGGGGTTTTCAGCCTGCCAATGGTTATACAATAGAGAATACCTACATAAATGAAGGAAACGATGGTTATTAGGTTACAAGGTTTATTAACAATATATAAATAAGCAAATAAATATAAATTATACAATATAAATGAATATAAATAGAAAATACATGTTAATGTACAGTATGTACAGTTTCACAGTCCCAGGAAGGTATTGAGGGTGGACTGCACTTTCAGTGGACAGTTGTCGCAACCAGAACAGTAGACTGAATATTCCCGTGTGAGCCCGGGCGGCCGGAATGTGTTTTTACAAGGTAATAACCACATCTCTAGCGGGTCTGGGCGGGCGACTGTGAGTGGATATTAGTATGAGCGACTTTCGCACCCGTTGAAGGTAGGGGGTTAGAGGCCCGCTTACAGGTTAGCGGTGGGCAGTTCAGGGTGGGCTGGCGGCTTTGAAGGTGTGGTATTCAGTGAGCCGTCGCGGCTCTGGGCGGCTCATGGTGAGTCGCTTATGCGGCCGCTGATGAACTGGATTTTCAGTGTTTTTGATATGATGTCCCTCCAAAACTGTCCCCTTAAGCGAGGTTTTTAAGCATTTCTGTACCGAAAAACTGTCCCCTAAAGCGGGTTGTCCCCTTAAGCGGGGTGTCCCCTAAAGCGGGGTTAAAATAAACTCTTAATAGAGGGAAAAATTTCCGTTCCGAGCAAATTGTCCCCTTAAGCGGGGTGTCCCCTTAAGCGGGGTGTCCCGGAAGAGGGGTTTTACTGTACATATATATATATATATATATAAATATTATACGCTCTACTGTTATGGTTGCTTATCACTAACATGTTGAGTATTGATTATATATATTGATAATATAAATGACAAGAAGGACTGCGAGTTTGGGCGTATGAGTAATATTTTATTAGGACACCACTCACCCAATTGAGAGGGAAAAAAATTTCTCGGGTGAATGGCACCTTGATACGGTGTTGGTGCCGCACCTGTCCGGATGGCGCCACCTGACCAACTTGGTACTTAGGTATTCCACAGGTGACGCTAGTATATTTTTATAGACACATACATCTGTGTGTTGTATCTGATCCATAAATATTATACACTCTACTGTTATGGTTGCTTATTACTAACATGTTGAGTATTGATTATATTTATTGATAATAAAAATGACAAGAAGGACTGCGAGTTTGGGCGTATGAGTAATATTTTATTAGGACACCACTCACCCAAAACGCCCAAACCAAGAAAAACTAAAACAAAAATAGAAAACGCAGTCAAGAATAGACTAAGCTAACAATGGACTTATCCAACCTAAGTTTGGATTCTAAAGACCTATCAAGGTATGATAAAACTGATAAACTCTTCCAGTCGCCGATATTTTTAATTTCGGCTAAAGAAAAACCGGATTCAAATAGAGCTGTTGCTCCACCCCTACATAAAGAATGTGTAGTAATGTGGGAAATTTCTAATTTTTTAGTATGATATTTCAATTTCCCTAGGAACCAATTATACAAACCTCTTACCAATAAACCGTTTCTCTCGAATGAATCAAGTTGATATGACATATTTGGGTAATTTGTGAGAGAAATAAGTTTGGAAACATAATAGTAGATACAAAAAGGTGAACCAGGTATTTTAGAGAAAGGAATTTTGAGTAGGGGAAACCAGTTTGTCCCATGATATTCCAAAGCCTAATGATCTCAATAATGTGATTAGAGCATGTAAGGCCTTATTACAACCGATTTCAGTGTTATCAACAATAAGAAAATCATCTAAATAGCCGTAAATGCCATCAAACCCTAATCTATTCATACAGCGTACAATGAATTCAGTCCTCTTGGTGAAAATAAATGGTGCGCATTTCAGTCCAAAAACCAATGAATTCAATTGAAAATAATAACTAGAACTGTTTAGTTCCCACCGAAAACCTTGATAGGTGCGGTGTGGTGGAAAAACAGGTATAGCGCGATAACCTTCCTTGATATCTAGTACAGAAAAGAAACAAAATTGTTTCATATGATCAGTTACTTCGTCCAATTTCAAATATGAAAATTTACTACATGTAGTAGTCATGAAATTGTTGATGCTAACATCAATCGGACGTTTGCAGTCCGTTATTGGTCGGATTTTCCCTGATTCTTTCTTTACCACAGCGTCAATGGCATGTATGCATTTAGGTTTCTCTTCAACAATAGACACTTTACCTGATTCCAATTCTGAACGAACGATAGCGTCCATTTGAACTTTAAATACAGGATTGGTTATGCTGTCATAATTAAAGGAATCATAAATACCAGAAAAAACATCGTCCACGATTTTAAAACCATTTAAAACTCTGTTAAATATATATTCTGCTTCTGGATCGTTGATTGTATAACCATAACAGTGGTCCCAGAAAATGCAGGGTTATAGATTGTAAGACACGCCGTTTAATTCGTGATTTCCTGGGCAATTGAAAAAGCAAGGGCGAGGTACAACGGTTTGATGATTACTTTGAACCAAAGAGTGCGAATCACTTGAAACCTGAGTATAGCTAACTATAGTATTATTACCAGTTGTACTCCTATTGCTAACAATAGGTTGACACACATTTTCAACAACATCTTCTGTAATAACATCGGTGAAATCAACATTGGTTACAATAGGTAAGTCAGGACTTTCAATAGCCTTTGATGTATTAGATACAAAGGAAACAGTAGAATTTTCATGGACAACATGGTTAATATCGCTAACAATATTTGCACATAGTCCTGATCCGGAGGGAAAAAACAAGTTAAAATACTCTAATTGTCATTTAGAATCCGATTTCTGTCCTTTTTTCGTACACTTGCAGGCAGGGTGTGATCCTGAGCATTCGGAACACTCGTGTTTGAATTTGCAATCCGTTGATACACATGAGTCTTTCTCGTTATATCGCCAGCAGATGCCAAAAGGGCGGTTCTCCTAGTTTTTTCTTTGTTTTTGACGATTCTTTGTTTCATTTACCTTGGCAAAAGCCACACATTTTTCAATATTTAAATATTTAGACGATAAATATGCGTCGCCGTAAACAAAACTAACAGAGCCTAATAATTCGGCTTTTTCACGACAAGCCAAATCATAATCTATCAAAGCTTGAGGGATAACAAAAGGTCTACGGTCACTCAAAAACGATATATGGTCGGCATAATTAGAAATGTCAATTCCCTGGGCCATCATTGATCGCATCAATGACATGCTAGCACTTATGACTTGATCTAATGTAACTTTGGTGGTATCGCAGGGTAAGTGATCTTCTAAATTAAATGTCACACACTTACGGCGTTTTTCGGTCTTCCCTTGGCAAGTATGCACATGCTCCACCGGAATTCCTCCGGACCATGAAGTCGTTGCGGAAGCGTGGACTGGAGGAAAAAGGCTTTTAAGTATCGCTCCTGAAGAACGTTGACATGGGCCGCTGCTCTGTGAAGAGGTGATTCCGGCTTGTACTGGAGGCACAGAACCCGACACTGTTGTTTCATCAACTTGAGTAGGGGTCACCGCATGGGTCATCTGGGTCGTCACAGGAGTCGCCGGTGGTCCAGGGGGTCCGCCATCTTGTTTCGTCAGCATTAGGAATTTCGGCCATCATTTTTGTTAATTCACAAACATCAGAGCATAAAGATTTAACTTCGTCACGATATACCTTGTTTTCCGCAAATAACTTTTCAATCGTCCCGGAGGTGTTCCTAGGCAATTGCTTTTGGTGCGTTGTTCCGCCGGTGGCGCCTCATTCTTCATCATCAGTGTCCGTAATATTTTTTGCATTGTCAGAAAAACGTCTCAAAGTTTTGTCTAGTTCGCTTAAATGTCGAACGGATGGCTCCGGACATTTAGGGCACTCCTTCGAAGAACGTCCATCATATTTGTGTTGGCACACCTGGCAAACCATAAATGCCAGTAACAAAGCCAATAGCGAGCGCATTGCGGTGGTATGACTGCAAGGCAAAATTTTCTCATATACATATATATATATATATATATATATATATATCATCTGTTATAGTTCCAGAGATAACGCGTCGTTATGATAGATCTTTTAATAGTATACATAATAGTACCATACTATTTTTCAAAAATAAAAAGTCAGTTCCAAGGTAAACTAGGAAATGATTGATTTGAGACCCTTAGCTTTTCTCAAATGGCACTAAATTTACGGTGCAGTATTTTCCTTATATGGCCTACCGGATCTGCAAATTTCATATTTTTTCGTCAAGTATCTTGCATGTAAGGGAGATTTTCCCTGCCGTATTTGTCGCCGACGCACTATACGACGGTCTACAAAATTCAAACATGTTTGACGTTCGTAGACCCTGTACGATTAACGTTTTTTTTGTTGTACCTGACTAATTGACTGCTTCGTTGCTTTGTTTTACTTTCCATCAGGGTCTTTCAGGCTCGGTTGTCAACACAACGGGGGATTTTGGTGCAAGAACGATGAGAAGTGCATCGGCCGCGAATTGCGCTGTAACTTCAAAGCTGACTGCCGAAATGGCCAGGATGAGAATATGTGCGGTAAGTGAAAAAATGCATTTTTATCAGGTCACTTTTTGGCCATGACTCTGATATATTCTCATTCGGCAGTGTAATAGTCAGGCAGCAAGTTGAGGCATAATATATAGACATAGTTAGCATAACTGAATGGAACATGTTCAGAGATAATTTGATTAGAAATACTCTTCGAGTTCAAAGATAATATCGAGGAACGGATGATATTCAGTCACACATGCAGGGTGATCTGCTAGGTGGCTGCTGCACGAGGACGTCAAACACTTCCCTAAGATGGCACAAATTCAAACGTTGTCGAGTGAGTTCTGGTTAAAGAATCGTCCTTATTTTGTACGTACACTGTAAAGAATTTCTGTAAAATATACAGGATATTACCGTAAACATGGAGGGTATATCACTGTAATCTTATCCACAGTTCTATACCGTATATTTGATACAAAAAAACGGTATTCAACCGTAAAAATATTCAGGACTGTAATCCACCCAATCTAAGGTCAGTTTACAGTATAAATCTGTAAATATGGACATATTAGTTACACTGAGATTAACTCCAATATCAGCAACAAATCAAAATGGAGAATAAAATGCAAGAGTTAACTTCATCAAAATGTGTAATAGATATTCATCGATCTCCTGTGAAGTTCCTGCCATTTAGAGCACATTTATTCTCAAGTTGTCATGACATCATTATCATAAAGGGGATCAGACACCACTTTCATAGGACATTTCTAAAAGATATATAGGATTGACTTCATCCTACTACATCAAATGCAGCCTTGTACTGTCAGATTCTGATGAGTATTCCTGTAAAATAGTTTTAACTAATAACATTAGAGTTGAGAAACTTAAATGTTGAAATATCATTAATAATAATTATTAATGATACTGATAAGCCAATAGGCCGATAGAGAATATATGATGGTAGCCAATACAAAATATTCACTTTCATATTCATAATCTCCTAGAGGCCATTCATAAAATGCCATGTACACTGAGGGGGGGGGGGGGGGTATTGGAGGGTCAAGGATTTAGGAAATTCTGCATATGCTCTTTCTTTGATCAATTGCATAAAAGTTTGGGAGGAGGGGTTGGAGGTTTGAAATTTCAGAAATTCTGTATACATACTCTATAGGTGGCCCTCTACGTATAACAATTCTCAAGAACCTCAATAACAAGATTTCTGGTACATGTATAACAAAGGGCTGTGCATATAGTATATTTCATACAGCTTTGCTCCTCGGTATTTACAGGTCTGAACTGTTTTCAAAATACAGTTTATTACAGTGAAAATTCATGGTCTGAAATATATTTCAGGTTTAAACCGTTAGGAAAATACAGTCTAGGACAGTCATAATTTACGGTCAAAAATATATTACGGTCACCCGTACAATTTACGGTATTTCCCTGGCACCCCAGTTGCCTGGGAAATACCGTAAAATTCACGGGATTTTTTTTACAGTGTATTCACGATGCTGACGGTTTGTTTGTTTATTCTAATATCGATCTAATTAAGTTTGGAAATTAATGGTTTGGAAGTATAGCCTGAAGTCTCTCATTTTTTCGGTATCATACAAATGATCTAATTATTTCCCTAAGTTATTTAAATTCACTAATTCGTGACGCACCCCAATGCACTTTGTGCCATTTTCTAACACTTGCAGAAAAGGCCGGTATTTGGACGCTTGTTTGCACAGGGGTCGCGGTTGGTAACGCACCACGCTAGGTGTAGTAAGGAAAGGGTTAAACAAAAGTAAATAATAGATATAACAAAAATGAATGGAAAACAAAACAAACGCCCTACCCGAGCAAGGCATAACCAGGAAATAGCTGAATACAACGATGTCAGGTTGTGAGACATGGTGAAAAAGTGAGGTCATCTGACCATGTGGTCGTACACAGTAACAGTTCCGATAATTGTACGGGGATATCTGTGCTTTAACTGAAAGTATACTATGTTTGCGATGTGGAGGAGACCGGGGGAGAGGCGAGGTGGGGAGCTCGAGGCGGCCCGTGCTGACGTGTGTGGCAAGGTTCTCTCTCCCCCCCCCCCTCCCTCGTGCGAGGGTTGCCCGGGGATTTAGCAGAATTGGTTAATGTTCGTATAAATCTTGTTAGCACTAAAAACGGAAATGACGTGGTTTTCCCAGATTTCATGACATGTAAGTAATGATTTGACATGTATGCATATTTCAATGATATATATCGATGTTATCATAGGTGGGCCCTATAACATCCCGATGAGTGGGCCCTAATGTCCCGACTTTCGGGTGGTGGGCCCTAACGTCTACATACCGTGATTTTTGACAAGGTAAAGGACTCCACAGTTAGAAAATGTATAATAGCATTCCATTGGTGATAGCTTTTTGTGTTTTATCACCCATAGGTAAGCTTTCGAGTAAAATCGCCAGTATACTATAAGACATCCTATTTCAACTTAACAGTTTCTTTTATGCCGTACAAACCATGATATTTATCTCACTTTTGAATAAGATGATATCCTACTCAAAACAAAGTGCTAAACAGGCATAGGTTGAAAGATGTATCATTGGTGATGCTAAAACTTTAGTGTCTTTTTCCAGCGTTGTAAATCATACCACCTTCAGACAAGAATGTGTCTATCATTTCCTGAGAACAGGTAATAAATGATATAAAACACACATAATTTACATGAGGTATTAGCGATTCTATCAAGGAATCAAAATACATAAATATATTTTTTATACATTGTATATAAGACACACTAGAGCAGACAGTGGTACCCATCCCTGCATGTAAAAATACAAGATGTTGTTATGTTTATGTGGTTTGGTCCGTCAAATGATACTTTCCCTGTTGCTATTGAAAAACATTTTACAATAATAAAAATGATGGTAAAGGCTAACTTGTTTTACGGAAAGAATTAATGTTTTACTTCTTCTAATTTCAAATTAATTGATAAATTCATTTCCTGTTATAGACCAAAGAATAACAGATAAATGTAGATATATACCAACACACAATGATTAAGACCAAATATTGCTGATAAACATATTTTCTCATGCCAAAGGCAATTTGATTATAGTTTCCTTGTCCATATGCACTGACTTTCATTGGTCAACCAAGTAACTAAGAACCTATCATCATATCGTTGCCAACAATAGCCTATGATCTAGCTGCGAATCTATGATAGTTTGGAAGATAATTATGTTATTGAATTAACATTATAATTAGACCATAGATGTCCCCATCTCTGGGTAGTAGCAATTACGGGCCATAGCTCGAGTACATTTATATTCTTTTCAACCGATTCCAACGGACATGATGACCAATGGTGGGATTGAAAGTCTTCATAAGGAACTCTTGACAATGTATCAGTCCATACCCCTAAAACATAATCATTTGAAAAAAACGCTCAGAAGCCTGAAAAAGAGGAATCAGTTTGTACTTCCAAAATACCATGATTTTTTTTAATCAACAAATGTCTAGAACCATTAAAAATGGATAAAAAAACCTTCCACCACCGCAGATCCAGCCTCATCCAATCTGGAATTCTACAGTGAACCAAACGATCCTGCATATATGTAACGAAATTTATAACTCTACGAGAAAAGGTTCTACCCCCTTTTACAACTGTACTCGCATGAGCTAAATATCCTGCCAGCGTGGCCATTTCGTGATACGAGGCTTTGGTTTTTGTTTTTTTTTGTTTTTTTTTTAAACGAGCTTTGCTCCATTTATTGAACTGACTTAAAGTACATTGAATCATCAATTGACATGTGTGCACTCCAACGGCGTTAATTTGTATATCCGAGAGGCTACAAGTGAACACTCCATCGTTGAACAATACCTGGAATGAATACAAGGAGTTAATCTAGCCTATCCATCAACAAGTCACTGTATCATCCCTGATTCTTGGATGAAATAATTTTAAAATCCATTTTGCTTAAGTGAGACCTACACCTCCTTTTTGTAACAGACACTTTTCTCCTCTCTGCTACTAAACTAAAGTACATGAATTGGAAGCACCATTGAACATTTCTTTTGTTTCCTCTTTGCAGGGGAAAGTATACACTATACAATTTCCGGTATATTCCATAATAACTTGAATCTATCTCTAATAGTAAATAGAAGAAGCTCTATTTTTCCTTTTCTTCCTTTTCTAAAATGAGGAACAATACAATACAACAACACGATAAACATTACAAGACATGACAAGACAGGGCTACGAGACAGTAGTGGTTGTAGGTACATCAATGTGCGCGTATCCAGTATGAGGGGGAAAAAACAACAAACAAAAAAAAACCAAAAAAAAAAAACCACATTGCTAACCTACCGACAGAGTGTTGAGCCTAGGCTTTCCCCCCCCCCTTTTTTTTTTTTTTTTTTTTTTTTCTTTCCCCCCTCCCCCCCCCCCTTTTTTTCCTTCCCTTCCCTCCCTCCCCTCCCCCTTCCCCCCCTTTCCCCCCCCCTTTTTTACCTGAATAAATGAGGGGCTCTGACCCATCAGGTCGATCCTCCTTTCCTACATCATGGCCTCCATTATCTTATTCCATTTATTAAATCTTTCCTTCTTTCCTAGTAGTTCGCAAATATACTTTTCTGCATACAGGCTGTTGCGAAGTTCCTTGCTCCAGGTATGTACCGACAAATCACTGCCCTAGAACAACTTTTGTCGAAAAATGTAGAACTTCGCGTGGAGACAAATAAAATGACGTGTATCTGCCAGGTGGCCTCTTTTCCCCGTGTTGATGCACATTTCAATCGGATCCATATTCAATACCAATTCGGCACAAGTCTTCAGCCAGTTCTTAAGTTGTTTCCAAAAGACTGCCACTTTAGGACAATCTATGAAGAAGTGGATTATTGAGTCTGTTTCTTCACAGTAAGAGCATGTGGGCGAAGATAAAACCTTGATCTTGAACAAATAAGAATTAGTGGGTACTATGTTATGAATAATTTTGAAGAAGAACGATTGTAATTTTGTTTCTCGCGTAGCCCGGTAGGCGCTCTTGTATATCTCTGCCCAATCTTTATCCGAGACCTTCTTGTATCCAGGCGCTCCCCTCCAGTGAGACAATCCCGGGGATCCTACCCTTTCCCTTCCTAGCAAGAGGTTATATACTTTTTTGTTAACTTGTGAAAAAACATTGAACGAACCACCTCCATGGTCATGTATCAAGAGACACATGGAATCCGATTTAAAATCGTCAAAGGACATGCTATTTAGCCAAGGAATAGTATTCTGAAGCTTTTCCCACGTTCTATCATCACATTTTACATTGTAACTCTTCTCTATTTCTTCTTTCGTCATGAGCCGTTTCCCCTTTATTAGATCCCGAACCTGGACAATGCCCGCAGGTCTCCAGCTCCGGAATAACATGATCTCAACCTCCCAATCCCATTGGATAAACATGTTGTTTAGAAGGGGGTCGTTCTGTTTCTCTCTCTTGCTACCCGGTGGTAAATTGTATAAAATCTTCCATTGTTTAATGATTTGTTTATAGAACTTTGGAACATTGGGGGGGTCTCTGAAATCCACCTTCTCCAGAAAAAATTCCCAGAAGGAAGTTTTAACATCTAAGAAGTCCTTGAGAAACAGAGTCCAAGGCAAATGATCCTCCTTACATAAACGAGAGACCCATTTTATTCTGGAGACCTCATACATAACCTTCAGGTCCAGCATTTTCAATCCTCCAAGCTCTATCGGTTGTCTAAGCATCTTATACGATACCTTGCTGGAATTACTTTTCCAGATAAAAGTGGCTATTATCTTGCGAAATTCCACAAAAACCCTCTCTGGGGTGAACAGCACCGTGGAGCAGTATAAAAGCTGAGGAATTAATAAACTATTTACCACTGTTACCTTTCCTTTTAGAGAAAGGTTCTTGAGTGACCATAGTTTAGTTATGACTTGACACTTCTCCAACTTGTTCTTGAAATTTTGCACGTAGTCTTCTTTAGGTGAGACCCCGTTCCAAAACATAATGCCCAATATTTCCACTCGGGTAACCACCGGGAGAGGGAGGAGAGCAAGGCCGTCACCCCGATGCCTGCCCACCAGGAGGATTTTCGATTTCTCTTCATTAATCTTCAATCCAGCTAAGGCCCCAAAAATTCTAATAATGTCCACTATTCTCTGTATGGATGCTAAATCCCTAACAATGCAACACATGTCGTCGGCGAACAATGATATTTTAACCCTTCTCCCCGAAAGTCCCACCCCCCCCAATACCTGGATTTTCTCTAATCGCTATCGCTAACAGTTCTAGAGTGAGGATGAACAAGTAAGGAGAGAGGCAGCACCCCTGACGAGTGCCCCTCTCAGGCCTGAACCATCGAGTATGGAAACCGTTGTTGGAAACACAAACTTCAGGCTCTGTGTATAAGATCTGAACCCATTGGCAGAACTCCGGGCCAAAACCAAACAGTCTCAAAGCATTATCTATTGCATCCCAACGTATCGTGTCGAAAGCTTTCTCGAAGTCTAGGCTCAGGAGAAAACCCGCTACTTTTTTATTATTTAAGTAGGATATACTGTCTCTCAGTAGCCTGATATTAGTTCCAATGTATCTCCCTTTCATAAACCCTGTTTGATCCCAATAAATAATTGAGTCCAGACAGTTCTGAATTCTCGCCGCCAGCAACTTAGTTAAGATTTTATCGATCTCCAATTCCTAATGTCCTAATGTCCTCCCTCCTGGTTTTTTTTTTTGGTATGAGAGTTATAACTCCTCTTTTCTGCTCTGTGCTGAGAGATCTTTTCTCTTTAGCATAATTAAGAGACTGAAATACAGTTTCCCCGATATCCCCCCAAAAATACCTATAAAATTCTGCTGTGAGCCCGTCTGTACCTGGGCACTTTTTGTTATTAAGACTTCTAAGCGTACTATGGAGTTCCTCTCTTCTAAGGGGCAGGTCTATTTTGAGTCTGTCCGAATCAGGGATCATTGGAATGGCTGCCCTATCCACAAGTCTATCCAGGTGGTCGAAAAGGTTCTCCTCCCTACCCTCGCCTGCGTAAAGTTTCTTATAAAAAGAGTAGATTCTGGTGTTGACCCGATCCGGGTTGGAGGTAATTTCCCCTTCCTCCGTTTCAATCTGCGAAATCAGTTTACTGTTCTATTTTTGCTTCATGATGTTAAGAAAATATTTTGAGGATTTTTCCCCATGTAAGGCCCAGTTAGCCTTGGATTTAAACATAAGATATAGAGCCTTCCTTCTCTCGGCCTGTACGAGATCCTTTTTAATACTACCACGTTCCTCTTTTTCATCATTATTCAGTGGGGTTTCTTTTCCCTCTAGATCTGAAAGCCTTTTGAGATTTACTTCTTTCTCTCTGTTGTCCCTCTTCCTCTTCTCTCTTGTGTATTCTATTGTGAAATCCCTAATTTTATATTTAATAAATTCCCATCTAACGTCGGGATTCAGTACCGAGTGTAGGGCTACCCATTGCTTGATACAGTTTGCAATTTGGCCTGTATAGTCCCTATCTCCTAGCATAAGATTATTGAATTTCCAGTAACCTGGGCCCCGGAACTGAGAAGGCCTTTCCAACTGTATCATTAGAAGCGAATGGTCTGTATGGAGCACGGAGACGATCTCCGGGAATCTAATTTTATTCTTGAAATCCTCTGAAATAAACCAATAGTCTATCCTAGAGCACTGGTGTGCTCTGCGAAATGTAAACCTCTTTCGACCAGGGTGGGTCTCTCTCCAAATATCTGTGAGATCAAACGCATTCAAGAAATCAGCAAGTTCTTGTCTGTATCTACTGGATCTTTTCTTACTATGGCTGCCCATGTCAAGTTCAGGCTGGAGGGCCACATTGAAGTCTCCCCCCAGAAGGATGGGAATTTCGCTGAATCTATACAACATGTCCTTCAGCCTCTCCATCAGCTCTATTTGAAGGTCTGCTTTGTCCAGAGTTGGGGCATACACACTAGCAATAACTATATCTTCCCCATCTACCTGTAGGTGTGCTACCACCACCCTCCCCCCACTGTCTGTCACTTGATCTCTTAGGATCACGCCTGGGTCCGAGGGGAGAGCAATAGCCACCCCCCTAGACTGGGAAGTTCCATTTGAAAAAATCATCTTGCTCCCCCATTCGGTCTCCCATAGCCCATTGGTTCTCTCCTCACTGTGAGTCTCCTGCATGATAAAAATATCTGTTTTGGCCCTTAGCTGTGAAAACATGGCCTTCCTCTTAACCTTGTCTCCAAGCCCATTGACGTTTAGGCACCCTATCCTCAGATCTCTGCCCCTTCCTTTTTCATGCCTTCTATCCCCACTCATAACTGATGAGCTGCTAACAGCCCGAAGAGCCCATAATGGGGCCCTTCCTTCATGTGGGATCGTTTATTCCCACACAACCCTTCGTACTCTTGTACATACATAAACCACCTAAAGACATAAAAAAGAGAACAGTCGCCAGAAACATGAAATACAAACAACATTGTTAATGTAGGTTCCTCTTCAGCTGAAGGGAATGTGGACGATGCTTATACTGCTTGGTATTGAAATGGGAACCGGTACCCCCCCAACTCCCATAACAATAACCTGGAACATACCCCCCCCCTCCAATACCAAAACCCACCTGACCCTCCACCCTTGCATGAAGGGCATTCTATCGTAAGGAGCGGAAGGAGTCGAGCACTAGGACACTATCAATCGACCGTGGGCCAGCGTCAACCCCTGCCCCCCCCCCCCTTTGTCCCATGACTTTGACCTCTTGCAGGCAACCCCACAATCCTACCCCAAAAATATGTACAGCGATCTTATGTCTACCGACGTAGTAACCTCCGCCAAAACCATGTTAGTGAACAATGAAATTTCATGAAAAACCATACCGCCCTCTCAGCCCTCCGTCTGGCAGCTTAGCACATATCATCCAGAACTGTGAGCACTACAAAAAACTATTTGACTTCATAATATATCATGTATGCAATTTACAACGCATGTCTATTTGACTTTATATTATATCCTGTTTGTAACATCAATATCGTGGCAAACTGGTATCATAGCACTTATCATCACAAACCTGTGAGCAATACAATAAACTGGCAAACTTCATAATGTAATGTATATGCAAACCACAGCGCATGTCACCAAATAATTTGAGCTGTATTCAAACCTCTTACCAAAAGTGCCAACCAAATAGCTCAACCTGGCGGCTTCAACCTGGCGGCTTATGGCGGTAACATATGAACCCATGAGTCTATATCATTTGATCAATTTACATTCTAACATATTATCATAATACCATCGAGTGTAATATCGTTTGACCATCTAACCATTATAACTCTAGCAAACCACCATCATTTAAAATACCTCTGGCAAATCTACCTTCAGTCAATATCTGGGGCATCATAGACCTATCAATCGACCGCACCAGGAAGGGAAGTTGACCCACAGTCCACTATCGAACGACTGTTTTCCGTGTAGCCAACTAGGCCCATCCCAGCCTGTAACATGAACACAAACATGAACACAAACCGAGACCCCCCCTTTCCGAAAATAACCCTCTCCTCCTCCTCTTCCTACCGCTCTACCCCCTTCCCTTCCCCTTTTTGAAAATTAGGATTTGTGATAAACCCGGTCCTCTCCCCATACGCTGTTGAATTGGCTTGTCGCACGGTCTACTATCAAACGACCGTATTCCGTGCCGCTCACCATATTCCCCCCCCCCTCCCATTTCCGATCATGTTTTCAATTACAGGCTGTCCAGTAAACGTAATATCTTGCCTCCCCAATCTCTGAGAAGTTCGGGGCCTATATGAATGCCGTCCAGGTGCAGTGTATCGTAGTACGTTTTGATCTTCCCGTTCCAGTGCCTGTGCACTAACCTCTGTAACCATGGTGTGGGGAGAGAGTTCCTGTGGTTTAACGCTACTATCCCTCTGTTTATGTCAGTGACAGCAGCATCGATGACACCTTGACAACGCTTCACCTCGTCACTGTTTGCGCTACGCCCCGAGCACGCTGCAAAATTGATGCCCACTATCGGACCGTAGATTACTCTGATATCTGGAAATAGCTTCTTCCATGTTGTATCTGCTTCCTCCACTTGGCCCATAACTGCAGACACCATCTCCGTTACTGAAGATTTAGATAGGGCGAGGTCCTCTCTCTTCCTTCCTCGCACTGTCAAGTTGTTTACCCCCGCCACGATCAGAAAGGCGGCCTCGGGGAACCTTCTAGCATGTCTCATGGCCTGGTTCGCTGAGCGCCTAAAAGTTGCTCCCGGAAAGAAGCGTATTAGAATCCTTTCGTCACTGATGTGTTGGTGAAGGTACCTCCCTCTCGAATCCATGACAACCACCAAATTCGGCATCAAAAAGGCTTGGATATTTGCACAAGTCGAACAAGGGACTTCTATTCCGCCACCGGGTTGTCCTGCAGGTTCTCTCTCTGGTCAGTTACGTTGGATACCAACGTCTCCCTGGAGACGGAACTCTGGACCGTCGGACTCTGTCTCGTGCAAACAACCTCCCCTAACTCCGAAGCCCGTGTCTGGGGGAGCCTAGCTAACTCTCTCCTTAAATTCATTAGGAAGAGGCCGAGCTTGTTTTTACCCTTCCCTTCAAGGCCAGCTCGTACGTCATGCAGATTTAGGCCGCCCCCCCATTTCAGGTCCCTAGTCGCTTCTACTAGGTTCAGGGTGCCCGTGTTCAAAAGGGCCGCTTGCAAGTCACTGTTCTGATGGAATTTTCCCTTGAGTACCCTTTCTAACACTTGATCCTCCTGTTGTTCCCAGGCTCGAGTAGCCCTTACCTCCCGAGAAATCCCTTTAATTTTGTAAGGATCATTCTGCAATTCAATGAGCTTTGCTTTCTCTCTGTCACCACAAATGCTGGCCTTAGCTGCCGCGTAGGCCTGCTCTGCCGAGGAATAATCTGTTCCTTCTAGGCGTATCTTGCATCTGTAAAAGTTGGATAGAGGGGCGTGGGGCCCTTGAAAAAAAATAGAGTCATCCCTCTGGATAGTGAACGTTTTATCCAGAGAAACTCGATCTGGCAGTTTTCCCAAGTCATGGGGACCATACGTTCTACCATCTATCACTATTTTGTCCACCCCTTGAACTACTCTAGACTTTAAGCCTAAATTATAGGCATTGTCCGCAACTGCTTTCAAGGTGGCCCTTTGTTTCACTAGACTTTCAGGTATGTCTTCTGAAATCCAAATATTCTTGGTCCTGTTTTGTTTAAAGAGCTTGTTCTTATTTCTAATTATTTCATTCTTGGCCGATTCGTGGAGCAAGGACACTCTGATAGGCCTAGGGCGCCTGCCCGCCGTGAACTTTCCTACCCTTTGTACCACATCCACTTCTGTGGGGTGAACATGAACCCCCGTTGCGTCAATGATATCCCTAGCAATATCACGCACCCTTTCATACCTTGATTCCTGTACTCCTGAAATCAATAGCGATTTGGCATTAAGCCTCTTCAAGACCTGAGGGTCCAGTCCCTCGACGGACTGAGGCTTGCCTGCCTCCAACTCTCTGAGCCTAAAATCCATTTCCTTTAATTTGTTCTTGTGGGAACCTTTCTCTTGTTCAACCGAAATACGAAGGTCATCACTGTCGATATCCATCCTACCGGTATACTCTTTCAACATTTCTATGTCGTTAATTGCTACCCCTAACTTGCCTTCTAGTTCTACACACCTTATCTCCAACAAGACGACCTTGTCCGATAACTGGGCCTTCTCTTTATCCGCTTGATCGGCCCTTTTGACTAATTCAGCAACATTAGCCTGTAAACGTTCAAAATCTACCGTGTAAGGAGAGCTCATGTCCAGAGAGAGAGACCCCTTTGATGGGTTAAGTTTCCTACCTTGGTTGTTTTTAGGTGCCATTTTCGCCTCCGTCAAAGTCGGAAATTCCTCCGTCATGAAAGCACAACTGTCGGCGCCATCTTTGAACGTCGAGTTTCTGGTTTGTCTGGTGCTCATACCCCGAACCTGGTATTTAAGGAATAACCGCAACTCCGACTGGCCCTAAAGTTTTTCCTACAAGGCTCAAGGTCCTTATGCATAGATGCCCAACCTTTTCTACCTTCTGAAACGGCTGAAACCCAGGATTGGGGGGGTACAAGTCCTGAGCTTATCTAGAGAGCTACGAGCTTCCTCATAGCACGCCGTGACTTTTTCGGCTTTGGTTTTTTCCTGATAATTATTAATAAAATCTCTCAATTTAATTACTTTCTCATGAGGTAAACAAACTTGCATATCTAAGCTCGAGAGCTCGATCCAAAAAAGCATTACTTCTTGGGTTGGACTTACCACTTTTTGCCAATAAATTCCAAATCCCAGGAACCTGAGAAAATTGATTAAAATTAGTTTTTCCTATAATAAGAAAATCGTCAAGATATCCAAAAACCTTATTCACTCCCCTGCGATTCATTGATCTAACAATAAATTCAGTCAACTGTGTGAATATAAATGGAGCACATTTGAGACCAAAAACCAACCTGTTGGACTCAAAATAACCAGTTTCACCTTCATAGTCCTAATGTAGGGGGACGGGGCTTAGCGAACTTTCAAACACTACTACACCCACCTTCATAGTCCCATTTAAAACCCTGAAAACGCTGTTTTATCCATCTGAATTTTGAATTCGTCAACATAAATACTGGAATAATTGTCTGAAGAGTATGAACCATCAAATGTTTCATCAACAATAGAAAAACCATCTTTAACACCCAAAAATATATAATCTGCATTAATATCAAATACTTGAGAATAACATTCATCATAAAAGCTACATACATTAAGTTGGTTCATATAACCTGCTAGAAAATGATTGTTTTTGCATTTTATACCACATGGTCGATCATAAGGAACAGACGCATTTACTGAAGAGTTGTCTTTATTGTGAAAATACTTTGAACCATTTATGGAAAATTCATCCAAAACCTGCTCAACGGGTTCAACCATACAACTAACTAAACTATTAGTAGAAACCAAACGAGAGTTAGACTTGTCAATGTTTATGCCACGACGGGAAGGTCGTGTACTACTACACGAGGCGTAGCCAAGTGTAGTGAGGAGCAGACCTGACCGAGATTACTATTTTTCTCCCCTTGTGTTAAACGGTGGGAAGAAAAAACCTGATCCTATTTTGAATCATTACGGTCAGAAGACTGGCCTTTTGTTTGTTTTTTGCATGATTGAACCGGATGAGACAAAGAATATTGGCTGCACTCATGTTTATAAATGCAATTCTGAAATAGAAATATTGTACTTCCAACAGATACCTTCAGTTTTTACATCTTGTTTCCTTCCAAAACTTTTCTTTTCTTTTTCCTGAAATTCTTTTAATTTCTTCGTCAAATTAACGAAAGCATATGTAGTTTCGTGGTTGAGGAACTTCTCCGTAAGGAAGGTATCGCCATAGCCAAATCCTTCTACCCCCAACGTGTCAGTTTTTCTCTCATAGCTAGATCATACTCCACTAACGATTTGGCAGTGTACGTTGGTTTGCGGTCTACTAAGTAAGCTATGTGATCCACTGACCCTTCTGTGTTAAAACCTTGAGAAGTTAAACTCTTCAAAAGTCCCATGTCAGCACTTAAAACTTGATCGAAATTTGGGTTGTCACAACCGGGAGGGAGAAAAGGAACGATAGAAAAGAATATTGACTTACGCTTAGACTTTTCTCCACACATATGAAGTCCTGAACACGACTGAACATTTCCCTGAACATGCGGAGGAAAAAAAGCTTTCAGATTTGGATATGAAGGTCTAAGCTTAGGCATCTGAATAACTGCTTGCTGCGTGGTTATTGAACCTTGACTAACAACCTCATGGGTGAATGCTTTTTGAACACCTGTTGTAGTAGGTGCTGCACCACGTGGAGTACCTGTCTCATTCTGGTCAAAAGTGAAATTATTCTCACCCTGTACTTGAAAACGTTGAAAGGCAGAACATAATGATTGTATATCAGTTTTCAAAGAAGATATAGCTCTCTCTTGATACCTTCATGTTCGAATAAAATAGTATTTACCCAGGGTGGCTTAGACCATGTGGACCCTCACCGCCTCCACTTCCAGACGAACCGCCAACTGCTCCTAAGTTTGCTTCCTCGTCGTGAACAACTTTTTTCAATTCCTGGAGCCTGCAAGCTGGACAACCGTCCCTGTGTGACCTCGCGTCATATTCAACACCACAAGCTTCACACTTGTGCATTTCTGAAGGGTTGCAGCCCAAAGACTCCAACAAAAAAAGTCGACAAAAGTCAGAAAAGTCAGGACAATTTTTCAGAAAGGTGTTGAGGCAGTGAGGGATCCCTGAAGAATGAGAACGATCCGTGGTCCTGAGCACTGACGTGGTCCCTTAGGTAGCGCCCTCTGGGTTAGTTTCTGCCCCCCCTGGTGGTGACTGGATCCAGCGTAGCAAAATACCTCTGGTGTGAGCGTCTGGCACTTCTGTCTTTATATGTTCATAAACCATGGTAGCTTTATAATTCATATACATATATATATATATATATATGGTTCCTCGGGCGTCAACACAACCCTCCTATTTGCCTCATATTTACACCCACGGCTCTATGTGTATATGTTGTTCCCGGGGCTAGGTCAGTTGGCGTCATATTTACTTCAAATTTATGCAAATTAATGCCACTTTTCGATTTTTCCGATTTCTGCACATAGGGGGCACCACTGTTGTTTCATTTCAATTATCATTAATCATCCAAGCTTGTGATCATGATACATAGAAAATAAATCTTACATTACCAATTTTTGTCAAGCCTTTCTAAAACCTGATTAGGTATATTTTGATCTCCTTTTATATATCAAATCTAGCATTATTTGGTATTCGATATCTAGTCAGTACGGACTTTTACTCGTTCCGGGATATTCATAAAACGCCTCCAAATTCGTGATTCAGTGGGGTCTGCCATTTTAAAATTTTCCACCCAGCCCCTCAGCCAATCAGATTGTGTCATTTCTAAAAGCACTGTGTCAGTGTGTCAGTCAAAGCAATCAGAATTATAGAGAAATGGGCTTACTGTCTCCGTACGGATAAAATACGCTGTAAAATGGGCGATCAGATGAACCGATGCCGAAGGCAGAGGTTCATCTGATCGCCTATTTTACCAAGTATTTTATCCGTAAGGAGACAGTCAGCTTGTTTCTCTATTATTATATACCTTAAAATATCCTATTTTAAACCTTGCCTCTTGGGGAGTTTTTGGATTTCCCCGCCGTACATGCCCCGTATGCCACATACTAAAGAAGAAACCAACAAGTTTTGGTCAAAGTTGTCATTCTCCACGAGTATGATGCAGAGTGATATGAACAAGGCGACAGCCGAGTGAATATCACATAGCATTCAAATGAGTTGCAGAATGACTTCTTTGACCAAAGCGAGTTGCTTTCTGTATTTATCTCACCCCTATACACATTAAAAGAATGGATGACCCACAGGATATAGACCCTGAAGAACTGACCGCAATACTTGTAGTGGCATGGAGAACGAGTTCCCAATGTTAAGCCTACGGGCATTTATTCCAGGGGTGAGATAAATACCCCGTACGTCACCTAGGTGTCGTGCGGATATAAATACAACATGGGTAGGAGCGGGCCGTATGTGTAGGATATACTACCACAGGTATATAATAATATATCAGTCAAAGCAATCAGTGTGTCACTTTCAAAGGCAATACGTACTATTAAAAAACATGGTTATGACGCCAGTACAGCCAAATTTATTCGAGGAGTCGAAGATAAATTGTTCTGAACGAGGTCGAAGTGGGACCCAAATTTGACAACCTTGATATTACAAGTCCAGGTCTCTTTACCACTGAGCTAACTCCCCACCCTGGTCGCTTTTGTTATGCTTGCATGCAAGCATATCCGGTCTGCACCATGAGGAGGCAAGGCGACCAAGAGGGCAGACAGATTGATAATTGGTGTCCACCCCAGCAGACCAGGGGCTGGGGTGTATGGAGAGGTTTGAACCACTGTTTTTGGTCTGAATAAGGCCCAATTAATTTTTTTAGTTTTAACTTTTATATTAGAAAAAAGAATTATGGAAACTCAAACTGAAAATAAGGATTTTCTTTGAGAAGAAACAAAACTGCTACAACAGTCAGGAACTGCTCTAAAAGGGAGCCAAAGTGAACCCGTTGCAACCACAAATGGCCGGTTACAAAATACTATTTCCGGGTATAGGCGCTCAGTACTTTGACTATGTAGGTTCAAGATTATATGTGTCATTCTCCAATCTTTTAGATCCAAATTTTTAATAAACTTAACAACTGTCATCGTAGTTTCGAAACAGAGTTATTCAGAGACGATAGTAGTAAACTACACTTCAAAAGTAACAAAAGAGACCAAAAACGAAAGTCTAGCCTCAAACCCCCATAGCTTTAGCACTAAGCCTCGTTCTTACTGGCCACTGGAAACGGTGTTTTGTAGTAGGGTATCTGTTGTTTCAGCAGGTTCACTTTGGCTCCCTATAACAATCTAAGACTGTTCAGACGACTGAAAAACAGGTCCCAGACTGGCTGTCACAAATGTCAGTGTCTGTACTGCTAAGTACTACTACGATAGGTCCGACCCTTTCATTGGCTAGGACAGTTTGACAGACCGTTTTGGCTATGATAATTAATGATAAGTTCATCTGAAGAACAGCTATTATCGGCAATTTGTCGGCGAACAGTCCTATCGTTCACCAAATTCTACGATAATGTACAATAATTCCTCTGGAGAACGCTGACGCCCCCAAAGTGTCTTAACTAGTGATAATCGTGACTGAAAAACAAGCCCCTGATTCTCTGAGGCCTTGCCTCACACACAGCCTTCTGACTCTCAATTAACCCTTTATAGTCCCTGGGCCAAGACCCCAAATTTTCATTTCTGCTGCCCCCCCCTGGAAACATTTGTTTTATTGTTTTATCTTGTAGATCCATTCTTCTAGTTAACATTTCCACTTGTTGTCGCTCTGGCAAGTGGTCAGATTACCATGACAACAGCTGTTGAAGAGACCTCCCGTCAAAATGCCTGAACGCCTATAATTCTGAGTGCTGAAAACCATTACTTGGTTCTATGTTCTCTTAAGTATGACAATGACTCATTAGATTAAATTTTGGTATTGGACTCCATAGTCTGGTCCTTTGTGGACTCAGTACAGCAAACAGAAGCAAAATATGTCTTCTCAGTGGCCTACAGCAGCCTTTTTCATGTGTGTACTATTAATGTCCCTTTTACACATCTGCAATTTTCCACATATTTGTTTCCTAAATACTTTAAAGACTATATAATCTTTTCTTATGCAGTTTGTTGCTATCTGATCATGTTGTAGTATCCCTTAGGAACATTTTGAGCTATTTTTTTACATTTTCGACACCCAGTTCCAATGACAGAGTGCCTGAAGGCTATTAAATCTTTTCATATGCAGTCTTTTGCCGATTTGGCTACCCCTGTCGCTCATATCTGACAACCAGTACCAATGACATGTAGTATCTAAAGACTACAGAACTTTTTTATATGCAGTTTTTTGCTATGTTGCCATGTTCTGGCATCCCTTGGACTCATTTTAAGCTATTGTTTTGTGTTCTGTGATCTCAGGATCCAGTTATATAACCAATTTTACTATCACTACCACAACTGTCATTTGACATTTTCAACACCCAGTTCCAATGACAGAGTGCCTGAAGGCTATTAAAATCTTTTCATATGCAGTCCTTTGCTATGTGGCCATATTGTGGCATCCTTTAGAATCTTTTGAGCAAATTTTAGTGTTTTGTGATATCAGGGTTCCAGGTATTTTACCGATTTGGCTACCCCTGCCGCTCATATCTGACAACCAGTACCAATGACATGTAGTATCTAAAGACTACAGAACTTTTTTATATGCAGTTTTTTGCTATGTTGCCATGTTCTGGCATCCCTTAGACATATTTTGAGTTATTATTTGGTGTTCTGTACTCTAAGGATCCAGTTATTTAACCAATTTTACTATCACTACTACCACTGTCATTTGATTTTTTGACAGCCAGTTCCAATGACCTAGTCCCTGAATGCTATTAAATCTTTCCATATGCAGTCCTTTGCTATGTGGCCATATTGCGTCATCCTTTAGGAATCTTTTGAGCTATTTTTAGTGTTCTGTGATATCAGGTTCCAGGTATATTACAAGATTTGCTACCCCAGTGGCAACTCTTGACCGACATTTTTGACAGCCAGTTCTAAAGATATAAGGTATCTAAGGAGTTTAATGCTTTTTATATGCAGTTTCCTTGCTATCTTGTCACATTGTGACATCCCTTAGAGACATATTACACTGTTTTCTCGTATTTTGTGATCTTGTAATCCAGGTATATAACTAATTTTGACCCCCCAGCCACCACACTTGTTAAGCCGGGCACCCACTCTCCAGACACACTACGAAAAGTGCTGCGATTGGGCTACGATAACAAATTTTCTAATTGTAGAGCTATTGGGAAGGCTCTGTCGGAGTGTGTCGGAATGGGTTTAGCAGCAATAAAAAGACCACAGTACCTATTCAAGAGGTGCACCATTGCGAATCTCAGGCAAACAATCTCACCAACAGATCAATACCAAGATCCAAGAGATGGTCAATAGAAAGGAGATATCCCAAAAAATGGGAGAGGCCCTGGAGACTACAAATCCAAGGGCTCCTCAAATCTACCTTCTACCAAAAATCCACAAAGGGAAATTGCTACCGCCGGGTCGCCCGGTAGTTTCGGCAAATGGCTGTGCCACTGAGAAAATCTCTAAATTCATAGATTCTTTCTCAAACCCGAGGTCCCGAAAATCACGTCTTACATCAAAGACACAAACCACTTCCTTGAAAAGATACAAGGGGTAGGGAAAGTAGAGAGAAAAGATATACTGGGCACATTAGATGTGAGTGCACTGTATACAAATATCCCAAACGATGAGGGAATAGAAACAATCAGAGAGAAACTGGAGAAAGAAAGAAAGCATACACATAAACCCAGCACCCAAAGTATAGTAGACTTACTAGAAATGGTTCTGAGGAACAATAACATCCAGTTCAATGGGACTAACTACATACAAGTTAGTGGGACAGCAATGGGGACCAGATTGGCCCCCTCATATGCGAATTTGTTCATGGAATCACTCGAGGAAAAGATTCTTCGATCGTATCCACTCAAACCAAAGGTCTGGTGGAGATACATCGACGATATCTTTTTCATATGGGAACATGGGGAAACCAGCCTCAATAGCTGGTTTAATTTCCTAATGAATTTCATCACAGCATCAAATTCACAAAGGAAACCTCATGCACCGAATTGAATTTCCTAGACACTACAGTAAGAGTGACAGTGGATGGGGATATGTATACTGACCTATACACGAAACCCACCAACGAGAATACCTACCTCCGGTATAACTCAGCACACCCTCCCTCCCAGAAAAACAGCATACCATACTCTCAACTGCTAAGAGTAAAAAGGATATGCACGAGGGAGAGAGACTATGAGACTCACGCTGAACGCAAACTGAGCGAGTTCAAAGAAAGGGGTTATCCAACCCACATTCTCAAAGAATGTAAAAACAGGGTTGATAACATAAAAAGGGTGGACACCCTTAAAAAGAAATAGACCAGTTCCAAACAGGTGGAGGACAAAACAATATTGGTCAGTACGTACAGACCAGGGAAGAATGTCCTACCAGAAATAGTCCAGAAAAACTGGGGAATTCTGGGGAAATCAACCACCACAAAATCCCTGTATAACCTGAAGTTAATCAAGGGATACAGGCGCCCCAAGAACCTGAAGATCATCTGGTGAGAGCCAGAACCAGATTCAATCCGGTGGGCAAGAAAAAGAAAGCAAATTCTTGGGACAATGAATGCAAACGTAAGAATTGCAAGTACTGTCCCCTCTTGGTAAAGAGCAAAACCATCAAGTCCAAAACAAAAGGGACCAAACACCAGTGCAAGACGAAAATATCTTGCAATTGTTCCAACATCATTTACTGCATAGAATGCAAAACTTGCGGCATGCAGTATGTGGGACAAACCAAAAGAAAGCTCAGAGAAAGAATCTCTGAACATCTGAGATCGATCAGAAAAAGATCCAAAATCAGCGAGGTCCCAAAACATTTCAATATGGAGGGACACAGAGGGACACAAGATGTCACAGTATATATACTGGATTATATATACCGACATCCAGAGAGCAAACACGATAAGACTCTTAGAGACAAGATCGAGTATAACTGGATACACCGCCTCAAGAGCCAAGCCCCAAGGGGCTTGAAAACAATGGATAGTAGATATGGATAATCCAACCAAATGCCACGTCAAAATTTTTTACCCAATAATGTGAGCTAAGTCTGACACTCAGACAGGGACTCACATTCCCTTTTTATTCCATTCCTCACTGGGAGGGAGTAAAAAACACCGGAAAAAAGTCTTCAAACAAGAATTGCCACACTGGTTTATCCATAGCGACTAATAGTGACTGTATAGGTCAGTTAGTTCATCCACTGTCGGATAATACATACCTTATCCACAAGATGGGACACAATACATACTTTCATCACCCATTAGACCACCAGGGAGGCTAAATTACGCCCGAAGAGACCAGTAAGGTCGAAACCAATGAGTAAGGGGATTGATCCACAACCGGGGATCGATCCCACCCCTATACAGAACAAGTTCATAAACCTACCCCTAGAGGGCAGGTAGAACAGGTATGGACCCCTTTAACTCCACCGTGTACCCACAGGGGGCACCACTGCAGACCACACTCTGCAGAGAGGGTTGAAAGCCATACCATGATAGGCCAGAATATTTTCGCGCCGCTCTTTGTCTGTTTTTTTTCAGCCAATGAAAACCCGAAAATATGATCACATGATCGTCTGGACCAATCACAGTCAAGTTCTGTGGAAAAAAGATAAATTAATTAAAAAACCCGTCAGCGGGATTCCCTAAAGATACAGTCACTCACTCGTTGGTAGCGAAGCCGCCTTGTCTGCACACCAAACAATCAGTAATATATGTTAAAGATTCTTACTAAAAGAGTAAAAATCATTCATTGAGATCTAGAAATGAAATTATTTCAATATGTCAGGCATTTCTTTTGGATAAGTTTTTGAATATATACAAAATACCATTGGAAATATAAAGAATAAACGATATATCACTAATTAGAGCTCATATATATACATCTCTATATAAATATGGAGATAGATCTAATATATGTATATATATTCAATTGTCTAGGGATGTTCCTGGGGCAATTATTACTTTGAGGGCCGAAAAATCAACAAGGGGGAGTACATATCCTATAGAGAATGCTTCCGAGACACTCCAACACAATCCGACAAATCAAACATGTTTGATTTTTGGAAGGCCTACGACACAGCATTTCTATCGTAACACTATCGGAGTGTGTTGGAGTGTGTAGTAATACTCATCAGAACTAAAAACCCACTTAAACGATAGATCTGTTCCTTCCAACAAAAATTTTATCTTTTCATCAAAATGCTTGTCATGAGGCTATCGTAGTGTGTCAGAGGGGCAAATCGTGATAGTGGGATACCCCCTTTAAACATTTTTGAATGCCAGTTCTAAAGATAAAGTACCTAAAGACTATTGAAGCTCTTTATACGCAATGATATATGATACTTAGGATGTGGAATGAACAGTAAACATTATATAAAACTGCGACAAGAAGCCATCCCTAATTATGGTTCATTATTTCAACTTGCAGGGAGCACCGAAGAAGTTACTTTGATTAATCTCATGGCTTCTCAAACCATCAAATACAATACGTGTAACCAGCAATGGCATAGATACAAGGACGAACAGGGGTGTATATGCTAAAGGTTATAACCACCCAATTCACCTATAATCTTATATTATAACATAGATACATTGATACAGACGGTAGTGATAGTAAAATTGGTTATATAAGTGGATCCTAAGAATACAGAACACTAAATAGTAGCTTAAAATGTGTCTAAGGGATGCCAGAATATGGCAACATAGCAAAAAACTGCATATAAAAAGGTCCTGTATTCTTTAGATACTACTTGTCTTTAGTACTGGTTGTCAAATAAGTCAAACAACTTGAGTGGCAGGGGCAGCAAAATTGGTAATATACCTGAAACCTGATATCACAAAACACTAAAAATAGCTCAAAATGTTCCTAAAGGATCCCACAATATGGCCACATAGCAAAAAACTGTATATGAAAAGACTTAATACCTTTCAGGCACTCTGTCATTGGAACTGGGTGTTGGAAAATCAAATGACAGTTGCGGTAATGATAGTAAAATTGGTTTTATAACTGGATCCTGAGATCACAGAACACAAAACAATAGCTTAAAATGTGTCTAAGGGATGCCAGAACATGGCAACATAACAAAAAACTGCATATAAAAAAGTTCTGTAGTCTTTAGATACTACATTTTGTTTTCAATCCAGGCCAGATTACTCTCGGAATCATGGCTCACACCGGATTTCCCAGAGGAACTCCTTAGGCTAGACAACTATTACATAAACAGACTAGACAGATCATAGCTAAATGAGAAGGGCGAACCTAGGATCGGAGGCGGGGTATGTGCTTATATACATAACTCAGTCAAAAGTAATGATGAATTCACACAAAAATACAACCTAAGCACACAAGACATCGAATGCATGTGGACTCTACTTGAACCCCTAAATCAGAAAAAAATTATCCTAGCAACAGTCTATAAACCTCCACATGGGTCAACTCAAGTCGCCACCGACCATATGATAAACTCAGTAAACAAAATAAGTGAAAAATACCCAAAAGCGGAAGTAATTCTAACAGGGGACTTTAATGTCCATTATCAAAATCAAACTGACCCTGACACGAATATCTTAAAACAACTTGAAACAGTCCTGGGACTGAAACAACACATCAAAGAGAGTACCAGACTAAAAAACACACTAGACCTAGTCTTCTCGAATATCACTCAAATCACAAAGAGTGGTACACTAAGCCTAAATGTTAGTGACCACAAAGCAGTATACATCACAAAGAAAAAACAAAGAGAGAAATATGAAACAACCCAGAGCCTAGGACGCTCATATAGAAAATATGACAAACTCAGGTATCAGGAGGAACTAATAAACGCAGGGTGGGAAACTTTCTTCGACTTAGAAGACCCCAGCGAATGCTGGGACCTTATGCTGAGTAAAAAAAAGAATGCCATTGACACAATGTGTCCGCTTAAACAACTTCAGTACAAAAGCAAAAACACCCCCTGGTTATTACAAGAGCTGATCGAACAAATCCTAGACAAAGACCTAGCAATGAAACATGCTACTGCATCTGGATCAGCCCAAGAACTTCTCGATGCCAAACAAATGAGAAATAGAGTCAAACAAAACATCATTGATGCCAAACGTAACTTTATCACTGAAATCAATAACCAAAATCCGAATGAATTCTGGTAGAGGGTTAAAGAAATCATACCAAACAACAACAAATCGGGAAACATCGAGTTGAATGATGATAGCACTGAAGAGCCAATTGAAGCAAATGATGTAGCGGATTACATAAATAATTTTTTCACCTCAATAGGTAGCAAGTTAGCCGAAAACTTCTCTGACAAAGTGTGGAATAACACACTAAAAGACACCATCCATAAAGCAGATGAATTAGTAGTTGAAATTGAAGAGGTGAGTAAACTAGTAAATGATATTGACACCAATAAATCATCCGCAATCGACTTCTACTCATCAAAAATCCTTAAAGATGGTTGCTCAGTATTGCTCGACCAACTAACACACATGTTTAATAAATCATTACAAACTGGTATTTTTCCAGATTCCTGGAAAACTGCCAAGATAACACCCATCCCTAAAAAAGAAAACAGCAGAAAAGTGACTGATAACAGACCCATTTCACAGCTCCCGTTACCGGGAAAATTGGTAGCCCATGGCCGTAGGGTTAGGGGCGGTCATTGCTCCACCTGACGCACTCCCATCCTACTAGCACTCCCTGCGCGCCCCCTCGTGCAACCCACGTGAACCACGCGGTCACGTGACGCACCACTACACTCGCTTCTTCCCATTCTGCTGCTGTTCTTCACCACGTACGGACATACTCTAAAATTTCTCTTTTTGGCCTTTATCGCTCGCCGTCCCGTATACTCCACGAGTATCGAACCGAGCCGTACGAGGACAACTACGGGTCATTTGAACGAACAGACAGAGTGTAAAAAATGCCGAAGACATGGGCGATGCCGGTCCCCTCGCAAGCACAGGAGGGGGACCAGGTCTCCGACTCGACCGTGAGGGCCAGCGAGGACCAGGTGGAATCCGTATCCCAGGCGGGAAGCGTGAGGTCCATGAGGGCGACGGCCGTAGAGACAAGCCTCGCACAAATGAGAGCTGATATCAATGGCGTGGTGAATGCCGTCGCAGAACTCACCAGGGCGCCGTCCCAGGACCGAGGTTCCAGGGCGCCCTCGGCACGGTCGGCAGCCGCACGAAGGACGGAGGACTGGGCCGAGGACCAGGCCTCCCGGGTACTCCCGCAGCCGAGACAACTCAGAGAACGCTACGCCCCAGACGCCTACGTACAACGGGAGCTGGACCGGGAGACGATAAGACACGACCGTACGGCCGGTAAGCTTTATTCAGACCTCAATATTGCTCGCCTTACATCAAAGCCATTCATGTTCTTAGACCGAGAGGGAGTGTACACTCTCTCTCAGAAGTTGGAGTTGAGAGGGAGTTTGGGACCGATGGAGTACGTCAGCGCCTTCATCGGCTTCTTAAGCGACCACCGAGCCATGGCCCCGGGGGACCGGGACCACATGTTTAAACATCTGCACCAAGTCTCGGTCGACGCACAGTCAAGCCCGTGGGCCGGGGTACGTAGGTGGTCGCAGTACGTGTTCGACCAGGTCGAGACGGGCCGACTCGCGTGGAGCAATTATAGCCTGATCCAAGAAGAACGAGTGCGACTGGCCATGACGACCGGGACCACCCAGGCTAGACCGGACGCGGGGAAAGGAGGGGTGCCGCCACCGGAGCAGCCACGAGGACGGGCCGGTAAAATGGTTACACATCTGCTCGTACTGCGATTCCGTTGGGAAGCAGTGCGGGCATTCGTGAGCATGTGAGGGGTGTTAGTGTTACCGCGCCCCATCTAGTACAACAGAATAACACTCCGGACTTCGACACACTAAAGGAAGTGTGCCGCACCAGAGTTGTTCCCCCCGGAGTCCGGACGGATCCAGAGGCCCTCCTACATCACCGCCATATGGCCGTCCCTTCACGAGGACGCGCCCGCGGAGCACGGGCACATCTACAGGGCTTTGGGCGTCCGGGCTACCAAACGCCATGTGCGCCAAGATCACGCTGCCCACTGACCTGAATCTACGGGCATGGGAGGTGTATCTGACGGGTATGGAGGGAAAGGCCGAGCTTCTCAGATTCATCCGGTACGGCTTTCCCCTCGGTTACCTCGGGCCGACCACCGATACCCGGGACATACCAAATCATCCTAGCGCCACTGCTTACCCTGTTGAGGTGAGCGATTTTGTGAAAAAGGAGCTAGGGTTCTCAAACCTCCTCGGGCCGTTCTCGGAGGCGCCGTTCGGCCCGTGGTGCCACGTTTCCCCCCTCATGTCACGGGAGAAGCGGGATTCCCGAGCGCGGAGAGTTATCACAGACATGACTTTCCCTAAGGAGCGGAGCGTAAATGCGTACATAATGAAAAACGCAGTGTACGGCGAGGAGAGGGAGCACAGTCTCCCTACGGTCGACGGCTTCGTCTCCCGCCTGGTGGCCTCGGGGACCGGGAGCTACATGGCGACCATCGACATCTCGAGGGCGTACAAGAATTTCCGCTGCGACCCCCTCGACATGCAGTGCGTCGCCGACACCATAGTGGAGATTCTTGCCCGGAGGGGTGTCGAGGCCGCCATGTACCTCAATGACCTCATCATTCTCTTCCCCAGCAAAGAGAAGGCGGCCACGGACTTCGCCGCAGCCCGCAGTCTACTCAAGGAACTAGGGCACCCCGAGGCCCGCGAGAAAGCGCAGGAGCCCAGCCAGATGGCTGGGGATACAGATCGATAAAGCCGAGATGACACCTACGATCCCCGAGGACAAGCTGGAGAAGGTCCGACAGCACGTCACGGCCGTGGCCCGCAAACGATCTCTGACGAAGAGGCAGCTACAGTCCATCCTTGGGCGGATACTCCACGTCTCCCGATGCGTCCGCCCCGCAAGGCCCTTCGTCAGTAAGTTGCTCGAGGCCCTACGGGCGATGGAGGGATACTACATAAACGTATCCTCCGAGATGAGCCAGGACTTCGACTGGTTCTCCCAGTTCGCGGAGGGCTGGAACGGCCGTGCCCTGATCCCCGGGGACCGCCCACAAAGTGTATAACGGTGGACGCGTGCTTGACCGGGGTCGGGGGCACTGACGGCCGACGCGCTTACTCAGGACAGGTGTGCCCGCTTGACGACCCTGTGAACTGTATATCGGAGTTGGAGGCACTGAACACCATCTATGCCCTAAAGACCTTCCTGACCGACCGAGACCGAGGCACACGGGTCGAGGTGTTTTGTGACAACCTGGGCACCGTCCAGGCACTGACGTCGGGCCGGGCACAAAACAAAGTCCTCGCCGAGTGCGCCCGCCAGGCCTGGATGGTGCAAGCGAAACTACAGGTCGAGCTGGTTTACACTCACGTCCCGGGAGTGCAAAACTCGGTCGCGGACGCACTCAGTCGGTCCCACCTCTCCTCAACAGACTATCGAACTGCGGCGTATTACATGTCATTCCATAATCTTGTCCATGTGGTACCGTGTAATCACGCCTCATTCGTCCCTATTCTTCGGCTTTCATGCAGATCCGGCGCTACGCTATCTCCAGCAGAGGGCATATGTGCGACAAACCGCGGCTCGTGCCCCAGGCACGGTCGCAAACCAGCGAAGCGCCGTATCAACATACCTCGCCTTCTGCCGGAGGATGGGGACGGATCCCCAGGCACCGTCCGTGAGTTTTGTAACGGCCTACCTGGAATACGTCGCCGACCACGCCCCCTCACCAGCTACTGTGGCGAATCATCTCTCCCACCTATGGTCGCACCTACGGCTCTCCGGTGGGAACGTCACAGCAACCGAGGACGTACGGGTGAAGAGGGCCCTCGACGCTATGAAGAGGGACAAGACCTACCAGCCAAACATCAAGCCGCCGATCCCGATGGAGGTGCTCAGAGACGTCCTCGCCGGCCTCACGGCCACGCCCCTCGACTGGACGCTGTGCGCGACCTTCCTGATAGTGTACTACGCCGCACTCCGGCAAAGCAAGGTCGCGCCGCCAACGGTGGGGGGCTTCGATCCGGTACGACACCATTCACGTGGAGACGTGGCGGTCACGTTAACTCACGTGCTAGTACGGATCAAGGCCGCCAAAAACCTCCAGTGTGTTGGAGAGGAGAAACGGGTGGCCCTCCAGCCATCACCGGAGCCGGCCACATGTCCCATCACGGCCGTGAGGGAAATGACCGCGGCAGTCCCCACGCGATCCGATCAGGAACCGTTCCTCATGAACGAAGACAGGACACTGATAACGACCTGGTCATTATCCAAACACTGGACTAGACTCATCACCGAGGCCGGCCACCCCCCAAAGACCTACACCCTACACAGCCTGAGAAAGGCCGTCGCTACCCTGGCCTTCCAGGCCGGGGTACCAAAACTATCGATTCAACGTTATGGGGGTGGCGCTCAAACGCTCACAGGAGCTACATCCTGGACGCGAATGCCACTGAGGTGAACAAATCACTTATCAACTCCATCAACAAGTGATTTACAAATTTTCTTCCCACCCACCACTCACCTTTTCATGGTATTTTTGGATTATTTTATACATATTATACAAATACATATACGTATTACTTCATAATACTCGTATACCTATACCATAATTGACGTCAATGGGAAGCCCATGGCCGTAGGGTCAGGGGCAGTCATTGCTCCACCTGACCCACTCCCCTCCTACTAGCGCTCCCTGCGCGCCCCCTTGTGCAACCCACGTGAACCACGCGGTCACTTGGCGCGTCACTACACTCGCTTCTTCCCATTCTGCTGCTGTTCTTCACGCCATCATCAATGTACTCTAAAATTTCTCCCACCCACCCTCTCCTCTCTTCCTACTATCGTAGGGGTTATTTTATACATATTATACAAATACATATACGTATTACTTCATAATACTCGTATACCTATACCATAATTGACACCTGTCAATTACCATATGTATTCTTCCATATGTATCTTCTTATCATATATCATATTTACCAATATGTATATCTTTGTATCATATCTACCAATATGTACTACCTTATCATATCATATTTACCAATATGAATATTCTTATCATATCATATCTACCAATATGGATATGCTTATCCATTACGATATTTTTACCATTGTATAAATATCTCACGTCTAACTGGTTTCATAAAATTAAAATAAATTTTATTTATCCCAATCTAGACTCTCTTCTCTTGTGTTCAGGGTACAGGGTAATGACTCGAAAAACTAGTACATAAGCACATCATAACACACCTTGACAAACACAATCTACTAGATGAAAACCAAGGTGGTTTCAGACCCGGCAGATCCACAATTTTGCCCACAGCCTCTCTGACAGACACTATCTACCAAAATATGGACGATCACAAAATTACACTGGGAACAATGATCGGTTACACTAAAGCGTTTGATACCGTGGATCACGACATATTAAACAGTAAACTATTAAAATATGGTCTACCCCCCAAAACAACAACATGGCTTAAAAACTACTTATCAAAAAGAAACCAATACACAATAGCAAACAATAAGAGATCTCAACTGAAAGAAATCACGCATGGGGTACCACAGGGGTCCACTATTGGTCCCCTTCTTTTCCTAACCTATATAAATGACCTCAGCCAAGTACTTGAACACAGTAAGGTAATGTTATATGCTGACGACGCCATAATCTTCACAGCTGACAAGGACTACAAAATAGCACATCAAAAACTACAAGAAGATATGACTAACATAAATGGGTGGTGCGTCAACAACAAACTAATACTAAACATAACCAAAACAAAAACTATGACTTTCGGGACTCAACAAAAAATAGCAAAAATAAAGTATAGCCCCATCTACATAAACAATAGCACACTCGAAGAAGTAACATTGTTTAACTACTTAGGAATAAATCTCGATCAAAACCTTACTTTCAATAAACATATCAAAAACCAAATCAAAAAGGCGAACCATAAAACATACTTACTGGCACAAATTAGGAAATATTTAAGTACGGATCAAGCGACATTAATATATAAAACCAAAGTTCTACCTTTTTTCGAATATGGTGATGTTTTCTCCCACAACTGTAACCAAGCACTTCTCAATAAACTCCAGCGCATACAAAACCGAGCATTGAAAATCTGTCTTAAAACACCAGCTCGTACTAACACTGCCAGAATACACAAGTTAACAAACACCAACTATCTGAGAGACAGAAGGGATGAACACTTATTAAATCTTGCCTTCAAACGAAGTAAATATGTCCACTACCTTGACAACACAGTCAGACCAACCAGACAAAACCAAGGACCCCTACTCAAAACCGATAGGTTCAGACTTGAATCATATAGGAAAAGCATTAACTATAAGACCGCCCATCTATGGAATGCTCTTGACCCCGACACTAGGTGCATAGAAAATGCTGCAAACTTTAAATCCTTCACAAAGGAGATCCTAAAGGCCCAATTAAATGAGTATGTATAACTCACTAAAAACTGTCAATCTATAGGTGCTCTGTTAGTCAAAACCCAACTCGTCCAACATATTGCAACTATATGTAATGTTTTGATATCTTGTTTTTCAAACATCACTGTATATCCCACACCTTGTTGAGCACTAGCTCCCATGCTGTCTGAAATTGACTTAGTATTTACTAACTCAAAATGTATTACCTACCTGTAAATATGTTAGGTACGTTTTTCACCTGAAATCAACATCAACCCACGAAGTATTGGCCACTGGAGCCTACTGAAAACAGGGGAAACCCTAGTAGACTCTCCAGTCTAAATAAAAAAAAAAAAAAAAAAAAATTAAAAAAAGTAAATTTAAAAGGGTTACAATCAAATTCAGGTCGAGAGAGTGATGAATTCAATAATCACACTATTACCTAATCAACCCATACATAGTCCAGATAAAATAAGTGCAATAAAAAAAGGATACAGGGACTGAGGCCAGTCTAGGCTTTACAGTCTAAGCCTGCCAATGTGGCACTCTCGCAGCACATCTTTTGCGGAAACAGAGTAGAGAAGTAAAGATCTCCGTTAGAAGAGCAAATGGGAGCACTGAAGTTATTAGCGAGGAACGGTGATTATTACCTACCACATATAAAACGTGTAATTTTCGATACTATCCGCTTGGAGATCTTCCCGCACATAGAGACAGAGTGAACCAGACATAGGGATGGAGACTGAAGGGCCACGAGAGTGAGAATCTCGTGCAGTACTTAACTGAATCCTGTTACTATTTTTTATGTTTCTCTACACAGATGTACTTTTATCCTTAGGATTTGTTTATATCCATACCGAAATTATAATTTAAAACTGTAGTTATCCAATTGCCTTGCCCCGTGATCAGACACGAGAATAATTGCGTAGCCTGGAAGCCTGGCCTAGGTAGACTATAGGCCAGGTAACGGGTTCCATTTTTATGGTGCATTATTGGTAACGCCTCCTAGTTCCCCGCTCATCCGCTAGAGGGGTCCGCTGGCGGATGAGCGGGGAACTAGGAGGCGTTATTGGATGACTGAGTGTATGTGCTTAGTATGTTTATAATACCCGTTTATATTATTTCTAGAGAACTAAAAGCGATTCTATCATACTCTATGGTATTTCAGCTTTCACAGGGGCGTCAGAACATTTTGAAAGTGGGGGGGCGAACTGAAAAATTGCTGACTTTTTTCTTGGTATTGAGTCTGACTTTGAGATTGACCTGTCCCATTGGATTTACCGTAAGTCATCGAAAAATCTGAGAAAAGTCAGGTCGTTACAGTTAGGTCGAGTCAGACTTTGACACTTTCCCACAGTGAAAAGTCAGGGCTCGCCTCAGTTAGTAAAGCTCAGTGGTAAAGAGCACTGGACTTGGAATATCAAGGTTGTCAGACTTTGTTGATTCAGGTACCACTGCAGCCACTTTTCTCCTTCACCCCCAGCAGTGGTAGATTTACTGCTATATCAAAGGCCAATCCTTCTCATACCATGTCTATGTGGTGTGGGAAGTAAAAGAACTCTCACCTCGGTAAATGTGTAGGGGTGAGGTTTCCACCTAAATTCATTTCATAGATTTGATCACCACCCTTGTGGTGTAAAAGAACCTCGAGAAAGTCTGGTGAGAACCTGCAATGGTTAACTGGACTTAAATCGAACCAACAAACCAACCAACCATAGCCATTATTGCACGCTAAAGAGTCACACCTTGATATCTTACCACGGGAAAAAATCAGGGCTTAGCCCTAATTGCATGCTAAAGAATCAGACTTGGATATTTTACCACGGTGAAAAGTCAGGGCTTAGCCACCATTGAACAGTAAAAGGTCAGACTCTGACATATTTCCATGGTGAAAAGTCAGGTCTTAGCCATCATTGCAAGCTAAAGAGTCAGGGCTTAGGCATCTTTGTATGGTAAAAGGTCAGACTTTGACACTTTTCCACAGTGAAAAGTCAGGGCTTAGCCATCATTGCATGCTAAAAATTCAGACTTTCATATTTTACCATGGTGAAAAGTCATGTCTTAGCCATCATTGCACAATAAAAAGTCAGACTTTGACATTTTTCCACTGTGAAAAGTAAGGGCTTAGCCATCATTGCACACTAAAGAGTCAGACTTTGATATTTTACCATGGTGAAAAGTCAGGGTTTAGCCATCACTGCACAGTAAAAGGTCAGACTCTGACATATTTCCATGGTGAAAAGTAAGGGCTTAGCCATCATTGCACACTAAAGAGTCAGACTTTGATATTTTACCACGGTGAAAAGTCAGGGTTTAGCCATCACTGCACAGTAAAAGGTCAGACTCTGACATATTTCCATGGTGAAAAGTCAGGGCTTAGCCATCATTGCACGCTAAAGAGTCAGACTTTTATATTTTACCACGGTAAAAGTCAGGGCTTAGCCATCATTGAATGGTAAAAGGTCAGACTTTGACATATATTTCCATGGTGAAAAGTCAGGGCTTAGCCATCTTTGCATGCTAAAGAGTCAGACTTTGATATTTTTCCACAGTGAAAAGTCAGGGCTTAGCCATCATTGCATGCTAAAGAGTCAGACTTTGACACTTTTCCATGGTGAAAAGTCAGGGATAAGTCTGACTTTGATATTTTACCACGGTAAAAAGTCACGGTTTAGCCCTCATTGCACACTAAAGAGTCAGACTTTGACATATTTCCATGGTGAAAAGTCAGGGCTTAGCCATCTTTGCATGCTAAAGAGTCAGATTTTGATATTTTACCACGGTGAAAAGTCAGAGTTTGGCCCTAATTGCACGCTAAATAGTTAGACTTTGATATTTTACCACATTGAAAAGTCAGGGTTTAGCCATCATTGTACGCTAAAGAGTCATACTTTGACACTTTTCCATGGTGAAAAATCACGACAGTTTTTACACTTGATTGAGTTAAATTTGAAGGTGCTGACTTTTTTTGGGCAGGCAAAAAAGTGGGGGGGCGGCCGCCCCCCCTGCCCCCCCTATTCTGACGCCACTGTTTCATTTGGTAGGTTAAACATGTATATCTCCTCAACAATACTTCAGATATTATAAGATAAAATAGAAACAATGTACACGGGTAGCAGAGATATAGGCCTACTGGTATGGGCCTGGCCACTATAGGCTTATCCTCCTCTCTGGAATAACCAAAAAAAATGCGAACGTCGGGAGTTCGAACCCCGCTATCGGCAGTCTGTCATTTCTTTTTCTATATTTTTCGGACTCGACGAAGTCGCTAGTTAAATACTATAAACTGGTTTCAGATAAAAGTAACTTTAATCTCCTATGCGTCTCGTCCTCGGAGATTACTGCCGCTTGTATCTGAAACCAGTTAATATTGTGTATGTGCACAGGGGTAAAATAATTATATAGAACGACCTGACCATGCTGGGTGTAATTGTTACTTTTTACTGAACGAGGCCTGAGGCCGGGTTCTGTAAAAACATCAATTCTTATCGAGTTTTGTAGCATGTACAAGCATTGTAGGTCGTTATGTATTTATCATATACCCAAAGTTTATAGAATCTTACCATATATTGGCATAGGAGACACGCTGCTGATGTTTCAACGTTTTTAGTATAGGCCTAACAGTGTACTGCACAGGGTTCAGTATACAATTTATACTGCGGAGGGAGCAGCAGTACGTAATTGTCAAATATACTGCATGGGTATATATATCAAATACAGAAAGCAAATCGTTTTGGTCAAAGAAGTCATTCTCCAACTCGTTTGAATGTTATGTGATATTCACTCGGTTGTCGCCTCGTTCATATCACTCCGCATCAGTCTCGTGAAGAGCGACGACTTTGACCAAAACCTTTTGGTTTCTTCTTTAATACTAATTTGTAACTGTAAGAACTTTATCTGTACACATGTTCTGTTGACTTATGGAATAGATTTATGGGTATTTAAATTGAAATACACGTATCAAATGAGGTACCCCATTGCACCCTTTTCAACTTTGCTGTGCGGCTGTTATCTCTCCAGGTAGCGCCACTGCTCATGTAGGTTTTGGCAGTGATCGCAGGAGGACTTTGTATAACGTCCCCATGAATGTTAGGCACAGGTAGTTGCGCTCACCATAACGTTCTAAAATCCAAGACTTATTTTGATTGCTTGGTTCCAACAACTCAAATAAAAAAAAATGTAACTAATGAGAACAGAAACTCATGATTGAAATCGGTATAAACAGTGGACAAGGATTTTACAGAGCGTTCACAGTTCAAAGTAAATCGACAGCAGTAGAGTAGTGCTGCTTCTTGGCTGTGAATTTCTCCATGTTATATAGAAAATCCAAACTTAGACAACTAATTTTTATCATAAAGCCTTTCTAAAACGCGTTTGTTTGTTCTTTGAATAGATATATGTAATAAACTTATTACTCTTTTGTTTTTATCAAGTAGTTTTAATATGTTTTACTTTTAAACAGCCAGTGTTCTGTGTGTCATGTTTATAAAACGCAGGCGTTCATTTGACTGCATGGGGAGACTTTGGTGGCGTCGGACTCGGATTCGGGGTCGTAGTCAAGGTCATGGTAGGGGTTGAATAACAAGGAATTCGATACCGCGATTCCTGTATGAAACTTGCCACCTTGGTAAATTATGACATCAGGAATCTAAATCTGATGATTTTTAGTTCCAAAAGGTACACCATCATGCTCGTTTCCATAGTAATAGAGGGAAAACATATTTTGATAATTACTGATGCATTACTTTGCTAAGTAGAGAGGCTCCAGTTCCTGCATCTCATGGCTACCCCTAAGAAAATTAAAAATGGTATATTGATACTTTCCTATGCCTTTGACATCAGAACCTTTCAATATGCATTTCTTTTCTATGTTGCCATGTTATGGCATCCCTTAGACACATTTCAAGCTATTCTTTAGTTATATAACAAATTTTGCTATCAGAATTCCCGACATAGTACCTGAAGGTTATTAAATCTTTTCATATGCAGGTTTTTGCTATGTGGCCATGTTGTGGCGAAACCGCTGTGGCACCCCTTAGAAACATTTTGAGCTATTTTTAGTGTTTTGTGATATCAGTTTCCAGGTATATTAAAGATTTTGCTACCCCTGCCGTTAATGTTGTTAAACATATCTGACAGCCAGTACTAAAGACATATAGTATCTACAGAACCATTCAATATGCAGTTTTTTTTACTATGTTCCCATGTTCTCACATCCCTTAGACACATTTCAAGCTATTGTTTAATGTTCTGTACTCTCAGGATTCAGTCATATAACCAATTTTGCTATCACTATTGATGTCAATGATGAATGAATCAAAATTGTAAATTATTAGTTGTAATGACGGGTTCCTATAGCAATATTGATGTACTACGGATTTCTAGCATAGCATGATCTCGTATAAGACTCGAAGGCTGTAATATAACTTTGAAGTGTGTAAAAGTATATAAAGCCTTTTATCACTGTTAACTAAGGAGCAACTCTGAACATGTAACTGGTATGGACTGATCCCACGTTCATTTCATTTGTCTTCTATCGAACTTATGCGGAAATAATAATGATGATACTTGACTTATGTTAAAAGGTACTCTAGACAAACTCGGAATATATTGGTTATCATGATAAACACATATGGCTCCCGATGAAAACCAGCAAGCAACACTGTCAGTGACGGGAAGCCATCTTTATTGATCAACTAAGCATTATTGTCAAATGCTGGGATTGTAAGACCACAAATGAAAAACATACTGATCAATAACCCAAACGAAAATATACATTTAAACACTTACCAGACCACTAGATTAGACAGACGACCCTATATTGACAAAAAAAGGCGGTGGCCTCTTGATTTATACTAAGGAGGTAAAAGATATAGAAATTCAGTTAATAGAACAGTCAACAGAAATTACCGAAGACTACGAAATAATCACAGCTGAGATAATTATACACCATAAAAGGTATTTTGCAATCAACGTCTATAAGAACCCTCCACCATCCCCTGTTAGATTATACAACATGCTTGAGAGAGTTATTGAAAACAGGAATCTATGTCGTAATATAATAATAATGGGCGACGTTAACATTAACTACCTGGATAAAGCCCAAAAGCGTAACCATGTCAACAAATTTGGCCAAACATATAAACTAAGACAATTAATCGAAACCCCCACCCGTATAAATGAAAAAAACGCAACAGCTATTGATCATGTCTATATAAATGCCGAAAATATTGTCTTCGTAGGAACAATTAACTATGTCATCAGTGATCATCTCCCAATAGCGTTAATCCTAAAAACACAACGGAATAAGATAATAAAGAAGAGAAGCTATGCACGGGGCTACAAAAATTTCAATAAAGAGATATTTATTGAAAAACTCATTGCTGGAAACTGGAAAGATTTCTCCATAGAAAAAACACCTGATGAACTCTGACCACTCTACCTGACTAAATGATCTTGCACCCATACGATCTATATATGTAACAGCTAACAAGCCAAATTGGCTAACTAATGACGTGTTGGAATGTATTCGAAACAGGGACTATTACTTTCGGAAAGCGAGAAATACCAACAATCCTGATAATTGGAGAACAGCAAAAATTTATAGGAATAAAACAAAGTCTACCATTGAGAAAAAAAAAGAGCAATATCATGAAATTACTACGTAAGAACGGAAACAACCCCAACAAATTCTGGCATGGAGTAAGGCGTTGCCGAACCTGGTGAAAAAACCTGTAAGTTATAAGCACCCTAATAAAAAAACGTCAAAAAAACCCCCAAAAATAAAGAATTGTCTAAAGAAAAAAAGAAAAAAAGTCAGATACACACAATAACCCTCATCTACTTGGGCAACTTCAAGGGGTAATTGACAACTTGATGGTTAGGCCCTGGACCTCGGACAGACGCTTCTCTCAATATATCTTTAACCGGGTGGAGAAGGGTAAACTCAACTGGACGGATTGGCACATAATTCAGAATGAATGTGTGTGCACAACAGGTAATAGCAGAGGTTGAGGAGGAGGGTGGTTGCGGCCCATTAGATTGTAGGTCAACTCTCGACTGAAGGCGCGAGAAAATATCATGTAAGGAGGTCAGGGAGAAGCTCGGGGCTTGCTGCGAATGCAGTCATTGGCTACTCGGTCTACTTTATTCCTTATATGTAATGGGACAACTCCATGGTGGCAGCTGCGCTGGTCCAGCATGTGAACAACAAAGCTCAACCGAGCAGACTCGGGAGCCGGGGTTGGGAGATCTGCCGTGACTGTCACCACCCGTGCGACCATGAGGAGGGTGGGACTCTCTTCTGTCATGACTGCTCTTACTGCTATGCCTATGGTCTCACTGGGAACCTTTTCTCTAACCATAATATGTCGGTTTGTGAGCATCTTGACCGAGACTGCCGCCATGGAGACTGCAGTGTGTTGCCTGGGACGCCGCCAACAAGGAATATTACGTGGGCAAATATCCAAGAACTGGCCCGGTGTGATGCGAAAATCAGTTACCTTGGAAAAAACTTGTTTTATTGCCCATGCGCATGCGCAGTGATTAATTCCACGATTGGAGAGTGAGAAATTTGCCGAAATTAAGCATATTACGACATATCACGACATGTAATTCTTACGTCTAAATACTGTTCTTTTCATTTATTTACATTGACATCACATCAAAATAGTAATACATCCAATAGTCCATCATATCTGAAACTCTCCTCCCAGATCTTTCTTGGCACTAGCATTTCGCATATTGGGTGAGGGATAAAGCAAGTTTTTCGCAAGGTTACCAATTTTCGTATCACACCGGAGAGCGGAGCCAACGACACAGGTGACCGGGAACAAGCTTCGGTCTTCAGAGAATCTGCCCAGAGAGTCAAAACAAAATATCTCATCCCTGCACGCCGCCCAGAGTCAGGAAGGAGAATATGTTGGAACAATCCTTGGGGAGTGCAAAACAGGACTTCAACTGATGCACTGGGGCCACAGGCAGCAGAGAAGACACGGCACTCGGACACATCAAGTCCTGCGGAGGGGGCTTGGGCCTCAACCGGACCTCAGGTAATCAAATTGACTTCTCTAGCATTTGTGATATTTGTGAGAACAATGTTAGTGACTATGTCTTAGATTTATCACCTGAAGTCTTCAAGTTCCATCATATTTCTAACTGGCCAGAAATGAACATTGCTGATGTAGGGCCGGTCTGGTTGTACCATACATACAGCCGAGTCAGGGCCTCCGCCCGCCCCAACAGTGTGGGGGAGCACATTGAACTTTCAACTTTCCTCAACTTCGAGGCCTGGAACAAATAACTATGTGATCATGACATAGACCTGGGACCTGTTTCAGTAGTCTCGTGACATTAGGCCTAGACAGACATCAACAGCGGCACCAACAGTGCAAGCAACAGCGGAAAAAGACTAGCAAATATCAGAAAATCGGAGTGGCCAATCTTCTTCATATTTAGAACGATTATAGGTTATATGTATCCCGTACTCATGTTAAAGTTTCATTGTTTAATTCCTACGAGAAGTGAGTGAAACTCCGTGTGTCATCGATTGCAATCTTGTGATCTGTCCGTATGGTGTCACAGACACCATCTAGACATGTCACGAAACTACTGAAACAGGTCCCAGTAGTTGTACTGTCTTATCACATATCGATTCCCGTTGGGGTATCTTGGTCCGGTTAGCGACAACTTAGGGGCTGGAAATCAAAAATCTGCCCAGAGAGTCAAAACAAAATATCTCATCCCTGCACGCCGCCCAGAGTCAGGAAGGAGAATATGTTGGAACAATCCTTGGGGAGTGCAAAACAGGACTTCAACTGCATCAACTTTGCATGACAAAGTTGATGCAGAGCTCGATCAACTCATGAGCAAGGGTGTTCTTGTCCCTGTCAAGTTTTCCAATTGGAAGGAATCTGTTACCTACCTAGGATATCAACTTGATAAGATAGGCATCCATCCGCTCCCCAAGAAGGTTGCTACCCTTCAAGATGCCCCATGTTGGCATGGTTAACTACTACCACAAGTTTCTGTGCAACCTGAGTGCCTTGCTTGAGCTGCTACACCACTTATTCAACAAGAACGTATCTTGGCACTGGGACCCTGAGCAGCAACAAGTATTCAATAACTCCAAGCTCTCATATCAAGTAATGGTGAACTACAACCCTGAGCTCCAACTGCTGCTCAGTTGTGATGCCTCGCCATGTGGCATAAGCATCGTGCTGACACACATGCCCAATGGCTTGGATCATTCAATCATGTATGCTTCATGTTTGCTTGCACCAGCAGAACGCAATCATGTACACATAGAGAGAGAAGCTCTGGCCCTGGTTTTCAGTACAACAAAATTCCAAAAGTATCTGTATGGGCCCGGTTTTAAGCGCGAGACCAATCATAAACCACTGCTTGGTCTGCTTAAAGAGGATTAGATGATCTCACCCATGGCGAGCACATGTTCCCAGCGCTGGGACCTTGTGTTCCCCAACTATGATTATGAGCTACTCTTCAAACCCAGCGCTCAGAATGGTAATGCCGACAGACTCAGTCGTTTTCCAATCTCTACGACCCAGGGAGACATTCCAGTTACCAGAGAGATGGTCCTCTCGATGGACATCCCTGATACCACTCTGGGTACTGCAGCCCAGGTGGCTACCTGAACCAACTGTGACCCAATCCTGTCAAAAGTGTAACGGTGTATCATGGATGGTTGGCCAACATCAGTTACTGAAGATCTCCAGCCATATCCTCTCCATAAAGATGAGTTGAGCACCCTTCTGATGTGGGGCAGTTGCATTGTTATTCCACTCCAGAGCAGGGAAACTGTGCTGGAACAACTCCATGAGTGACTCCCAAAGTCCCTCAGCCACAGCTACCTCTTGTGGCCAGGAATCGATAACAATATTGAGCAAAATGTGAAAGCCTGTGTCATGCCAAGACCCCACCTCCGGCCCCATATGAGTGGCCCAGTAAACTGTAGCACCACAGGTCTGCATATAAACTATGCTGAACCAATGAATGGATAGATGGTGCTCGTCATAGTGGACAGCCATTCAAAGCTCATTGATGCACACATTGTGAAGAGCACTACAAGTGGCGGCACTATCAAGAAGCTCCATCAGACATTCACAACATTCACATATGGTCTGCCTGTATCCATTGTGTCCAATATTGGTTCTTGTTTCAACAGCCACAAGTTTGAACAATCTTGCAAGAAGAACCACATGAAACACATTTGTGTGTCCCTGTACCATCAACCCTACAACAGACCTGCTGAGTGTGTGGTACATACCGAAAAGGATGGTATTCACAAGAGTGATGATCTGGAGACTGCGGTATACCATTTTCTCGCTCACTACCGTATTACCCTGCAGAGGACGACTGGAGTCACCACTGCCAAGCTGCTGATGTGCTGGAAGATCCATTTCCTGATGGACATCATCAGATCGACCATGGCAGACAAATTGATTGAGTGCAAAGCTGCCGAAAACGAGCCCACGACCCTGTCCATGATCCAAGTGTTCAATACAGGAGACATTGTCTGGGTCATGAACTTTGCAGAAACCCCAAACTGGCTTCTTGGAGCACTCCAGACCAAGATTGAATCCATCACCTTCCAGGTCTGCCTGAACATTGAACATCTTTGAGCTCGCTTTCTTCAAAAGCCAGATAAATCATCCGAGCCACCGCCTCAGGAACGTACACTACTCACGCTGCTCGCTCACCTGGATGCACCACCTCAATTAGCTCCTATGCTTGTCTTTGCGCCTGCTCCGACCGCACCTGATCCATCACCACCATCATCACCACAGCCTGCAGCCGATGTGCAGCTTAAGCCTCCCAAGCCTCACATTGTGTCGCATATCCCTGGCACACCCAAGGTCATCCCACGAGGAGGAACTGCGCACACATTCTACCTGTGCTATAAAACTGTGTAATCACTTAGATTTGTGATCTTGTAGGACTTGTGACCATGCCTACCTAAGTAAGTAAGCATAACACAATGAGTGTAACCGTAATTTAACAACGGTAACCAAACTACCTCTTCCAGCTTTATACTATGGGGGAGGAATGTTGTGTATGTTAAAACACTAGTTCTGCACTAGCACCTTGTTATTGTTTATACTGGAAGTAGACACTGATGGTGTATCATGAAATGTTTCAACCCTGCAACTTCCGTGCATTCCCGCTAGTACCGACATAAAGATGCAACGTTTTCAGTAAATCAACTCTAGGCTCTTGAATACCTTTCCAGCACCACATAAACACTATAATTGACCTCTCTGGCCGAATCTTGAATACCACCCATACCATCTGTAGTATTGAAGAACTAATGCTTTATGAGGAATTGTATATATCCCTGTTTTGTACAGCACTTTTGTTTATGATCATGCTAATGACATTACCCTTTGGTTTTTATCCCTGTTCAGTGTCTGCCTAATAGTTTGGTCGTTTGTTCATTCCTCTGAACACAGAATGAGAGTGCCCATTTATATTAGTGTCTTGTAATTTAGACATTTATGCCAGCCATTATATGTGCCTCCGAATCCAAAGGCCCAGAAAAGCATTCAGCTAGAACTCAGTTGCCTTCACTAACAAAATCGTTGATATAATAGTTTCAAATTGCAGTCATGTCTCCCCAGACAGATATAGAATAGTCATGGTGGCTACTCAACTCATCATATCAATGAGGGCAACAGGTTCATATCTCTTCCTAATTACTGATAGAAACATGGGAGATTTAAATCTGACACAATGTTCACAGGCTGGAACAACCCTCTTTTTATTTTTAGAAGACTTCTTAAACACAGTAGGCTTTTGCACTGTATACAGTATTGTGGGAGATGCATTCAGTGCAGATCGGGAACCCACTGTTACTGACTGGAGGACTCTGCTGGCTGCACTGAGGGTGTCCTTCCTCTTTCCTTTCATTAAATCTTGTCTACCTATAAGACAACTATATATATAATTAACTCAGTCGACGCTGAAATTGGAGACAAAAATTTATTGGCCCTACGACAAGAAAACTCCAAGGGGAGTTGATATGATATTAATACATGATATCAAAGTCAGAATTTGAGATATATAAGATATAATATCGAAAGTCTAGCCCTAGATGTGGGGCGGGTGGTGGTAAAAAGTTCTTGTTGTTTTGAATCCGCGCGCCGCCCGTGTGAGATTGAAACGTGACGTCAGCGGTATAGTGTCTCTCGAGGCCGTCAGGGGGCGTCTCAGATAATTACAGATCAATTTAACAATTATTCTCCAATTAACTCAGTCGACGCTGAAATTGGAGACAAAAATTTATTGGCCCTACGGCAAGAAAACTCCAAGGGGAGTTGATATGATATTAATACATGATATCAAAGTCAGAATTTGGCCAGTTTGGCGGAGAGGGCTGAGGAGACCTCGAGGGACGAGGGGTCGAGATAAGCCTTGACGCCTGACTTTGTTTTCCAGGTGCCATGGCGCATTATGGAGTGGAGGTCCACACCTGGAGTTTTGGCAGCATCCTGTGCGGCTCCCCGATGTAGACTATGGATAGAAAACCGGATAAAAGCCGTCAGCTGGCGCGAGGCCAGCGGCGCTCCTGACGGGGTCAGGAAGGCTGGAGCCCAGGGAGGGGCTAGGCTCAACTCCCTGTAGCGGCTCCAGGCCTGCACCGGGCAGAGGTCTGAGGTCGAGGGAGCCAAGAAGAGGGAGGTTGACTGCGCTGGGTCCCGGATAGTTTTGGAGGAGTTAATAACCACCCTCAGCCCCCTACCCTCCTGCTGGATGTCTCTGCGCAGGAGGGTATGGGGGCCAGGCCCGAGGGCGGAGGAGGATATCAGGTTGGAGCCTCGGAGCATGGAGGCGTATCCGATGAGTATGGCGGCTTTGAGGACCAAGCTGTGGGGCACTACCTGGTCAGCCGTGCGCGCCAGGAGGGCCATGAGGTCCGCCGAGAGAGGGGGGGCCGGGGCCGGAAGATGAGGGGCCAGCCGGGCTGCGCCCTGGAGGACTTGCCTTGCCAGGAGGTGTTGAAACGCGGAGGGGTCGCCCCCATGAGAGACGATCCAAGCCCTCGCGCCTGAGATGTAATTGAGGCGCGAGGTCGGGGCCGCCAGGGAGTTGGCCAGAAACTGACCGTAGAGTCCGGCCTCGTGGACTGAGGGTTGTAGGGGGTCCACCGAGTACCAGGCCGCAAAGGTGATATACGTCCTAGCCTGACGGGCCTTGTTTTCTTGCGTCGAGGCCAAGGTCGGCGCGTTGACCGAGGCCAGCATCTGGTCTTGTAGACGGGAGGTTCCTGTAACGATTACCACGGAAGAGTAAGGAAAGGTTTTGGCACATGAAGGGGTACTTGGGTCAATCCCAGTTCTCGGGCTAGGGCCGAGGCCCAGCTGTTGGCCGGAGGAGAGACCAGAGCCCTCGCGGCCGCCTGCGGTAGGCAGAGGTCTGGGCCCGAGGCCTGTCGAAGGTCGATGATACAGTCCTTTCCCGCCAGGGTGAGCCAGATCTCTCTGGCGAGTGCGGCCAACACCGGGTCTCTGGTCCTGCCCGTGGCGAGGGTATCCGTCCCCGGTAGGAGGTCGAGGCCGATAATTATCCGGGCGCCCCGTGGGAGACCGGGGGCGAAAGTAGCGCATGCCACGTGGACAGCGCAGGCCTGAAGGTGAGCTGGGGTGGAGGCGAGGACCTTCATATCCGGAGTGGTTGGGTGTGTTCCATACTCCGTGAGCGAGGCCACTGCCACGCCCCCTTTTGCTTGGACTACCCAGAGGTAAGCGTCCGGCCTGCAGGGTAGGACGACCGCGAGGCCGTTATACTTCGCAGCGTAGGCGGCATACCATGCTAGGTCTGCCTTGACTCCTTTTGAGAGGCCTATGAGGCTATTCGGCCTAACTTTCCGGAGAGCCGCCAGGAGGCTATTTGTGAATTTCCTAGCTGGGAGCACGCAGCTGGATACGTGGAGACTGGAGGTGGGGCTTTGATATGGCAGTCTTTAGAGACCATGTCAACGCCAGAGTCTCTACTTCCTTCATTTTTTCTGGTGGGATAGTCACTTGTCCCGCCGCCGCATCTATTGTATATCCTATCCATTCTAGCGCCTGTGTAGGAGGAGTGCATTTGTCCGGGGACAGAGCGAGGTCGAGCCTATCCGCGAGGGCCTTGAAGTCTCGGTAAGCTGCGTGAGCTCCTGACGGGGTCCTTTCATTAAATCTTGTCTACCTATAAGACAACTATATATATAATTCCTATATACCCATTAGTGAACAATCTATAGTTACATACGGCTGCTAGGGGGTGCATGAATTATAAGTTATGTAGCGAGGCTGACGTTTTCGTCCCACTTTCATGTTTTCGTTCCGCTCTGACGCTTTCGTCCCGCTCTGATCACGTGATATGATACGACGTTACTATTGGCTGACGTCGTATTATAACAATGGCCACACCCACAGATGTTAACAAAACAGAGCAATGTGCAAATTTCAATTAAAAATATTGATTTCGCAATAGAATTATATATATTTAAATATAATGATTATAACACTTACCTGAATTGGAGCAGACACGACTACGACATATTTCATAGTTTCAAAATGTAAACAAAGGAAATGGATCAGTAGAAATATATGAAAAAAAACAATGCAAGCACTATATGGGTCAAATTTTCTCAGAATGTACAATCCCATGAATTTAGGTCATTTTGTACATAATCATCCGTGAAAGCTTTAATAATTGATATATTTAAAAACGGTTTTCTGCATCTTATAAAGGACATTCCCAGCTTTAAATTGAGTTTGTGTGACAACTCCTTCATTATGCAATAAATCATGAAAGTACAGAAATGGGTAAAAATGGTAAAAAAAAAACTTTAAAAAAACCAACAATACCAGGTGTTGTGCAATTATAAGTAAAGTTATAGCCTTATTCATCCAGTATTAAGTGAGTGAGCACAGATTGAAAACCACTTACCTGTTTTTATACTTAACCACCTTTCACCCGTGTCACCGAATGTTTTTGTCAATAATACTCGAATACGCTAATATTCACTTCTGCGGTTTTCTACACTTGAAGTATATGTTATTCTGCATATCTTGCCTAAAAATCATAAAGATTCAATCTCTGTGAGGAAGGAATTTGTAAATTTTCCGAAAATACGGAACGGCCGAAACTTTTTGGGGGGAAACCATTCCTTCCACCATAACTTTTGAATTAGCGCGTAAAACCGTTACACCAGCCTTTTGCATCATCCAGCGCCACATGAGGTAAGGCAGACATTTTTTTCTCTTCGAAATATTGACTATTTTTGCTTAATCTGTGTGTTTTATGTTCTGAAATTCGTCCGAAACTTGGTGTATGTACCCTAGAAAGTGGTGAAGTATGTATTTAGTGAATGTTTCTTTGCTTTTTTTGGTATTTCGACATTTTTCAACTTGTGCCCGTTCCTCGCACGTGGTGGTTGGGCGACAAACGGGAGTTTTTCTTTGTCTTTGGGTCGATAGCTTTGAACCTTATCCAAGAAATGGAACGGGCGAAATAATGTCAATGGTTTTATCAAATGTGCTTTTCTTCCTTCCCTGTGCACGGTGTGAAACATGCAGAGGTTTAATAATGTAAAAAACATGTTGCTTTTCACATTTAGATAGCTATTTGGCCTTTGCGGAGATAGGGTTCTGGCCACACAGGTTTGACAAGGTTTCGCCCGTTCGTTTTTTTCAAATTTGATTTTTCAATTGAGCCTTTCACAAATATTTGTCTCTGCATTTCTCAAACTTTGCAACCCACATGTACTTCTTAACATGTTCTATGCGGGAAATAGTTAGATTATATGAATTAAAAGGTTTGGAGTGTATTTAACTCTGATATGGGTTAGACTTACACCCTTTCCGGCGAAACATTTCGGACGTTCCAGCAAAATTCATATCGCCTGCTACAACCTTGCATTTTAACCTATTCTCTCATGCTTAGTATCATTTTGTAGGTAAAACAATGTAGAATATTCGTCTTGTACTTATGTTTGTGAGTTTAGTGAATTTTCTTACATTTTGGGTTCATTTGTAAAGTTTTGGAAATTCCGTTTTGTACAATATGTTCAATATAGCACTGTTACTATGGCATTACGAAGACTAAAATATGTGTGGAGGTGCGCATTATTATACTACACAATAATATAGCACAGTTTTTAAATTTTCTCACTTTTTTTAGGCTTGTTCTATTTGACATTATTTCTCATTTTTTCATGCTCAGACTTAGTGTTTCCATTTCTTTTTTTCAGATTCAGCACTATACATCCCCGCTGTCCTAACCTATATTCCAGGACCCCCAACCCGACCCCAGCAGGATGAGGCCCCTCAAACCCAATAAGGAGTCTGTGCGACAGTGGAGGCAACGTAAGCGTCTCGACCCGGCTTGGCTTCAGAAATAGCGGACGAGGAAGAGGGAATGCCGGGCTTGACTGAAAGCCTCCCAAGATGTGGCTGCGCAGGAGCTGCAGAGGCTTCAGGCCAACAAGAGGAAAGAGAGGTACTGCTCTCGCAGGCAGGAGCAGGCTGCTGCCGCTGCAGCTGCTGCGACAGCCACATCCACGGAGGACCCAGTCGATCCCGTGGAGGAGCCTGCTGTCAATCCCCCCGAGTCCCACTCGGAAGAGAATGTAAGGAATGTTGGCCTCTACAAAACTCTTACGAGTGGGATTCGGAGCAGCAGGCTCCTCAAATCCCCTCTTCCTCCTCCGCCAACCCTCCCTCCACTCTCTCACAGACTCCTCCCCAATCCACCCCTTCCACCTCCACCCCACCCACAGCCAAAAGAAGACGCCCCCCCAAAATTTGATCCCCATCCCCCCCGACCCCCACCTGCTCTGCCTCTATTATACCCCCACCCACAACCAAAAGAAGACATTCCTCCCCAGTCCCTTCCACCTCTTCCACACCCACACCCACATCCAGAAGACGTTGCTCCCCACTCCCTTCAACCTCTTCCTCACCCACACCCACATCCAGAAGACGTTGCTCCCCACTCCCTTCAACCTCTTCCACACCCACACCCACATCCAAAAGAAGACGTTGCTCCCCACTCCCTTCCACCTATTCCACACCCACACCCACAAGAAAAAGCAAAAAAAAAACCAAAAAAAGTTCTTCCTCCCCAGCCCCTTCAACCCCCTGCACCCCCCCTGCCACTGCCCCTGCTACCACCACCCGTGAACCCACCACCCCGGAAGACACAGCCCATGCTACCCCCACCCTTGAACCCACCACCCCTTCCACCGACACACCCCTCCCCTTGGCCTCATCCTGCACCACCAAACCCTTTACCTTCTACCACAAAGCCCCTGCCCCTCCTCCTCCCAAGTCCCCTCCCCCTCGGACCACAGCCGGCAACTCAACACCAGGTTCTGGTGGTTGGACAACCTTAATTGAGTAGTTAGCGTAAGTATTCTATGTTAATGTAGTTTGTAGTCACTTTTTACAATGTACACACATTTAGAATTGTAGATTTATTACACTGTACTGCAGCTGCTACATGATAGGTAGAAATGAATTGGTGTTGGGATAGTGCATCATATTGTTAAGCTGTGTCTACACGTACATGTACATGTATGTGCAATTATAATATTATTATTCTCTTCACTCCAAGGGAACAGATAACAGTGTAAACGTTTACAAGTGTTCATATTGTTCAAGATTGCCGGTGTTGGGAGCATGTTACTTTTAAGATGTATATCGATGTAGATTATCTTTTGATTTCCAGGGCTGTGGTCCGACATTGCTTTGCGAAAATGGCGCCCCAGTAAAAAAGTTGTCTCTGCATAGCCGTGAGTTTTTAATTCAGACATTTCAGCATTCTATGCACGATTTGCATGACATGTATTTGTTAAGCTTTTGCATGGTGTGAATTATATATATACACAAGACATACAGTTTTTCTTCTAATTCAAGAGGTTTCTAATTCATGTATATATATATATATATATATATAAATTATATAGATTATCTGCCCATAAATTATATAGATTAAACTATCAATTAATCATGTATCATTTAACCAAGTAATATTATTTTCAATTAGAGATTATTTCTGGAATGGAAAAACAATAACTTTAAACAATATTTCTGGAAATGAGATAAATAATTATCTACAATTTGTTTAGATGTCAATTGGATTGTAACCTCTTTTCAGATCCCCCTCCACCCCCCGCAGGCCTATAGAGGCCAGTGGCCCTAGAACCCCACGTAAGTCTGCACTTTACTACAAGCTGCGGAAGGCAAAGGCTGCTAGGCTGAGCGTGGAGAGGGAGAATGTGATGCTGAGGGCCAAGCTTCATGGCCTGGAGAAGCGTGTCAGCCAACGACACAGTGCTGTTCCTGTGCCAGAGGGAGCAACAGGGCAGGATGTTGCCTCCGACGTGCTGCCTGACCGGGACCCTGTGCATACAACACCACCAGTGCGCACCCCCACCACACCAACTTCCCAACCTACGCCACCTCTTCCACTCTCAGGTGAGGTGCACAAAGCCAGGATATACGATGTCATCACCGCTGCCATGAAGCGTCTGCGCAGAACGCAGCATCGTAGAGTCCTGGCCAAAATTGTGTCGCCGGTGGAGTTACGCTCGGTACGTGGGCCATCTCGACTAACACCGGATGTGGGCCTGGACCGAAGAACTCTCTCTTCACCGTGGAAGGACAAGTCGGGTATAGCTGCCTTCCACACAACATCTTTGGCTATAGTTGACTTCCTCAAGAGGCCTGAACACTCTATTACTCTTCCGGGGAAGAAAGACACTGTCACTTTGAGGAAGGTTAAGTTTCAGAAAGTGAAGCTGACAGAGTTCCTCCATGTTCTTCATGTGAAGTTCTGAGAAGAATTCCCTCATCTGAGTTTCTTCAGCAGTGTTCGTCGGAAGCACCGCTACATCCTTCTGGTGCACTGCCACAACACTAGTATTTGTCTGTGCGTTAAGCATCAGAACTTTGCTTTGAGGATGAAACCTCTCCATGGACTCGGCCTTCCTCTTCTACCCGACAGCTTTCTCCAGGTTCCATGGGTGGCTGTGGATGCCAAGCTGGACCAGTTGCCAGCTGTCGTTTCCGTGGACATGTGGAAGCGATTGGATGTTGTGTATGGCGATGAAGGCAAGACAACGAAGAAGCTTTGCATCGTTGCACAGACGGAGCCATACGCCACAGCTTCAGGCGAGAACTGAAGTCTGACTTTTCCCTGATGGAGAGCCACGTCAGGAGAGTGTACGCCCAGTACCAGGCCCTCCGTCGACGTTGCGACAACCTCACTCCGGGGGAGTGTATGGTACAGATGGACTTTGTTGAGAACTGGGTTGTCAGCTACCCTGACGAACCGCAGTCTGTCTACTTCGCAAAGGAGCCGGTAACCGTTCATCCTTTGGTTCTCCACTTCAGGGAAGAGGGAGGTGTCTTTGGCCATCGTTTCTGATGAGCGGAGACATGACTCTGCAGCTGTTTTTTCCTTTATCAAAGTCATCAACAAAGTCCTTTCCAAAGAGGTTCCTGGTATTTCTTGTGTTCACTATGTGACTGATGGCCTGACGTCACAGTACCGGAACAGTGCATGTTTCAGTATCATTGCCAAACACCAGCAGTTCTTCAACTGTGCGGCGACTTGGTTATACTTTGAAGCAGGCCATGGGAAGGGAGCCTGTGACAGGATTGGTGCTGCAGCAAAACGCATGGCCGACTCGACTGTGAAACGCCGCATCTTCATCCACAATGCTGCTGACTTTGCCTGTGCTGGAAACCGTGTTCCCAGTCTTGTCCGGTATTTTCATGTTCCTGTGGAGGACATTCGTCAGGCCGGAGAAGAACTATCTCTCCTCACCACTGCCCAGCCGGTACCTGGTACAATTAAGGCCCATTCCGTGATGTGCTGTGTTCCTGGACACTCCATTGGTCTTCGGGAGACTTTTTGCTATCTTCTGTGTTGTTACTCTTCTTCTGCCTTCATGGGTGGCTGTGAAGGGTGGACTCGTCACATCCTCTTTCAACTTGATCAGCCCGCTTCACCAACAGAGAACTTGCCAGCCAGCAGTGTCTTCTCACCAGCTACAGGGTCATGGCTTGCTGCTGTCTATGATGGCAAGTGGTACATCGGGTAAGTCCTCTACAGTGATGCCGACAGCGCTAAAGTCTTTTTCCTTCAGCCAGGTTGTGACGAAAGATGTCGGAACAATTTCAAGTGGCCTGCGACACCAGACATTATTGATGTGCCCCTTGCAGACATCTTGTGTACAGTACCCAAGCCGGTCTATACTGGGAAAGGACGGAGGGCCCATTTTGAACTCTCACCAGCACAAATAAGTCACATCCAAAGTGTTTTTTCAACTTTTACCTGATTTCTTGTACTTATGGAATGTGGTTTTGCAATTTCTCTCCTGCTTTGTAAGTATAGAGTGGGAAAAAATGTGCTGGAACGGCCGAAATTGTGCAGGGTGGAACGTCCAAAACAAGCTTAACCTTGTGGAGACTGGGCCAATAGAGTAATCAAATTGCTTATGAAGGTGGTAGAAAAATCTAATTAATTCATAATACATATTTTCACATGTTCTGGTACATTTTTCAATTTATCCTTTGCATCTTTCACTTGTTTCTTACTGTGGAAAGTATTGATTTGTGATTTTCAAATTGATTATTCTAAAGATGCCACCTTTTTTCCATTAAATGTTATATTTCTTAGAACTAGGAACCTATGTACAGAGGTACATGTGGATATTTCCTTGTTGAGTAACAAGTTCTTTGCCTCTCTAGGCCACTCTGCCTTTCACAGGCACTGGGTAATGTGTAGAGGAAAGTTTTGGAGGAACGTCCGAAACTAACGTAAGGTCTCAGGTTCTCACCTGGGTGGTGAAGAAAGATGGTCCTTAGCTATCTAAAACCATTTGTTTCATATAGTAGAGACGTTAGGGAGTGTGTTGGTGGGTTTCACTGGTGGTTCTGAGCAATTTAACCTAGTCCTTTGCTCTTTTGAAATTTCAACTTGTCTTTTTTTACGTGGTATTTCCGCCTACCACCACCCAACAGGCTCCTTGTTTTTAAAATAAGTATCTCTTGAAGGTCGAATACATTTCTGAAGTGTACATGTACATGTTTGCTACGAACGTAGCAGTTTTGGTGCCTCTGGATGTAATATTTACTGTGATACATGTGGTTCTGTGTGGACATAGGAAACTGGTCACGGGCGCAAGTTTTGGAGGAACGTCCGAAACTTAAATGGGTTTATTTAACGTACAGCATGGTATAATATTTATACTGATAACTTATGATATTTGCATGCCTGTACAGTAGGGATGTATCGCTTTGTGTAGAAGTATTTATTTTCCAAATTAGATCTCTTATGGCTAGTGTAAACTAATTTTTAAAAAGTTAACTATTTTTTTATGCTTAATATCAACATTTCCAAAATGTGAGCAAAAGTTCTTCATATGAAAGACATGGTAATATTCATAGGACCTTATTGAAATTTGGTATAGCACAAGTTCAGTATTAATTTTATTTTCATTGTGAATCTGGTTTTTGTACTCTGAATAGGAGGAACTAGACAGTATTTCAACTCATAGCATGTTGAAAATATTTCGGACATTCCATAAGAAAAATCAACTTTTACTGTAACAAGTGTAAAAACTGAACTGCTCGGAGAAAGTCAGTATAATTGGTATCCACAAATAGCTGAGATGTTGCTCTAAAGGAAATAAAGGTTCTTTAATTGATTACTTGAAATCTTTTGAATTTTGTTTGTGTTGCCCCAAAAGTCTGAATTGTACATTTTGAGAAAATCTGACCCATATGCATAAATAAACAATATTAAGCACTTATAAATTCAAATTGAATGCTGTGAAAAATGATTAGAGTAATCATAATAGATACGAAAATAAATACAGAAGGTTCAAACTCTCTCCGTGTTCGAATGTACGTTGGGCATCTGCTTTTTCAAAATGGCAGAAGCTGCTACCGTTTTCTAAATAGATCTAGAAGAAACGGACTTATTGATTCCAGAAAATTATCCTGGGGGCGAGAAAAATGAAAAAGACATAGCGGAAGAAATTTGCGATGATTGCGACCCGCTCCATAATTACATTCAGAGTAAGAAAAATGTTGAGTAATTGAGCAAATGGAAATGGATATGCAAGCTGATGTAAATAATATCTACAAGTGGTGTCGTAACAACAGACTATCTGTAAATGCCTCAAAGACAAGAATCATACACTTTGGAACTAAGCAACGGTTGAAAATCTCTAGACCTGTCCAGATTTTTGAAGCCGGTGATAAACTTGATCAGGTAACTTCCTTCGACTACTTAGGGGTAACACTTGATGAGAATTTAAATTTGAAGAAACACCTGGAAAAAACCAAACAGAGAGTGTCGCACAAACTGCACATGCTAACGTACTTACGCAAATACATCAGTAGAGAACAGGCAACCATAATTTATAGACTAAGGTCCTACCTTATATCGAGTACGCAGACGCATTGTACCACAACATCAATGAGTACAGGTCTGTTACTGAAACTACAACGAGCACAAAATCGCGGCTTAAGAGTCTGTAACAGATCAGGCATTGAAACCTCAACAAACTTATTGCACAAAAAGGCTAATATCAACAAGCTTGTAGAACGAAGGGAATCACACTTACTAGCGATAGCACACAATGGATCATTAAAACCTAGATACCTTAATCACGAGGCTAGAGCAACTAGGCTATATGAAGGACCTGTACTAAAAATGAAGGAACAAATTAAGACACAGAAGTACAAATTGTCTACCGAGTTCAAATGTGGCACCCTTTGGAACGTGTTACCAAGTGAACTTAGAAATTACAGGGAAACAAAATCATTTAAGGCGGAACTTAAGAAGAGACTAAAAAGGGCGAGAGAAGATTACTGAAATACAATAAACTTGATAATGTTGATTATCTTAACCTACTTACCTCTTAACATGTTATTGTTTACTAGTGAAAATGTACTTGGGTGTGATTACTGTGTGCCCTTGATTACTTCACTTAATGGTTGTTTGTAATGTTAATTCGCTTATTGGATAAAAAATGAAAACAACTATGATAATGCACAGCGTTTTTCTACTTAGGATTTACTTGGAATCACTAGAGGACCGCCTAGTGTTTTGGCGAGGTGAAATCTTTCAGTCAGAAATAATACTTATTTTTGTCGCATAAGTTGTAACAAGTTTAATTGTTTAATATACTATGTTCATAGCCATGATTGTACGTCCATAAACTGGACAATAGGCTACACGTAACTATGAGCTGGAGCCAGTGGAAGATAGGTAGCCCATGCTACCTAACTGATCACTCCAGGGTAATAAAAACATTAAAAAAAACCAAAAAAACAGCTGTTGTCATGGTAATCCGACCACTTGCCAGAGCGACAACAAGTAGAAATGTTAACTAGAAGGATGGATCCTAGAAGGATGGAAAATTTGGGGTCTTGGTCAATGGACTACAAGGCGAATCTATTGCATTAATTGTAAATTATCATGATGTAATATCATATCCAGAACTATTCTATAAGTTCATTATTATACTCAAGCTATCACATCTTTATTTCGACTGATAGCCATACATGGAAGACCATCCTCAAGATGAATTTTTGTGCAAATGATTAAAAAAATCAACCAACCAATGCCTAGCAATATATTCCTTTTTATGTACTTTTATTCATTTCTGTGATGAGGTTACATCGCAATCTCCAATATAAGTAACATAATTTGGGTTAATGAAAAATTAGATGAGGTGATGAATGAATGAATTATCATTTACAATTCATACTGGTTACACATCAAACAATGTCATCAACTATAAGGACAATAATATAGACTGGTTATACAACAGTTACTATAAATGGTTAAGACTGTTCTTCACAATCACCACAATTCATTTAGCCACTATTATCTTTTTTAAACACCTCTTTAATGGTTACTGTTTAGATCTCTGCAGGCAGCGTATTCCACAACTCTATTCTCCTATAGAGGGGAGACCTTTCATAACTCATTCCTTTGAATTACCTTTCCAAAACCCTAATTTTCCTATCCATCCTGGTCCCTCGCACTCTATGGTCAAGCATGGCGAGGACATCTGATAGTTTAAGTACAGGGGCAAAGGAAAATAGGGTGGTCCTATGTCAAAATGGTTGGGAGGATGGGATGAAACTATGGCTCCCATATCTAAGAAACTGGTTCATGCCCCTAAAGTTGTATTTGATTGGCTGGGGTCCTAGCCAGAGATTAAGTGCCAATGTAAAATATTTCATTCAAAATAAATGAAGCAATTGTTGGTAACTGATACACTTTAAGTTCTGACAAACACATTGAAGTTGGTGTTTACTTAGATAAAGAGAGTACACTCTGTCTGTCTGTCTGTCTGTCCGTAGACCTGCCTATGTCTCTGTCTCTTTCTCCCTGTTTGCCTTATGCCTGATACCGTCCTTGGATATAGATGTTTCACCACCTATAGGCCATTCCCTCGACTGACTACTGAGCAGTTTACAAATGTAATAAGATGGAAATATGATACACTAAAAGATGTGTCCATTAAATGAGAGATCACAATGCCCCCTTCTTATCTATTGGATAGTAGAGGAAGGCTAAACTATCTTTTCGCCCACCCGACATAATTGGGAACCTTCGTACGTACTTGGTAGTGATTCCCTTTTAGTTCCGATTGAAAGCGATAGACGGAAGCATAGTAGGGCGCTTCTCTCACTGCCCACTGAATCGCAGACTTTCGGAATTCCAGAAAGGTTATAAGTTTTGACGTCAATTTTGGGAGTAATAAACCAGCAAATTTAAAGAGAATATAGTGGAAAATAAATCTAACAGAAACACATGTTTTATAACTAAGCTGTGACTGGAAAAATGGTTCCCTCCCTTGTTTCCATAGCATTGATGCCAACCTTCTTGATAGCTCTGTCGAGTTGTTCTTTGAATATTTGAAGGTGTAACAACACTAATAATTTTGACCAGGAGAAAGTGATCAGATTGTTACATATTTCCCTATGCCATAGTGCAGTTAAATATTCTGCAGCCATACAGAATTTGTGATTTTTGAGATCGCCGATCGCCGCACTCAGGGAGGGATATCTCAATGTTTGTTGATACCAGAACACAGGGAAAGCCTTGTCTTAGAGGGTAGAATGACATCACACTAATGTGGTTTATGAACGACGCGGCCATGTCTTAAGTATGAATGTATGCTTCAGACAGACCCCATGAAATACCTGTGAATGTATCTACAGCAAGTGATTCATATTAGGTCTATATGCAATTACAAAATGTCGCGTCCTTTTAGCTTGATGCATGGTCGGCCAATTCAAGGCCTAGTACCACGGGCGTTGTTCTGAGCAGAATACAAATTAGGACCGAAAGAGGCCAGAAGAAATTCGTTTCTGAGACGGAAATCCATTTGCTCTAATGGAATAGGTTTCTATACTGGTTGCCTTAAGGTTCTTACTAGTGATTTGAGGGAGTAATTCGGCCCGAAGTCCGTTTCGATAATTAGTATTGTAAGCGTCACGGCCCAGCCCGGCCCCATTCGTGTACGGCCTGACAGTAGTCTCAAGACCACAATTACGAGTTCAAGGTCTACGACCAACAAGGTCCTCCATCGTGGAGCATTGAACTCATTGATCTCCTGCCAACCAATATCTAGACAGGCTGGACTGACCTCAGACAGCTTGGATATATCCACTTTTTAAAAATTGTTAAGTCGCCAATTGTTAAGTCGGTATCGAAATTGGCCAGTCGTCAATGAAAACAGAAAGTTCTCGCATGAGGAGTAGGGTGAGATAACTATCTCACCCCTGGTAAATTTTTTCCATAGGCTTAACATTGGGAACTCGTTCTCCATACCTGTAAGTGAACTACAGTTTGTTCTCTATGGCCAAATCCATTCTCCATGGTCTATGACGTCATCAACCAGGGGTGTCAGAACATTTTGAAAGTGGGGGGACGAATTGAAAAGTTGCTGACTTTTTTCTTGGTGTGAAGTCAGACATATTGGCATGTTCCACTGGATTTACCGTAAATCTGCAAAAACTCTATGAAAAGTCAGGTCTTAGGCTTCATTACACGGGAAAAAGTCAGAGTGAAAAGATAAGGCTAAGCCATAGTTGCATGCTAAAAAGTTAGATTTTGACATTTTACAGATTGAGTTAAAGTTGAAGGTGCTGACCTTTTAGGGGCTGGCAAATATAATCCTGACTCCAGGGGCTGTCAGTTGTCTCAATATGTCGCCTAATAGCACAGCACTGCGCCCTCAGGCTTATTTATCGATACTCTGGACGACATATTCAGGAAAGTTGCTACGGGAGACTTAGAGCAAGTGGAGGCAGAAAACCAAAATCTACTTACATTTGATTTAGTCATCGGTGAGTTAATCTTCGGGGAAAATCTGGAGTCTGGGAGCGAGTTAAACGTTGATGGATTGAAAATTAAATGATTGAAATGAAGTTTAATTATAATCAACCCATGAAACCTTGAAGTCACGGGGTGTCTGGGCTTAGAAACTCGTCGCAGGTGATGTATATTCAGTATTAGTCATCGCTCAAGAACAATCCATTATAAAAAAAATTGGGTTTGGTATTTTAACTAGTGACGTGGAGGGTCCAGACACCCCGTGACCTCAAGGTTGATTTTAATTAAACTTCATTTTAATTGTTTAATTTCAAATCGAACCCACATGACCTTCAGAGGTCATGGTGGTGTCAGGGCTATTTTAACTCACTCGATAATGGATTGGTTCTTACCAAAGTAGATCAAAAATTGGTATTGATAAGCCTATAACCCAATATAAATCTTCAAGAAAAATTTCAAGATTTTGAACAGCCTTAGGAATGTTGAACTATACAAGGAATCTAAATCGCTAACGAAAATTTAATTTTTTGCCAACCTTGACTCTACTCCACATGTATTGGGTTGAACTTTGTACCTACGCTAAGAGGACACTCTAAGTGTTCATATTTATGTTGCTTGATTGTTCGTTGGTAACTAATGTGTCTGCTGTATAGTGTACTTGGTGCTCAGATACTACTTTGCGAAAGTTATCATGGTTTATGTTTCCTGCGATATGTGGACTTGCAAACGAACTTATGGCTTAGCCAAGAAAAAGAATTGCTTCGCCAATTGAGGATTTGCCACTTTACTGGGTGTTTAATGTTGTTTCTCTATAACAACATACACAAGCTTATTGTATACTTTAAATTGAACCCAATAAAGAAATTGATTTTTTTTTTAAAATCCATTGCCGGGACTGCAAGTACCACAAACAGGCCTTAGCTAGCCAGGTATAGACCTTAAAGGAGTCACAGCTTGGACACAGAAGTACAAGGTACAACTGCGAGTCAAGAAAATACCAATATATTCATAGATTGGAGAAGCTTATATACAATTCACAGGGGGCAGCTTGCTACAAGTTAAGCGTGTACGCTCTGCAATATATAATTGGTTATTGAGCCAACAGGCGATATGGGATGACCAGGCTTATTCTGGTCGGCCGCACATGCCAATGAGGGCGCTCCTGACACTAACATCTCAGAGTGTCATTGTTGGAACACCCTGCCACCATGTGGGCAAGTTAAGTACTCGAGGAAGCAATAATTCATTACATGGTGGTCGTACTATGAACATCAGGATAGGAGGGAATTGCTACAAAATTCAATCGATTTTGTTAATAATGAATACGGACACTTTTGATGATTAATCTCTTTGCAGAGAAACCAGTATACTTCGTCATGATAGGGATGTAGAGACCATAACTTTTGCATGTCAATAACTGCGACTATACCTTTCTTTTCTGTTCCGGGAATAGTGTAGGGGAGATAGTGAGAGTCAGTCCTGGTTGGGCGATTGTGCTGTTCTTGGCATGGCAGGTCATATCCTCCTTGCGTCCATGTCGGTCACTTGTTCAGCTTCTGTGAGGATGGGGTGGCTGGGAGCTGACAACCAGCTGACCGTCCGTATGGCTTCCCTTGTGGCAGGCTGCGCGCCAACGCTATCGCGACCTGGTGTCAGCTGTTGGTGTAGTCATGAACAATGAGAGTATACTTGTACCAGCTCAACATCTCGAGGTTGTGCTCACTACTGCTGTATGCATTACTGCTTTCCTCACAAACTCGGAAATAAAGCCAGGAAAACACTGCTTCCAACACACTCTCAAATGGCTACGATGAAGATGGGTATCCACTGCTTACAACACACTGTTGGAAGGGCTGTGTCACTGTATCGGAATGGGTTTTGCGGAAATAAAAAAGTAACCATGGTACCAACACATGGTATAACATACCTTACGACAAGCCCCCCGACACAAAATCAAGCGTTGACATTTTTTATGTTGGAGTGTGTTGTAAGCCTTGTCTGATAGTGTGTTACACTCTTAAATGTACTAAAAACTCACAACTGTAACAACCCTTAAATGTGATAACATTTAAACCATATTTGTTATAAACTCCCTTAAATGTGATAACACCTTCCTTACATGCAATAACCTCGTCAACCTTATTTGTGATACAAAGTCACCCTGAAATATAATAAACCTAGCGACCAAAAATGTAATAGACTCCTCCCTTATTTGTAATAAAGATCAGTGTTCGGTAAAAAACAGTAAAAAAAATTTAAAACACAAACTTTTCCCTAAGCTTAACCCATTACTTAACTTGAAATAACGCTATGAGTAAATGATATTTGTATCCACCATTAGAAACATTTGATTCTTTTTCAGAGTAAAAATCACCCTGCTGCCCCAATGCAAGTATAAACAGTTTAGTTATTTGAGATGTACTGTATTCTACATGACTGATCTTTATTACAAATTAGGGAGCGTTTATTACACTACACAAAAAACACCATTTTACATATGTATGCACACCAGGTATGATTTTGCTTATACAAGGTTGACCTATTTTCTGTTGTGTATACGACTTATCTATTGGCATATACATGTCCATGTTGCAGTCATATATACCTCATATATACGCCTGATTCTGTTGTATTGACGCGACTATCGAATGATTCCGACCTCTGCCACTTGGGGACACCACTAAAGTATTCATTTGCCATTAGTCATTAAGTCCTTGGTAAATGGAAAATCCAATGTTATATTGTTAATTTTGATTATGAAATTGTTCTAAAACCCTAGTTATTATCTTTTCAGTAAATACATATAATAAACCCACCTTCTTTGGTTTTTTAAACGTTTATCTAATAGATTTTACTTTCAAATACCACTCTCCTGAAGTCATACTTCGGGTACTGTATATATAACACAAGGTCTGATTAGAGGGGGAGGCGGGGAACAGGCGGGCCAACATTGGGTCGGGTGCTCGGGGTCGGGTGCTCGGGTTTGGGTCGGAGTCGGGAGTGAGGACTTCAATGTTGGTGCAGGCGCACATAGAAGGCAGCTGCTTAGGCGGCTGTGAGGGTGGCTGAGAGGGAAGCAGCCCTCGGGCATTGAACAATCTGTAATCGGATGTAATTTGCCATTACTTTTTATTACAGCCCCTAAGGCGTGTACGCATTTAGGCTTCTCAACTGCGAAAGCTACTTTACCCTCCAACAATTCGTTATTTAATATATCAGACATCTCTCCATACCAAGGATTCGCTAATATAGACTTGTAATTTGGAGTTTCATAAGAAGTATTTATGTCAGCATCAACAATGTTAAAACCGTATCTGATACCATTCCAGATGTATTCACGTTCACTTTTTGACAATCTACAAATAACATTATCAAATTTTAAAAATTTATAAAATCGACAAGGTAGTAACTGTGCTCTATGGCCACCGATAAAATGTACACAATCACAAATATCACCAAAACATTTATCCATTGTGTTTAAGGCTGTGAGATCCAAAAATTCAAATTGAAAATCGACACTTGGATTAACCGGGTTATCAACTCATGCCTCAAACGAGGCCTCAAAGACTTTGTTTTCCAGATTTACTGATACATAGCTATTTTCAAATTCAACGAATTTGTTATCAAAACCTTCAACACTGTATAGTTTAACGAATTCATTACCAACCGATAAATTAGGTTCATCTTGAGCAATTTCCAACAAATCCCCCTCCACCGGTGCGTAATCCTGAGTAACCGTTTCAGATTCAAAAGCGAGATCAAGATTGACGTCATTACCGTTAGCGGTCTGACCTTGAGTATTAATAGATTCAAAACGATAAAAAGTATCAATATCATCAGCTTTGTGGTTACTCGTCGCTAAGCATCATTTTTGACCCTGTTTCTTCGCTGTACATGCAAAATAACCATGGTTATTTGAGGAACACCCAGACCACTGGTGGCGATACTTACAATTGGAGAAATGGCAGCCATTTTCCGACTTATTGTAAGCATCACATGTGTGAATTATCATTGATTTAGTACTCGAAACTTTACTTTTTGCATTTCTAGCACTGATAGTTCCGTCATAAGATAGATATTTCATTATCTCGCAAGCTTCTACTTTATCAAAGGCATTGATTCCCGACTTATTAGCACGGTTTTTAACAGATGAATCGTAGCGAATTAAGGTATCACAGTGGAAAACTTTCGTCCTGACTTTCTCGGCTAACAATTCTGATGTTCTAAAAAACCTGAGACATCTTTCCCTTTTTCCAACAAAGACTTCATGAGTTTCAAATTTACCAGCGATAAAGTTTCAAGTTTAAAACTTTTTCATCCTTTTCTAAGTAATTAGATTTATCATATTTACCAACACGCTGTTTTCTTTTTTCTCTGCTTTGCGATCTTGAGGAGTCTGTTGAACAAGAACTTCACTTGAGTCTGACGAGGAAGAAGAATTTCTCGATTTCTTATTTTCACGAATCTTCGAGCGAGTTTTTCTGGGTTTTTCCTTATTTCCCGTACTCGTAGTCGCTGAAACCATCTTCAAAATAGTAGAGATCGACGCCTCCAGAGTTTTCAGTCGTTGATCTGTGTTTTCATCCTTCTCGTCCATCTTTGATCCGGCGATACCCGCATGGTCCGATGCCCTCGAGCAGCTCTCCTGTCGGCCATCCTCGCGAGTTGAAGGTGTCGCCACAGATTCCGCAATTTTAGAGGATAAATCCCCTAAAATACCTGTGAAAGTCTCCGCTGGAGAACTTTCTACACGTTTGCCCAACAAATTCTTTTGCGAATTCTCCAACATTTTTCTTGTACGACCCATGATTGGGTAGAAAAAAACGAATAATTTCAGCGAGATTAAAAAATGTGTTACAGGTAAGACAACAGCAAGCGGAATGACCGTTTGGGGGAACCTGGTTACCATGGTACCCCCGGCTACCGCATCTATTACGCAATAACTACCTGGAAAACAACTATGACGAGGGTAGTGATCCACCTGTAAACTCCGAGGTGAATTAAATGGTTGATTTCCATTGGCTTAATTTATATTTATATAAACGAGGTTATATAGTTATTATCGTTAAACTGGATGAGGTTTAATCTTGGCCACCGTATTCCACGACTGGAGTTTGGCAAAGTGACTTCATGAGGCGAAGCCGAGTGAAGTCCAGAGCCAAAACCGTGGAATGCGGTGGCCAAGATTAAAACGAATCAGGTTTTGATTTTATCCTACCCCGTCTCCTCAATTTTGGAATATTACATGATAACAATGCTGTATGCCACTAGTGGCATATAAAACTCTGTATGCCAGTCAGCGTGGCATACGGAAACCGAATGTTAAGCCTATGGGATTTTATATTAGGGGTAGGATAAATATATATATATGGATTGAATACAGCCAAAGTGTATTCGACTATAAATGATACTAGCACCATCTACAGGTATACCATGTTCTACATCATGCAGGTGGCTCCACCACGGCCAGGTGGGAAATCAACACCTCTCACCTGTCTCATTCACCTGTGATTTTTTTCACCAAGCACACATACCTGCCAGAATGTGCTTTCCACTTGTTGCGCTTTTGGCCTTTGTGGTGTGTAGTGTATGTCACATAAAGTACGATGGGCGTACTTCCAAAGTTTGTCCGAGATTCCAGGGTCTGTTCAACGTCTAAATGAGCTAGACAGAAGTCTGAAGGAATTTGTTGAAGGACAGGACTATTTACAGGATGGAGACTGCGATGAGGAAGGTGCTACCAGCAGTGGCACATCAAAAGACAAATTGCCTCAGAGCGACGCCGGGGTAATTGAAAAGTTGCTTGCAGAAAATCGTGGATATCGTCAAGAAGTACAATCTTTACGTTTGGAAATGGGAAATTTAACCAAAATGATGGCGGATATATGACTCAGTAAAAATGGCCAGAAAAAATGGCAGATCACGGCCCGTGACTCAGGTGCCGGCGACCCACACGGAGACCCAGGTGCAGGCGAGTACAAGTCAGCAGTCTGTTCCACCAGTGCAGGCTGGGGTCACACAGTCTCATAGCGCGGGCCCATGTACGGAGTCCAGTGGAGCGATTTTCTCAAGTCTATGGTGCATCGTCTACAGCATAGTCAGGTGTACAGGGGATACCGGTAGAACACGTCCACACATGCCAAGGCAGGACCGAGAAATGCCGTAATTGTGTCGTATATTGTCTTGAAGATCACTTACCATGTGATTCTTCAAAGCCTACCCTCGATCAAGTCATGAGTGCCAGCATGTCTCTCATGCGATCAATGATAGCCCACGGTGTGGACGTTGCTAATTATGCGTAGACTGTTCCTTATGGCTCAGGCTCTCATTGATCGATCTAGCGTGTAGATAGAAGGTCAAAGTTTTAGGATCCACAAGTTTTGTATATGGTGATGCGTATTTAGCAGCAAAATATTTAAATGTGCATATCTAAAAGCGACTGAAAACGAAGATTCTCAAACGGCATGCAAAATAAAACTGGCGGATGATGTATACGAGGCCGAATGGCTTGCCAAAGCCATCACCACTGAAAAGCAGTGGGAAGATTCAAAATTTGAAACAATGAAAAACGTGGTGTTGATGAAATTCAAACAGAATGATGTAATAAGGGAGATGCTGATAAACACTCAGGGTAGTATTTACGAGGCGACAACAAAGAAGATATGGGGATGTGGCTTCACGTTAGCTGAAAGTACCAAGACAAACAAACGATCCGGTACGGGTAACGTCCATGAAGCAGTACTTCATGGATGATGCTGAGTAAGCATGGCGACACATTTCTGGGAGAAACAAGGAAAGAATGTAGAATGGTCTAAATGGAAGCGGGCACCCAGAAACGTGATTTTCCGTTAGTAGGGGGAAGAAACTTACTAAGTTGCAACAGTCTATGGGGGCCGCCACACTAGAACAAGTGTTAGTTCACGTGCATCACCACCTCACACAATATCCCTGGGACAATGTTTATGTACTCGCAGGAGTAAATAACATAACAACACGTGAAAACAAGGTGTTTATGTTCAACTAGGAGTTCGAGGAACAGTTAGTCAGACATCTTCAAATCTTTCTCGAGGTGGGTCTAAACTGGTTAGACCACTACCATCACTGCACGAAACCTACTGCTTTACATATGTATCCGAAACGTGTCTAACAGTAGGATTTTGCGTCTAGAAGTTCGACCTGTTATCCATCTCGTAGATGCCTTATCTAGTGGCGTATATACATGTCCATGGTGCGGTCTTATAAAAGTCATGTATATACGCCTGATTCCGTTGTATATACACCACCATCCAATAGTTCCGATCTTTACAACTTGGGGACACTACTGGTAGCATATTTCATTTTCCATTAACCATCCAAGTCTGTATTATATGAAAAATACAATCTTGAATTACCAATTTATTTGATAAAACATTTATAAAACTGGATTGAGTATAAATTGATTAATTACACCTAATAAACCCTGTATTTATTTATTTTTTACCGTTTTTCTAATAGATTTGACTTTAAAACACCATGCCTATGTGTGGTCAGTCTTGGCCTAGCATATAAGGACCCTCTTCAAGGTTATAGCTGACTACTGAAATCATCTTACCCCCGTGTGAATGCGGCCGCACACGTGTGAATGCGGCCGCACACGTATGAATGCGGCCGCACACGTGTGAATGGGGCTGCACATGTGTACCCGGCCCCCACCCGACACCATAACACCTCGCGGCGGGCAGCGGCAGGCAGCGGCCGGCATGGGCGGGCATGGGCGGGCGGTGGGGGGTGGGGGAGGGTTTCCCACTGAGTCAACCTGTACAAACGGCACTGGCGGCTGGCGGCGGGCGGTGGGCGGTGGGCAGCGGGCAGCGGGGGGCTTCTCACTGAGGCTGGCTGGGGGTGACGTGGGGTGGTGGGGGGGGGAGTCGGGGGGTGACGGGGGGTGGCAGGAGACGGGGGTCGGCGGGTCTAAAAACAACAACGCGCATGGTAGAGGTAGTGGACTTTTTAAATTTTTGGTACACATACACATACGCCTTGTGTATATATATCGCGCAGAGCATGTTTTATCTTGGATACGCCAGGCGTGAAATACAGCCAAGTCACGCGCATCTACATATGGAAACTGTCTCGTAGATGCCCGAAACGCAGACGCGGATAAGAGGTGTATACAAATGTAAACAAGGCCCTATACAGCCGATACATGCGTTATCACGATGGCGTATATATATGTAAAATGGTTGTTTTCATGCAGTGCATGCTCTAGCCAAAGTGATAATCTGTCCGTTGACAGGTTTAGCTCTAAACAAGTGGGCAGGTAACGCAACAGAAGGTCGTCAAGCGATGGTCAACAACACGGTGATCAAGTTCAATCAAACGATTGAACAAGAGAATGAAGACAGAGGGCTGGCAACTCTGTGGTTTGCTAAACAAGTACATGAGTGCTTTACTCATGACTATGACTGGTAGTACGACACGGCTTACACCCAAAGGACACTCTTGTTGACTGTTGGATTAATGAACTTTTGCACTGCTTCAAACTCAATTCACTACCGGAAGCACATACCTGAAAAAGGTGTTGTAAACTGATTTATTTGGACATAAGGGGTTAGTAAATGAAATTTAATTATAAACTTTATAACCTAACATTGGCTCTCCGGTAAATTGTGGTCTGTCAACCTGTTAAGAACAAATTTGGTCATCAGATATGCTGTCAATGTATCCGCATGGAATCACCAACGTGGGTTTAAATGTAAACATTTTAAGATCTTGATGGGTTTTAAGGGAAAGGGTTTCCTTTTTCATTGTATGGCTGCCTTTCCGCCAACAGGTAGGCACCATTTTTAAGTTACAGTTTTGTTATTTATTAAGTTTTGAATAGTAAGTGCATTTTATAAGTGACATTTATATCATCACATGGTGAGCACATGTGTACACATGTTATGTGTGATGTTAGGTTGTGTAACATGGTGTACTGTCCTGTTTCGTCAATACTCTATTCTCTGCTATCTTTCACTGTCTTACTTACGTTATAAATGTATTCATGTTCTGTGCCGAAATGTAAAAACGCCCTATTAATGGGTGAATGTTGACTGATTACTGAATAAAAAATAAAAAAAATAAAAAGATCACCGCGGCTTCATATGGAAACCTACACATTGAGAGCAAGGATATTCTTCTGTTATCTCGTGAAATAAGTCTTCATGGAGCAACATGAGAGGTTGATTAGTAAATTCATGTTGATTAGTAAATTCATAATCCTGTACTATTTTCTATTATGTCAGACCTAAACAGTATAATGACCATAACTTGGGGGTTCAAGTTTCCCCCTGCAGTCTCATGAGTATTAACAACATTCCAAGGAAGATCTTATAGACATTTTGACTTGGATGTATTCGCAAGTAAATTAAAAGCTGCAAACTGGAATAAATTTTGGAGGGAAACTGATGTAAACAATGCTTGGACTTATATGTATGAAATTTTAAATTGGAACTGGATATCTTATTAGCAATTAAAGAGTTTATGGTAAAGAATAGTAAGGAACCATGGTTAAATTATGAAATACTCATTAAGGATAAAGATCATGCTATGAAAAAGGCACACAGAACAGATCTTCCAAATGAATGTGAAAGAAGTTATAAAGTTGATTAAAAAAAATATCAGCTCACGGAAAGCATCTAGGATACCCTTTATTACTGCCAAATATATGAAGATTGCGTTATTAGCTGTGCCAGACCAGGTGACTCATTTATTAAATCTGTGTTTTGCTACAAACAGAATGCTTAATGACTGGAAAAAAAGCAACTGTGATACCCTTAATCAAACAAAAGGGGGGCAGATCTGTCTCAAATCTGAGACCTGTTTCGTTGCTTTCCCTCATGAGCAAACTGATCGAGCGTATTGTACATAGTAATTTATCATCATTTTTTTTATATGCATATTGTGTTGACAGATTTTCAGGGTGGTTTCAGGGCGGGGCACTCCACAACGGATACAGCGGTCAAATTAACTGAAAATATTTTAAAGGGTCTGAATAATGGAAAACTTTCAATAGCTACATTTAGAGACCAATCTAAAGCTTTTGACACTGTAAATCATGATATTCTCTTGAATAAATTGGAACTCTAAGGGATTAGGGGAAATACTTTGTCATGGATTAGGAATTATTTACAAAAACGTATAAAAAAACTTGTAGAAATTATCTTGTGAACATGGGAAATTATCTTGTGAAGAGAAAATTGTTTATGGAGTGCCCCCGGGGTCAATACTCGGCCCATTGTTTTTTCTCACATACGTGAACAACATGCCCAATATGGTGGCAGACGACAGTGTGCGGTTATATGCGGACGACACAGTAGTGCTTGTCCAAGGTGACTGTATCAAGGACATGTCGGTAATAATGCACTTAAGGTTAGACAGCATTGCTAAATGATGTTGTGAAAACCAATTCACTATAAACGAGAAAAAAAAACCAAATGTATGTTTTGTGGAATGCGTCAGAGGGTAAATAGACAAAACCAGCTGAACATTGTAATGAATAATACAGTAATTGAAAGAGTATCTTATCATAAATACCTGAATTTTAGACAGCTGAATTTTAACAAACATATTGAGAACAGCTTGAAGATATAAGGTATATCTACTGACTAAAGTGAGACGGCTTATTGATGCAAGCATGGCCTTTATACATTACAAATCGCTTGTCACACTACGAGTAGCTCTTAAAACAGCACCTACTTAAGACATAGTATAACTTCATAGAAATGCAAAGATTCCAATGCTTGGGGAAAGGAGAAAAAGATCATTTACTAAACTATTTGTTTATGTGTAAGAATACTGCCGAGCTACTCCAAACACCCAATGTGAATACACGAGCGGCATCCGGGGTTTTATTTAAAGTGCAAAGACCCAAATTGAAAGATTTAAATCAAGTGTACTGTAGGTTGGCTGGGGGTGTCGTAGGTTGAAATCATCACATAGACAGTTAGGTGAGTATAACAATTTTAAGAATACAATTAAGAAAGTTACCCTAAGTGAATTAATGAAGGTGCAGAGGAACTAGTGTTGGCCCACCCTGAACCACTTTTTTACTTTATTTTTTTAATCTACTTTTTTACTTTTATTTCTAATCTACTCTATTCTTGTTGTTCAGTTATTATGTGAGTTGCAGGAACCCCTGTTCATCTGTAAATTGCCCATGGACTTAAGCATTGACCTGCGAGCTTACGGAGCAGCACTATTATATTGATCTATATACTCTGTGTTTAAAGTTAAGTAAGTGACATGGTCACTATAAGTGTTATGTATACCATCAAATTTTGTACTATGGGTGTACCAAAAATACTGTGAGGGCACTCATACCCGCGCAAGCTGACTTCCTTGCAGTTTAAATACACTATTAAAAAAACAAAAAACAAAAATCCCTACCACTACAACCTTTGTGACGAGGGCGGCGGCGAGGGTGGCTTCGAGGGAGGCGGCTGCTGGGCAGCTGGAGCCACGGCTTGGCAGCCAGGTAGCTGGGCAACTTGACGGCCGGGTAAACCTTTGTCATCTTTTATCTATAAACATATATACGTCAAACATAACAAGTATATGACCAGTGTATATATATCACGCACAGTATATTACTTTCTATCCACATTTTGCGGCAAATACAGCCACTACGCTTCCATGAACAAGGAAATACATAGTTGTATATGCCATATTCACTGGTACACAATATGGACGCATATATATATATATATATAGATATATATATAGGCCACTCAAAACAAATTTGTTTCTCATCACCAAGCCATGAAAAATATGACGAGGGCGTTTTTTTGTTGTTGTTTTTTTACTTTTTTTTTGCTGGATCAGAGATGGCTTTTGAAGTGTCATAATATGGACTTCAGACTTATTTAGGTCATATCATGCACTCTCACTCTAAGCTCCTAATATCTCACTCATTTTACTGTATGTAATTGTCTTTGTATCAGATGTTAATTATTATTGTAAGCAGCCACCCCAGGTAAGTGGACACCCCACATTAATGGACAGTTATTTCGGTACAAAAAGTCATTGAACCTTATGTAAGCGGTCACTTCAGAGAGACGCCTTATCAAATATATGCCTGTGTGGAGACAACACTCCAGATTATCTTGATTCTTAGTTTATCGTGTGTATTGCCTGGTGTCTGATTGTCTAGACACCAGTCTACCGGCCTGCGTAGGCTACTGTAGGTGGCAGGCAGGGAGTTGGTTTTTTTTTAGATAGAGTTTTTATTGGGGTACTTGTATTTGTTACAAATCACCGAATTCGGCATCAGTGCCGTTCTTCCATCCATGGCGTCTGTGGGGTCGCTGTGTGATTATAACAGTTTATCTCACCCCCTGTTATTGTTTCCCCATAGAGTTAAAATTAGAAGGAATCCAGCATGCCATGCCATCTGGGTCTCTGAAAACCTTACAGATGAGACAAGAAAACATCGCCAGACTCTCAGAAATGTTCAGGAATATGCCATTGACAAACGGACAAACGGACAAACACAAAAACTTTATCTATTTTCAAGGAAAAAAATCACCCTTGTCTAACTTCTACCAGGTGAAATTTGAGATAGACAAGCAATGCCACCCCTCAGCTGAACAGGCCTACACACATCTCAAGGCCCTAGAAGCAGGTGACCTACAAACAGCTAAGCAAGTGCTTCAACAGTCTGACCCATATGCAATCAAAATCATTGGGAATAGTATAATGACACCACCCCCCACCCCACCCACTTGGATAGAAAGGCCTATGGAAGTCATGAAAAAGGTTGTTATGGCCAAGTTTGTGCAAAATTAAGGGATGACTAAAGACTAATTGCCACCAAAGAGCATACTCTAGTGGAAGCTAAACATAACATATTTTGGGCAGCGGGGAAGAAGTTGTCTGGTTTCCGTAGCCAACTTCACTGGCACCAACAACTTGGGGAAGCAGCTTGGGATGGCAATACGCTCTACTCTAGCAGACAAAACAGAGTGAATTGACAGGAAACTGACTAAACCCCAGGTGACACAATACGCCGAACGGCAAGTCATATCATAGAGCTTGAACTCCACCAACCAGGAAAGCAGTAAATCTTCATGTCAGGGGTGAATGATATCACAATTAAAAACAAGGGTCACTTAAGAGTGTTTCATAAATCAACTGAGGAATTAGAGTACGAACTTGCTGAAAAATACTATGAAGTATAACACAAACGTTATTTATGCACAGCTAGTGGGCATCTATAGACTTCATCACCTACACAGGATACGGACTAAAATCTCAACAGGATATAATTGATCAAGCTGTGAAAAGAGTAAACAACCGTTTACAAATCGATGAGAGCAGAAACAATGCTACACATTGGACGGAAGGTTTCATCTATCCAAATCGTAAGTAGAAAGATGTGGTGAAGTATGATTTTCTTCCTGGAGGGCTTCACCCAGGCCCATACTTGATGAGAGGCTAGGCAAAGAATATTGTAAAAGCAGTACAAGCTAATAACGTTTTCTACTACTGAGAAGGACTTAATGACATCTCACTTTACTGAGAAGGGCTTAATAACATCTCTCTTTAGAGAACTTCAAAGTTATTGATACCAGATTGAACAAAAATTTTTAAATACTTTATACTTCCTAGCATGTTACAAATAACAAGTCTAATCTTTATTTCAGAGGGGGCAAATAATGCCTACTATATGAAAAAACGTATCTGAATCATGAAAATATTATGTGCTGTACATTGATTTCGACAAACAATTTGCTGGATCTTAATTTTAAGAAGGCCTGCACATCTATAGGCTATGCAGTTCACTTATAATTGATAGCTAAATGCCAATGGCAGGAAAGCACAATAGCTGCATTTAAGAAGACAAATATAGGTTAAGTATGTGTTCCATATAGATTTTGACAAACCATTTTCTGGATGTTTATCATAAGATAATAATGCCTGTACATCTTTTAGCATATGCATTTCACTTATGATGAATATTACAGGTTGATGTTTAAAATTTCAAATATAGGATTAAGGGTCATAGTTACATAGTTACATGTTCAGAAAAGTAGGAGTGAAATACACCAGGGTAATTCAAAAACTGAGATTATCCCAAATTTCTCTAGGCCTGATCAGGGGATCTGTGGTTGTATGTAACACTAGAGAATAAATGTATAGCTAACCTAATACCAGCGGTTCCGCGGTAGTGTTAGATAATTATTTTCCCCTTCCCTGTTTGAAGGTGACTAAAGCCAATTTGATTTCTCTATGGGTTCTTCATATTTACCTGGCGGTTCCGTGGGTGAGTGATCATGTACTGGGAAAAAATAGTTTCTTAAAGAAAGGTAACCAGTGGTTCTAAAATCACAATCAAATTGTATTTAGAACAGGGGTGTGCAAAGAGAGTTAACCAGCGGTTCCGTAGTTAGAAATAAGACTAGAATTATTTCAAGTACAGGTATCCATTGGTTACTCGGTCAAAAGTTGTTTACTAAACACAGGTAACCAGCGGTTCCGCTGTTGCAAACAATATACAATTTTGCAGCTCCTCTATCAGGCACGCCCAAGCCAAAAAGTAACAACAATCAGTGGTTCATGTTTGCATATTGCAAATATTAATGTTTAGATATGTACATAAATTCCAGGAACGTCATATCCCCAAGCTTACCTAAAAATGACCATCCATCTTGTAACTCGCAAGTAAGTCCCATTGTCTGAAGGCAGCCGTTCGACGCCGGAAGATACATAACCATAACCATAAGAACTAGTCTAACAATGAAGAACAAAAATGCCAATAAGGATGATGTGATAATGGCCCCCAGCCTAATACCCCAGTGGCAGCAGTATATTCACACATGATAGATTGCAATACATTCCTTGTGATATATGTAAGTGTTGTCCTGTGTATTTATGTTCCTTATATGTACAAGGTGGTGATACTGCAGATGGTAAAGGGGTGGGATTCTAAAAAGGAAGGAGAGATAACAGAATTTTCATGGAATGTAAAGATTGGAAAGAGAAAAAACTTTTACAAATGGTACACAATGATAGGAAATAGATTACGATTTGGATGCATCAATGTAAATGGGTTAGGGGAGCATATCAAGAGAAGAAGAAGAATGTTCAAAGAGATAAAAACAAGTTCTGATATATGCGACACATGCGACAGAGGCCACACAATATTTGTGGGGAAAGGAGTGGGGAGGTGAATTTATCACATCCAATGGCCTTTCAAACTCTAGAGATGTGGAAATATTATTCTCAAAACAACTAGAATACAGCATACTTAACATGTTTAACAATGATGAAGGTCGTTATATTGGAATGCAGAACAAGAGTTCAAAATAGGTAATCTATATCCCCAACTCTAACCAAACCAAGAGAACAATTAATAGTCTTGGGAAAATTCGTGGAAGCTCTGAAACCATATTCAGATATTCCATTGATTATAGGAGGGGATTTCAATCTACCCTTAAGTCTTCCCATTGACAGAAAGAATTATAAGGTCCCAATCGTATTAGGAGCGAAATATAGACAGGAACCCCAGACCTTCCTGGACTCATTAGACTTGGTTGAAAGACACCCATCAGCCAGAAGATTCTCCTTCCACAGAGCCAGCCAGGCTTCCAGGATAGATTATTGGTTTATTTCAAATACAATAAAGAAAAATATTGCAGACTGTCGCATGACACATACTACCCTCTCAGATCACTCCTTCTTCAGCATTAGCTTCATCACGTCTCAAGATTTAAGAGGTCCCTCACATTTGAAGTTTAACAACTTGACCCTGGGAAATAGGGAATACACCAGACTTCTAAGTGAAGAACTGGAAAAATGGAAGCTAGAGGTCTGGGATATGGAGCCTAGAGTTAAATGGGACTACATAAAATGTAAGATTAGAAACTGGACCATGAAATATACAGGAATTAAAAACAAAAAGAGGGGGGAAGAAATAGAAGAAAAAAAATGGACACTTCTAGATGAATTGGTACAAGAACAAGATGCTAATAAGGCAGTTAATGATGCAATAGAAACAGTAATACAGGGTCTTAAAGGGAGATTGAGTTTGAAGAAAAAAAGAAAATATTATCATTATTATTTAGAAATAAAACCAACTGGGCAATAAATTGGGAAAACCCCACAAAAGACTTTTGGGGATTAGAAAAGAGAAATCATGACAATAAACAAATCACTCAAATGTATGTTGACACAGATCTTACTACATCTGACTCTAAAGAAATACTAGATAGCATTCATGCCCTTTATAAGGAATTATATACAAAGGAAGAAGAGGTATCATTATTTGAAAATATTCCTGAAACATAAAACAACATTTCTAAACTATCAAGAGAAGATAAAACAATCCTAGGTAGGGGTATTGACATGAAAGAAATAGAAAATGCATTACAGAAGCTTAACAACAATAAGTGTCCTGGGTCAGATGGGTTGGCCCCAGAATTTTATAAGTATTTCTGGAGAGACATTAAGAACTTGGTTTTTGAGTCATTACAAGAGGGCGTATGGGTTGGGTGTCTTAGTCTGGAACAGCGCAGAGGTATCATTAATACCCAAAAAGAAACTAGATAAATTAGACATAAAGAATTGGAGGCCCATCACCTTACTGGATACAGATTACAAACTCCTCACCAAACTGTTAGCTATACGACTTGAAATCCCAATAAAGTCCATAGTACAGGTGGAACAAGTAGGATTCATACGGGGTAGATATATCGGGAACAACATTCGGACAATTCAGGATATCATAGATTATGTAAATAACAACAAATTATCAAGGTATATTTTAGCCATCGACTTTGAAAAAGCTTTGACTCTGTTTCATGTATAAGATACAGGACGCCTAAAACTTGATGTTATCTGCTTATATAAAAACTCCTTTTTAACCAATGTTGACTAATTATTTAAAGAAAGCAAAACCTCAATCATGTAAGGAAATTTATGTATAAGGACAAACATCCACTGAATGGGCCACCGCAATGTATCATGTCTCATGGTTTCACGTCTCATGTACAATTAACACATCCTGTTTGTTTGTAATATTTCACTCAGTCTTGCATGTATTAGGTTAATGGTTCTGTTAACCAGATACTACATAACTGGGAAACTATCTGTTTCCAGAAACTGCTTCAAAAATGTGTACTATCCTGTGAAAAATTTGCCATGTGCAGTTATCTCAATATGTATGTTTTAGTATGGTCAATCCCTTGACAAAACTGTAAGGTTCTGAGTAAAACAGTTCATGTTCAATATATTACAATAGCTTCATACTAGTCGATAAAAAACTAAAAAGAAACAAAGCAGGAAGTAATTGATATGAGATACACAGAATAAGAATGCAAAGTAACTACATCCAATTATTCTATCACCAGACGTAGTTCAACTTTTGCATGTGAAACGAATATATGTTTATCTACACGAAATAGAGACTGCTTTGAAAAAAAAGAATTAGGAACTTGTATCCAACGCCCATTGAATATTTAGAGAAAATACTCAACGGGTGATTTTGTCACAAAAATTAACCCATTAGTCAATGTGAAGGGTGAGATGAATTCAGAAACCCATTCAAGTTTAGTGTCAGAACTAGTTCCCACCTCTTTTGAATAGCTACATAACTCACTCGGCTTTGTCTAATTAATTACCATGCGATTCAAACTCAATGGGATACATACACAATAATGAATGGTTTTGTGTACAAGTGTCCGTAATTTCCGAGAAGTTGACGCGTAGTAATATCCGAGCGATTAGCGAGGATATTACGTCGTCAACTACGAGGAGATTACGGTCACTCGTATACAAAACCAGTCGTTATTGTATTTATTAACCACCTACAAGATTAATATCCAGTCTATTGCAATTAAAAGGTTTCTGTAAGCCATTTAGTTCCACACACCACAGCATTGTCAAGCGTGGCAGTAATTCGGTGTAGAGTTACACCAATAATATAGTTCGCCATTAACCTGTGATTTTAGCATGCAAAGTATGTTATGACAGTGATATCTGATGGTAAATGAGATTATTATGATTGATTCTAAATAATTAGCATTGAATAAACATTTAAAAAACTTATTTCGAAGTACATGATGATTCAACCTCATTATGGACGGGACTATTTTTTCAGAATCTCCGGGTAGCTGATTCCAGGTTCTCTATAAATTTCCTATGGAGACTCCATATTAGGTGGGTAATAAATACACAATAATGACTGGTTTTATGTACAAGTGGCCGTAATCTCCGAGTAGTTGACGCTTAATAATATCCGAGCGATTAGCGAGGATATTACATCATCAACTACGACATGTCAGAATCTCCCGGTAGGCGATTCCAGGTGCTCTATACAATTCCTATGGAGACTCCGTATTTGGTGGAAAATAAACTACAATATTTCGCCCCTGGTATTTTTCCCCATACACTTAACATTGGGAACTCGTATCCAATGCCCATTGAGTATTTAGGAAAAACATCTAATTGGAGATTATGTCACAAATGTTAGCCCATTAGTCAATGTGAAGGGTGAGATAAATTAGAAAACCCATACAAGTTTAGGGTCAGAGCTCGATCCCATCTTGTTTGAATCGCTATACAATTCACGATGCTTTTCCTTGTGAATTACTACGGGATTCAATCTTGATGGGATACAAGCTCTGGCCCTAAACGTTCATAGATTTTCTCTAAAAAGCATAAACATCGACAGACTGAAAACTGCATGTAAGCAGACACCCCACATAAGCAAAAACTTTGGCCCTGAATGGAGGGTGTCCACTTCTGCGGGGGTCCACTCTACCTAGATACACATAATTGGTCACACTTGATGTATCACTTTTGCCAACCACATAGCCATATTGAATGCATCCCTGACATCAAGAACTTTAATCTGATACCAAATACTCATACCTTTCATTATTTCTATCAAGGTTCAACACTTTTTTTTTTAATTCTTCTAAAAACGTTTTTGCTGATGCCCGCGGTGATGAGAATAACGATACTGCACCCAATTCCTGATCCTTAGGAGATAGGCTTGAACCACGACCACCCGTAGCTCCTTGCTCTGAGAATTGTGCGTCGTCACCTGGATTATCCATCGTTTCTTGTTTCTCCAATGTGAGCAAACTTCGATTCAAACTCTCAACTCCGTTTTCTCTGCATTTTGGACACCCTGATGGTCTTCTTCTGCCATCAAAAGAAGTTCCACAGACTTCACAAGTCACCATAATGGTGCTGAGAAGGAGTATAGCGAGTAGAAGCGCGCACGTCTGCATTGAAAAAAATCCAGGTATGTGGTGAACCGCACCTGTGTGCACGCGCAGGTGTTAAGGTGGTACCTTTGAATGGCGTTAGGTGGCGCCCCAGTATTTATATATAAATATACTTGTGTGTATTTACTACATATATGTGAAACAGGTCAATATACATTATATACACGTATTTGCGTGGTGGCGTATATGAAATATCTGTTATTTTCACGCTGTGGAACCAGCATAGCAAAAGCGAAAGTTATGTCTTATACCCATTGAAATGGCGTGGAAACCCGTTACCACGCCATGTGAAGGTCACTCTCCAGTTTTATCCAACCAGAGCTAACATAGTGTAGCTCTGGCGGCCAGTGTAAGCAGGAACTGGCTTCCCACGTCCTCTGGCAAAGAGCGAACACAGTACTAGACCTGGGCCCTGTGTTTCAGTCACGATATAATCGGCCAACGATATGCTGAGACATCTCTGCGATTGGAAGACATCGCCGCTAAAAGTGTCTCAAGTATAGAACTGTCTCAGGTTCTATCAAACCTCACTGTGTGTATTTAGAGGATTTCCCGTGCTTCCCAAACGAATCTAGGGATTTTAACACGAGTAAGGGAGACATATAACTTATAATCGTACCAAATATGAAGAAGATGGGCCACACTGTTTCGAAGATATCAGCGTTTGAATTTCGTCATAGCAATCGTCTGCTCTGGCAGCCATTGCACCCTGCCACCTCCCAGTGCGCAGTGAATGGCGAGGTCACTGCATAAATTAGGGTCACCTGAGGGTAGGGCTACACTGGCCACCAGAGCAGACATTGCTATGACGAAATTCAAACGCCGATATCTTCGGAACGGTGGGGCCGATTTTCTCCATATTTGAGACGAATATAGGTGATATGTATACCTTACTCGTGTTAAAATTTCATTGCTTAATTCCAATGGGAAGTGAAGTTGCACATTCTGTGCGACATGTCCATAGATGTCTTAGGTCTAAGACACTTTGAAAGACATTTTGAACCACGTGACCCTAAGGATGTCTTGTCTATAGTACACCTGGCTGCAGCCTAAGTGCCCTTGAGGGACAATCGTTGGCCGATCCCCAAAGATGTCTTATCTATAGTACACTGACAGCTGTAAGATGTCTTACAAAGAGGATATCGTGACTAAAAAACAAGGCCCTGACCTCTACATATATAACAAGGAAAGTGTGTATAAAACAGCGATTTGAACCTCCCCACACACATTTAATCGTGTTTCATGGCCAATATTGATGCGTTTTCCATGTTTTGTCGGGTCTCTCTGAGGCAGTAAATTCCACATGAAAAATATTTCCTCTATTTTTATCCTGACCCTAACTGTTATCCCTGTAGCGTAACAAATTGTGGGGGAAACTCCAAGCAGATCCGGCAGAACCCACTGTAATCCGGCACTTCAGAGGGACACCTTATTAAATATGACTGGTCGGTGTAGGGACAAACCTCCAGAGTATCTTCATTCTTAGTTTAAGGTGTGTATTGCCTGGTGTTTGATTGACTACACACCAGTCTACTGGCCTGGGTAGGCTCCTGTAGGCATCAGCTGAGCGTCATTGGGGTGTCTGTCTGGGTATTATAGAGGAAACCTATGAATGTTTAGGATCAGAGCTCATATCCTATCAAGTTTGAATCGCGTAGTAATTCACAAGGCGAAGCCCTGTGAATTGCGTAGCGATACAAACGAGATAGGATCGAGCTCTGACTGGTCGCAATGAGGTGAATGTGGGGGATGAAGATTTTTTTTTTTAAAGGTTTTTATTTATACTGGAGTATAGGTACCATGGTACCATGGTACCTATCCTCCGCTGGCTCCAGTCAAAACATCCTAGAATGCCCAGTGTCCAGATTGTGGACTTTCATGGCAATTGAAACAGTTATAAATCTGGTTTAATTATAAGAAGTGTACAACTATGATTATCTATCAACACATGAAGAGTACCATTAAATTGAATATAAGTTTTATACATCACCTTATATGACAGTCATTCGATCGCTTATCAATAGAAAAACAAGAGTAAATTCGTAATCCCAATTCATCATTTGGAGTATTTGTACATAAATCATGGGAAGGACCTAGATTCCACTAAAATGAATAGTGGTACAAAACCAACCTGAGTAAGCGATATAAGTCTCCAACAATTTATTGAGGATCAAGATGAAGTCTAGTTCTCATTTTTAATTTAGTTTTCTGTTTAAAGCTTTATCAATAACATTTCTCTCTTCCTGATTACGTGCATTCCAATATTTTGCAGTTTTGAACTCCATTGAATCTTTATATTTATTAAGTTTCACATTTTTGTTGATCTTCAACACTGGGGCCTCGTGTAATCTAGTATTTCTGTTCATTGCTTGAAGTCTAGCTTAGTTTTTGGACCTTGAATGTGCCATGTTCAGCAAATGTGCCTCCCTTCGGTCAATTAATTTATTGATGTTACAATTTCTATGTAAATCAATAATTCTTGTTTCTGGGGGTGCCCTGCAGCATTTTCTTAGACCTTTGTTCTGACACCTCTGCAATTTATCTAAGAGTGCTGTGTTGGTATCGTGATACAGAATATCAGCGTATTCGACATATGGTAAGACCCTGGACTTATAGATTAGCGTTGCTTGGTCTTTCGACAAATATTTTCTAAGGTAGGCAAGTATATGTAATTTGTTTGATACTCTTTGGATCGTATTGGTGAGGCGTTTAGTGTAGGTTAGGCTTTTGTCTAATGTAACCCCTAGATAGTCAAAGGATTTAACTTCTTCCAGTGAATCTTCTTTCAATTTAATATTCAGGGCTGGAAGTTTCTTTGTTCTTTGGCTAGAGCTATTCATGAACTGTGAACTCAACAACGCATCATCTATGACTGAAACACATAGTTTATTGGAATTGACGGTTTGAGAGCTATAATACCTTGAGCTTGTGAAATGAAAAATATTGCAATAAGGAATTGAAATGAACCACTGAGTGAATATAAAATAGTTATATAGCTGCTTTATGGGATCTGATACTTTCCGATATCTGATACTCTGTATCCAGCTTCTGAAAATAACTGTCATCATAACTAGGACTTAATCAAAAGGAATAATCAAGAATTATTGTCTCACGTTTTGTCTCGAGTCAGATGGTGTGTGAGGTTACCAGTCATCATCAGCTATAACATCGCAAGCAAAGTTCTACTTATAAAATAGGAAACTATATATGATTAACTAGCTTATACGATGAAAATGGACTGAAATTAAGATAGATTGATATATCCCTCAGGCTAGAAAGTGTTAATGATGTATCGATCATTGGATGTGAGGAGCTAACAACTAAGTAAGTAAGTAATCTGAATAGATTCAGACGAACTCTCTTTTTCTAAATAAAATAAATATTTGTTTATTGATCTCTCAGTTGAATACAAAGATTGATTTTATATGCTTCTGTAATGCAGGTATGCTAGCACGAACCTATAACAACCTGCAGTGTATCACGATATCGTGAAGAGTATGCACAAAAGATTGAAGATTCAAATGAATTCAGATTAATATTCAAAATGGCTGACGACAGATAGTTGGCTGGGGAGACCAGCTGAGTTCGTCTGAATCTATTCAGCATAACGTTGGTAAAGAGGTATCTACCACTCGCTGAGCGCTCATTTCCGGCTTGGGGCCGCTCACTCTATATAGAGCTATATATAGCGACAGGCACTTATAGATTTATGCATTAACCGACGTATATCGGAGTCCTGTAGCGGTAATCAGCGTTTGCGCTATTAGTAGAATTATGCAGTAAGAGACACCACACCATGCTCTGGCATTTAACGATGGGAAGGCTTTTAACTTAATTTAAGATCAATTATAGATAGCCAAAAAATAAAAGGCACTCGATTATATACATTCAGAAACTCTTCATTAGTTCCTAATTTCCAATACCAGAATTCATTCAGTGGAGGTATAACGAAGAAATGTTTCATAAATGCATGGAAGAGCGCTTCGTATAAGTGAATGTACAAAGTCCTCTTTCTTTCTAAATAATGATAAGAAATAAAGATTTGTTTCTTGATCTCTCAGTTGAACACAAAGATTGATTCTATAGGCTTCTGTAATGCAGGTATGTTAGCACGGACCTATAACAATCTGTAATGTATCACGATATCGAGAAGAATATGCAAAATAGATTGAAAATTAAATCATTGGTGGTTGGGGGCAGCTATATTATCCATTATGAAACATCAAAGTGAACGAAGAAATCCTAATACAATTATTAGATATACTGCCCATATTGTCCTTATATCACTGAGCAAAGTGCGTGAAAATCATTGTAGCTGCATTCTATCATCAAATGCAAATAGAAATAAACTTATAGATATTCAGGTCGAGCATCCTCCAGATACCACAAACCACAATAATGTCATACGATAGAGGGACAGGATACTGATTTAAAGGAAAGTAAACCAATGATTCGGGTTACTTTACTAGTACTATTTGATCATAATAGCAACTTGATTTACTTAAACAAATCATTAAACTTTAGGTCATTCTCCTTCTGTCATGTTCTATTCCTGCATTTAGTAAATTCTCAGAGACAATTTGCATTTAATCAGATTATCGGTAAACTGCTTATTCTTGCCTTTGTGTCCCCTCAATCTGGTATATGATATATACCATTACACAGTGACTTATGCGTCAATAGCCATCTACAGCTACGCCACCCACATTGATTACTGCCGGTATACAGCAATCTACGAATACTCCCTGTGAAATTCAGTTTTCGGAACAATCGCATATTGATTTGAAAGCTCCTTGAGAAACCTTTATTAGTTTTGGATTCACACTAGCAGAGTTTCATGAATTTACCAAACCGCAGGTGGACATGACCCATAAGCAATTGATAAATATGCCAGCGATGTTGTTGATGTTGACCCGGTGCCAGAAAGCCGACCACGGATATGCCGCGAACACTGGGATCGTGTCAACGTGTCAACGCTTTGTTTGTATTCGGCCATCTCTATTCACTTGGCAGTCTGGACACAGACAATTAATCACCAGGTGATGCTTTGTATACATGTCTGGCTGACGGCGACCAGGCTTTATTCACAAACAGAATATTTCAAATCGATTACGATGGACATGACAACCTCAAACACTACTGTTATCTTCCCATTGAATAATGTAACAAATGCTTCTAGTGTGAGTTCTAGAATACATACAACTTAACATATCTTGAAGTTATCAGGGTCATCAACAGTGGGATACCGGAGAGGGGTGGTAGGAGGTAGACCTAATTCACACTGGGCAACAGACATACGATTTTATCTGAGACGACTGATGGCCAATGAAAAAAACTTCCCGAGATGTGGTTTATTGAGTTTGGGAAAATGAGCTCATATACGTCACCTAGAGGTTGGAGTAGTCATATATATAGCTTTTTATATAACATTTAGCTTGCTGCAAAGAATCTAACCCCTCCCTATCCATGTGCCAACATTCGCCTGGTAAAATGAGCAGGGGTCCAGTATTCAGCCTTACAATAACCCTTGCCTCCATACTGACTTGATTCCTAAAAATATTTTTTTAGTAGAAGGGAGTTTACCACACAAAACCAGACTCGTTCAAGTAAAGTCGAAAACGTTTATTGATGAAAATCAGATGAAGTGCAGTCACAGCTATGAGATGATGATTGAATGATTCATTAAAAATCTCAACGTTTCAATGTAATTTATATATCTTCGTCAGGAGAAGTTAATTGTGTCAAGTGACATACAGCTTATATCGACTTTAAGATAGATTTGCTACATCCTGTTGGAAATATAGTCTAGATATCATTATGGGATGTAATATTGATGTAGGGGTGGGGTTAGTCAAGCAGTGGTCTGTTCGGTTTATGCTAGAGGACCCAGGTGCCAATCCCTGCTGTGCGGTGATCCCAGAGAGCTTAATGCGTGACTGCGCGACGAGTTCACCTGGATTGGTCTGTATATAAGGCTCAGCCCGCAGCAGGTATTGTATTTTATCAGTTTATATTCCTTGATAACGAGTGTACAATTGTGATTTTGGCACTAATGGGTGCGTCTCAAGAAATTCTGTCATTCCAATGTAAATGTTATCCCAATATATGACTGTAATTTATTGGTGTGAATTGAGAAAAACTGCTCTTATAAGTCCTTTTATTTACACCTCTGAGGACACAAATGTGTTTCAGTTACGTCCAACACCCCATTATGTCCAACACCCCTTATAATTCTAGACATGAAATTAATTGGTAACCCATGGCCGTTGGTCAGGGGTGGTCATTGCTCCCCCTGACACCTCTCCCCCCAGCTCACCCTGCGCACTCCCCTCTGGTGTCGGTCACGTGAACCCCGCGGTCACGTGACCAACCGCCACTCTGACCTCCTCCTCAGTCTGTTCTTGTACTTCACTACGTACACACGTTCTTTTTATTTCTCCCAACTTTTGGCCACCTCTCCACGCCGTCCTCAGATACTCCCCGAGTGTCTGACCGTGCAGAGACAGGGTCGTAATATGGGCGAAGTTAGTGAAAAAGGGAACAGATAGGATGGCTCCACCAACTACACGCGCGCAAGCGAGTGCCTCCACGACCACGGACCAGGCCCCCGAGTCAACCGTGAGGGAGAGCAACCACGTGGAGTCCGCGTCTCAGGCCGGTAGCCTCCGGTCGGCCCACCTCGTGGCCGTAGAGACGGGACTGTCCGACATGAGCAAGAAGCTGGACGCCCTCATCCAAATGCAGAGACAACGGTCACTGGAACGGGCCTCCCTCCCTACGGTTCGGTGGGTCGCGGAAGTACGGACACAGGACTGGGCCGAGGAGCAAGCCGCCTGCGCCATGCCTCCGCCCCGCCAGCTACGAGACCGCTACGCCGGGGACCCCTACATTCAACGCGAGCTCGAACATGAGGCCATCCCCCACGACAAAACGGCTGGTAAGCTTCACTCAGATATTCACGTTACTCGTCTGATTAGCAAGCCTTACATGTTCGTGGATAGGGAGGGGGTCTACACGTTGTCTCAGAAGTTAGAAGTGAGGGTGACCCTAGGACCACTCGAGTACCTGAGTGCCTTCATTGGATTGCTCGGGGATGACCGTGCGGTCGACCCCGCGGACCGTGAGGCCATGTTTAAGCATTTACATCAAGTTTCGATCGACGCCCAGAGCCGGCCGTGGGCCGGAGTGAGGAGGTGGTCGAACTATGTATTTGACCAAGTCGAGACCGGGAGGTTGTCTTGGTGTGATTACACCCGCATCCAGGAGGAGCGAGTCCGACTCGCGATGACGACCGGGACGCAGATTAGCGGAACAGACGCAGGAAAAACCCGAGGACGTGAGTTGCCATGCAGGCAGTTCAATTCGGAAAAGGGGTGCCCCCAAAGGAACGGCCACAACGACGGGCCCGTGAGGTGGCTGCACGTGTGTTCGTACTGCGACTCCGTGGGGAGACAATGCGGACACTCGTTGCACGCGTGTAACCGGAAACTTGGTTACACGATGGGCTACCACAACGGGCAGGCTGCGCCCACACCAGCACCCCGGCTAGCACCCCAGGCCGGACACGCACCCCAGGCCGGACACACGCTCCGGGCGGTCGACCCGAGGGCGGATATGCTCCCACAACAAGGACCTGGGCCAAAAAACGGTTACGGTGCGCCCCGCGAGTGAGCGGTGCGCTACCGCAAGCTGTCACAACACGTGCACCCCACCCCGGGCCCGGGGTCACCGGGTGCAATCAACGTGACATAACACCAGCGGGCTCAGTGATCTCTCCCCCCCCATCAGCATGTCCGGTGCCCGGACGTGGGCGGAGGTCGTGAAGCGGGACGGCCCGGCGACCCCTGCGGGCCCCCACCCCGCCACGTGCAGCGCGGACAACACGTGGGGTGCACGTGACTACAACATGGAGGCCGGCCGGCCACGTGGTCGGGTGTCAGCCCAAAACAACAACAAAGGAGGGGGCGGCGGCAGGCACGTGGATGACAGTCACACGGGGCGCCCACCGGGTCACTCCTCGTGTGAGAGTGTTACCGCGCCAGTTATACAGGGAAGAAGTAACACTCCGGATTTTAACAAACTAAAGGAAGTTTGCCAAACCGGAATTCCAGTCCCCGGACTCCCATGGACCCGGAGGCCTTCATGGGTCACAGGCTGGCCGAGTGGCCCCGCTTCACCGACGCCGGCCCCCCGGCACACGGCCACATCTATGAAGCGGTCCGGGCCTCGGGCCTACCCAACGCGCTGTGCTCCAAGATAACCCTCCCGAGGGATCTCAAACTACGGGCGTGGAAGGCCTACCTCACGGCCATGGAGGGCAAAAGAGAACTCCTGGGATTCATCAGGTACGGCTTCCCACTGGGCTACCTCGGGCCGGCCAGTGACACTCGGGACGTGCCCAACCATCCCAGCGCGACAGGATTCCCGAAGCAAGTCGGGGATTTTATACACAAAGAGTTGGGCTTCTTAAATCTCATGGGCCCGTTCCCGAAGGCACCATTCGAACCGTGGTGCCACGTTTCGCCGTTGATGTCCCGGGAGAAGCGCGGGTCCGAGGCCCGCCGCGTCATAACGGATATGACCTTCCCCGGGACCGTAGTGTCAACGCCTATGTGATGAAGAATGCAGTCTACGGGGAGGAGAGGGAGCACAGCCTCCCTACGGTCGACGGTTTCGTCGCCCGCCTCGTGGCCTCGGGCACCTCCAGTTACATGGCGACCATCGACATATTGCGAGCCTACAAGAACTTTAGGTGCGACCCCCTGGACTGGCCTCTGCTGTGCTTCATGTGGGACGGCGGGTACTATTGTGATACGGCCATGCCGTTCGGTGCCCGTGCATCCTCGTACCACATGCAGTGCGTGGCCGAGACCATTGTGGGGATACTCGCCGGAAAGGGGGTCGAGGCCGCCATGTATCTGGACGACCTCATCATACTTTCACCATCCCGGGAGAAAGCTGCCTCGGACTTTGCCATAGCCCGAGACCTGTTCGCCGAGCTCGGCCTCCCTGAGGCGCGGGAGAAGGCCCAGGCACCAAGCCAGACCGTGCGCTGGCTAGCCATCGACATCAACGCGGCAGAAATGGCCCTGTCTATCCCTCAAGACAAGCTGGAGGACGTGCGGGAACACGTGGGGGCGGTCGCTAAGAAGCGGTCGCTCACGAAGCGACAGCTACAGTCCGTCCTCGGAAAAATCCTGCACGTCGCCAAGTGTATCCGCCCGGCGAGGCCCTTCGTCAGCAAACTATTGGAGGTTCTACGGTCGATGAACGAGTTTTACATCAACGTAAGCTCGGACATGCGACAGGACCTCCAGTGGTTCCTCAGGTTTGCCGCCGGGTGGAAAGGACATGCCCTCATCCCTCGAGGGCCGCCGACAAAGTGCATCACGGTCGACGCTTGCCTCTCGGGCGTGGGGGGCACCGACGGCCGTGGGGCCTACTCGTGTCAGGTCTGCCCCATCAATGACCCCGTGGACTGCATCTCTGAACTAGAGGCGCTGAACACCATTTATGCTCTCCACACGTTCCTCGGGGAACGTGACCGTGGGACCAGGATCGAAGTCTTCTGTGACAACATGGGGACCGTCCAGTCACTCACATCGGGGCGGGCACGCAACCGCGTCCTCGCCGAATGTGCCCGACAGGCCTGGATGGTCCAGGCCAAGCTGCAAGTCGACCTGGTCTACACGCACGTCCCAGGGGTCCTCAACACGGTCGCGGACGCACTCAGTAGGGCCCACCTGTCCTCGAGGGATTTTAATAATGCCGCATGCCTTATGAAATATCATGATCTGTTGTCCGTGATGCCGTGTAATCATTCCTCATTTGTTCCTGTCCTTCGGCTGTCCTGCAGATCCGGCGCTACGCTATCTGCAAGGGAAGGCATCTGCGCGGCAGGCTGAGGCACGTGCCCCAGGCACGGTTGCGAACCAGAGGAGCGCCGTGTCAAATTACCTGGCCTTCTGCCGACGGACGGGGACCGACCCTCAGGCACCGTCTGTGAGTTTCATCACGGCCTTCCTCGAATACCTCGCGGACCACGCCCCCTCGCCAGCGACCGTGGCCAACCAGCTGTCACACGTGAGGACGCACCTACGGCTCTCCGGCGGGGACGTTACAGCTACCGAGGATGTGAGGGTCAGGAGGGCCCTCGACGCCATGAAGAGGAACAAGGCCTACACCCCGAATGTGAAGCCTCCGATCCCAATGGCGGCCCTCCAGGCGGTCCTCGATCAGTTGTCGGACACGCCCCTCGACCTGACCCTACGGGCCGCTTTCCTCCTGCTATATTACGCCGCCCTGCGGCAGAGCGAAGTCGCCCCACCTACGGCCAGGGCATTCTATCCGGTGCGCCACCTCTCACGTGGGGACGTGGTGGTCACGGCAAGTCACATGGCGGTCCGCATCAAGGCCGCCAAAAACCTCCAGTGCATTGGGGAGGAGAAACACGTGAATCTACAATCCTCCCCGGACCCGAGGTCGTGCCCTGTGGCAGCCGTGAGGAACATGATCGCCGCTGTGCCGACAATTTCACCAACGGACCCGTTCCTGCTGAACACAGACAGGTCTCTAATAACGACGCGGTCGCTATCTAAGGAGTGGGAGCGACTTAATACTTCAGCAGGCCACCCCCCTAAAACCTATACTCTCCACAGCCTGAGAAAGGCCGCCGCCACCCAGGCCTTCCAGGCCGGGGTATCCGAACTGTCCATACAGCGTTACGGGGGGTGGCGCTCAAACGCACATAGGAGGTATATCAGAGACTCGAACGCACGAGAGGTCAACACGTCCCTCATCCAGTCCCTCAACCAGTGAAATATCACTCCTCACAAACATTTTTCCCCCCCACCTCGCCTCTTTTTCTGGTCTTGGCGTTTTATACTCATATTGTATAACCATATATACTCATTTTTATATAACCATATATACTTATACCAATTGACATATCATTATATCTGTCAATTACCAATATGTATCTTCAACTTAATTGACGTCATTATATAACTGTCAATTACTTTCTTTTACCTTATATCATATTAATATTTACCGTATTAATATTCATGTCGGTGAAGGTATATAAAATTAAAATAAATTTTATTATTCCCAATTCTCGACTCATACTCTTGTGTTCAGGGTAAGGGGTAATGGGTAACCCATGGACGTTGGTCAGGGGTGGTCATTGCTCCCCCTGACACCTCTCCCCCCAGCGCACCCTGCGCACTCCCCTCTGGTGTCGGTCACGTGAACCCCGCGGTCACGTGACCAACCGCCACTCTGACCTCCTCCTCAGTCTGTTCTTGTACTTCACTACGTACACACGTACTTTTTATTTCCCACCCACCCTCACCTTTTTCTCTATTACCTACTCCGTAGGGCGTTTTTATACTCATATTGTATTACCATATATACTCATTTTTAGGTGCGGTTATATTCATATAACTATATAATTGAGGCCTAGGCGAAGGTCGCTAGCGTAGTAGCTTAGGTAACTAGTAACATGGTAACCGGTCGCGTGCCGGTTACGTCACAGTTGCTCTCTGTTCCAAACGGTTGCGCTAGTTGCGCCTCAACTGTCTAACTGACCATACGGGGTTTTTCACTCTGTGAAAAATTTGTCAGGATGGGAAAAAATAGGAAGTCTGGTACTTCCTCTACCCAGAGGAGCAGCTCTAGGATTACGGGTAATCCGTCTCCCAAATCGACTTTACTTGCAGTAGAGTCTCCACAATCGTCAGTGGATAATTTTGGGGGGATTATCGACCAGACGGGGGCGGCCACCGGGATCTCCATGGACCAAAAGGGACCGAGTGAAAAATCATCTGATGGGGGACGTCTAGACTGCATGGAAGAGATCCCTAATTCTACAGTTGAAAAGTTGATTAATGTCACTGGTGCAGTTCGTGATATAACCCAGGTTATACGGCAGAGGGAAGCCAAGACTGCTGCTGAAAAGACCACAGGTCGGCCATCAAGACCCAAGACAAAGTTCCAGAACACAGATGAACTTTCTAGTGGCGATTCTTCGTTGGATATCAGTGATAGTGATACTTCTACCTCTTCTGGAGACTCGTCTAGAGGACTTAAAAGGAAGAAAAGAGGTAAAAATTCGATTTTTGATTCCAAACATTACCTAAACGAGGAAGAAAAAATGAATTCGTTTGAACGCCTAGTCCTTGTTAATTCTAAGATATTAGAAAAACTCTTGCAGGCTGGGAAAAATGTTTCAGGGTTCGTTAAACATGTGATATTAATTGCCGAAAAAGCTGAATCTAAGTTATTTACGGCAGAGGCCTTGATCCGTTACGATCGTTCGATAAAAGAAAAAGCAAAAATTGACGGGCTAGGAATTTTCTCGGAGGTGAACCCAGCAGAGATAATCCGTTTTCTTTCGTATGAAGGTACAATCGCCGCTTCAGCCACTAGAAAGCCAAAAAGTAAAAGTGATTCGAAGACTATTGAGGGTTATTGTTATAGCTATAACAAATCGGCCGGTGGGTGTACTTTTAAGTCCTGTAAGTATAGGCATCAATCTAATCTGTTCTCGAGTAATTCTCACGCAGCGTACGATTGCTCTAACGCTAAACAAAAACCCAGTAATGTGAAATGAAACAAAGTAGCGTGCGCTAAAAATAGCGTTGATCCACTTATCGGTGACCTGAGTTCCCATGGTGATAACCTGGATTCATTTAATGTCGCAAATGTTAGCGTGCGTGTAAATTCTGATTATCGTTCCCATGTTATTGACGCCGTTCGTCAAATAACGTTGAAGAAAACGTTTTTTCTGGTTCTACCTCATGTGTCGAGGGTGTTTGCAATTGTATCCATCACGTTGGTGATAATCTATCGCAGTTAAAGATTTGCCATATTTTCCCGCTTTTGGACAATGATCAGTTAGTTGATGATTTAGGCGGGGACGAGGTGCAGTTTTTGAAGAATGGTTTTTCTAAGGGATTTAAAATAGTTGATGATGACTGTAATAGTACCTATGAATGTAAAAATTATAATTCCATTACTGATGAGAAGTTTTGTCACGAAATGACAAATTTAGTGAACAAAGAATTAGGCGAGGGAAAAATTTCATTCTCTCATTTTAGGCCTCAGTGCGTCCATTCGTTAGGCGCTGTGCTATAATCAAACGGGAAATTGAGACCCATTACTGACTGTAGTAGGCCTGAAGGCTTGAGTATTAATGATAATATGTCTAGCACATTTGTCTCTTTTAAATATAATTCTGTTGACGATGTGTGCAATATGTTGAAAAAGAATGACTATTTATCGGTGGTTGATATCCGTTCTGCGTATCGTACTATAAATGTCCACCCTGATCAAACTAAATTCCAAGGGTTCGTTTGGAACGATGGTGATGGCGATAAATATTATACAGACAATCGCCTTTGCTTTGGACTCAGGTGTGCGCCTAATATTTTCAATTCTGTGTCGAATTTCTTGGTAGCAGTGGCTAAAATGAACGGAATCAGCATGATTTTGAATTATCTTGACGATTTCATTATTATATCTGACACCGAAGAGGGTTGTTTAACGAATAAAAATAAATTCGTTGAAATACTGGAGTATTTAGGGTTTGAGGTAGCAAAGGAAAAAATTACTGAGCCTAGCCAGACCTGCGTTTTCCTAGGTATTGAGATAAACACGGCAGATATGACAGTTTCTCTGCCAATGGAGAAAGTTATTCGTTTAGAAAACGAAATAAACGAAGTCTTTGACAGAGGTTATGTAACGAAAAAGTCGTTAGAAAAGCCCGGTGGTTTAATCTCTTTCTGTTCTAGCGTTGTTCGCGGGGGGCGCACATTCAGTCGTCGTCTTTTTGATATGTGCGCTGATACCCCCAGGGGGAAAAATGTGAAGCTTACGGACTCGCTAATAGCGGATCTTCAATGGTGGAAAGAGTTAACGAGGGTATTTAATGGTAAAAGTTTAATTTTAAGAAATTGCTTTGATGTTCCCTTGGTAACGGATTCCTCGTTCTCCGGTTTTGGGGGTTGGTGCGGGCGTGATTTCCTCTTTGGTACCTGGGATAGCAGCCCAATTTAGATCTCGGAGTTGGACACAAAATCGCCCCGCCTGATATGAATTTTGTATCTAAGAACATTAATGTATTTGAACTCTGGCCGGTAGTGGCTGGGCTGAAACGCTGGTGTACCCATTTTGTAAATCGCAAAGTACATGTGATAACCGATAATATGCAAGTATTGGCGATGCTCAATACCGGTAGGAGCAGAAACAAAACATGTATGGGGTGTTTGAGGGAATTATTCTGGCTGAGTTATATTTATAATTTCGAATTTTTCGCAACATACATAAAATCTGAGGAAAATGTACTCGCCGACAGCCTGTCTCGGCTGAATAATCGCAGTAATGTGGAGAAGTGTATGGCAATTTTAAAAGATATGAAAATGTGTTGTTTCTTCCAGACGAGTTGAAGTTGAAATTGAAATGCGAGCAGCAATTTCTCCAGGTATCAGCGATTTCTTCAAATACAGCTAAAGTTAGGAAAGGTCAGATTAAATGTTACACTGATTTCTGTATTTCGATTTCAGGACAGCTGTTCCCTTTTCATCACCCATTTATCGGGGAAAATGAAACCTGTATCGATAAAAAACTATTTGTCTGCGGTATCATATCGCCATAAATCATTGTAGTAGGGGAGCAAAGTGTCAAAAAGAGCCTTAAAAAGGGGTCACAATGACACCCGAGAGTCTCCTGGCTGAAACTTGCCATGTTGGTCAATTATGACCTCAGGAATCTGAATCTGATGCTCGTTTGTTCCAAAAAGTGTAGCATCATGCTCGTTTCCATGGTAACAGAAGGAAAACATATTTTAATAATTACTGATATATATTAAATACTTTGATATAAAAAGATAAAAATATGTAATTTTTCTGTGAAGAAAATCATTGATTCTTTTGTCAAAAGTATACACTATGAAAATATGCCCTTTTCCATTCTCATGGAAGATTTGTAGCCATGGTAACATTCCAATATCTAGGAGAACCCTTATTTTCGTTTTTCTTATGGTTTTTCTTATGGTACTTTATGGTACTTGATGTTGAATAAAAAGAGTTATTTTATGAACAACACATAAAAATTGATGAATATAGCAAAAATACAAAGCAATAATGGGCAGCGCCATTTTTTTAAGTCATTAGATTGTTCCCATGGCAACCATCGCAAGGTAGTTTCTATGACCATATCTGCCAAATAATGATAATTTAACTGGACATTTGTTTGGTGAGTCCTAATGACATGGCAACTAGTAGAGGAGTATAGTATAAAAATGGTCATTAGAGAGTCTCCTGCATGAAATCTGCCATATTTGTCAATTATTACATGGGGAATCTGATTCTGCCACTGAAATCTGGCATTAAAACTGTTGTAGTTCAAACGAACCAGTTTACCGTCACATTCCTCTAGAAAAAGAAATTGATTAGGGAAATGTACCCTAGAGGATAGCATGCGTAGGATAAAATTACACGGACATAAGGGTGAACCTGGGATCGCTCTCAGATAAAATTTGAATTTGGGTTTTCCGTCGTTGGCAGGCGATTTTATTGTAAACCAGACAATGAAAGGTATTGAGAGAATTTTTTCGACTCCTAAGGTTGAGAAATACCCCTTTACCCCAGAGGATCTCTTAAGATTGTATAAGCTGTTAGACCTTTCTGTCTATAACGATATTGTATTCTGGTCAGCGCTGGTTTTGTGTTTCCGCGCTTTGCTCAGAGTTTCTCATGTGGTGAAATCGCAGCATTCCCTCCTAGTTTCTGATTTCTGCGTGGGTGTAGGTAAAATGACATTGTCTCTCAGGACCTCAAAAACTTCCCAGTATGGTAAGGATCGGGAAAAATTTTATTTTAAAGATTAAAGTATCTGTCTTTCAAGCTGGGGTTAGACGATTCTTGTGTTTCGACTCATTCGCTTAGACACGGGGGCACAACATATTTGTCTAGGGTTGGTATGTCGGTGTTAGACATTCAGAAAAGAGGTAATTGGAAATCCAAGGCTGTTGAACTTTACATTCACGATTCTCAGGCTACATTGTTACAAAAAGATGCTGTGGTTGCTAATGGTCTTCAGGAATTGTCCATATAATTTATGTCAATTGTTATTGGCGGGTTATTGGTGTGGTTGTCTATGTGTTATTCCGCCAAACCAATTTCCTGTGTCTCTCGTTATTACTGTTATTATACTCATAGCCGGTAGCCGCCAACTTATGTGCGGTTATATTCATATAACTATATAATTGAGGCCTAGGCGAAGGTCGCTAGCGTAGTAGCTTAGGTAACTAGTAACATGTTGGTAGCATGGTAACCGGTCGCGTGCCGGTTACGTCACAGTTGCTCTCTGTTCCAAACGGTTGCGCTAGTTGCGCCTCAACTGTCTAACTGACCACACGGGGTTTTTCACTCTGTGAAAAATTTAAATTTAAAGTTATTGAATAAAGTGTGGTTGTCTATGTGTTATTCCGCCAAACCAATTTCCTGTGTCTCTTGTTATTACTGTTATTATACTCATAGCCGGTAGCCGCCAACTTATATAACCATTTTTACTTATACCAATTGACATATCATTATATCTGTCAATTACCAATATGTATCTTCAACTTAATTGACGTCATCATATAACTGTCAATTACTTTCTTTTACCTTATATCATATTAATATTTACCATATTAATATTCATGTCGGTGAAGGTATATAAAATTAAAATAAATTTTATTATTCCCAATTCTCGACTCATACTCTTGTGTTCAGAGTAAGGGGTAATGACTTTGGGCAGGTTATACCATTTGTATAAGGTGTTTACATGCTTAATGATTAAGTCAACTATGTGTACAAAGACTGTGTAATGTTTTTTAAAATTCTAATTACCGTGTCTGTTTACAAGGTGTTACGTCCATGACCCCTGTGTAAAGTTTTTGTTTTATAACATGAATGAACACAATTGCTACCAGAGTTATTGAATTCTTATATAATTTGTTTCATATACACTTATTCTCTTCAAATACTGGTATTTTGGGATGGTATTTCTATAAAAAGGGTCAAGCATGAAGTCATTTATTGATTTCTATAAAGTGTTACGTCCAACACCCTTTTTATGAATCTTCAGTTCAAAGCTCCTCAAAAGGGGCTGGACTTATTGCGCAATCTATAGGTAATTTAATCTTACCATTTCAAGTAATTATTCATATAAGATGTTAACATGTGTTCATGTTAGCATTTATTTGAAGTAAACATTGTATAGTAGGTTTACAGTAAGGAATATTTGATGCTAAGAATGAATTATTTTTGCTTTACTGATCATTCAGTAAAACAAATTCAGTATTTCTGGTACTCTTCGGTGTCAAAAATATGTAAATGTTGTTTGTTCTGGCCATATTCTTTTGAGCATCTTATAAACTATAAATGCACATGTATATTCAAAGAATATGATATTTTTATATACCTATGCACAAACTCACTACGAATACGCACTGCTGCTGCGGGTATAATGTATTTATGATACGGGCGAGGTACTCCATAATTTCTTGTACGGCGCGCCTTTGGGGCGGCCGTATGGAGTGCTTTTGACGAGAAATAACGCAATCTGATTGGACGAGAGTGTGACAGAAAAGGGTCTGTATTTGTAACTCTGCGATCCCAGTAAAAGCAAACTTAATCCCCCCCCCCCCCAAAAAAAAAGAAGAAGAATAGATTAAAAGAAAACAAAAAAACTTATATGTATATAAAGGCAGTAACACAAAGTCATCCTATGTAAATGTTGATGTATTCACATTGTTGTTGCTGAAAGTAACTGGTCAGAGGCAGCCTCACTCTGCTCATGAAGCACCCCGTTGATAATTGTACCAGCTAACCCCATTCTGCCCGTGCCTGACGGCCCTGTTGGCGGAGCTTACTCTTTTGAATTGATAAACTGAGCTTAATTGGTTAATATCAGATTTAACACCTTCCCTATTGCCGATCCCATTTGGCTCTCCCGTGAGTACATCCGCTGATGCCAAATGAGGTCTTTTTTCCGATATATTACAAAACTGTATTTATATTAGCTAATCCTGGAAGAATTTAGATGGTATTGTCAGGGGGTGCATAAAACTATATTGCAAAAATATGAAAAGAGGAAATAGATTTCTGGTCGCCACGGATATGTTGATAGGCCTACCCTTCGATAAATATCGCAAAAAAAACAACCATCCCACATACACTCGTTCGAGTGACATTATAGGTTGTGATCTTTGTTGTAGATATCAGTGACTATTAGTCCGACTTGGAGGACAACATGCCTTTGAGCGTATTCAAACATACAACAGTCAATGAGGCTTGGTCCAATATCGCCCCGGGTTACCAGAAATGGTGGACTTCACTAAAACAAGCAGTGCCCTGAAATCTTCTCGTCTTTTCATGACAGTGGAAATCGTAACCGATCTTGTACCAACCACTATGCCAAGAATCGAGGCTACGACAAGAAAATAAAGAAGAAAAATGCATTATGTGTATATGTAACATTTATAATCAAATTACACTGGCACACTCCTGAACATTGCTTTTGTAGAGTATACATGTACATGTATGTATTACAGGGCTATACCGAAATTGGGATGCATGTATGTTTGTATAAATCACTACATTCTGACACCTACCCTACCAGAGAAAAGGAGAGAATGGTGTACAACTCAATTTGAGTTAGATGTAAAGTAACTGATTTACAATCGATTTTGCTGACGCAGCTTCTGCTGTCTGCTACTCGAGCAAGGAGCTTTTTTTTATTCAATATACTAACAGTTCTAACCGCAGTTAGATCTTCCACTGTAAAGTAAGGGGGCCCTCCCACCTACTACGATTAACTCTAGGATAAACCCTTTGGACTTGTCGGCGAGAAACTGAAAAAATCGTGGAGGTATCGCCTACTAAGCAGTCAATTAGTCAGCTTTTGTCGCCGAGCTACGCGCCGCACACTGACTCACCAAGACACGCTACAACAAAAACCGTTAATTGTAGAGGGTCTACAAAATTCAAACAAGTTTGAATTTCATAGACCATCGTAGTGCGTCGGCGACAAATTCGGCCAGGGAAATCTCGCTTACATGTGAGATACATGACAGAAAATTAAGAAATTTAGAGAGCCAGTAAGCCATATAATGAAGATACTGCACCACATTTTGGTGTCATATCCGAAAAGCTAAGGGTATCAAATCAATTATTTTCAAGTTTACCTTGGAACTGATATTTTATTTCTGAAAAATAGTATGATACTGTTATGTATACTATTTAGAGGTACATGTGTTGGAAATATGAAATTTGAAATACAGCAAGCTGGTACAGGTTTATTATACCTACTGAACATGTGACATTGTGCTCTATATGTGGTTTGATACAGCTTAATTAGCGGAAATTTATTTTTCTGGTTAGTTGATTTCAATGGGCTCCGAAGATATTATATGCTATATGTTATAAAGAACTCTATGATGATTGTTTGGCAAAAGCCATGAAAACCAATAGCACTGCTATTGAGGCTACTGCCCCTTTGTCGGGCCACAACGTTATGCTGTATATTCCGGATACTATGATAACATGAAGATTTTGTAATAAGAGATGGACCCAATAAAGAAAGTTTATAAAAAAAAAATCTTTACCATGCAAAAGACTATGGAACCTGTTTTCCCGCTCTTTTCTTGTCGCCCCCAAGCTAGATAAAAACTAGGAGCCAATGTTATTTCCATTTACAATGAAAGAGCGCAGTATACCTAAATTACTTCATGAAATATAGATAAGAGAATATCATAAGAAATTATGTGTTTGAGCCATCTGTATTTGACAGAAAAGTAAGCATCAAGAATGTTACAATAAACCTAGAGAATTGATTTGATAGTCGTTCTCGAATGTCATGAACAGGATTACTTAATGAAACAAATTTCTGGTATTAAAATCAGTGTATACATCCTAATGCATTAACAATGTCTCTAAATCAAGTCCTATATGGGTCTGAGTATAACAGGTTCAATAACCTGGTCAGTGGATGAAGGTAAGGAGTGTGTGTGTGAAAGTAGGGGAGAGGTGCTAATATGGAGTGACTTGGTTGAGAGAGTCATATGGCTACCCTCCTACCAACCTATCAATTGGATTGGACCTCATATCTCCTTACTGGGTCTGTGTTTCTTTGAAGAGCAAAATGAATGGTCTGTCCCTTCAGATGTGGAAGTTCCAATGCTGTACAGTCAGGTTTGTCCCATCAGATTGGAAATGTACATGCATTGTAATGTGGTAGGAGAGCAGTGAGCTAGCTGGCTAGTAAATTAGATGGAGTGGTTGTGGGAGGGGAGGGGGTGAGGGCTATTCTGGCATGACTATAGAGTGGCTTCAGGTCCAGTGTGTTATACCTAAATCTTCATCTGTCCCCGTCTGTAAGCAAATATATCTAATTTTCTTTGTCTATGTCTGTTTTCTGTCTCCAGCTGTCTGTTTCTCTGCCTGTCACCCTGGTACTATCCCTGTCTATATATTGTATATGGTCGATATTCAGAATTTGGCAGCACTTCTGTCCTAGAGGGTAGAAAAATGATATTTTCCAGATCCTTTAAGGAGTTCTTCCATGTGATCTAGAGAGTTTTATGGTATGATCCTCGAAATGGCTAATAGTTTGGAGTAATCTTGGGTTCAGCAAGCCATACTAAAGTAATAGTCTCTTTTATATTTCTGCCTCCGTGTACATAGTTATTAATTAAGAAATCTTTCTTCAACTATTGAAATTTTGAAATAATGATGTTTTTTGTTTGTTTTGCATAAAAAACATGTTCACCTAGAGAAATAAGGTTAAAAAAATGCCCTGTCTAATATAATGAAAATATGGTTTGCTAAACATATGAATTTTTTCCCAGAGTTTAAAATTTCTTCATGAATACTGCATTTTTTTCAAAGTGCCTTAAAGAATTTGAAAGAAATATGTACAGGTAGCTGAACATGTCCCCTATAACTCTGATAAATTTCAAGGATCAGGTATAATTCAGCTGGGAGTTAAGAAAAGGCAGAAGGGTGTACACGGATGTAGAATCTGTACACGGAGGCAGAAACAAAATATTTTAACTTGCTCTGTGCCCTTCATGTATGACAATTTCTGAATGATTTCTGACAGGAAATATCAGTATATGTGTGTGAGGTATACTTGGTATGGTTTTATATGTTATTTCAAAGCAATTTCATTATGAAAATTAATCTTTCTAGAAAGCCATTATATATTTATTTCCTCTTAATGTCTGACCAAGAAAATGAATATTTTCCATGGATTCTTTGATTAGATATGATGCCTGTCTGGTGCTCCATGATGTGTCAGGTCTCAAGTCCATTCCACAGACCTATTTTTGTCATAAAAAAGATAGAAACCAATGTACACGGAGGTAGAAACGTGTACACGGAGGCAGATTCTGCTTCCTCGACATGATGTTCCAGTATAACTCTTTAGTGCTTGGGCAGCTTCTAATAAAATTTCACAGAGAGAAATACTGTATCCTATTTAAATTTCATTAGCAGATCTTATGAAAACATTGATTAATATTATGTGTACACGGAGGCAGAAACACATTTTTGCCATTTCCATGCCACCAACACCAATACCCATCAGCATAAACACCCACCAACACCCACACCTATCAACCAACACCCACAGCGACAACTACCAATACTAAAACTCATAGCAGGCCTGGTTTGAAAACAGAGATAGACCTATGTACACGGAGGCAGAATCTGCCTCCGTGTACATGATTTTCCAGTGTAACTCCATAGTGGTTGAGGGTATTTTAATGCAATTTCACAAATGAACAGACATGATCATACCCTACTCATATGATATCTTCCATTTCCATTATTGCTCTATTGCTCACAGTACACATATTTCTGATCATTTTGATTTGAGGCATAGTACATTTTACTCACAGATAGGACAAAGTATATATGGCACGAAAGCTCCCATTGTGGCACATGCAAGAGTTCATAAATATATCCATTTGTACCCGAGATCCAGCACTGAACATCTCTAAAATTAAGTGCTGTCAAATTCTGAATATCGACCATATATAAATCTCGCTGTTTATATCTTTGTCTCTGTCCCTGTCTGTCCATATATATGTCATACTCTACCTTTGTCTCTGTCCCTGTTGTTTAGCATGTATGTTTGACTATTTCACTTTGTATGTGTCTTTCTGCATCTCTGTCCCTATCTGTATATATGTCTGACTCTCTGTCTGTTTACCTGTCCCTGTGTGAGTCTCCCTTCTGTCTCTGTTATTATCTGCATCATTATCTGTCTCTCTGTGTCTCCGTCCCTGTCTTCATGAAAATCGATAATCAAGGGTTTCTGCAAGTCTAGGGTCAAGTCTCAGGTGCAAGGCTTGATGACAGGGTCGAAGGGAGTAAAACTGGTTTGTCAGGTCTCTACATAGTGGGTCTGAATACAGTGTATTTAGATGTGTCCCATCAGATCTGACTCTCTTAATACAGTGTATTTAGATGTGTCCCATCAGATTTGAAATGTAAATACCACATTTAGACAATATTATCAACTAATAGTTTCCTTATCTATAGGCCTCGCAACCATATTGGGGACTGAAAACTAGTTATTTTTGACTTGCTATACAAAAGTTCTCATAACTTAGGCTGTAATAATGATACAGATTTATAAAGGGTACCATATTAAACCAGAGATTATGGGCCTTACTGTCATATATATTTTGAATTTATTGAGGTAATTAATATGTTCTCAATTTTGACACATTTTCTCTGAAATCATGCTAAAAGTTAGGCAAAATGTTGACCTTCTAGAATATGAGTGAATATTCCATAGAATTCCATATGGAAGCAAAATCAAAACCCAGTTTAATCAAGTAGAGATTTATTTGAGGATCATTTTGATACCTTAACTTTTATTGTACTCATAGTAGAAGTAAAAATGGACTGTTTTGTTATCAAATTAGAAAAGTAGCAAAAAGCCCCTTTTTGTGATATGCGCTATATGTCATAGCATTGTCGTGGTAGGCAGAAAATGGAGAACTAAGGCTTGATTGCAAATGATGCAATATTTTTCCATTATAATTTCAGACAATATTTTTCCTTTTCTTATTATTTACAAACAAATACTTCCTTAAACTAATTAGATATGCAGCACATGTCAATCTATAAGAATCTTTAGGGAAACACTATTTGAATCCGGACCCCACCATAGTCCCTAATATGCCTTCCTGACCTATAGTAGTAGATTACAGTACCATAACTAAATGTTTATCATTTCATGAAAGGATTGACATAGTGAATCCTTTTGTCTTCAAAAAGACTAGAAATGAAAATGTCCATTTTTAGGAACCAAGTCAGTAGTGGGGCAGGGGGTATGGTAAGGCTTGATACTGGACCCCTGTTCATTTAACCAGGCATTTATAGTTGGGACATTGATTGTAAAATGTTGGATTCTCTGCAGTAAGCTGCAAGCCTGTGTGAGCATTCTAACCTCTAGATGACGTATATGAGCGCGTTTTCCCGCGCTCAATAAAAACCCTCCTAATATGCTACAACGTGCTATGATTAAGTCCCCGATGGAGCAGTGTGTCGCCGATGTTGTCGCCGACACGCAGAGCTGTTGGGGACTGTATCGTAGCGCGTCATAGCCCATTGTAGTAGGTGGGAGGGCCCCCTTACAGTATATATCAAACAGTTGATACATTCATGTGTTTAATACTCATAGTTAATAAAAGGAGAAATATATACAATATAAGATGAGCAAGGATGGAAGAGAAAGTGGTATCCATATCATTCTCTCCAGTCGTAAAAAGAGTACATACTCTTGATCTCTTTTTTAAAACCCTTGTATGTCTCAGTGTTGTATTAGTAGGGGGTCATATCATCAGGCCCATAATCATTTTGAGCCTACCGATTTTTGAGAATTGTTTCTAGGACAGTCTTTTCTGCTTTATCGTTCTATCTGGGTACAGAACCTTTGCTTTTATTCCATGGAACTTGACCACGATAATATGGGGAATGCAATGATTACTGCTTATAATCCGACTACCCTTAAATTTCACTTTTTGATCACTTCTAGTTCTACGTACACTACGATCGAGATTATTACTGTTACCTGCTTGCTTGAACATGATATTCAGGAGATTAATTCCACAATTCAGATGCATAGATTCCACATTTTGTCTGTTATTCTGAACCTGATCAATTATCCTCAACACTCTATTCTGGGTGATCTGTAGAGACCTTATTGTCAACTGAAGTGAACCATCAATTACAAAAGAGCAATATTCAAGCGTTGGTCGAATGATCACTGAATAAAATAACTTTGCAGTCTCTCTACTGATACAATTTGTTATCTTCCTAAGCTTAAATAATCGACTATTTACAATTCTATTGATTTCTTTCAGGTGACTTGTAAAACTGAAGAAGTTGTCAATTGTAACACCTAGATACTTGTATATATCTACCACATCTAACAATTTTTTCTCCACAATATAAAACCGGTTGTACCAAGTGTTTCAGTGAGGAATTAGTAGTATAATACACTATTTTTGTTTACTCTGCATTAACCAACGTTCCATTGCTTACGCACCATCTATTTATCTGATCCAATGATATCTGTAAATTTGCTACTGCATTAAACTCACACTTTCTACTACTGTACAAAACTAGATCATCTGTATATTGTTATGCTTCACAACAATCGATATCGTGGCACATATCAATTTTCTTTTTTTGTATCAAGGGAACTTAATTCACTTCCTTCTCAAATAGATACATCTAGATAGTTACGCAAATTGTATGGCAATTTTTGTTCATTTCTTTCATCTCTTAACGGTAGCATTTCTGGGGATGTAATTTATAAGCAATTCCCATTTTTTATCTTTTTATTTTTTCCGGTTTATTCAAACATTCAACCCTTATATTTTCTATAGTTTCGATGTACGCAGTACACTTTGAGGAGTGAAATCCCTATTGAAGTGTATCAAATCTTTAAAGATCTAATCTTCAGAAGAATTTCATTTTTGAAGTACACATCACATTTGGGGGGGAAAGTCCCAAGCACAGTACAAGACAGACCATACTAAAACTCATGAAAAAGAATAACAATTACATGTTGACTGGACCTTACATATGACAGTAATAAAGGTCAGAGGAAAAGACAGTTCTCATGGTATCCCATGTTTTCTGTGATAGCTAGAAAAGTTCCATTCTACTGGGAATTCAATGCCTAAGGTTTACATCTTGTGTATCATACTACAGTACAACTGCAAGTTACTGGTTCAACCTTAATATTCCTCTCAGGTGGTAAAAGTTTTAAAATCAAGTTGATTCCACATATCTGCAATAGAAGTCTTTCCACAGTATTCTTCCAGAGGAAAAACTAAATAGGAGGTTGACAGACGAACAGGACAGAATCAGGACATGACACATGGGAAAAGGCATTTTGAATATGAAGGAAACAAATCTTGTTGTATACCACGATTGGGGAACGAATATTGAATATTGCAATGCTGAACGTGGCGGCATCGCGACCATCGAGTATTTTGCGATGGTCTTGGCGACAAACTTTTGTAAGGGGCCCCTTCCCACTGGATTAAAATGGTAGATTTTGAAATTAAGTTAAAGAGGTTTTTACAGGTGGGGCGGGGTGGGTGAGAGCTGTACCTGTCCCTCTGTCGCTTCGGCAAGTATTGCAGCTTCTGCATCACTGCATTTTCGAAGACTTTCAGCCTTGCCCGGTATTCCCTCTTCTTCGTTAACTCCTTCTGTAGCCATGCTGGGTCCAGGGGCTTGCACTGCCTCCACTATGGCGCAGACTCCTCATTCGGTTTCATGGGCGCATTTGGGTCAAGAAGGGGTCAACAGTAGAAAAGAAGTAAATGATGTCGCGTTGTGCTAGGTCCCGAAAATAAAGAGAAGAAAATCTCAAATTAAAGCATAAAAATTTATGTCAAACAGAACACACCTGAAACAACGTAGTAAAAGAACTCTCACCTGGATGAATCTTTTTTTTTTCAAATATGTGTTATACTATCAACCCTTTCCATACCAGCCTCATATGGGGTTATCTGGTAAAAATGTTTGTCTAGTTTGAAAGTTTGTTATTTCATCATGTCTAGTTCGAGGGGCTGGGGAGTTAGCTCAGTGGTTAGGGCACTGGACGTGTAATCCCAGGGTTGTAGCACTTTGTGGGTTCGAGTCTCACTGCAGCCACCTTTCTCCTTCATCCCCAGCAGTTGTAGATTTACTGCTATATCAAAGGCCAATCCTTCTCTTACTATGTCTATATGGTGTGGAAAGTGAAAGAACTCTCACCTGGGTAAATGTGTAAGGGTGAGATTTGTACCTAAATTCATCTCATAGATTCGATCAAACCCAAAGTAAGTCTAATTGTAAAAATTGGGCGTTAAAGGCATATCCTACAATCTACAGTGGCGCCACCTGGTCATTTTCAAATAATGTCAAGTATTAGTCAATACAGGTTTCTTGGGATTCATTCTAATTGTACATGAGTAGATTTAACTTTTGTCCCGTTCAGCCAATTTTAAATAGGCCCATTTAAATTTGCTTGATTTACATATGAAGTGTACTGAAAAGTATGATTTTCTTTGATTCTTTCAAAAAGAAGGACGGTGACCTCATTTCTAAAACTAAGATAAGAAGTACTTTATATGTGCTATATTCTGTGAAAGTTTGAGGAAAATAACATGGGTTTTAGTATGTGAAAAATTACTTTTGGGAATTTCCATATGTTCCAATATAAAATTATCATAAAATTGATCTATAAATCAAAAACAAGCACGGTGACCCCCGGTTTTTAAGTTAGATATGTGTTCCACAACACTTGGGGATCATCGTATCTATTTTTCACGAAAATGACATGGGTTTTAATTTTCAAGGCAAATTGTCCGATATGCCTTTCAAGACAAATGCTGGTAGTTGGATAATTTCTAAATTCTATTGCTCATTGCAAATAACTCTGGATATTATAAGTTCCATATATATATATATATATATATATATATATATATATATATATATATATATATATATATATATATATCAGCAAATAAAAAATACAAAAGAAAATTGGCATGTCACTATGGTAACTTCTATGGGAATGCCACCTGAAAATGTAAGTGCTTAACTATTGATGTCTATGGCAAACTGCAATATTTTGCTTATCTGTTGGTGTCTATGGGAAACCGCTTAATAAAACAAACAAACAAACAAAGCCTAGTTCGATTCTTGAGGTTATATCCTCTTATGACATGTACATTCTATTTGTACTCTACCTTTTTGTATATCTTAGTTGCCATGGCAACCGATTTCATTTTTTGGAGAAAAACTTTCAACTGTTTTTCAAGGAAGTGGAAGTCAATACTGTCTTATCTGTTACCTATATTGGTCAGGATACTAAGTTGAGACAATGTTCTGACGAAATATACTACTTTTGAGCGGCAGTTTGCCACAGAAACTGAATTATTTGCTTGCCAACGTAACATTTCATTCAATATTTTGCAAAAGAGGAAGTGTCTCCCATGGGGTTATCTGGTCAAGAAAAGTGCCAAGTTCAGTATCTAGATTTTAAACGTATTTCGTTTTTGAGCTCTAAATAGCGGTGTTTCAACGATATATAGCCTTCGTGTTATCAATTTATCTTTCCCTCACGCCATATATCATGACTACCCACTGGACTATTACGTTTCCTTCTGTGTACATACAGTATCGATCGTAACCCCATGGCAAAGCCTAGACCGCAACCCACTTAGCATTGTGTAATATACGACCCCTCCATTGTTGTATTCCAGGCGAGCACACGTGCAGGGTTGCCTAGCCCCGTGCTGACTTGCAACATAAGCATACATTAACCTTTGAGTAATCCCATCGAACACTTTTAGGCATATGTTCACACGTCCTAGCTTTATGATCACATATGTAAACGTCATATAAAACACTAAGTGACCTCATGAAGCGTTTGATATTCAGGGGCGTCATCAGCGTGTGACATCAGTCCGATAACTTGGAGCCCACCGCTGCCCTGAAGTGGAATTCACACGGAGAGACTCATCTCCCCGGGTGAATGTTGAGGTTTCATTACCCGCAGACAGGGTTTTCCCCTGCCATTTTCATTTACAATAACCCCTAACAAGGTACACAATCTGAGAAGGTTTTAATTTTTGATATGTTTAAAATTTAAAGAGGCATTTTGGTGAGACAAATGGATCCACTGCTGAGTCGCCGACTAAAGGCCTGCCACCTACGCCGATGGTCTACGACATACTTCCTGATAGGCTACGATTTGGGCATTTCAATCCATCGGGAGGCCAACGATAATTTGAATCGTAGACATGGCTGGAAATTGTAGACCGTTGGAAAGTCTTTGGATGACCAAAACACTCAGGCTGAGTTTTGATATCAGAATATATTATAATTCTAGAAATATTGAATGAATCTGAATAATTTTTAGAGGTGTTTACAGCATATTATGATGTCATTTTTCAAATTGAAAAACATAAGAGTGGTAGAATCGTAATTCCGTTATAAAACTATTATTTTCATACCCTTAGATTTAATCAAATAATATCATATTTACGGCAATTATCTGAATGCACTCTACCTAATTCCAGAATTTCATAATTTTCTGCCAAATCTTTCACCCACAAGACATATTTTCCCGTTAAATAACCTACAATTGGCTATGACAGGCTACGAATAATCCAACATGTTGGAATTCATCGGGAGCCCTACGATTGACGTTTTCAATTGCAGCCTATCAGTATGCAATCGTGAGGTATCTAAAGGGGGTATCCCACTATCACGATTTGCGCCTCCGATACACTGCGATAGCCTAACGAGAAGCGTTCCGATGAAAAAAAAAAAATTTTGTCAGAAGTAACGGCTCTATCGTGGAAGTAGGTTTTGTGTTCCGATGAATACTATGATACACTCCGCCACACTCCGCCACACTCCGATAGTTCTACGATAGAAATGCCGTGTCGTAGGCGTTCCGACAAAATCGAACATGTTCGATTTGTCGTAGTGGTCAAAGCTTATTGGAGTGTGTCGGGATCATTTCCCGCTATGTTAAATGTACTGAAAAAGATGGTTTTCCTTGATTCTTTCAAAGACAAAGACGGTGGCAAATAGTTAAATAAAATAAAAATCTATAGCACCATACAGTAACACCCCGCGTATCGCTGAGATATCGCTAGACTGTTTATAGCTACAACTATGAAAATTTAGCGATAAATTTTAGCAGGGAATTCCCTTGTGACGTCATAGGTTGGGAGGTGTTTCCCAAGTTTTCATCGCTATCTGGCCTGTTTTCAGTCACATTCATCGCTGGCAGCTATTTTTTTTTTTTTTTTTAAATTGTATTTATTGTTTTCTATTTTTTACACACACAGACCCGTTCTCTCACTGTATGAGGGGGAGGGTCTATTTTTTATCGTTGTAGCTTGTTACAAGGTTAAAGACCATCGCAAAAAAATTATCGCTGACGCTAAACCATGAAAAATGGTCTTAATTGACTATATGATGCATAGTTAAAAAATAAATAGTATTTCACCAATATTTTTCATAATTTCTTTATTTGGTATAATTATAACGGAGGCGAAATTGGAATTACAGGATATTTATTCTGCGGAAAAAGTTCATGTGGTAATACAACAGTAGATTACAGGTAAGTACCAAGATCGTAATCTTAGATAAAACATGAAATTTTGAGTGTCCATAGTAAATAATCCTGAAATTTAAAAGGTTCTCAAAGGTGAGAAATTATGCCAAGGGGCATAGGCATAAATGCCAAACTTTTTAGAACTGCCGGGAAGGGGTCGACGTCCTTCCCGACGGGGGTAAATAAGGCCTAATGCCCGAGGCACTGTTCCAGGTGCCATGATGGGAAATAACACTCTGGGGGACCCCCGCAGCCACGGCATCGTGGACTGCCCCCCTCCGCAAGGAGTGGAGTGTTGCTCTCTGGGCCGCCGGGAATCCCACGGCCGCCAGGGCGGCGCGCATCACAGCGCACAACGGCCGAGAGGTAAGCGGCATTGACGAGGACAGGATGAAGGCTGGAGCCCGTGGAGAAGCCGGGACTGCTGCGACGTAGTTCCTGTAGGCGGCTACCGGGCAGATCAGCATGTCCGCCAAGCGCGGGAGATCGACCACGTGAGGGGGGGCCGCACATGACCGTGTCTTTGCGATCTCACGTGGATCCTATGGAGGCCAGGTAGAAATTGAAGATCCGCTCGCTGGAGGGTGTGGGGGCCGCCCCACGAGGCCAGTGACAGGGAGACGAGGTTCGTGGCCCTAAGAAAAGTGAAATAGGCGATTAGCAGGGCCGCCCGGAGGACAAGGGCCGTAGGGCCGGCCCTGGATAAGTAGGCGAGCACCAGCCGGAGTTCATGAAGGCGAACTGCAGGGGCCGGTGATGGAACGTGGGTGGAGAGGCGTCTGGTCCCGCGCTGAACTGCGAGGACCTCGTCCGCGAAAAGCGGTGCCGGGTCCCCGCCATGGCGGCGTATCCAGGTCTGTGCTCCTGATAAGTAGTTGGCGGCCATTGCCGGGGCCCGAAATGAATTGGCTAAGGCCTGGGTGTAGAGGGCCCCGTAGGCGACGGTCGGCCAGCGAGGATCGAATCCCGATGAAACTGCAAAACGCACGTATGCCTGCGCCTGGATGAGGTGATTCTGGCGGGTCGAGGCTGCTTCAGCCGATGCCAGGGATGCCATCATCTGGGCGTGCAGGGGGGTGCCGGTGCCTAATGGGCGGAGAAGCAAAGACATTTATATCAAATACAGGGTCCATATGTACACAAGAGCCGCCGCCAGGAGCAATGGCATCCACAACGGCCGCGTAGGCAAAACTAACGTCCAGATCCCACAGAGCTGCCACCAGCCAGATTTCGCGAGCTACGGCTGAGATGACTGGGTCGCTGGTCCGACCCGTCGCGATGGCCTCGACTGGATCCATTTCGTCTGTATGGACAACGACGGCCGCCCCGGGCGGGACCCCCGGGCCGAGGATAGCGATGCCCTGGAGGAGGGCGACCGTGTGGAAGCGCGCCCCCGGGCCAAGGGGGTCTGCGACGCCGGCCGCCTCCTGGTGCAGGCGAGCACCCGGGACCACGGCGACGATGACCGCGTCCCTCCTGGATACAAAAATGTCAAACGGCTCTCTATGGGGAGACACCAGGACCACGCCGTTGGCGGCCGTTGTATAGCGGACAAACCAACGAAAGTCCTCCTTTACCGCGGCGGGAATGGTCGCCACCCCTGTGCCTGGGACCTTAGGGAAGAAAGCAAGGGCTCGCGCTACGAACTTGCGGGCCTGGGAGACACACCGGGCAACGTAGAAGAGGCGGCCAACGATGGACTGGAGGCTGCCGCGGGTAATGGCCCTGTGAGACATCCATGTCCTGCACTCCCTGACCACGTCGGCCAGTCGGTCGGCCGGGATTCGCAAGGTCATCGCGATTCCATATCCATGTCGATTTCTAGCCATTCCATACGTTGTGCAGGGGGGCTACACTTCTCCGGTGCGAGGACGAGGCCCAGTCCCCTGGCAAGGTCCCAGAAGGCGCGGTAGGCGTAGGCCGCCTCAGGGAGGGTGGCCTCGGCGCCCGCGAAGTCATCAATGTAGGAGAGTGAGTGGTGGCCCCTCCGGCCCATGAGGAACGTGACGGCCCGCGTGACCCTCTGGCAGGCTGAGGCCGAGAGGCGGGCCCTGAATGGGCAGCAGGGGTCGATGTAGTATTTTCCGTCGGCCGCAACGACCTGGAGGGGGAGGTCCCTAGGGTCTACTCTGAGCTGGCGGTACGCGCGGGCCATGTGTGCCTTCCATAGCCACGCCCCCTCTCCCAGGGCTTGAACCCTCTCGGCTAGGTCGGCGACTGTTGGGAGGGTACATGTCTGGGCGTATGGTAGATGGGGGCCCATTTCTACGCCCGCGTTCACCCCACCCCCGGGGGGAAGGACATATCGACGATCACTCTCCTGCTGGAGGAGCCTTTCTTTGGTCGAGTCATGAGGGGTGAGACGACCAACCAGGGGCTGAAGGGTAGGGCCTCGAACGGGCCTACCAGCGTGCCCTCCCCGAGTTCTTTCTCCAGGTATACCGCGATGTGACGAGGGTAATTCTCGGCCGATGCATGGTTTCGATGTGTGGAGATGGGGGGGCCGGCGCCCGTGTAGCCCAACGGCCAACCAAATTCCAGCAGGTCGACGACCTGACGGTTGTGGTAGTCGACCAGCGCCTCCCTCCAGGCGCCCACGTGGATTCCCGAGGGAACAGGGATCCGAGCCCCGAGGTAGTTAGGGAGGCCCGAGACCAGGACCCGTCTGTAAACGGCGGCGAGGGTCTCGCGCCCCTCCCAGACGCCCGGGGCGGGGCGTGGCCAGATTGACTTTACGACTATAGCATATGCGGTAGGCCCACACCGTAGGGGCGCAACCCGAGGAACCGGGGGGGGGTACCTGCCGCATCCTCACTCGCGCCGGTGGCGGCCAACCAAATTCCAGCAGGTCGACGACCTGACGGTCGTGGTAGTCGACCAGCGCCTCCCTCCAGGCGTCCACGTGGATTCCCGAGGGAACGGGGATCCGAGCCCTGAGGTAGTTAGGGAGGCCCGAGACCAGGGGGTCGTTTTATTTTCAACTCTCCTGGGCGAGGAGAGTGCCCAGGAGGGATAGCTCCACTGAGGATAATTTTCAGGAGATCTCCTCAATCTCGTTCGATTTACCCTGTCCTCGGGAGGGAGAGAAATCCTCGGCCGAAGTCTCCTTTGAGAGAGCCCCAGGAGAAAATAAAACTGTAGGAGACTTTTGAGGAGACTTGAAAGAGAGGCTGTGTATACTGCAGGTGGTGGCACATAGTGGTATTTTTGGGAACTAATTTCATCATTTATGAATGTATGTTAATCTAAGGAAATAGCAAAGTAATTCTCCATCTAAGATCTCCAGTTCTAATTAAAATCATAATAAATATATTTCCGATAGTTCAAATGAATTAAATAGCTTTTATTTGTTATTTTGAATCACCCACGACACCCCTAGACGTGTCCCCAGCCAGGAGAGCTGCAGGACACTTTTGAGGAGCTCTCCTGGCCCCAGGATTGAAAATAAAACGATATTTCAGGAGACCTCCTAGAATCTGGCCAAAGACTCTCCTTCCCTGGGAGACTTTGAAATATCGAACCCAAACAGTCCTGGGACCTCTCCCCGGGCGCCCCAGGACTCCTCGGGCAGAAAATAAAGCACCCCCCAGGACCCGTCTGTAAACAGCGGCGAGGGCCTCGCGCCCCTCCCAGACGCCTTGGGCGGGGCGTGGCCAGATTGACTTTACGACTGTAGTATATGTGGTAGGCCCACACCGTAGGGGCGCAACCCGAGGAACCGGGGGGGTACCTGCCACATCCTCACTCGCGCCGGTGGCGCCACCTGCCGTATCCGTCCGAGCGCCCGTGGCGCCATCTAGCGGTTCGTCAGCGCCAGTGCTCGATATACCGACGTCGTGGACGTGGAGGGTGGTCTCAACATAGTAATCAGTAGGGGGGGGCGCACCGGGTGAGCGACGGCCGTGGCCCCCCGTAACACATGTAACTGCCGTAGGCGAATTGTAAGCCGTAGGCACAGAAGAATCAACGAACACATTCTGTACAATATCTGCCGTAGCGAGGCGGATCAGAGGGGGGGGGTTGAGACCGGATCCATTTGGCGTGCAGCGTGCAGCGTGCAGCGCTTGCGGGACTTGCCGCGCTTGAATTCCGCTGCTTCAACTGCCAGGTGCCTTATCGCACCCCCCCGTTTTGTTGAATGCCTGGCATGGCCGAGCCTTGTCGTCCCTAGCTTTCTTGCCCTTCATCCCCTCGGCGGCATATATTATGCTGCCCGCATACACCTGGGAATCGCCACTCTAAAAAGTTGTATGCGGTTGTCCTCGAGCCAGCCTAACCATAGGCGGCCTTCGCTGACCATAGCAAATATTTTCTTGGACCAGCGGCAGACCTGCGAGAAATCAAACTCTCGGGCGTCCTCGAGGACATCCCCTAGGTGGGCCACTAGGGGGGCCACGTACTGGGGGGGGGAAGTCAGAGTCATTTATAATGTGTAACAATGCCCATACATACTCAGCCAATGTTAGTTCGTTCAGGCCTGTCTTTGCTCTCTCCGGGCCTCCATGCACATACAGGTGGGGAAAAAATTTGTATTTACCTGCCTCGTTGACCCTCGAGGCCGTGGTCTCGAGTATTTTCCGTACTTGATCCTCCACCTCGTCGTCGGGCCTAGCTGGCCTAACGGTCATAGGCGGGACCAAGGCTGCCGCCCTGGAACCCCACTGTTTTGAACCGGGGCGGATGCCACGACTATCCCTATAAAAAGATTCTCCATACTGTCCACTGAACCCCGTAGGGCGCCCGTAGTAGATGTCTCGGCCATTGGCGCTTGCATCTGAGCATTAGATGTGGTATTTTCAGAGGACGTGCCTGGATCCGAGCAGGCGCCATTCCCTTTCAGCTTTGCTGCTATGTCTGCCAAGGCTGATTCCAGCACGCTAAATCTTCGATCGAAGGTGGCGAACCTGTCGCTAATGACTAAATCCGCGGAGTCTTGATCCTCTGCTGCCTTTGTCTGGTCCTTTGTTTTACGCTTTGGCGTGTTTTTCCCCATTTTTGCGAGTGTTTTAAGAGAGCACCAAATTCAGCTTCCTAATCAAACGCTGGCGTGAAGATCGCTGGTGGCGCCCTCTGTGGTGTAGGTTGACCATCTGCGAAGCCGATCGCGTAAGCGCTAGGTGGCGCCACCAATTCCGCCCGCAGAATTACTTCCAATTTCCAATTAGCCTCAATGAACAACATCTTGAGGTATGTAACAGTGTGATTTTTAGCAAAAAACATGATATCGATTTTGTGTCTGAAGATGCATCATTAGGCCTATTGGAGTGTATTTGGAGTTCGGTGGTCCCAAGGTTTGAAGAAACTCCAGTCCTCCATTACCCATTGCCCCAAGGTCGGTTCATCCTTGATACTGATGCAAGCAATGATAGTATTGGAGCGGCACTGTCGCAGATACAGAATGGGGTTGAAGTTCCGATAGCTTTTGTGAGCAATAGCTTGAATAAGGCACAACGGAACTACTGTACCACAAAGAGAGAGCTCCTCGCCGTGGTAGTATATGTAAAGAAATATCGACACTTCCTCGGAGGTGGAGACTTCACTTTATGTACGGATCATTCCTCGTTGAAATGGCTCTTTAACTTTAAAGACGCCGAAGGAATGATCGGAAGATGGTTGCCGGCTCTGTCTCTGAATTGCCAGATAGAGCACAGACCCGGTAAGTCACACATCAACGCGGATAGTCTCTCACGGAGACCATTGCGTAAGCGTGGACGGCCCGACTGTGTAGACTGTGGGGAACATGATGCTATCTTGGCTGCACTGCACCAGATGGGTAATCCTGATCCCGCGTTTTATCAGTGGACGCTGGAACAGATCCGTGAAGCTCAACAGAGTGATCCGGAGATGTCCGGTTGATTAAACTGGTAAAGAATGGCCTTCACAGACCAAGAGGATCAGAGCTCTTGATTGAAAACCTGGAGTTCCAGACACTCTGTCGTCAGTGGACGGAGTTAACTGTGAGGGATAATGTGTTATATAGGGTAAGAACCACTGTGTGTCCAGTACGGAAACACTTACAGCTGGTTGTACCCATTTCACTGCGTCCTGGGCTTCTGACTCTGTGCTATGAGCATAGAAGTTCGACAAATTTAGGGAAAAAGAGGACTGCCGCTAAAATAAAGCAACACTACTACTGGCCCGGAATGAGTGCAGACATACAGCGATGGGTTCTGGAATGCTCAATCTGTTGTAAGGTTAAGCCCGGCGAAGGTCTAGGGAAGATGCCATTGCAACAGGAGTTATTCGGAGTCCGGTTTGCACCAGTGCTCTCGATATCATCTCTGGTATCGGTGAGTCCGATGACGGCAACACGTGTATGATGGTGGTGATGGATTATTACACAAAATATGTGCAGATCTATCCCATGAAGGATCACAAAGCTGCTACCTGTGTGGAAGCACTTGTGAAGAACTGGGTGCTACCTTTCGGAGCTCCGAGTATTTTACATTCCGACCAGGGACCAGAATTCAAATCTCAGATCTGGCAGGAAATGTGTAGAGTACTGGAGATAAAGAAAACACGCACCAACCCGTACCGTCCACAATCAGATGGGATGGTAGAGCGGTTCAATAGAACGTTAACACAGTGCTTACGCACTATGGTCAATGAGAGCCGCAGTAACTGGGATGAGCTAGCACCATACATAGCGCACGCTTACAATGGGACTATTCATTCTAGTACGGGGTGTTCACCTAATCTACTTGTCTTCAGAGAAGAGATTGTGATGCCTGCAGACATAGTATATGGGGTACCCGGGATATCCGCAGAGATACCTTGCCCCATTGGTTTCGTGGAAAAACTTCGGGAACGCTTTGTGGAGGCAGCGGTTTGGACATGATGTCAGACTAAAGCCGAGAAAGTTCCAGGTTTGAGATAGAGTAATACGATATCACACACCATTGGTGAACGTAAAACTTGCCCCAAACTGGGATGGCCCATTTGTCATAGTTGAGGTGCTGTCAGATATGACGGTAGTCATCGAAGACGAATGGAAGATCAGTGAAAAAGACAATAGAACTGGAATACAATTCCACCAACCGCCGTAGCGCCCGAATACGAGGCAAGGCTGCGGTCGACTACAAGGAGTAGTGGTGCGGATTGTTGTCAAAATACACAATGAGAAGCCCCGCTGACCAAACCTGCGTATCCTAGGGTTGATTGATCGAACGCGATGACGGTTTAAACTTGAAAAAAGACGGACTTATGGCGGCAGCCCCGACGTTGCTCGAAGGGAATCCCCGTAGAGGGCCCTCCAGAGGCTGTGTTATTTGCCATAACGTTCTAATTTGATAGTTTTTAATCTCTCTCTCATCAATCTATACCTTCTTGAGATACGTAATGGTGGTCAGATGGAATTGGAAACCCCCACGGGTATAGACTCGGCTTGGCGCAGTGAAGCGTGGCCGGTCTTCGCACCCGCTGGGAGAGTGTCACGGAGCGAATCAGATGACGCGTCACGGTTGAGGGGTGTGGAGTCGCTTGGATGTTGAACGTCTCAACACCTCTCATTGGTCGAGGACATGACCTCTTTTGATTGGGGTCAACTGGCCCTATATAAGGCCTTGTTTTCGGAGATCAGATCACTCTGGCCAAGTGGCGTCTTCGTGATGCCCCTGGAGTGCGGTGCTGCGTCAGCCTGGCTGAGCAGTGCGGAGAGGAGCGGACCCTTCCCACGGGGGAGGAGGCCGCCCCGCAGGACTTGGCCCTGGCAGAGAGCCCTGCGGGCTCTGGAGACAGCGCGTCTGTCGGCCTGGGCAGTGGTGATTCCCTCTGGGATTGTCACAGTGTTGACTCGGGTGCTCTGGATTCCGGTCCAGACGACACCCAGTCTTCACAGCGCGGAGAGTCTGGCCCCTCCACTTCGGTGGCAGAGGCTGGACCCGGTTCGCCTAAGACATCAGCTCCGGCTCAAAGCTCTGGGGGGGTTGCTTCCGCGAAAGGGGCAAAGGTAGATCTTTCCCATGTGAAAAGCTCTGGGTACGGGCAGAAGTCAGCTTCGGCTACTACTGCTAAGCCCAAAGCTTCCCGTCTTCCGAAACCGGTGTTTACACCGCAGAGGCGGGCGGGGAAGAAGACTTCAGTTGGGGGAACCCCTTGAGTGGAGTTAACTCCCGTTGGCCTTGGCTGCGGGAAGTTGATCCATAAGCCAGATCCTCCTGCTCCCGGCGGGGCAGTTGATCAGTGGGATCGCTGGTCACGGGAACTGAAGAGCATCTCAGACCCGGACATGCATGCCATGGCCATGAAGGGTCTGATAGATTGATGGGCTGCTAGTCAGGGCCCGGAGAGTGTTGCACCAGTGGTTTCCCCCTCGAGGGTTGATGCCCCGGTAGTTGCTCCTCCCGCCCCGGTTACTAACCCTGTTACGCCCGCCGTGACTGAGACTGCTATGGAGGTTGATAAAACCCCTGGCAAGTCCACCACGGAGTCAGTGGAGCCAGCTACTTCCTCGGAAGCAGCAGAGGCCGTTGAAGGGCTTGCCACGGAGAAGGCGAAACCGGCTGCAAAGCCGGCAAAACCTACCTCTGTGGAGGACACACAGGCTGAAAAGCCTGTGAGTAGCTCCTCTGCCCGACGGGGGAGACAACACAATGGTTGCCGGATCCCCCCTGTAAAAGCTGGGAGGGGTAATGTAGGGGTCAGGGCAGCCGAGCAGCGTTGTTTCACTTTAGAACTAGGTGGCGCGAGTGCCGATCCCTGCTGTGTGGTATTGCCAGTGGACCCGCGGTATGCAAATGCTACGGGTTCGCCCGCATTACGTAACTCAGCCACTATATATATGAGTCCACAGCGGGTTGACAGAACTTCTCGCGGTGCCTCTTTACGGAGTGAATGCTGAAGCCTCACGTGTTGGTAAGGTTGTGTTGTCACGCCTTTCAACGTTGAAGAGACCAGTATTTCTTCCCGCGCTAGTTTTTTTTTTTTTTTTTTTTTTTTATTCAGGAAACAATCGCATTCACCCAGCTGGGCGTTATTACATACAATTGTATCAACAATATATATAATAATTTACTCATTAGCAAATTTAAATATCACAAAAAGAGACAAATACCGACAGGACAATACATGACAAACAGGACACAATAGTGTGGTTATACACGGTCATTTTGTCTATCAAAAGATAGACTAAGCTAGACTGAACTGAGGCTGACTGGCCCACTCTCAAATATCATTACACATCCTACCAATGATGGTCGTTTATCAAAAGATATTCTTTTATATTCATCTTAAAGTGCGATACATCTTGACTGCTTTGAAGGTCTTTCGGTAGGTCGTTCCAAATTGTAATACCCTGATACAAAGGCGAGTCTCTGAATTTTTGTGATTTCGGATAATCATGTTTTAGAACTATCTTGTCGTTTCCCCTAGTATTTACCATTCCCTTCCTAACATTAGTTGGGTCATTTGACCACCATTTTATATGCATTAATAAATGTATGATTCTTCTATATCGCAGCGGTCTAATTTTGCATTCATTATACAAATCATCAATTGTATAGTTTCTTATCTGGTAAATACCCAAAATTGCACGCATACAGTGATTAAATGCTATATCTAAAGTATTTTGGTCTCCCTTAGAACATCCAGTAAATATGAAATCAACGTAATCAAAGGTCGGTAATATAGTTTGCTTAAGTATCAGTATTCTAGTATCAAGAGGCAGCAGATATCTTAACATCCTCATTTTATTAAGCTTCAGTCTAGAATCATTTACTACTTTCTGTACCTGATGTTTGTATGTTAAACTACTATCTAGGATAATTCCTAAATAATTAAACTTGCATACTCGGTGCAGAAGTACATTATCTATCTTGCATACCGGCATATCCTTTTCATCTAGCCTTCTGCCTACCCACATATAATTACTTTTTTTGATATTTATTTCTAATTTATGCTTCTTTACCCAGTGATTTATTCGTTCAAGGTCTTCATTTATATTTGTTGCGCTAATTTCTGGATCCTTATTGCTGCTGACCAAGACCAGATCATCCGCGTACATTATAGCAAAGCAATTCTTTATTTCTCTAAAAATACCATTAATAAAAATTATAAACAACGTCGGTCCAAGGACAGACCCTTGTGGGACACCACACGTAACTAGTTCTGGGTTTGATACAATGTTATTTAGTTTAACACTTTGTTTTCTTTGATGCAAATAAGATTCTATCATAGTTATAAGATTTTTCCCAATTCCTATGTTCTCCAGTTTTTTAAGTAATATCGGATGACAAACGCTGTCAAACGCCTTTCTCAAGTCGATAAAAGCACATAAACTACATCCCCCCCTATTCATTTCTTTATATAAAGTATCTAATAACTGGAAAATTGCTTGTCCAGTAGACCTCCCTGGCATGAAACCAAACTGTTTTTTATTTATTAAGTTATGTGCTACTACATGGCTTATAATTCTTTTTTGAATGATTTTTTCTATTATTTTTGACATCATCGGTACCACTGTAATTGGTCGCCAATTTGCATAGCAGCTAGCATCTCCTTGTTTAGGGAGTGGGGTGATTAAACCATACTTTAGAGTTTGCGGGAAGACATTACTGACTAATATGTTATTTAATAACTTCGTTATAATAGTTGGTTTTATTAAGAGTATACGTTTTAAATCACCAGATTTGATATGTTCTATACCTGTTGTCTTATCGTTTTCAAAACTTTTAACAATGTCTATTACTTTATCTACATGTACCGCGTCAATTTCGCATCTATCTAAATCATTTCCCCAAGACTGCCCATAGTTCAAATCTTCCACCTCACCTAATTTCTTTAATATCTCTGGGCCTATGTTGGCAAAATACTCGTTCATGCCATTTGCGATAATGAGTAGGTTGTCTGCTTCTGACCTTCTACATTTAAGATATAGCCCTTCATTATTTATCGCGGGGGCCCATACCGAGTTAATTATTTTCCATGCTTTCTTGGGATTTTGTTTATTTTCTCTCAGTTTACTTTCGATTAGCATTGTCCTATGCTCCTTTATCTGTTTACCAATTAGTTTTCTCATACGTCTAATCTCTGAAAGAGTATTTCGATCCACATAACTATGCTTAGCCATTCGTTGCAATAATGACGCTCTATAGGCGATATTGTTTTTAATCACCTTAGGGAGTTCAATACCCCCTTTGGTTGTCATTATGTATTCGCGGACGGGACATCTCTTATCAAGAAGTTCTAGTACATTATCCATATAATGTTCAATGTAGTCCATGTTTCCTTTAAAGTCTGGAATTACATACTGGTTTAGGTGAAGTTAGTGCCCTGTAGCACTAACGTATTGTAAAGTCTTTCCGCAATAAAAGAACGGTTAACTAAAACAGTCTGGAGTCTGGTCTTGTCTTCGTGGTTAAGCGGTAGTTGGTAGATCTAGTATCTCCCTCCCCTTTCCAGTGAGTAAAGCCGAACCCACCTGTACTAGCGCGGTAAGTACAGGGTAGCGACTAAAGTCTCGGAACCTCTAGTCGGCTGTCGATCGCGGAAAGTGGTAATACACTTTCAGCGACTAGAGGGAACGCTACACATAATATGTCGTCCGAGGATGTTCTTCCATACAAGGCTTGGACAATACAAGACAAGACCAGCATTTATACAACATACAAGAAGAAGGATAGGAGAAATAAAGAAGTAGTAATTGAATAAAGAGTTCACTTATCTTTTGTTGTAGCTTTCTGTGTTCCCTCGCTCAGGAAATTCCCAAATTCAACACCAATCAAAAATGCACTATTTTTATACTTATCTCTATTTGGTTTTTTCTGCTTTAAAATAATTTTGTTCAAATTTCTCGTCATGTAGGGTTGATTTATTTCCAAATGGGAGAGATCTAGTGACCACCACCGAATAATATTCAGAAGTTTAAAACGACATTCTTTGAGAATTTTGTTGATATTGCAAGTTGAAATCAATGTGTTTATCTATGATAACACCTAGATATCTGATGGAATCTACTGACTCCAATCTATTTCCATTCATAATTATTTCAGGTTTTATCTCTTTGCTTCTCCGTCTACTACAAAACCATATAACCTTGATTTTTTATAATTTGGTGTTACCCGGCGTTTACACTAGACGACTAAATACGTGGCGACTGTAGATCGTCAGCCAATAGTCGTCAGGTGGTGGCAATGTCCACCGCAAAAGTCGTCGAGCACAGAATTTCCTTGAGCGTTTACACTGACGACTTTCAGTAGAAACGGACATAGGCGATTCATTGAGTTAACCGTGGGTTACCTGTCTATAGGGAAATAGGGGTTCCTGCCCCCCCCTGAAATTTTCCCCTGTAGTTAACTCTCTGTGTGTATATGTTGGCACGACAGAAAAAAATGTGCTTAACCCTCCCCGAAATTCTTTTCTTCAAAAAGGGCCCCCACCAATAAAAATATATTAGGACCATCATGTGAACTAGAATTTGCCCCCACAGATGTACTAAGATTAAGTTCCCTGCCTCCCATAAAAAAAAATATATATATATAATATAAAAAAATCACACACCCCCTCCACAGTGGCACCTAAAAAAAGTGCCCACCCCATGATTTCTTTTATTAAAGCCCCCTCCCCATGATATATATGAACTAATAGCACAATTCCATTATTTGAAAAAAAACAAAAACCTAAAAAGGTCCCCATAGAAAAATAAAGATGAAGCAAGGCCCCCCCCCCCCCCCCCTCACAGAGTTACCCCTGTCCCGATGAAAGTACAAAAACAACCACCCCCTGCCCAACACAGGAGCACCTGAAATATTTGCCCTACCCCCCCCCCCCCCTCCAAAAAAATATTAAGCATTTTTGTTTGAATCCTCCAAGGAAACATTTAGGTAGAATTTAGCCCCCTCCCCCCAGATTTACCAAAATCAGTCCCCTGTCCCCATTATATGCACCCCTTACATCTGAATAAAATTTCCCCCCCCCCAATTTCCCCCCCCCCCCGACATATGTCCAAAAAGATTAGCACCATCCCATGATTTTAAAAAGAAAAGCCCCCCCCCCCCCAAGAAATAAAGATAAAATAAGCACACACACCCCCAATTCCCCCTATAAATCCCAACCCAAATAATGCTAAAAAATCACTCCCTACCCCAAAACAGAAGCTCCCCCATCCCCATCCCCACCCCACACCCCAACACCCCCAACCCCCCAACACCCACCCACCCCGTACCCCCACTCATCCCCCCCACCCCACCCACCCTCTGGTATCTTGAAGCAAAGCACATGTATTGTGTCAAAGGTATAGGGGGTCGACGACTTCTGTTTTCACAGAATCGCCGCCCCTCTAGACGACTATTTCAAGCCGGCTTAAAATAGTCGCCAGCGTCAGACCGTGTCTAATAGTCGTGAGGTGGTGCCATATTGCGTAATCAAATGTAATCAGACGATCTACAGTCGCCACGCGCTTGGCGTTTACATTAGACGATTTCTCTGCTTTTACCGCTGAAAGTCGTCAGGAGCTGCAAAATGCCAGAATCGCCGGCCAGAATCGTCTAGTGTAAACGCCGGGTTAGACGATTATCTATCATCCATGTACTAAACTTATTTGTCTGATTGTCTTCTATATTATCTCGGATACTTTGATTATTTGGGGCTTTACCTAAGAGTACTAGATCAAGCGTCTACAACCTAGAGTTTTACTAATTTCATCAAGGTCTGCATATAAATTCATTGGGGAAATGGAAATCTATGTTGTAGTCACCCAGCAACCAGAATTCAGTATCTAGTATATTTGGAATTTCACAGAGTTTTGATAAGAAGTGATGTTGAACCCCTTGGCGGGATGTATATTGTGCAGATTTATAATAGGTTTATTATCTGGTGCGTCTATTTTTAGCGTCAAGCATTCAATGTTTTTATTCGGAATAGTCAATTTGTCTAGGACCACAGCATGTGAAGCAAAGTCCGCTCTAAGATAAGCAGGAATCTCACCTAACCAGAATCTAACCAGAAAAGCTTGCGATCCCCCCCCCCCCCCCCCCCCACCTTAACATGGCATCACTCATGTTGGCAGTGTACCATGTCTCGCTGAACGTAGCAACATCAGAATCTTTTAGCAATTCAAAGATCTCGTCTCGCCCTTTCCACAGACTCCAGCTATTGAAATGTGTTAGTTTCAACCCTTTATAGGAGTTAGAAGTTTCTAATGTTGTCCACATGATATGATTGTATTGCCACAATAATGTATTGATGATTACAATACTTACACACATATTTATATGATGGTCCTACAAGGCTCTGTCCGCTAAGTAGGGCGAAAGGATGCAACAAGCAAATCAGAAAAATAGGAAACTCCAGCTTGGAGATAGGTAACACCACAATGTACATTTGAAAAAATACAGATAAAAAAGAAAGAAAAATAACCAAGATAGGATTATATTTTCAATACAATATTTACCCATCACATAGTATACAGTTCCTCATGGCAAACGCTATGTCGATTCACATCGCTTACCATTCAATCTGTTGAGTACACAATATAATACGTGACACAACATAGGGTTATACACTCTTAACAAGTGGGTAGTGAGACATTACAGGCTCCCCCCATCAGCTCATATCTCATAGAGCAAATACAACACACTCAGGCAAGATTAGATCATACTAGATTTTCAAATCTTTTAAATCATTTATAATTCAATCATGCAGGGTCATACTCAGGGCAGTGGTGGTATTCGAACCGCATGGTACTCAAGATTTTCATACAGATCAAACCATATTTAGGTCTTAGAGTTGCCTAGTCCTTCTTATGAGCACAAATGACTGATTCTGTGACGTAGGATGTAATCCAGTTTGTGTATATGTGGGCAATGTTCGGGACCTTCTCGAGATACTGGTTTGAACCATCGTGTAGCCTCAGATAGTTACTTACATAGCGTGGCGCCCCACAGACAATCCCCTCTCTGTTTTTGTTACAGCGATTCGTGTGGAAAAGGTAGTCCACTCTCACACACATATAGCCCAACTCAAGGTTGAAGCGAACAATTTGGGTATTTATCAGTTTGATCGCCTGATCAAGATCGTATTGCCGTACATCTTTTACCTTGTTTTGGTCATTTGGTGTACCAAGATGTCGGGGGCTTGCATCAGTGCGTTTAAGTTTCAGACGGTATGGCTAATTGTACTCACATATGTCCAAACCATATGTTGTGGCCACCACACATTTGATCTTAGGGAACTGTGTCTCCATAAACTCTGCCGAATCCAGTAATCGTCTACACGTCTACAGCATTACTCAGGCGTTGGATGTGGAAAAGTAACAGTTCTCTTAACTTGCACTGCACGAAAATTACCGCTTTACATATGTATGCGAAACGCGTCTAACAGTAGGATTTTGCGTCTAGAAATTAGACCTGTTATCCGTCTCGTAGACGCCTTATCTAGTAGCACATATACATGTCCATGGTGCGGTCTCATATACGTCATATATACGCCTGATTCCGTTGTATATACACCAACATCCAATAGTTCCAATCTTTGCAACTTGGGGACACTACTGGTAGCATATTCATGCTAAATAAGTCTGTATTATATGAAAAATACAATCTTATATTACCAATTTATCTTATAAAACCTTTATAAAACCTGATTGAATATAAATTGATTAATTACATATAATAAACCCTGCACTCTTTGGGTTTTTTACCGTTTTTCTAATAGATTTTTCCTTGAAAACACCATTCTTCTGTCGTATTCTGCATTGCACGAAAACCACTATTTTACATATATATACGCCATTGCGATAACACACGTATATGCTGTATCGTGGCTTGTTTATACTTGTATACACCTCTTATACGCGTCTACGTTTCGGGCGTCTACAAGACAGTTTCCATATATAGACGCGGCTGTCTTTCACGCCTGTCGATTTAAGATAAAATATACTCTGCGCAACATATATATACGCCAGGCGTATTGTTACTATCTGTGTGACTAGTAAACTAAATGAGTGACTCCAAGGCTTCGTCCCGTTACAAGCTTTATTGCAGGTGGTGTTACAATGCGCTCTCTGACCGACTGACTCGAGTATGTCGAGATCAGGATTATATGCTGCGTCTCAGCCGCGTGGGGGCAACCCGTATTGATCGTAACCATGCTGATGAGAAGTGTAGTACACTGAAAAGAGGGGAATGCTTTTGGTGTGGGTATGATGTGACTGAGATGTGATTGTCGATAGTCGTTAGGAAATCATTACGCTGCTTAGAAATATATTGTAAGGCTAAGTGATGAAGCAAAGACTGGTGTCTACAGTGTTAAACTGAGACACGCCTCATCGGGCAGAATCAAAGCTATGGAATGGGCTTGTGACCAACCTTATAATCGCCGCTAAGGCCAGAAATGCCATGTCGTCAGTGCTGATAGTCTTTAGACTATGCGGTCTAGTCGGAGTACTGGGTTTCGTGGAACGGGTATCAGAGTGGGAGCTAAGCACCTGACTGAGTAAGCCCGTTCACTCGGCGAGTTTCTGTGGCAGTGCGTGCCTTGATGACGCATGCTCACAGAGGGGGGTTCCGACGTAATGACCTGCGGGTCCTGACAGGATCCCGTAACTATGGACGCCAATGGCAGTGAATCCTGGTTGATTAGGGCAGCTGGTCACGATATCGCCTACACATTGATCCGTTACGCAACGTGTGCGCACCTCATTATGAGGGTTTGCCTAAATCCCGAGGTTGAGTGGTGTTCATCCGTCACCTTACGCAATGTCAAGCTGTTCGACGCCTTTGTTTGGCGCAAACACGTAACGGTAACCATGCGATGTGGACCGGTCACAATCTCGTGTGAATGCGGGGAGGCGTGTTGCGTGCCTCGTTACGTAAGATGTTGATTGGTGAGTGGTGCGGCTTGTGCTGTGTTGCGTAATGTGTTATGTTGGTGTCCTATGTTGAGTTCTGTTGATTATGGTTGTCAGGGTGAGTCATGCGGGGGCGCTATGGCTTAAGGCCGAGGCCTAGGCCAGCGATGTTTCTGGGCTTAGCGCGCTCGCAAATTCTGTAGCTATTGGATGGTGGGTTTGGTGGTAGTTCTGCCATCTGATAATCTCCTCAGGTGGCATGTGTTTCGTGTGGTGAATTTGGTAATGAGGTATGGGCCAGTGAATGTTTTCTGTAATTTCTTGGAGGTTCTTTTTACTAGAAGAGTAGGAATTTGGAGATAGGCGATGTCGCCTTCTTTGAAGTTGTGCAAAGATGCCGATTTGTCGAATCTGGCTTTCATTTTGGCGTGAGATTTTGCTAAAGTGACCATGCTTTCCTGTAGTGCTTTTTGTCTTTTTTGGTTCATTGATAGCATAAGTGATCTAACGTTTGGAAAACTGGTTTTCATGAGAGTATGCTTTAGATTTTCAACTGGAAGTGGTGCTGTTTTTCCGAATACTACCATGTTAGGGCTGTAACCTAAAGAAGCTGAAGAAGTATTATTTAAACTGAAAACAATGGCTTGCAAAAATGAAGGCCAGTCGTTCTGTGAGGAATCCATAAAACGTTCTTAGGCATGCTTGTATGGAAGCATTGTAGCGTTCCACTAGGCCTTGGGTACGTGAGTGGTATGTGCTGCTGTGTTTTTGATGAATTCCGAGTGCATTACAAAATGTTTTGAAGGTGTTAGAAGTGAAGGTTGAACCGTTGTCAGTGTAGATGTGGGATGGTATGCCGTGTATGCAAAATACTTTGTTGAAAAGTTCCTGGGTCGTTTGTGCTGCATTGATGCTGTTTGTGTCCCATGCTGTAACGTAGCGGGATGCATAGCAAACGACTACCTGTATGTATTTTGAACCTGATGTGGATGTGTGTAGGGGGTCGATGGTGTCCATCGAGATGCGTGTAAATGTGGTTGGTGTGGGGTCTCTGAGTGTAAGAGGGGGTGTGAATTTCTTTGGAATACGTTTTGATGTTAGGCAATTATGGCATGTGGCTATGTAGTCTCTTGTGTCTGAAAATGAAGTTGGCCAGTAAAAGGAACGAGAGATTGAGGGAAAGGTGCGTGGTAGTCCCAAATGTCCACCGAGTGGGCTATCGTGAACGGATTTGATAACATCTTGGGTGTAGGTTTGGGGGACTACTATTTGAACGCTAGGTGGTGTGGAGTTGCTTTTAAAGTTAGTGGCTCTAAACAGTATACCTTGGAAAACGATGAACTGGTCGTGCGTCAGAAGGATGTGCCTGCTTAGAGTTTGATTTGCGGGAAGGGTGTGTTTAGTTATATAATCATAGACTGCGCAACAGAAGTTGTCTCTGGATTGCGCGTCTTTGACCTGGGCGTGACTAGGTTCGGTGGGGAAGAGAGAGAGGAGGCGTGTTAGTGCCTTGTTGGCTAGAGGTGTGAACTGAGGGTAGATCTGTTTTCGTCTCTTTGATGCTCTAGCGCGAGCTATGGGGGTGGGAGGCGGTGTGTTTGCACACGTGCCACGGCTGGAGTGTGGGCTGGGGCGGGGGCTGGGGCGGGGGGCGGTGCGTTGCGCGCGCCTTGCCTGGTGGCAACAGCTAACACGTGGAAATTATCTTCCTTGCTGGGTTTGGGTTTCGGAATTCTAGTGTTATGACACTTAGTTTGGGGAGCATTCTTTAGAATTGGAATTGGTTTTGTGAGGAGGATTGGGTCATGGCTTGTTGGCTGATCATGGTTGAAGGTGAGGGTGATACTTGTGCTGGAGAAACGTACACGTTTTTCTGGTAATATCACCTTGTTTATGGGAATGGAGGGGGAAGGTTCTGAATTGGAGGGGGGGTAAGGTATGCGACTGACGACGTCTGCGGGTATGTTGGCTTTACCAGCGATGAATTTGACCGTCATGTTAAATGACATGACTGTGTCAAGCCATCGCGCTCTACGCATGTTCAGAGTCGCTTCCTTACGGGAGAATAGAGTTATAAGTGCTGCGTGATCTGTGAAAAGCGTGAAGTTTGCATCTTCCAGGTAGTGTTTGAACTTTTTGACGGCGTAAATGATGCCGAGGCATTCTCTGTCCGTTGTATGGTACCTGGTTTCCGTCGCCGTGAATGCTCGACCGGCGAATTCTATCGGACGATAAAATCCTGCTGCGTCTTCTTGTGTCATCACACAACCGCAGCCGGTCAGGCTTGCGTCTGTGAAGATGGTGAAGGGTTTATCGTAATTTGGGAATTTTAGCGTTGCTTCTTCACAAATTGCTTTTCTGATGGTATCGAACGCGAGCTGATGTGTAGCAGTCCATTTGAATTTGACCGAGGATTTGGTTAGGTCGTATAGGGGGCGCATGATGATAGAGAAGTTTTTGATGAAACGTTTATAAAAGTTAGCGAGGTCATTAAATGCTCTAACCTGGGATACAGTTTTCAGTGCTGGGTAGGTGGTTATTAGGGCTACCTTCTCTGGTGAGGGTGACAGGCCCTCCCTAGATATTCTGTATCCGAGAAAGTCTATTTCAGAAGCTCCAAATTCGCATTTTTCGCTTCTAAGTTTGACGTTTCCTTTGATGAAGAGTTTCAATACTTCATCCAGGTCTTTGAGGTGTTGTGACCAAGTTGACGAGTAGACTGCTATGTCGTCAACGTAAGCTACGGCGCAGTGGAATTTTACGGTGCGCAACAGCTGGTCTACACAATTTTGAAAGAATTTTGCCGAGATAGACAGTCCCATCGGTAGAACTTTGAATCTCCAATGTTACCAAAACTGGAGAACGTGGTGCGGTGCCTAGATGAGGCGTCTAGTGGTATTTGATGGTAAGCACTGTAAATGTCTAATTTGGAGAAAAATTTTGATTGAGAGTTTCCGACTGTTTCCGTAATATCATCTGCGTGTGGGAAAGAATAGGAGTAGGTGGTAATTTGAGAATTGAGTTCTCTCAGGTCGACCACTATGCGGTACTTCTCCGTGCCTTTTTTATCTTGCGCATTAGGCGTTTGCACCAAAAAGACGGGAGAATTCCATTCGGATGGGTCGTGAACTTCCTCTATGACGCCCTGTTCTGCTTGGCGTCTAAGGAGCTCGTCTTAGAACTTTTGTTTTTGCGGGGTGGTGCGGTATTGAGGTTTAGATACTGCTTTTGCATGTTCCTTCAGCTCGATGGTCGCTGTTGAGTCTGTCTTTAAACCGATCACGCTGTCTGTTGAGACAAACGCGTCCTTATTTTGTTCGAGGACTGAAGCTATCTCTTTCCTTTGTGAGTCGGTAAGCGAACTTGAAAGAGTGTATTTTAATTTGTTAGGTGTTGGTGTGTCTGGTTGTGTCGGGAGATTGATTGGGGGCTCTGATTCAGAGACTGAGCGGTGTGCAGTAGACTGAAAGTCGTCAGGGTCCGCTATAGAGTAGAGACCCAGCATTGAGCCTCTAGGTAGCGTAACGTGTTTGTTGGAGGGATTAAACAGAATCACAGGGACACGATTGCATGGTCCGGGCGCAACTAACGCGTGTTTAGTTAGCGCTCTGGGGTTCAGCACGTAGCTCTCAGTTGTGCCGACAGTGTGGCTCAAACAATCGTTTCCGAGAGAGGAGGGAGGGTTAGTGTTGATAGTGATCTGGCGGCTGTTGTGAAGACGTGCTTGGTCTTTCTTTTCTGACTGACCGTCGCAGGTTTAGCGTGTCCGACATGGGTGCTAAATGATGGTGTTTTAGCAATATTTTGCGCGCCTGCGGGAGATGTTTGTACCGGAAGTCTTAGGAGTTCTCCACCAGTGTTACTATCTGTGTGACTAGTAAACTAAATGAGTGACTCCAAGGCTTCGTCCCGTTACAAGCTTTATTGCAGGTGGTGTTACAATGCGTTCTCTGACCGGACTGACTCGAGTATGTCGAGATCAGGATTATATGCTGCGTCTCAGCCGTGTGGGGGCAACCCGTCTTGATCGTAACCAAGGGGGATTACCTCACGCGGCGTGACACGCAGCCGGCTTGATCCATAAGGCCGAGGGATATAATCTGTATGTTTAACATACCGATATTTTGGATCGTGACAGTATATATGATTCCCCCAAAAAAAAAAGGTGCGACCCGCGGCCCACCCAGGCCTGTGGGTGTTGGTAGAGGATACACCAACACTGACCCGCCACCTGCGACCTCCCAACCCCACCCCCTACCGCCCCCCCACCACCCCACGCCACCCCCAGCCAGCCTCAGTGAGAAACCACCCACCGCCCGCCACCAGCCGCGTTTGTACAGGTTGACTCAGTGGGAAACCCTCCCCCACCCTCCACCGCCCGCCCATGCCCGCCACTGCCCGCCGCGAGGTGTTATGGTGTTGGCGGGGGCCGGGTAGACATGTGGTGTGAATGCGGCTGCATTCACACCTGTGCGGTCGCATTCGCAGGGGGTAAGATGATTTCAGTAGTTAGCTATAACCTTGAAGAGGGTGCTTATATGCTAAGCCAAGATTGACCACACATAGGCATGGTGTTTTAAAGTCAAATCTATTAGAAAAACGGTAAAAAAACAACAAATACAGGGTTTATTATGTTTAATTAATCAATTTATACTTAATTAGGTTTTTATAAAATAAATTGGTAATATAAGATTGCAATTTTCATATAATACAGACTTGGATGGTAAATGGCAAATGAAATATGCTACCAGTAGTGTCCCCAAGTGGCAGAGAATGGAACTTTTTGGGATTGGTGTATATACAACGGAATCAGGCGTATATATGACGTATATAAGACCGCACCATGGACATGTATATACGCCACTAGATAAGGCGTCTACGAGACGGATAACAGGTCTAACTTCTAGACGCAAAATCCTACTGTTAGACGCGTTTCTTATACATATGTAAAATAGTGATTTTCGTGCAGTGCTGGGTATTCCCATATATAAGCCTTTAAGAAGTTAACACTATAGACATTGAGTCCCTAAGAACGGGCGGCGGGCAGCGGCGGGCATGGGCGGGCGGTGGGTTGGGTGGGGGAGGGTTTCCCACTGAGTCAACCTGTTCAAACGCGGCTGGCGGCGGGCGGTGGGCGGTGGGCGGCGGGCAGCGGGGGGCTTCTCACTGAGGCTCGCTGGGGGTGGCGTGGGGTGGTGGGGGGGGGCATCTTACAAACGCCGAGCGGCCGCTAATCCGTCTACACACAGTGCAGGGAGGCGGGGGTTGTGTACCAGGGCTTCACTGTGGGTAGAGTGAGTGTAGGGTGGTGGGGTGGTGGGGTGTCGGGGGGGGCGGTAGGGGGATTGGGTTGGGAGGTCGCGGGTGGCGGGTTAGTGTTGGTGCATCCTCTACCAACACCCACAGGGTGGGGCAGGCGGCAGGTCGCAATTTTTTTTTTTTATATCATATATCCACGGGCGTATATAGATTGCGCAGAGTATGTTTTATCTTAAATACGCCAGGCGTGAAAGACAGCCAAGTCGCGTGCATCTACATATGGAAACTGTCTCGTAGACACCTGAAATGCAGACGCGTATAAGAGGTATATACAAGTATAAACAAGCCAAGATACAGCCGATACGTGCGTTATCGCGATGGCATATATTTATATGTAAAATGGTGGTTTTCGTGCAGTGTTGGATCCAAACCATTGCGGTTACATCACAAATTCCCCCACTCTGAATGACCACGGTGTCACACTCAACCTCTCCTTTCCCACCAGGGAGAGCATCAAGTCTTCACTCCTCCTTACCATTGCATACCACGATGACTTCATGGAGGCGGAAGCAGACCACAGGCAAGCCATAGATTCTAACCAAGCCGGACACCTCAGCGTCATCCTTGCCCCTGGAGAAGTGCCAACGGCCATCCATCGCCATAGAATGGCTTGGCTACTACATGGACACAGTCACTATGACTGTCGCCATCCCGACCCAGAAGAAAACCGAGCTCTTCAGCACACTCGATGGCTGGCTGCCACGTGCAACCGCCTCCAAGTCCAAGATCCGGTCTCTGCTCTGCAGACTCCTCCACGTATCTACCTGCATCCAACAGGAACGCAGGTTTACTAACCGCTTGATCACCCTTTTGAAAATTACCCCTTTACCAGCCACATCTGTGTGTCCTAGGAGGCACACAGCGTTCTCAGTTGGTTTAGAACCATCGCAGACATGGCCAACAGCATCAACATCTATGATGACGGCCGTGACCGTGTCTATGTAGATATGGCCCTCTCCCACGCTGTGGCCGTTGTCACGCTGTTCAGCCACATTTCTATTGTGCAGGCTCATATCACTGAGCTTGCCTCTGCTATGATGCGACCCAAGCGCCTCGCCACCCTCATACTCATCGCAGCCACTAATGTGATTGCTGCAGCAGACCTTTCACTTCCGGTTCCTATTTTCAACCTCTTCATCCGATTTTTCCAGGGTCCCTCAGTCAGTGTCTGCGCCTACCTGGACCAATCTGGGACTGTCGGCCTAGGCCCAAAAGCCAAAATCCTCGAGGTTACTTTGCCCTACTCAGGGCATCAAACCTGGTGCCTGCAAAGCCACCAGGTAGGCCAGGGCATCATGCCCTTTGGTGGGAGGATGTTATTCCCTCCACTTTAGGCCTCACTCTCCTCCACTCTACCAAGACTCAGTCCTCCTTGGACCTGCTACTGTGACTCGTGGTCCCAGCCCTTCTCCACTCCATGGGTTACCAAACAGCTGTCTGCGTAGCTTACACCCTGCCCTGCCCGGTCCCGCCTGGGACCAATGCCTTCCTCAATGTTGCCGGTGCCCCGCTCACTGCTCAAGGACTCACGGTTGTCCTCTGGTCAGCCCTCCTGTCGGCCGAGTCCCCTCCGCTTGTCCTACTCCCTTCACTCACCCAGATGAGGCAGACCCAAGCAGGCGACTCTCAATGGAGCCCTCGACACCGCTCTTCAACATCAGTGCACTTGGTCATCCCCCCGAGTCTAAGTCCTGCCCGACACCTCCTCCACAGTCCCTGCCGCCCTCACGACGGCCTTTTGCTTTTCCAACAACTTAAATAGAGCAATTGCCCGTGGTTTAGGGGTAATGATGGCTGCCTTTGGTTGGCCATCTTGTGGGATTGTGAAGTGATCACGAAGAATGTAGCGGATGGCATGGTCGCAAATTGGGCTGTTAGCTTTTTGACAACTGATAACAATGAGCATATATATGTATTAAGGAAGAATGGTTCTCTTCTCTTTTTTATAGTGAGTGTGCATGTGGATGTGGCTTGGCAGAATGTGGTGCCAAAATATGGTCCCTCTCTTTGATTATATATGATTGGCGCAGTGAAGCAATTTCCCTACTGATGCACTATTAGGCCTCCTCCAACAAATAGCGAATCTTTTCCAAATGAGCTTCATGGAAGAATGCAAATGAGGCCCCAATCCCGAAGAGTGGGAACCTCTCGAATCCATCTAATTGAAGACCCTTCTCCATTCTCCCATGTCCTTCAAAACCCATTGAAAAGACTATACATGGACAATTAACTACCATCCTTCATAACAATGGTGATATCAGCAGTGAACAGTATGACTACCGGCCGGGAAAAGGGACTATAGATACCAATTATTTGTTTGTAAACCACTTGTACAAAGAAAGAGACAAAGCTAACTTAAGTGCTGCAATCTTCTCTGATTATAAACAGCATTCGATAGAGTGCATCATGGGAAAATTACTGGTGAAAATATGTGCCTCAGATATAAACGAAATGTGGATAGAATAGTCTTTTAAAGAGACACGGGAATGCACCAAATTTGTCAACTGCATTGTTTCTTACAGAGTACCATAAGACTCTGTCCTCAGACCGTACCTTTATATCTATTCTATCTTAAGATATATCTTAAGACTTCGATATAATGATATCCCAGAGGCACAAGAAGGAGTATTTATAGACTATTAGATTGGTTGATAAAGAACCTCCCAAAAATCAATTATCGGAAAACTAAAATTCTGAGCCTGGGCCGGAAATGAGTTAAGAAAACCATTGATTCCAGACGTTAAGATTGACAAATCACTTCACCTTTGAACACAATACAAAAGGTTAATAGAGAGATTTATGACTTTGGGAAAACACGATCACAGATGACGAGATTAGTAGCGAATAGACTTTACTATCCATCTCATACGGAGTCTCCATACTAAACCTATGGACCCTACAGACCGACTGAGTAGTATCCGGAAAGCCGGAATCTACTCAGTAGCTTTGTAATGTAAGTATCGTCGTGATGAGCTTTTAGTCACCTTCCTGAGAAAGGTGGCAGATCGCGAGGATATGCTCGGTGAGAATACTATCGTAAAACTGGATGAGTTTTAATCTTGGCCACCGTATGCCACGACTGGAGTTCATGAGGCGAAGTCGAGTGAAGTACGGAGCCAAAACTCCAGGATTGGCATGCAGTGGCCAAGATTAAAATGAATCAGGTTTTGATTTTATCCTATCCTGTCTCCTCGATTTTGGAATATTACGTGATAACATTTCTGTATGCCACTAGTGGAATATAAAACTCTGTATGCCAGTCAGCGTGGCATTCTAAAACTCAATGTTAAGCCTATGGAATTTAATATTAGGGGTAGGATAAAGAGGCAAACACATCTGGGAAAGAAACTAAATCACAACAGAGATTGTTATTCCATCTCCTTTGTCTTAAATCAGAATTGCCCCCCCCCCCCAAAAAAAAAAAAAACCAAAAAAAATTATCGTGCAAAGCATTTTGCTTGTTTCTTAACGCTTTGACACATTATTTCACTGCTCATGTAAAACAAGCTTACTGGGCTCTAATCGATGATATCAGTAATCAAACATATCAATTTATCGCCAGTATGACTGGATTGCATAGTGAGCTGGAAAGGTATGAATTTGCGTACTATATACGCGAAAATCGGGTTCTTTTAAATAAGTAGAAGAAACGTATGCCAGTGTGACTGGGGCATAACTTTTAAGAATTTTAAACTTATCTCTACGCATCTTTAATGCCTAAATGAGCGCAGTAAAATGCATCAATATGTACAGAGGCGTCAGTTTGATAAACGTTGAGCAAAGTCATAGAACATAAAGCAAAGTCAACAGATATTATTAAAATCCCAAATAATTTAGTCGAATGGATAGATAGTTACCTGAGTTGTAGGGAGCAGAAAGTATTTGTAAACCACCTGTCATCATCTTTCGCCCGTGTAAAGTTTGGAGTTCCGCAGGGCTCAGTGCTTGGGCCCTTACTCTTCATATTATTCATTAACGATTTGGGGGAATGCATACAAAATTGTACCTATATTCAATATGCGGATGATTTGGTTATTTATATCGCTCACAAAGATCCATTACTAGCATTTGAAGCAATACAGCAAGACTTAATCAGACTATCAATGTGGTGCAAACAAAACTGTCTAACTATTAATACCTCCAAAACCAAATTCATGTGGTTTGCTAGTGGTACTAGATTAATGAAATGTCCAGATAAGTTGCTGAAACTAAGAAGATATCCAGAGATGTGAACATTATAACTATTTAGGGGTAGAATTGTATTCATGCCTAAAATGGATGAAATATACTAGAAACATAATAAAAAATGTTAGTTCGAAACTGTTTAAATTGAATAAACTCAGATGTCATTTAACAAGAGAAGCAGCTAAGCTGGTATATATAGCCAGCATAATGCCTTTAATGGAATACTGTGGCTTTCTATATGACAGTTTTTCAAAAATGGAGTTGCAAAATATTGAAAAACTACATAATAGGGGTATGCGTACTGCCTTAGCTGTATCCCTACGGGAACATTCAATATCAGAACTGCACGATATGCTTAATATCGACCCACTATGGAAGAGAACAACTGGCAGTCCTAATGTATAAAAATAAACATAATTCGAACTTGATAGAACTTCCTCATAGAAATACAAGGTTAACTGACAAGATCGTCTTCGAGATATACCATACTAAGAGTAATTGTATACTTCGTTGCCGGTACTTAAGGGGAGCCAGGATGTGGAATGCTCTCCCGATAGAGATCCAACAAATCTCAGATCCAGAAGAATACAAATTAAAAGTACTAGATCATATTGCCAAGTAAAGACAATTACCTATTGTTCTAAGGATCTCATTACATCTCATCTAGATGTATCGGAATGTTGTATCCCGGGTAGCTACTGTTTGTGTTGTATCTGAAAAACTTGTACCCTAACGAGAGATGCAATAAAGAAACTAAAAAAAAATAATAATAATAAAAACGCCAGGATTTATGCCGGTGTGACTTGATTGTGTACATTGGGAACTCAATTTAAACGGAATATTATGAAGCACTCCAGACAAGATGGTGAATGGGAACTCAGACCAAACATGATATATGTTTCTTATTTTATCTTAGCCTGGATATATTTATCTGTTTATCACCCATTGAGTATGAAGTACTATACTCGCAAACTTGTTGAGAATGGGTTCCCAATGTTGAGCCTATGGACATTTATACCAGGCTAAGATTAACATTGAAACTACAGCACCTCCTCTGTATTTTGACATGACAACCTGCAATACAGGGAGCTGTTTCAAAAGTCGGGAGAGTGCCGCTCTCTATGGGATATTGGTAGTAGTTTTGCTGCCGCTTTGATTTGAGGTGCCGCTGGCTGTTGCCGGCTTCTCGCTTACAAAAGACCTCACTCGACTTTTGAAAGAGCTCCCAGGTTTTTCATCAGGAGCAAATCGCAAACATCCATTTGCATCAGAGCCTACTTGCAGACAAGTGATTAACTGCCCCGATGATAGGTGTCCTTCTGACAGTGCTAGCTGATGGAGATAATTACACAGAAGATGTTTGTGCTATTGATGATACAATAGAAATCATAGATCTGAGCAATACATTGAGACAACCAGAGATATTTTGATTAATTTTTGTTGTTGAAAAATTTCTCTTTTCTTAATTGGCTTTTGTGTCTTTAGGTCAATATTGAGATGTATTTGCAAAGGATATATCTGAACTAGGTCAAACGAATATCTGTCAACATAAGACAAATACTAGTCAAGCGAAGGTTATATATATTCACCAGCAGCAAGTTGACGCTGGGAGACAGATTTAAGATATGCTTGAACATGACTTCATTCAAAAATCAAATTCTGAATGGCAATTTTTCTGTGGTAATGGTTAAGAAAAAGGACACCTCTAGGCTTTGTTTTGCTGTTAATTTGCAAATAGAAGGAAGTTACAAAACCCATCTCATTTCCATTCCTTGGAAAGGAAGATGTGTTTGATACTATTGAGCAGGGGAAAAATCTTACAACTTTGGATATGAAGTCTGGATTTTTTGCAACAACATTTACAACCAGAAAGCAGACAGAAAACTGCATTTATAACTCCATGAGGAATTTATGAATGGAAAAGACTACCATTTACTTTAACAAATGCACCTTTGACTTATCAGATGGTTATGTCGAGGTGTTGAGAGATATAAATTGGAAATTCACATTTTTATATGTAGAGGACGTTTTGATATTCAGTGACAGATTTTTAGAAAGGTATGGATCATATTTCACAGGTCTTTGACAGATTCAGAAAAGCAAACTAAACACTAAACATTTCAAAATGTAGATTTACCACACTCAGTTACCCATCTAGGCCAAACAATTTCAAAAGATTTTATCCAAGTAATCACTAAAAAGACAAAAGTGACAAGAGAGTTCACAACACCAATAAGAAACAAACTGCATACCATTCACTCAACTGTGAATGGGAAGAGGAATTGTGGGGGATTAAGACGTAGTGAACAGGTGCAAGGGGAAAATACCCCATTATGCCAAGCATGCAATGTACCCATAACTGTTCAGCACATTCTGCTGAACTGTAGAAGGGTACAAGAAAATAGAAGAAAGTACTTGAAAAACAGTAACAAAATGAAATAAGTCTACGAAAGTGAAAAGCTAAATTATTGATAGTCCCTATATATACCCCCACGGTCCTCTGGGACGTTAAACCACAAACAAACAAACAATCACAGCACCAAGAAATGCACATGATGTACACAGTTTCCTTTGCATGGTGGATGTGCATTGTAATGTTCTGAGTTAGCATAGAACATAAATGTAAAGAATGCTTATCAGTTGTTGAAGGGATAAAGCAATTAATCCATACCTGTACCGCAAATGTACATCTTGATATCTATACAGACAATATTTCAATCACATGGATGAAAAGTAATAAACTGATTACACATTGATTAGCCAGGGAACTGTTGATCCACGTTTAGGACAGAGTTGCAGATCACAGAATAGCAATCTGAGGGTCTAAACTTTGCTCTTGAAATTTAGCGGATCACGTCGGATCACAGAGCTGAATCACTGCGTAAAATGTGGCATTTAGCACTTATTTTTATGTGCACCTACACACTATGGTGGATCATATTGCTGTAGATTAAATTCAGCCTTATATTCTCAATAAAGATCCATGGTGGTGTAAACTCCCACATTCTCTGGTACTACTCAAGAAATCCACACAGGATGATAGCTTAGAACCAACTGCTTTATTTTTCCACATCCTCAGCGCATCTCCTCACTTGCCCCTCCCCGGCAACTCCCGTTGCCATGGCAACTTCGCATACATTATCACTTCCGTTACTCACAGTGTAAATATAGACAGGCGTCGACTTGCGATAAAGTGTCGTTGGACTAGTGCATTTCATCAATTGAATGTGGTTATATTGACCTATAACGGTCATTGTTGATAAATCTTATGTATATGTGTTACCACTGATTGATATTCTTGTGACTCATTATTTACTGCCTTAATATCCATCCTTTGTATATGCTACTACATTTATATTATTATGTAATTAATCTCTTGCTCTCCTAATAATTCTACAGTGGCACTACCAAACCCCACCCCTTGTTCTTCTACCTATACCTATAGAAATAGTGATCTACACCACCAGGTCTCAGACCAATTTTAACTTTGATGCCATCTGTATTAAAGTAACTAATTAATTAATCTTCCCCTATCTCATTCAATATGTGCCTCTGAATTTTTGTATTGCTATCGCATCGTAAAAATTTACGATACCGTGGGAATATACGGATATGATCCAATATTATGGGAGCAATGCTTTTTCAGTCGGATTGTTAAAGTAATCATAAAATTATTAAATTGCGATCCGATTATATCTAATCATACCACATAAACAGAAGCAACAGCTCCCTGGTGGGCTTTGCTGTTGCAAGGCTATACATTCAATTTTCATCATCAACCAGAGAAAATACAGTTGCAGATGTCACTGTACCATTGTGGAGTCTCAAAGATGTTACTTAAGACCAGGGAACTGCTACTAGACGAATTCCATGAAGATCCTTTGACTCTTAGTCAATTGCATCACCTCACCATATATTTTAGTAGAACTGCCTGCTGTGAAACAGTCATAGATTCATGGTAACCTCACACATCCATGACCAGAGGCACATATAATGAACAAGGAAATCTTATTATCTTACTTTAATGAACTGAGTCAGTCCACACAAAGCAATAATTAATTATCAAAACATCAAAAATACCAAAACGTCAAGTACTAACCACCTTCACCAATAAACTTCCATTACAATCTACACTCTTGAGGTTTTCTCCTTTCATTCACATATTAGTTACCTTGTCCCAGTAATCCGATACCATTGATCACAAATCATCACTTCTTTCTATCATCTCATTGCACCTCATATCCAATTGCATTACAACACCACATTCATTGCACTATCGTTTCATAGCCCATCATTCTAAATATTCCAATGTGTGAGTATGTCATTCAGATTCTCATATTACAATTCCTCTTCACTAACTGTTCAGTCGAATGTAATTCCTTTCCTTGTTCACGGTGTTCTGAGTCCCGGCATGTTCACTCAGTGCTCTCCCTATGAGAGCTTGTTTCATGAATGTCAGTTTACTAGGCATTCATGGAGTGGAGCTATAGATACATGCAATCACCCCCTCTGGAGGCTACCTCACTCCAGGTCGACTGAGGCCACCAGCGCCTACTGAGCAGACTGATTGCCAGGAAGCAGTGAGCAGTGCTCACCTGTTTATCTTCCAAATGTTACCTTCCTACTGCTCTTCCCTTAGCGCAGGCAGCACTGAAATATACTCGAACCAAGAACCTCCTTCTCGATCAACAGAACATTACATGACCAACCACTCTCATTATAGGGAACACCTGTGGTACTTATACCTTTCTACTAATGCAATGTCCTACCATCATATCTTAACTTCATTCATATTTTATAACACACACATAATAACTACAAATCCTTAGTAAATTTTATACAAGCATGTAGTGAACAACATCTAGAAGGGAATATGAAGAGATACAAGAAGAAATAGACTTACATATTTCTAAGCCAGTACCAGTCTTGAATACATGGACAAAAATTAAAGATTACCAGTCTGATTGCATTGAGTGCAAGTTCACATACAACTGAAAGGGTCCTATACAAAGGGAGTCTGAAAATCTTGTTTACAGCATAGAATTGACTGAAAATGATGATGAACCTGATATGACATCTATTTTAGAGATTGCATATCTGAGGACAAAGCAGAGGAAATGTAAGGATTGTGGTCCATGATAAAATATCCAGAGGAAGGAGAGTTACCTTCAAATTATAAGGAAAAAGTAAATTACTGTTTAAGCTGATCAGCATTTCATTCTAGACAAAGTACCGTATCACATTTATTACAGAAAAGCTTGGTAAAAGCAGAGAGAAGCAATAAGTTGTACCAGATCAGCTGTCTTTTTGTGACCAGATGTCAGGCCTTGTTCTGTTTGCTCTCCATTTGATGTTAGAAGAGTCCGCATAAGAAGTTACCATAGATCAACACCATGCACATAGCATACCCAATACTTTATGGTTTTGGGTAGAGATTTGAATTTAACTTTGGCAAATGAAAATGGTTGTGTTTCTGGTTACCCCCTCCTACCTAGCAAAACCATACCCTACCTAGAATTTTTTTTGCCTCTACAGAGTTTGCGATGCGCGATTTCTGATGGAAAATACACAAAAAATACATAAGGACAACATATACAGCAAAATATGGACTATACAAAATTTATAAAGAATGTTCTCACAGAAAACAAATAATTTTCTCACAATTTTAGAGAGATGATAATTCTAAGTTGCTGTTTCAGTCATATACTAGAATACATGTGAGTAATCTGTGCTAAATCCGAAGATTATATGCTGTCTTTTTGTGACAACAAATCTAAACCTCCCCCTTCAAGATGTTCCCAGAGGACCTTGCAAGCTCTGACACAGATGTTGCACTGAGGCAACTCGATGACAGTTATCCTAAAGCTCATTCAAAGTGTACCTGATCTCAAAGAGGAATGAACACACTCTATGGTTGATAAGGAAGAAACTGAAAAGTGATAAGGTATAATTGAGAGAAGTCAGTTGTCTGGATCAACCAGACAGCATACCCTGTTATCTAAACAGGGTATGCAGGGTTCGCAATGGGTTGACAGGCTGTCCTCGTGCATCTCTCTTAGGAGTAGACCCTTTGACCCTCGTGGTTGGTAGGGTTCTCTTAACCCTCCTGGTGGAGTTTTTGTGTGACTAGGTTTGCTCATACTTTCCGAAAACCAAACCGACCTACGTAATTGTGCGTAGGGTGGGATATCGCTGGGAACTAGACTTTCCGCAGGTAAACCTACTACTAGATGCTACTAGAGCCGCCAACCACCACATTGGTGCCATGACCAGGATGCCCATTCCAGCACTTAGCATCGTAGGACTGAGCTGAATGATGCCCCCGTGGTGTCATGGCTTTAGCCGTTCCGCCGGGATACAGGACTTGGGTCCCGCATATATGTGCCGCATACCCAGACATTGCTCTAAGGGATTGCTGTAGAGGACCCTCCAGAGGTTGCATAGTTGGTGACTCATGGCCTTTGGTCAGGGGTGGTCATTGCTCCCCCTGGTGTGCCCCCTCGGTACCGCGCCGCATGGGCGCCCCTCCTGCCACCGCACAGCTTTCACACTCACCACGCATCACAGTGCGTCCACTCAACACTCACCTACCCCTTACTTCTGCTCTCCACTTCATCCAGTACACACATACTATACTTTTTCGTCCCAACCACCCACAACCTTCTTTCTCTTTTCCTACTCATGTAGGGCTACTGTTATTATCGAATGTATTCATAACAATATTCTATTGTTATCATCATAATTGACTCATGACTCTTATTGTCAATTATATATTATCTTATCTATTATTGTAACTCATATTGATAACCTTATTTCATATGTCGTCCAATAAGGTTGACATAAATATTTTACTACATTTTACTACATATAAAATTCAATAGAATTTTATTCTCCCAGACACTGCTTCTCTCCTTTCATCCAGGGATGGGGTAATGGCCATTGCGTAGGCTGAGTTTCTGACGGTTCAGCTTACCACATCCCTAGACGGTGCTGTGACACCCCGGTGGTGTCAGAGCCTCGTCCCCCCCCCCCAACTATAGGGGGGGTGTCGTTTGGGTGACTCCCCAAGGTGTCACTCTTGACAGTCCCCCTAGCCTGGGGGGGGGGGGATCACCTGGATGACTCCCCTAGGGGCTGCTGTTGGCAAAAAGTATAAAATCACGGAATGTCGGTGACATATTCCAGTGCCTGGTACCAGATGTTGGTCTTGAGACGAGCCAGGAAGGGTGGTTTGGGATGCTTGGTATCAAGAGCAAACCTGATGCTGGGTGTTACCCAGACTATCCTGGTGGAATGATCCTGAGCTACCTGAAGCCTTGGGGCATGATCCGGGGTGACCTGGAAGGATGGGCCACTGCCCTACTCCCGAAATTGGAATGTTTTGGCATTCCCAGGCCTGCCCGGGTATCGGCTTCGGCTGATACCCCGATGGATCAGGCGTATGACCTCATTGTCATTGGGCTGATACTTGTCTTTGGCTCCTGAGAAGAATAGCTCTGGCTCCCTTCCCGGGACAAGGAGACTCCGCTGGGGTCTCCCCCAGGCCCGTTGGATACCGAGACTTCGGCTAGGAGACCTGGTGGCTTGGATGTACCAACTTAGCTGAATGGGTTCCTCATGTGTTAACTGATTCAGTTACTACATGGGGACAAGGAGGATCTTTAGGACTGTGAACGGTAAGATGACTAACTGGTCCCCCAGTGGTCGGTGAGCTGAACACGTCTAAAGATATATGTGTCGACTATGGGGGGCTGTATAGGAGACCAGGGAGCTGTTTCCAAACATGGGTTAAGTCTCTGGTTTTGAAACAGCTCCCAGACTTCATCTACTATGTCGTTCTGTGTCTAGCTAGCGGCCACATGCTGTGGGTGTTGAGTGGTGTGTCTGTGTGGCCTACTACCAGCCACCTGTGAGGTCACAAGCCACTTGGTATTTTTGGCACGGTGTTGGAACCAGTCTAAACAGGTATCTTGCCACCTGGCTGGTACCTCAAATATGTATTGGTTCTGCATGGGTAAGGAAGGTCCCAGCAAAGGCAACTGGTCAGCTGGGTACAAGACTTACAGAGGACTACTAGTGGGGACCCAGCAGAGTTCTGCACATGCCCAGTGAGACTCCACAGGTGTATATAAAGCCTGGTGAAGCTCAGCTGGGCACATTGGGGTGGAGGGACTACCTGCAGTCCCTCACCAGGGCTCTGTCTCTGCTCCCTGCCAGGGTAGACCTTCAGGTTCCCTATGGCCGTGGTTCAGAGAGTCCCGGATGATGGAAGGAGGGGGTTGACCTTTGGGGCCTCCCTTCAGATGGATTCTGGTATCCCGGTTATCAGAAGGGACTGTGAGACTTCCTGAGTTTCCCAATTATGATTCCGGGCAGAGCATGAGGTATAACACAGCTGCGGGTTCGCGGGTGGGACCAGCTGGAATGGCATTTTGGACCAAAGCTGTGGGTGGTGCTTGGGATAAGCTTCAGCTGTTCCTGACACCCAGCCACTACATAAGTATTACATGATAATAAGAAGAGAAAAATGATAGATGATATCAAGTATCACATCAGATCACATGATGTAGTTATCATAATCGGCCATAATTTTTTTCATTTTATCAGTTTTATTTATGAATATGAATGATAAATTTTGTTAATGAAATACCACTTGGAGGTGCCACCTGTGGAGTAGGAATTCTTGTTCAGTGTCCCCCAGCAAGTTTATAAATGTGTTTCATCCAAACCAATGATCGGACTCACTTGAATGATGAAAAGTAGGAGAGATTTAGTATTTTGCCTTTCAGCAAGGACATATTATATGTATGTAAGTTGAGACAAAGGAAGAACGCCCGGTCGAGGGTGATTTGTATCTCTATTTTTCACTTGAATAAAAAAAAAGGAAAAAAAAGGACTAGGGTCCACCTACTAGTGTCCCTCACACTAGACTGTGGCACTGCTATCATCTTCTATGAACATGGGTTCTTCTCAAAAGTGTTTACAATGTTTACAAACGAATAAAAGTTGGGACTGAAGAAAAAGATCGGAATTTGAAATCCCTATACTTTATAATCTTATTTTGGAATATAATAGCAACAAATTTGTACATATATATATTCTGATTTCTCTTAATTATAATGGGTATTTTTTCTAGTTTCTGAAGAGAGATAAATATGAACAAATATTGTTGTCAGTATGTAGGAAATGTCAGAATTCAGTCATTTGTCAGCAAACAAGTATCAAAGCTATTATGTGTCATCAATGTTGATGCTGATTGATGGAAGTATAACTTTTTTTTTTTTTAAATTCCCCCCTGCCTACCTAGGTATTTTGGTCAGGTAACCAGAAACACAACATTTTTTTATTTTTGGCCTTTCCTTTTGGAATGGATTCCAAAAGGCACTTTGAGTCAGACAGCACAAACCCATTTAAGGCAATATATTTTATTACCTACTATATTTAAAACGGTAGAATTCCGTCGAATCCGCTTGAAGAATCTTCCGCACATAGGGACAGAGTGAACTCGATCTAGGGTGGGAGATTGAAGCCCCACGGGAGTGAGATTCTCGTGTAGGGAAAAACTCGAACCTGTTCTTCTTTTTTGTAGGACTATACATAGATATACTTTTTCTCTTATGATTCATTTCAAGCCATGCCAAAATCAAAGTTTAGTATTGTAGTTTTCTTATCTACTTTTCTCATGAGAAACCAATGAGATCGAAAGATTTCGCTGGTACCCGTTTAGAAACTCGCCTGATTCCCCCACCCACCAACAGAGCTCTGTTCTCTGCCAACAGCCTAAGTATTTGACCTCTCTAGAACACCCATCTTTGTGGAGCAGTCAGCAGAGTCATCGTCTCCGAATGCAAACGTCGGTGGCTCGAACCCTGCTCTCGTCAGTCTGATATTTCATTTTTCTATATTTTTCGGACTCGACGAAGTCGCTAGTAACATATTATAATGTTATTTTCAAACACTAAAACAATCAAATTGAACAATATAACTGTGGTAGAATGATAATTCCAATATGAAACTATTATTTCCAGACACTTAGACTTCATCAAATAATATCATATTTACATCGATTATACATCTATATGCGCCCTACCCAATTCCAGAATTTCATAATTTTCCGCCAATTATTTCATCCAAAAGAGATATTTTTCTGTTAAATCACCTCCAATAGGCTACAACAGTCTATGAAATTTCCAACATGTTGGAAGTTATCGGGACCTCTACGATTGGCGTTTTTAATCGCAGCCTTTCGTGAGCTGTCGTAGATGGAATCGCAGTAATATGTTTGACCTACCACAATTTTGGCTGACCTCACGATAGAATCAGAATGGTGTCGGGAATATCGTCCCAAGGCCAATCGGGACCAGAATCGTGGTAGGTTGGGGAGATCTCACCATTCTGGAACAGGAGAAAAAAAAACTTTTCACGATCATGTATAGGAACAAATATGATATAGGATGGATAGACACTCAGGAGCGCCGCACCCGCTCTGGCGATAAGATAAACTTTATGCTGGAAGGAACCCGCAGTTTGCTTGTGCTCAATAGCCCGTTTTATTGAGGAACCAGACTGTGGGATAAACTCCGTGCAACAACGCAGCATGTGGACTCACTTGATGTCTTCAAAAAACAGATAGGACTACTCCTATGACTTGTTTTGACTCGATTGTATCGGTTCAATATACACCTTAATGCACGATTTTGCAAGCGTTGCAGCTTCACAGTGGCTATTACTGTAGCTCCCAGAAGGCACAGTACTCCATTATGGGGTGGATACTTGATAAATAGATCAACCTGGCTACCTCATAGGTGATACTTGGTCTCAGCTTCTGTAGCCTAAAAATCCTGGAGTTCACGCTTTTGCATACCTCTTTCATGTGGTCCGATAGTGTAAGCCGGCAATCTAGTGTAACCCCTAGGTATTGTAGTGGGGTGGGAATCCAGCAGTGTTCGTTTGTTTTACGGAAGGTGGCGCGACGTGCCGATCCTTACTGTGTAGTGATTCCGGACAACGCCGCACACGAGAGTGGTGCGGCGGAGACCGGGATTACGTAACGCTTGGTATATATACTCAGCGTTCACAGTAGGTCGACAGGCTGTCCTCACGCGTCTCTTCTACGGAACAGACCCTTGGGCCCTCACTTTGAAGGCGGGTTCTTGTAACCTTCCTGGTGGTTAGGCGAGTCTTCCAGATTAGCCTCTCCAGCGCTACCTAGCACCCATGTGCTAGGGTACTGTACTTGTGGGAAAGATCTTCCAGATCTTTCCAGGAAGTAGTGATTAATAAACATCCTTGTTTATTAAAAGACTTTGTTGTGTTATGTGTGATTAGGTCTGTGCAAACTAACCGAAAACCGAACCAACCTACGTTGAGTGCGTAGGGTGGGATCCTGCCTGGAACTAGCGTTCCGGATTGGGGTCATCCAACATTCTAGACAGGCGGCGACCACCACACTGGTGCCGTGACCAGGATCCTAGGTTGCTTGCACAACCCGGGATTCTCGGTAAATGCACGGATCTGGAATAAAAACCAGATCCCAGGCTGAACAGGAGAGTGAAGATGGGGAGGTAACTTCTCAACAAACTCTTCCGGCCCGGAATGACGAAAAGTCACCAAAACCGGAGGGAGGGGGTGAAACCCAGAAGTCCGGTAGGGAGAAATCTCGGAAGAGAACCGCTGCTCAGAATTTGAGTTCAACGGTCCTGAAGAATTTCAGTCCGGCAGCCGACAGCCGACATAGCCCCGCAAGGGATCTGGAGGGACTCAGTAAAATTGGGTCTCAGACAGATAGTCCCGGAGAGTCTAGTACTCCCCGGAATAGGTCGGAAGATACCTTACGAGTACCTTCCGATGAGGTTCCTGTAGGCTTCCTTAGACCAGAACTCTTAGCCGAGTTTGATCGGGAAAGGGAAGCCCGAGATATGTGTCGGGAACTAGAAGCTCGAAACCGAGAGATCGCCGAAGAGGTAGCCAAACGGCACCATAACTTGGAAGAACTTTCGGTTCGCGAGATTGAGACTCTAGAAAAAATTGAGCGATTGGACCAACATGTACATCACATGAAGGACCAAGTTCGACTAGCAGAGACAGAATCATCCCGGAGGATGCCTATGTCACAAGCTGGCTGGAGTAATGTAAGAGATCATCTATATTCCCCTCCAGGGAAAGTAGAAGATCTTGAGAAGACCCCTAACAGATCCATATCTGGAACAAAGGGTGTGAAGACTCCTTTGGTTAGCTTCCGGCTACCCTCCGAGTCGAGAATGGGTTCTCCGAGTTCCGAACACACTAGTAAAGCTATAGCCGAACTAGGGTTCAACTCTTTCAACCAAATCAGGGAGCAAGACCGGATCTTCAACTTGTCAATGGCAAGAGCCGACAAGGTTCCAATGATGCGCCCAGAGAACGCAGCCAGAAAGAACGCTGTCATTCCAAAACCTTATGGAAAAGGAATGGAGTGGGAACACTGGTTTGCGGGATTTTGTGAGGATATACAATGTAATGGCTGGAACAAAGTCGATGCATTGCCATACCTCAAAAGAGCGTTACGAGATGGACCCGGAGAAGCTGCACTTGGGATGGGATACAGAATGGGATGAGCTAGTGGAGGTAGCCTCTTACTATTGTGGTCAGTTGGTAACGCTGAACCCCCGATCCACTTTTCTAAAGAGGATCCAGGGTAAAGAGGAGACAACTCGCGCCTATGGGCTAGCTTTACAACAAATGTTGTTGGAGGTTTACCCAGGGACGGGATTAGATTCTCCTGCACTACATGAAGATCTACAAACTCAGTTTGTGAAAGGACTTCGAGATGATGACGTGAGAACGGAAGTCATCTCTAAATGGGAGCCCGGTATGAACTTCATGCAGGTGTTGCGAATAGTAGATGCCTATGAACAACGGTGTATACTATTTGGAAAATATGCTAATCCAGGAAAAACTTCCCGGGTAACATAGTGGGTTCTACTTGGTCACAAGTAGAAGAAGATACCTACGAGTGTCAGGAAGCAGAAATAGAGGATATACTCTCTAATGTCCGCTCAATGGTACTTGGAAGAGGAGGTTTCAATAGACGAGGACGTGGGAGAGGTCGAACCCCTAGCTTTGGAAGGAACAGTGATGTACCTTCTGTGGCAGAGGCAAAACCAAAAACCACTGATCCCAAGGGAAATCCCTCTGAGGTAATGAAGTTGTTGACCAAAATCAACGAAAGACTGAATCAGGTGGAGAAAAACCAGCTGGATGTCCGACGTTGTTGGCGGTGCAACAAAATGGGACATATCTCTCCAGATTGTCCTGAAGCCCGGAACATTACTACAGTGGAAACACCTCGTAGTCTGCCTGCGTTGACGGTTGCCTCTCAGAGTGAATCGGAAAACAAAGAAGGACTGTAGCGAGTGGCCACACTGCGGTCCGGGAAGGTAAGTGCCAGGAAATCCAAACCTGTGAGATCAAAAAGAAGGAATACATTTCCCAATTACCAGAAAAGGGAAAGATACAAAATACGGTTGCAACGATCTGTAGTAAGTATCTTTCACCCGGGCACCCCTGTCTGCAATGGCTTTGTCAACGCGGATGGGATCTTGGAACCTTGGATGGGATCTCACGGTTTATACGACAACCGTCTCCCTTAGGTGGGCGACGTTGGTATGTGCCAGTTAGAATTCAAGGAAGAGAGATAGATCTGTTATTAGATACTGGCGCTAGCCGCTCTGTGTTGAACAATGGACTCTATCAGTCTCTTGGATTCGCACAGGAATGTCATGTTCCTGGAGCTTCGGCAAAAGCTGCTAATGGCACTCACATGAGATGCTATGGTAGTGTGATTATTCCAGTCTCAATAGGTAACACTGAATTTGTATGGGGTCCCATACTCAGTGATATCGAAGAAAATGGAATATTAGGCGTAGATTTTCTCACCCTCTATGGAGGTTCTGTAGATCTACAAGATGGCACTCTCCGACTCAAATTTCCTGAGTTAATGGAAGTGGAATGTAGCTGTCGACGGATTTCTTCTTTGATTTCTGTCCCACAAGATGTAGGCATCCCACCTCAGCAGATGGTTAATGTCCTGATAGCTGGGGAAGGAGACTTACCACGTGGAGATGCACTCTTCGAACCAAACCCGGAACTGTTTTCTCAAAAAGGAATACAGGCCTGGGATACTTTGATCGGAAGTGCTAGAGAAGGATCAATTCCTATAAGTAATCACACCTCCGGGTTGATTAAACTGAGAAGGGTGATACATTGGGCTGGGCCACCCTAGCTCATGTAGATGGCCTAGTAGACTCCGGTCCACAGGGAATCACACCTGTTCCAGTTTCCGAAATAACTGGGGAAGATGAACAATCCGAACCGGGAAAATTGGACTTTACAGGAAATGATTATGAAGAAGTACGAGTTAGTGCTATCGATACAGGAACAGGATACTTTCCAGTTCCGAGTCCGTTGCACGAAACTCTGGAAACCTTAGTTCAGACGACAGACGCACTAAACAGTGGGGAACGACATGAACTAAGAATTCTTCTGAAGAAAATGGAGTCAATCTTTGCTCGACCAGGAGATCTTTTTTGGGAAGAACGGATCGAGTAGAACACACGATTGATACAGAAGGACATCCACCTTTCCGCCTTCCTTATCGACGGCTACCTCTGGTAAAACGGGAAGCTTTAGAAGAGGAAGTAGGGAAAATGATGGACCAGAAAGTAATCATCCCCAGTGCAAGTCCTTGGGCTAGCCCTGTGGTAATGGTTACTAAAAAGGATGGTACTTGCCGATTCTGTATTGATTACAGAAAATTGAATAGTATCACCCGGATGAATGCCTATCCAATACCTCGGATCGATGAGAGCCTCGACTCTCTAGGAGGGAACCAGTGGTTTGGTACTCTGGATCTCCAGTCTGGATATTGGCAGGTAAAGATGAACAGTGGCGATCAACCGAAAACGGCGTTCACCACTCATCAAGGGCTTTACGAGTTTACTGTAATGCCATTTGGCCTCGGTAACGCTCCTGCGACTTTCGAATCCATGATGGATCAGATGTTGCGGGGTCTACAGTGGAAAAAGTGCTTGGTTTATCTGGATGACATAATCATCTTCGGAAAGAATTATGTCGAATGTCTAGAAAACCTAAGGGAGGTATTTGAGCGGATTCAATCTTATGGGTTGAGGCTCAAACCTCAGAAATGCAAACTGTTTTGCAGATCTGTGGAATACTTGGGACGGATAGTTTCCGGAAATGGAATCCGGGCAGATCCTTCCAAGTTGGAGGTAGTGGCTAATTGGCCACGCCCCCAGAACATAAAAGACATAAGGTCTTTCCTAGGATTTTGTTCGTATTACCGCGACTTTATTCCGGGTTTTTCTAAAATTGCAAGCCCCATGCAACAGTATGTGGTACTAGATAAGCCAGGGAAGCCAAAAGAGATCCAATGGACTCCGGAAGCTGAACATGCTTTTCTGGGACTAAAAAGAAAATTGTGTTGAAGTACCCTCTACCTCAGGGTCGGTTCATTCTTGACACTGACGCTAGTAACGAGAGTATTGGAGCGGCGTTGTCTCAGATACAGAATGGTGTGGAGGTTCCAATAGCTTTTGCCAGCAACAGCTTAAGTAAAAGCCAGCGGAACTACTGTACCACTAAGAGGGAACTCTTAGCGGTTGTGGTGTATGTAAGAAAATATCAACAAAAGCGCGAAAGTTCCGACTTTTAAGTTTCACACCCTGCTACAATGCGGGATATGTCACTGACCACGGGTCCTACTGGGGTACCAGAGAGGTCCCGGATTCAAAGAGCCGGGAAGCTGGGTATCAAACCCCCGTCAACACGGCGGAGGCAGACCCCGATAGGGAAGTCCCGGTCAAAGGTTACCGGGGTTCCGAATGGGTGCTCGTCAACACGACGAAAACCGGGACGTCCGCGGAAGGTGATTCCTACTTACGCTAACCTAAAAAGGGAGGTGTGGGTAGATGAAAAACCCGACATGGAAAAGTCTAAATTTGCTACAAATCGAGCTGTGTATAATAAACATGGTTCGAGATGTAGAATAGAGTCTAAAATAGACTCTGAACCCCGCCGCAGCTCTCGACTAAAATCGAAGGCTGTGGTTAGCTACAAAGAGTAGTGGTGCCGGGGTTGTCGAAAAACACAACGAGAAGCAATGGTACGAAATGTAGATCGTTGATAGTCAGTGGCGTGTCAATTATATGTGAATGTTGATCAAATAGTTACCTTAAAATCAGTCGTTGTGTGCCGCAGCCTAGACGTTGCTCTAAGGGACCCTCTAGAGGCTGCAGAATTGCCAAATGCTCTGTAAGGTCTGATCCATTTATATGAAAATTGTACATAGTATCCCATACTATCGACGTGATACACGACGGCGATAAGAAAATCCATGCAGTGGAGAACTCGGGGTGGAGCTCAAAAAGGGGTTTCCCCGGGTTTCGGAACCTGTGCTGGGTGATTGAAGGCGTGAACGAATCAAGTCGAGCGAAACGCTGACCTTTGGTTTCTTTACGCATGCGGTGTTGAGACGCTCAACACGGTTGATTGGTTCGCGACTGCGAATCTAGGTCAAATAGGAGTATATAAGACCCTGTTTTTTCACTCTGTGTTCGGAGTGGTGCCTAGTACCACGGGAGTCGGGCGGTAGCAGCATGGCTGACCGTGCCCCGTCTACGGAGGGTGAGCGCGAGCTCCCCTCACCCCTGCCCGGATCCATAGCCTCGGCTGAGCGGGGGGCAGACCTGGACGATGATGCTTTGCTCATCGGGTCAGATGATGGCGATTTTGACCTGGAAGGGGACGAGTCTGAGGACTCTTGGGGTAACCCGAGATGAACGACCCGGAAAGGGAAAAAGTCACACCGGGAAGAAGTCCAAGGCGGCCCCGGCCGCTAAGGGTTCTTCCGGTGCCCGTCCGAAGACGAGCTCGGTGAAAACTGAAGCCTCTGATTCAGATGTGGTAATGGCCGAAGGTTCCGAATCGGAGCGTGATACACAGAGGCGTGGCCGAGCCCGCCAGCGTCGTCGCTCTCCGGGGAAGTTCTTCGAAGAAATGGATTCCAGGCATGAGGTTTCTACTCAGAGCCTGGAACAGATGTTGGCTGGGATCCCAGATCCCAAAACGCGAGCCATAGTACAGTCAATGTACCAAAATTGGACTTCACCTGGGGTGGAGCTAGCGGAAACCGGGACCTTTTTGGCCCCGGGTCCGGTAGCTAAACCCGGGAGGACCGAGGCTGGTACAGAGACAGCTATGGAGACTGATTCGTCAGTTGGGGGCGACTCTGTAACGGGGCCGTCCAGCAAAGGTGATAAACCGGTGTCCCAACTGGCTAAACCCGCGCCGGGGAAGTCTGTTAGCAACACTGAGGTGTCAAAACCTCAGGATGCTAATAAGACCGAGCTGCAGCTGTCGAAACAGAAGAAGAAGCGACTCCGTCGTGCAGCCCGGGAACGGGCTGAGGCGGAGTTAGCTAAAAAGGAAGGTCGGCTAGAATCGCGTGACTCGGGTAAAGGGAAACCTAAACCCGGGAAGCACGAGGAGTCGAAGGGGACTGGGTCGAAAGGCTCGGACAAGCCCGAGGCGCAAGCAGGACCGGGTACGGCTGACGCTACACCGAGCACCTCAACAGGTGCCACGGGTGGCGAAGATGTCAAGTGTTGGGGAACGGAGATGGACAGGGCTAAACCCCTGGCCAAATCTAACCCGGACAATGATGACGGTGATTTCCAGCCTGGCGTAAAGCAGGCTGGGAAGAGAACGGTGGCTCGACAGCTACCCGCCTCTTTGCTGGGCAAGACTTATACTTGCCTAGAAGATCTCCATCATGGAAACCGACATTACATCCCAGATGGTGTCGGTTTAGATGGAACCTCAGACGACGAGGAATGGTTGGTTGACGAGGGTTCTCCCAACACCTGGTACATCGACCGGGTAAAAGGGGTGTCCCGAGTCAGTCGACTAAAGTACGAGGATCAGGTCAAAGACCGGATCGCGTACGCATGGCACAAGTTCGGAAACGGTGATCATTGTGTCTTTTTGAGTTGCCATGGAAGGGACAAAAAATTGTCACCGACCTATGCGACTGCGGGTCGTTACGCTAGGCACCTTGTTGAGGTACACTTAGCTGAGCGACCGTGGCTACAGTGCCTTGGTAAGAAGGGTGGTTCTTGCCAGGCCGGGTGTGCCAGTTCGAGGCGATCGTGTCTAGTCCGACACATTGCCCAGGAACACCGGACTGCTGGTGCTGCTGCTCGGGAACAGGTCATGAATCTGTGGCAGAGATTCATTGACTTAGGTTCCGATGCTCAGAAAGGCAAGCCGGAGCCCGAAACCTGTGTGACAGACGGTCGATTGTTTAAGATCGGATGGAAGAAGAATCCTGGCTGTTTCGGAAGTCTGATGCTATCTGCTTCAAAACATCGACAGATGTCAAAAGAGTCGAGGAAGAAACGGTCCCATAGCCGGGAACCGTCTCGGGGTTCCTTGAAGGTTAAACGACGGGTCAAGAAGTTGTCATCGTCCTCGTCCAGCGAGGATGACACTTCTGAGCGATCCAGTCAGAAGCCGAAGAAGAAGTTGGCTCCTAGTAAGCACACCATCGCTGACGTGGTGGAAGCTGCTTACCAGGCTGCGCCAAGATTGACTGAGGGATTAAAACTCCTCTCAGACAAGAGTGAAGGGAACGTTCCAACGGCTTCTAAAGCCAGCGGACCCGTGGAAAAACCAGCTGGGTCTGGTCCTAGCTCAAGTCTCCCGGGAGTTTCCCCGCTCAACAGAGGTGCTACCCAAGCACCCGGGAAAGTTGTGGATGAGGAGGCCTTTCCGGCACTCCCTCCACCCGCCAACCCGGTTGTTGAGGTAAAGAAGAAACCAATGACACAACCACCCGCCGGTCGAAGGTGACTTCCTCTCCCTGTGCGATATCGGTTGAATACGTCCAACGGGCGGATCAACTAGAGTCGCACATAGGTGGCACGTTGGAAGGCCGCGTCCGAAGGGGCACTCAGTCTCTCCATGAGAACTTGTTCAGGAGCTAGTTAACCTAGCCCAGTTCGAGGTGAAGGAAGCCACGAAGGGCCTGGCTAAACAATATGCGTTGGACTTAGAGGACGCGCTTGTTGCGAAAACCACGGCCCAATCGAGGTTTGCCCGGGCGGAAGCCCAGACCCATCGCCAAGATGAACTTTGTCTTCGGCACTTGGGTATGTCGCTCTATGACACCGGTGACGACCCGCAAGCCCTTGAGGAAGCGTGGTTGGCCTAACAGAGGAGCTGGGGAAAATTTTTTCAGTTCACCACGGAAGAATCAGACCCGACACGTCGGCAACTCGCCGGCATGTTGGGATGGTCATCCGTGGAAGAAACTTCCCCCCAGGACACTACATCCAGTAAGGCCCAGCCTATGGATGTCAGTGTAGACACTCTGCTGTCAGGACAAGGTCAGACCCAACAGGATCAGACTGAAGTCCTACAGTCGAGGATGCCTCCCGCCGTGACACGGGCTGAGAAATCAGCGAAGCCCTCTGAGGCTAAGCCGATGGATCAACCCGAGGAACAAAGTGGGGCACTGGGGGTGAATGCCAACATCATCCCGTTGGAGTCCGGAATCTTTTTAGATACCAGACCGACCTCTCTGCAGCAGTTGATGTCTCAGTTGCAGCCTACGTCTGCACTGAGTCCACTGCGACCAGAGAGGACCGGCCCGGCAACGTCGGTTCCACCGACGGCTAGCACACCCAGTCAGTCGGAAATTCTCGACCTCAAGATATCCTCTGATGAGGATATCTAAGGGTTGACAACGACCGACTCGATTGGTGCCTAGCAGGCCGGGAAGACGCCATCTTAACTCGGAACCGGCAGAGCCAACAACTCTCCTGGATCCGAAGTCAGACGGGTATGTGAAGTCACGGGGAGGAAATTTTTTTTTTCCGACCTAGCTACTTCCAGAATGTGGCCTCCTAACCAGAATTCTGCACTTTCTCAGCGAACCATAAGGATCGCTGGGAGGGGTAGAGGGAAAGTTAGGAGCGACCAATGATAAGCGATCCTGGGTTGGGGCTGAGGAAAGTCAGTAAAATGACTTCCCCAAGGCACAACCCTGGTTTCAGACGGCTGAAAGTTCTCTCGATGGTCAGGCCCGTAATAGGCCCCCATCACAAAAACCTCCGGCCTGTGGTGTGGATCCTGTCCACACTAGTCCCTGGTACCGGGTAAGGAAGACTATGCCTTTCGGGTATGGAACTGACTTACCAGGTCTGTGTCGGAACTGAGTTCGTCGACTCGATAATGAGATAGTAGACGTAATCCCTGTTCTGTTGGATTACGCTGACTACTTCTACCTTGGGTCGATGATCGTAAGTTCTGAATCCGGCTTAAAATTGGGGCCTTAATTGGTACTTGATTTGAGCCGAAGGAAAATGTGCCAGTATAGCTGGAGCCAAATAAAAGAACACTGATACCACACACTCTTACCAGGTGGATGGAGAATTGTTTTGCCTTTTTGGCCGTTATTTCCGTATTCGGAAACTTTTCAACACAGAAGGTGTCCAGCGAGGCTGACCCTTCTTCTACATATGGATGTCTTCCAAACTGAAGAACAGTGGGAAGCCCAGCACCCGCCGGTATCGGGCTGAATGTAGTAGGTCTGCTACGCCGGTGGGCCAGCTGGGCTCGATACCCCAAGATGAGAAAGAGAACGGCACTTCACTCGCCGGGAGCCAACAATGGACTTCAACCAGATCCGGAACAGCTGGAGGTCGAGTCTTCCCTGCCCAACGCTCAAGAATACGCTTCCCGGCTCAAGATGGGTGAATATCAAATTTATTCAAGGTGCTAGCGAGGCTAGTCCTTCATTCTTCAAATGTCGTTTCTTCTTTCCTAAATGTCGTATCTTCCATATTTTTAATAATTTCTCCGTCTTACAATTCCACCTTTTTCACTTATACATTGGTATCAGTGAATTCTTGTGAACACCAGGAAGCTAGAGAGTAGACCAAGAACTGCTGGATTTACGTTGTAATTTTTAATTGGGTTGTCCCCTAGCAGCAAAATGGCTGCCTTGGTTCCCCCCCTTAGTAAAAACTGGGAGGGGTAACGTAGTGGGGTGGGAATCCAGCAGGGTTCGTTTGTTTTACGGAAGGTGGCGCGACGTGCCGATCCTTACTGTGTAGTGATTCCGGACAACGCCGCACACGAGAGTGGCGCGGCGGAGACCGGGATTACGTAACGCTTGGTATATATACTCAGCGTTCACAGTAGGTCGACAGGCTGTCCTCGCGCGTCTCTTCTACGGAACAGACCCTTGGGCCCTCACTTTGAAGGCAGGTTCTTGTAACCTTCCTGGTGGTTAGGCGAGTCTTCCAGATTAGCCTCTCCAGCGCTACCTAGCACCCATGTGCTAGGGTACTGTACTTGTGGGAAAGATCTTCCAGATCTTTCCAGGAAGTAGTGATTAATAAACATCCTTGTTTATTAAAAGACGTTGTTGTGTTATGTGTGATTAGGTCTGTGCAAACTAACCGAAAACCGAACCAACCTACGTTGAGTGCGTAGGATGGGATCCTGCCTGGAACTAGCTTTCTGGATTGGGGTCATCCAACCTGCTAGACAGGCGGCGACCACCACAGTATCTATAACTAGTAGCATACGGTATAACTTCACCATGGTACCAGACAACTATAGGATCGAGGTGTTTTATTTTTGGTATAGAAGCAAACCAACATGTTTTGGTTTTTGTCACGTTGATTGTCATTGCATTTTGCTCACACCACCGCGCTATACTGGACACCCCTATCTGCAACCTTTGTCTTGCAACTGAGCGATTTCCGTTATTTGGGGGATTGTTCTACTCGGAAGCAAGCTACTAAGTTAGCAACCCTAAACGATTTTGCATTACCCAAGCCACAGTTCGCCAGAGAAGACACCCCAGACCCTCTGCTACAAATAATAATAAAATAATAGAAGAAGCATCTAAAATTAGCCCACCACCAACACAAGTAAAAATGTCAACAAACGCTCCCAAACCAATAGTAAAACCGACAAGTGACATTACCACTCTTTGTCTCACCGGCAAACCCAGTCAGGTCCACTTTTCTCTGGCAAACTGAGTCAACTCTAGCACAGAACACCACCCAACCAGACGATGAAGTTGATGAAGAAGACCAAAGTGAATTAATGCAAACAGAGCAGAGAGTTAATCCAGCAACTACTCCCACATCACAGAATGAGTCTACTGCTATTAGGGGACCCCCGAGTGAGGTACCTAGCTAGAGATATCAGGCTGAGGCAGAACTTTGTCTACAAAAGTATTAGTGGCACACGGTGGAGCATCTGAGAATGCACCTCAACAATCCCTCAACCCTGATGGGGATAGAGGTGGTGTATATCTCAGCAGGGATCTGCGATATAACCGACCAAGATGACTAGTGAAACTATGAGGTCTAGTGAAACTATGATAAGAAAGTTCCGAAGGTCAACTGGGGGGCATCCTTAGCACATATGAGAATATTAGATGAGATAAAACCAGGTACCCGTGTAATATTCACGACTGTCTTCTCGATGGACCTTCGCAAATGGAATAAAGGAGACAACACATACTCTCAATACAAAAATGAGGTTAACGATTAATCTATTCAACTATCAAAAGAGATGTTACGACTTAATGACTCCATGGGCTACTTTACTCCCAGACTGCATCACGTGGTGCATCGATATCTGATATCTACTCGTGAAGGCTATCACCAACTACTACGCCTATTTGACGGATGCCATCCAGATACACAGCCAGTAATTTGTAACATGGTGCACATGCTCATCAGAAGTCTGCTACACAACATCCAAGCAGGGGTACACCAGTGAATATATTGATACCACCTTATATAACTGACTACATAACAACACAGCGGCGAAATGTTTAAAGGACTGTTTAATACCAAGTAGTATAAGACAAGAAGACCCTGACTCGGTAAAGTCTTTGGGAGATCCACTGACTGCTGAATGAGTAAACATATAATACTTGGGTATTTGGCTACACTTATTCGTATCCCACTTAAGATTAAGTAGAATTAAACTTTGAATGTCTTATCATGATATTGTTCTATTTTTCCCAGTACAGGCTTTGGAAGATCCACTGACAGCTGTATGAGTAAAATATTGACCTATGTCAGCTAGAATACATAATACCTGGGTATTTGGCTACACTTAGACATAGCCACTAGAGGTCAAATCATAATTAAAAATGGGATCGTCTTATCATAATATTGTTCTATTTTCAGGCCATACCCAGACCATTTATATCATATTATGTTATGATGTTCTAGTTGTGTTTATTAAGTATCTGGTATTGCTTCACTATTCTTATAATAATTATTAAAGCTATGGCTGAGCACAATTCCTCGATGCAAATGTATCTACTATATGTAAACAAATGCAGTATAGTCAATGCATGCAATAGTGGTCATAAGAAAGTTACATCTGAGTAAGGATGATGGAATTTATTGAAAGTATTCTGTCTCATATCCTACTCAGGCGTCTCTAAGCCGACGGGTATAGTTAATGTTACACGTGTGTAATGTGTGTGATACTCTATGCGTGTGTTATGTTTGTAATACTCTAATTGTATGACGAATTACAAATCCTTTTTTTATTTTACAATCAGTTTTTATTTTTCTTCTGTTTACATCATTCATTCCAGTTTTTGGTCCTTGTAGAATCTTAAATCTTTTCAACGTTTTAAAAAAACACAGTAAACAATTCCAAACAACAATTCGTAATGATTTGGTCATACTATTGCTCCTTTCATTTGTTTTTGATTTAGATTTTCTATCTACAGTGACCTATGTATAGTTTTTCTAAGATCTAAGAACAGATATGATCTGGACTCAACCGTTATTCACATAGAATTATAATGCAATACTATACAGTACTTTGTGTAGTGTGGTATACAATGAATCAATTATGGTTCGATAGACCATACAAGACAGAAGGGGACAGTGATACATTACTAGACATTACATGGTGTATTAGGTTTTGATACTTAGAATTTCTTACAGCAGATATACAATAGATCAAGATGTTTTGACTTGTGCAATTTGTTCTCCATCTCACAAACATATCTCTCAGCTTGTACCTTCGCCTTCACTTCTATGAGGAATCTCGTGAAATCCAATTCATACCATCTGTCTATGTATAAATGATTTAGCCATCAGTATTACATAGTTGATTAACCTGTCATACTTGTAAACTTCTACCTTTCCCAAAATAATGTCTTGTTTCATGACACAGAACATATTCTCCTCAAAGTTGGCTCTAAACCAGGTTTCAGTAAAAAAGTGCATGATGGTATCATCCTCATCATCATTGCAATAATTGCACTTGGCAGACTCCATTATTTTCCTTCTGGCCAAGTATACCCTACATGTAAACGATCTGTTGATAATTCTATATTGCAGGGACTGGAGTTTTGTTTCCCTGGTTAGTTTATATGCTAGGGTGTTGATGGTTCGCCAGATATCTGAATCATTTTTAAAATTATTGAAGGTATGAGCCCATTTTGCACATCCCTTAGGAATCCTTGATTGCCTATTGAGTAATATTTTGTATATACTCTTACTGGACAGATTCATAATACCTCAAGGTCCTTTTCCCGGGACCTTTTTTTAGGTGATTCTGTTCTTCATTCTGATTTTCTGATTTTAAAAGGCGGAGCCTATGAATTGATGAACGAAGGCTGTATGTGTCTAAAAAAGTAAGAGATGTCCCAAACTAATAGTTAATCTGGTCATGTGACAGTAGTCCGTCCCTACCTACTATATGTTTGACCTAGTAGATGCCCGCTTTTTGGAGAATAGCAATATTTTTCTCATCAAATCTGGTTTTCAAGAACATGTTCTTCCACAATGCTTTGTTCAACACTTCCTGATCTGCTATAGGTGGAGTATTATACAATTTATTCCATGAACATATCGTTTGCCTGTAAAATCCATTCAAATTTAGCACTTTTCTCTTGGTTTTACTTATAAAGAACTGGTATGAGGTAAATCCCATCCCTATTTTGTTGGAATATGAATATCCAGTTTGACACATCTTGAGTCACAATATTCCTTACCCATTTAGCATGACGAGCCTGGATCATGGTTGAGAGATCTAATAATTTCAGCCCCCCAGCCTCTGTTGATTGTATGAGGGTATTGTAGGCAATTTTAGATGAACTTCCTTTCCATATGAATGATTGTATTATTTTCTTAATCCGTCGATAAACCTCCTCTGTTACACCTGGGCTAGACCAGAGATACAGAATGACTGGGATGAGGAGGGAATTGATAATACATATTCTTCCTTTCAGTGATAGGAAGAGGTTAGACCAATTTTCTGTTATTGCGGCACATTTATCCAGTCTGTCCGAAAAGTTCCACCAATAGGATTCACTCAGTGACATTTTTCTGGCAAAGTATCTTTATTTTGTCTACTTCTTTAAATTAGCATCTAATTTTGTTCAAATACTATTTATTATTGTAGCAAGTATAGAGATCAAATCTGATGAGATGGAAACCTACTTTGGTAAATTTTTATCTAGGCTTGACTAAGCCAATATGAATGATCAAGGTTATATATAATGATAGGTTTTTTTGTTTTTTTTTAATATGTGTACTCAACTTATTATTCATCTGCTTCTCTTATCTTTGTTGTCCGATTAAGAGTCCTGACTTGTCTAAGTCGACCTGATATAAATACTAGTTTATGTATATTTCTTGGTTTATAAGATAGACTACAGAATACACTAACTCATTTAATACGATGGCTGTTTCATAACTAGAGACATATAATGCGGAGCGGCTCCATCCAAAAATTAGACACTAAGTATTAAACCATTATCATCTCCCACTGTACAACACTCAAGCTTTGCAGCTGTATGAGACAGTACAGTGTAGAACAAAAATCCCAGCCAACAGGATACGGACTCTGGGACTATCAGAGTTTATTAGGGGAAAATAATCTGAAAAACTATGTGACTGATATAACAAGACCAGATAGTGTTACATGTCTGGACCATTTGCCGAGCAACTGTGACCAAACATTAAAGGTTAAAGTAGACGACAACCTCATTAGTGATCATAAGGCCATCCTCGCTAAACGATATCATACACCTTGTAAATCAGAACCATGTGAATATAGTATAGTACAACTGACTTCTAGCAATATTTATATCAACAAGACTACAATGACTTTTGTAAATCAACTAATCCAGATTTTTAATGGAGTTATCTAAAAGAAATGCTTGATAATTATCTTGATAAACACTGCCCAATGAAACTTTTCAGATTCATTCAACGAAGAGCAAAATGGCTGAACGAAAATATCATAGCCCTGATAATATGAAGACTGAAAAAAAACTGAAAAATAAAATAACAACAGCCATTAAAAAAGGTAAGAAAAACTATTGGAAAGAAAAGCGGGAAAGTTAGGAGAACAACCCAAAGAAGTTTTGGAAACATCTAAAATCGTTCTATGACCCACAGGATTAAGCTCATATGAGTAGTCTATATAATGAAGATAATGGAAGATACAGGAAAGGGACAGGAAATGGTCAATTACCTTAATAAATACTTTGCCACGGAAGGTGGCGTAGATACTGTAGACCAATGCACCATTGAGACAAATCCGTCAGAAGTAACATATGAACCCGAAAAATTATTTTAAAAAAATAGATCTGGTATTTGGTTGTGATGAGGATTTAGATGTTAACAAATCGAGCGGTGTATCAGGGATAAACTCTCGTGTAATTAAAGAAGCTTTCTATGCCATCTGATGATATGAGGCATATATGGGTCAGATTTTCTCAGAATGTACAATCCCATGAATTTAGGTCATTTTGTACATAATCATCTGTGAAAACTTTGATAATTAATATATTTAAAAACGGTTTTCTGGATGTTATGTAGGACATTCCCAGCATTAAATTGATATAAAGTTTGACTTTGTATGACAACTCCTTCATTATGCAATAAATCATGAAAATCTGAAAATGGGTAAAAATGGTCAAAAAGACCAAAAAACAACAATACCATAAGCGTCATAATATTAAATATTACATTTTCAGCATATGGAAAGCAACTTTTCCTGTGAGCTGTGTCTGTTTTCTATGCCATACAAAATATTGGTGGGTACCTGGGTATTTTTTCCTGGATTTTTCACAGGTCTGACAAAAAATGGGTTTGTCACTTTTTCGCGCGGAACGTCCGAAACGCCATTTTCGTACTTATAAAATGGTATCTAATTTCACGCCTATTACACAACTAACACTTCCTATATACTCCCTAAGATGTTGTGCAATTATAAGTAAAGTTATAGCCTTATCCATCCAGTATTAAGTGAGTGAGCGAAGATTGAAAACCACTTACCTGTTTTTATACTGAACCACCTTTCGCCCGTGACACCGGATGTTTTTGTCAATATTTCTGGAATGCACTAATATTCACTTCTGTGGTTTTCTACACTTGAAGTATATGTTATTCTGCATATCTTGCCTAAAAATCATAAAGATTCAATCTCTTGGGGACTTGTGAGGAAGGAATTTGTAAATTTTCAGAAAATATGGAACGACCGAAACTTTTTTTGGGGAAACCATTCCTTCCGCCATGACTTTCGAATTGGCGCGTAAAACCGTTACACCAGCCTCTTGCATCATCCAGCGCCACATGAGGTAAGGCAGACATTTTTTTCTCTCCGAAATATTGACTATTTTTTGCTTTATCTGTGTGTTTTATGTTCTGAAATTCGTCCGAAACTTGGTGTATGTACCCTAGAAAGTGGTGAAGTATGTATTTAGTGAATGTTTCCTTGCTTTTTTTGGTATTTCGGCATTTTTCAACTTGTGCCCGTTCCTCGCACGTGGTGGTTGGGCGACAAACGGGAGTTTTTCTTTGTCTTTGGGTCGATAGCTTTGAACCTTACCCAAGAAATGGAATGGGCAAAACAATGTCAATGGTTTTATCAAATGTGCTTTTCTTCCTTCCCTGTGCACGGTGTGAAACATGCAGAGGTTTAATAGTGTAAAAAACATGTTGCTTTTCACATTTAGATAGCTATTTGGTCGTTTGCGGAGATAGGGTTCTGGCCACACAGGTTTGACAAGGTTTCGCCAGTTCCTTTTTTTCAAATTTGACTTTTCAACTGAGCCTTTCACAAATATTTGTCTCTGCATTTCTCAAACTTTGCAACCCACATGTACTTCTTAACATGTTCTATGCTGGAAATAGTTAGATTATAAGTATTAAAAGGTTTAGAGTGTATTTAACTCTGATATGTGTTAGACTTACGCCCGTTCCGGCGAAACATTTCGGACATTCCAGCCAAATTCATATCGCCTGCTACAACCTTGCATTTTAACCTATTCTCTCATGCTTAGTATCATTTTGTAGGTAAAACAATGTAGAATATTTGTCTTGTACTTATGTTTGTGAATTTATTGAATTTTTGCACGTTTTGGGTTGTTTTGTAAAGTTTTGGAAGTTCCCTTTTGTACAATATTTTGATCATAGCAATGTTACTATGGCATTACGAAGACCAAAATATGTGTGGAGGTGCGCATTATTATACTACACAATAATATAGCACAGATTTTAAATTTTGAAAAAAAAAATTCACTTTTTTTAGGCTTGTTCTATTTGACATTATTTCTCATTTTTTCATGCTCAGACTTGGTATTTCCATTTCTTTTTTTTCAGATTCAGCACTATACATCCCCGCCTCCCGCCTCCCTAACATTTACTCCAGGCCCCCCCCCACCCAACCCCAGCAGGATGAGGCCCCTCAAACCCAATAAGGAGTCTGTGCGACAGTGAAGGCAACATAAGCGTCTCGACCCTGCATGGCTTCAGCAAAGAGTGGACCAGGAAGATGGAATGCCGGGCTCGACTGAAAGCCAAGATGTGGCTATGCAGGAGCTGCAGCGGCTACAGGCCAACAAGCAGAAACAGAGTTACCGCTCTCGCAGGCGGGAGCAGGCCGCTGCAGCTGCTGCCACAGCCACATCCACAGAAGACCCAGTCGACCCCGTGGAGGAGCCTGCTGTTGATCCCCACCGAGTCCCACTCAGAAGAGAATGTGATGAATGTTGGCCTCTACAAAACTCTTGTGAGTGGGTTTCAGAGACAGTTACAGCAGGCTCCTCAAATCCTCTCTTCCTCCTCCGCTAACCCTCCCTCCACTCTCTCACAGACTCCTCCCCACTCCCTTCCACCTCTTCCACACCCACACTCACATCCAAAAGATGTTTCTCCCCAGTCCCTTTCACCTCCACACCCACAAGAAAACCCCCTAAAAAAGTTCTTCCTCCCTAGCCCCTTCAACCCCCTGCAACCCCCCCCCCCTGCCACTGCCCCTGCTACCATCCCCCCCCCTGATCCCACCACCCTGGAAGAAACGGCCCCTGCTACCCCCACCCCTGAAACCACCACCCCTGAAACCAACACACCCCCTCCCCTTGGCCTCATCCTGCACCACCAAACCCTTCTCCTTTTAACGAGAAACCCCTCCTCCTCCCAAGTCCCCTCCCCCTTGGACCACAGCCGGCATCTCAACACCAGGTTCTGCTGGTAGGACAACTCAAATTGAGGAGTTGGCGTAAGTATTTTATGTTAATGTAGTTTGTAGTCACTTTTTACTATGTAATTACATTTAGAATTGTAGATTTATTACACTGTACTGCAGCTGCTACATGATAGGTAGAAATGAATTGGTGTTGGGAGAGTGCATCATATTTTTAAGCTGTGTCTGCACTTACATGTACATGTATGTGCAATTATAATATTTTGTTTATCTCTTCACTCCAAGTGAACAGATAACAGTGTAAACTTTACATACAGTTATTCTTCTAATTCAAGAGGTTTCTAATTCATGTATATTAATCATATAGATTATCTGCCCATAAATTATATAGATTAAACTATCAATTAATCATGTATCATTGAAACAAGTGAAAGTAATATTATTTTCAATTTGAGATTATTTCTGGAATGGAAAAACAATAACTTTAAACAATATTTCTGGAAATGAGATAGATAATTATCTACAATTTGTTTATATGTCAATTGGATTGTAACCTCTTTTCAGATCCCCCTCCACCCCCCGCCGGCCTATAGAGGCCAGTGGCCCGAGAACCCCACGTACGTCCGCACTTTACTACAAGCTGCGGAAGGCGAAGGATGCTCGGCTGAGCGTGAAGAGGGAGAATGTGATGCTGAGGGCCAAGCTTCATGGCCTGGAGAAGCGTGTCAGCCAACGACACAATGCTGTTCCTGTGCCAGAGGGAGGGCAGGATGTTGCCTCCACCATTGCGCACCCCCACCACACCGACTTCCCAACCGACGCCACCTCTTCCACTCTCAGGTGAGGTGCACAAAGCCAGGATATATACGATGTCATCACCGCTGCCATCAAGCATCTGCCCAGAACGCAGCGTCGTAGAGTCCAAGCCAAAATTGTGTCGCCGGTGGAGTTACGCTCGGTACGTGGGGCATCTCGACTCTCACGGGATGTGGGCCTGGACCGAAGAACTCTCTTCACCGTGGAAGGACAAGTCGGGTATAGCTGCCTTCCACACAACATCTTTGGCTATAGTTGACTTCCTTAAGAGGCCTGAACACTCTATTACTCTTCCGGGGAAGAAAGACACTGTCACTTTGAGGAAGGTTAAGTTCCAGAAAGTCCAGCTTACAGAGTTCCTCCATGTTCTTCATGTGAAGTTCCAGGAAGAATTCCCTCATCTCCGAGCTTCCCTCAGTTTCTTCCGCAGTGTTCGTCGGAAGCACCGCTACATCCTTCCGGTGCACTGCCACAACACTAGTATTTGTCTGTGCGTTAAGCATTAGAACTTTGCTTTGAGGATGAAACCCCTCCACGGATTCTGCCTTCCTCTTCTTCCTTACCGTTTTTTCCAGGTTCCGTTCTAGGACCAGTTGCCAGCTCTCATTTCCTCGGACATCTGGAAGGGGGTGGATGTTGTGTATACATGGCATTCAAGGGAAGACAACGAAGAAGCTCGCCACGCAAGACCTTCAGGCGTGAACTGACCCTGACGAACTGCAGTCTGTCTACTTCGCAAAGGAGCTGGTAACCGTTCATCCTGTGGTTCTCCACTTCAGGGAAGAGGGAGGTGTCCTTTCAAACAAGTCTTTGGCCATCGTCGTCATCCAGTGTGATGTCCAGGACAGTGATTGCCTCTGTCAATAGAGCCTTGATGCGTTCGCATTCTGCTTTAAGAACCATGTTGATGGATCTGTGTAAGTTGGTGGGGCGATAAATTAGGGTAAGGACACTTCTTCCTATCTTTAGTTTTGATACTCTCCTGCTGCCTTCCTGAGTGGCTGTGAGTATGGTACATATAAGTGTGCTGAAAAGGCTGAAATTGTGCGGGGAGGAATGTCCGAAACATTCATAAGGTTGTGTAGACTGGGCCTACAGGATTATTAAATTGCTTATGAAGGTGGTAGAAAAATTCAATCAAGTTGTAATACATAATTTGACATCATCTGGTAAAATTTTCAATTTATCCTTTGCATTTTTTACTTGTCTCTTACTCTAGAAAGTAATGATTTGTCATTCTCAAGTTAATTAGTCCAAAAATGCATACTTTTTTCCATAAAATGTTATATTTTTTAGAGCTAGGTACCTATGTACAGAGGTACATGTGGATATTTCCTTGTTGAGTAACAAGTTCTTTGCCTCTCCAGGCCACTCTGTCTTTCACAGGCACTGGGTAATGTGTAGAGGAAAGTTTTGGAGGAATGTCCGAAACTAACGTAAGGTCTCAGGTTCTCACCCGGATGGTGAAGAAATTGGTCCTTAGCTATCTAAAAGCATTTGTTTCATATAGTAGAGACGTAGGGGAGTGTGTTGGTGGGTTTCACTGGTGGTTCTGAGCAATTTAACCTAGTCCTTTGCTCTTTTGAAATTTCAACTTGTCTTTTTTTACGTGGTATTTCCGCCTACCACCACCAAACAGGCTCCCTGGTTTTAAAATAAGTATCTCTTAAAGGTCGAATACACTTCTGAAGTGTACGTGTACATGTTTGCTACAAATGTAGCAGTTTTGGCACCTCTGGATGTAATATTTACTGTGATACATGTGGTTCTGTGTGGACATAGGAAACTGGTCACGGGCGCAGGATTTGGAGGAACGTCCGAAACTAACGTAAGGTCTCAGGTTCTCACCCGGGTGGTGAAGAAATTGGTCCTTAGCTATCTAAAAGCATTTGTTTCATATAGTAGAGACGTAGGGGAGTGTGTTGGTGGGTTTCACTGGTGGTTCTGAGCAATTTAACCTAGTCCTTTGCTCTTTTGAAATTTCAATTGGTCTTTTGTTACGTGGTATTTCCGCCTACCACCACCAAACAGGCTCCCTGGTTTTAAAATAAGTATCTCTTAAAGGTCGAATACACTTCTGAAGTGTACGTGTACATGTTTGCTACAAATGTACCAGTTTTAGCACCTCTGGATGTAATATTTACTGTGATACATGTGGTTCTGTGTGGACATAGGAAACTGGTCACGGGCGCAGGATTTGGAGGAACGTCCGAAACTAACGTAAGGTCTCAGGTTCTCACCCGGGTGGTGAAGAAATTGGTCCTTAGCTATCTAAAAGCATTTGTTTCATATAGTAGAGACGTAGGGGAGTGTGTTGGTGGGTTTCACTGGTGGTTCTGAGCAATTTAACCTAGTCCTTTGCTCTTTTGAAATTTCAACTGGTCTTTTGTTACGTGGTATTTCCGCCTACCACCACCAAACAGGCTCCCTGGTTTTAAAATAAGTATCTCTTAAAGGTCGAATACACTTCTGAAGTGTACGTGTACATGTTTGCTACAAATGTACCAGTTTTAGCACCTCTGGATGTAATATTTACTGTGATACATGTGGTTCTGTGTGGACATAGGAAACTGGTCACGGGCGCAAGATTTGCAGGAACGTCCGAAACTAACGTAAGGTCTCAGGTTCTTACCCGGGTGGTGAAGAAATTGGTCCTTAGCTATCTAAAAGCATTTGTTTCATATAGTAGAGACGTAGGGGAGTGTGTTGGTGGGTTTCACTGGTGGTTCTGAGCAATTTAACCTAGTCCTTTGCTCTTTTGAAATTTCAACTTGTCTTTTGTTACGTGGTATTTCCGCCTACCACCACCAAACAGGCTCTCTGTTTTTAAAATAAGTATCTCTTGAAGGTCAAATACACTTCTAAAGTGTACATGTATATGTTTGCTACAAACGTAGCAGTTTTGGTGCCTCTGGATGTAATATTTACTGTGATACATGTGGTTCTGTGTGGACATAGGAAACCGGTCACGGGCGCAAGATTTGCAGGAACGTCCGAAACTAACGTAAGGTCTCAGGTTCTTACCCGGGTGGTGAAGAAATTGGTCCTTAGCTATCTAAAAGCATTTGTTTCATATAGTAGAGACGTAGGGGAGTGTGTTGGTGGGTTTCACTGGTGGTTCTGAGCAATTTAACCTAGTCCTTTGCTCTTTTGAAATTTCAACTTGTCTTTTGTTACGTGGTATTTCCGCCTACCACCACCAAACAGGCTCTCTGTTTTTAAAATAAGTATCTCTTGAAGGTCGAATACACTTCTAAAGTGTACATGTATATGTTTGCTACAAACGTAGCAGCTTTTGTGCCTCTGGATGTAATATTTACTGTGATACATGTGGTTCTGTGTGGACATAGGAAACTGGTCACGGGCGCAAGATTTGGAGGAACATCCGAAACTTAAATGGGTTTATTTAACGGTACAGCATGGTATAATATTTATACTGGTAACTTATGATATTTGCATGCCTGTACAGTAGGGATGTATAGCTTTGTGTAGAAGTATTTATTTTCCAAATTAGATCTCTTATGGCTAGTGTACCCTAATTTTAAAAAAGTTAATTATTTTGTTATGCTTAATTTCAACTTTTTTTAAATGTGAGTAAAAGTTTTTTATATGACATGGTAATATTCATAGGAGCTTATTGAAATTTGGTATAGCACAAGTTCAGTATTAATTCTATTATCATCGTAAATCTGGTCTTTGTATTCAGAATAGTAGGAACTAGACAGTATTTCAACTCATAGCATGTTGAAAATATTTCGGACGTTCCATAAGAAAAATCAACTTTTACTGTAACAAGTGTAAAAACTGAACCGCTTGGAGAAAGTCAGTATAATTGGTATCCACAAACAGTTGAGATGTTGCTCTAAAAGAAATAAAGGTTTTTTAATTGATTAATTTTTTGAATTTTGTTTGTGTTGCCCCAAAAGTCTGAATTGTACATTTTGGGAAAATCTGACCCATATACCAAACCGTAGTTGATTATTCGAATTTTCTTAAGGCATGGGGGGCATGCAACTATCATACCTATACCCAAAGCCAATAGTTGTCCAACACATGGTGAATGGAGACCTATATCATTGCTACCTGTTCCCGGTAAAATGTTTGAACATATCGTACACCAACTGGTGAGATTAAAACGTCAGATGGCAGTAGTGAGCCAGCCTAAAACCTCAAGGGCTTGATGCTAAACCAATCATAATCAATATGGGTTTAGAACAGCGAGAGACACAGCGGATGCAGTCATGCACTTAGTCAATGATCTTTATGCATATCGAGACAATAGACGTTTAACTCCATGTTTGTTTATAGACTTTAGTAAAGCCTTTGATAGTGTAAATCGTAATTTAATAATCGAATAACTTTATAATAATTCTTAATGTGTCCTGTAATGGCTAAGTGTATTGAAAGTTTTAGAACCCAAAGCACAAGGGTAGGCAGTTCTTTGTCCTCCTGTGTCTAAAATTACGCTGGAGTGCCTCAAGGAAGTATTTTGGGTCCGCTATTATTTAACTGTTTCATAGATGATTTAGATGTTTGATCTCATGTACGATGATTTATTGTCAATACAGAAAACGGGTAGGCTAATTGTCTCTAATATCTGTAGTGGGGTGGGGATCCAGCAGTGTTTTGTCTGGTCTACGGAAGGTGGCGCAGAGAGTCAATCCTTATATATACTCAGCGTTCACACTAGGTTGACAGGCTGTCCTCGCACGTCTTTCCACAAGAGCAGACCCTTGGGCCCTCACTTTGCAGGCAGGTTCTCGTAACATTCCTGGTGGTTAGGCGAGTCTTCCAGATAAGCCTCTCCAGTGTTACCCAGCGTGAACTGTAAAGATTAATTCGGGAAGTAATTGAATAAACATCTTGTTTATTAAAGGCGTGGAGTTGTGTCTTGTGACGCAAGGCAGGGACTGGCTTTACAACAATTGTTGATGGAAGTCTATTCAGGAATAAGATTGGATTCTCCTGCACTGCATGAAGATCTACAAACACAGTTTGTGAAAGGGCTTTGGGATGATGACATCCGGACAGAAGTCATCTCCAAATGGGAGCCTGGCATGAACTTCTTACAGGTACTCCGGAAAGTGGACGCCTATGAACAGCGGTGTATGCTGTTCGGGAAGTACGCTAACACAGGAAAACCTTCTAGGGTTAACATAGTGGAATCTTTTTGGGAACAGGAAGATTTAGACACCTACGAGTGCCCGGAAGCGAAAGTAGAGGATATTCTCTCTGCAGTACGCCCCATGGTGCTTGGAAGGGGAGGATTCCCGAATCAGGAACGCAGATGTGGTAGACCCACTAGCTATGGAAGGAACAGCAATGTCCCTTCTGCAGCAGAGGAAAAACCCAAACCTGCGAAACCAGAGAACCCTCCGAGGTGATGAAAGTGTTGGCCCATATCAATGAATGTGGATGTAACGTGGCATCAGAAAGGCGACTACTGAGCGAGTGATCCGTGTGTGTTGCGGCCGGCTTCGCCGGCTCGGTGCGTGTCACTGGTCATTTGGAACCTTTCTTTTGATAGGTGTAGAGTTGTATTTACCCTTTGACCTCCAGCCTGACTGGTTGATCACCCCCCTGCTGTGGCGGGAACGGTGCTGTGTCCAATCAGTATTGGTTTTGTATTGGGTTTTTGGGAGTGTTTACATTTGGAGTGTGCAGGTGCCAGTGGGCAGTGCTGCTGCCGGAAGAGTTTGAACACGAGCTGGCGGAAGAGTTTGAAGCAACCATATCAATGAATGGTTAGGCCAGGTGGAGAAAAACCAACTGGACGCCAAACGTTGTTGGAGGTGCAACAAGAGGGGGCACATCTCTCCTGATTGCCCAGAAAACAGGAACGAGTCCTCAGTGGAGACACCCACGTGGTCTACCTGCTTTACCGGCCACTTCAGAAAGTGAACCGGGAAACTAGGGAGGAGTGTGGCGAGTGGTGACACTGCGGTCAGGGAATGTGTGTGCCAGGGTACACAAACTGGAGAGATCAAGAGAGTGGGAAACTTCCAAAACTCGACTGAACAGGGGGGAGTACGAAGTACCATCGCTATGATTTGTACCAAGTATCTTCCACCCAGGCACCCCTGTCTGCAATGGCTCAGTCAACGCGGATGGGACCTAGGAAACCTGGACGGGATCTCCCGGTTCATCAGACAGCCATCCCCCTTAAGTGGGTGGCGCTGGTATGTGCCGGCAAAAATTCTGGGAAGAAAGGTAGACTTATTGCTAGATACTGAAGCCAGTCGCTCAGTGTTAAACAAGGAGCTCTACCAATCTCTCAGATTTGCCTGGGAATGTCATGTTCCTGGTGACAGTGCAAGGGCTGCTAATGGCGCTCAAATGAGGTGCTATGGCAGTGTTATCATTCCAGTCTCGGTAGGTAACACTGAATTTGTATGATATCGAAGACAGTGGTATATTGGGAGTAGATTTTCTCATCCTCTACAGAGGCTCTGTGGATCTACAAGATGGCACTCTGCGACTCAAATACCCTGAGTTAATGGAGGTGGAATGTAGTTGTTGACAGATCTCCTCTGTGGTGACCATTAGAAAAGATGTAGGTATCCCTCCTCAGCAGATGGCGAATGTCCTGATAGCTGGAGAAGGTGACCTACCATGTGGCGATGCACTGTTCAAGCCAAACCCAGAACTGTTTTCTGAAAAAGGAATACAAGCCTGGGATACTTTGATCGGCAGTGCGCAAGATGGATCGGTTCCTATCAGCAATCCTACCTCTAGGATGATTTGATTGAAGAAAGGTGACACATTGGGTTGGGCAACCCTAGCTCATGTAGATGGCCTAGTGGATTCCGGTCCACAGGGAATCACAGCTGGTCCAGGGTCCGTAATAAACGGGAAAGATATGGCATTCAACCCAGGACCTCTAGACTTTGAGGGAATTGATTATAAGGAAGTGAGAGTGAGTGCTATTGACTCCAGAATAGGTACTTCACCAGTTCCAGATCAACTGCATGAAACTATGGAAGCCTTACCTCAGTCTGCAGACGCACTAAACAGTGGGGAACTACAAGAGTTAAGGACACTTCTGAAAGGTATGGAGTCAGTCTTTACTCGGACAGAAGACCCTCTGGGACATACTGATGGAGTAGAGCACACGATTGACATGGAAGGGCACGAACCTTTTCGTCTTCCTCATCGACGGCTACCTCTGGTAAAACGGGAAGCTTTAGATCGGGGTCGTGGTCGGTTCATTCTTGATACTGACGCCAGTAGGAGGCCAAATCCCATGTAGCTCGACTCCAAGCCTGGGAGGGCAAGCACGAAGGTTCCAGCTTTGAAGTTTCACACCCTGTGCTAAAATGGGATGTGTCACTGTCTGTGGGTCCAACCTGAAAAGTAGGGAGTTCCTGGGTTCAAAGAGCCTGGAAGCCGGGCGGAAAACCCACGTCAACCTGACGGAGGCCCAGCAAGACAGGGAAGTCCCTGTCAAGGACACCGAGGTTCCAGGTAATGGGTATCACCCTTGATACCGGCCCTGGCTTCCTGCAACAGATGGTGTCTCAGCTTCAACCGGCAACGGTGCTGAAACCTCTGCGGTCGGAGCGTGGTGCCCCGGTAATGTCGGTTCCACCGCCGACTAACTCAGTTCTTACATGGGGAACACCCACATTGGAATGAATTTTCAGTGTTGGTGTAGGCGCACAGAGAATGTATGGGTAGGCTTATAGGCAGATGGGGTGGCAGCGGTGGTTGAGCAGTAGCTAAGGTAGCGGCTGGCAAGACAAGGAGGCAGGGACCACTACCTCTACCACAAGTGCCACTCCGTATACACGTCTGCATGCACCCTTGTCCGCCTTCCCATACACTAGGAGCTAATGTTATTTCCATTTACAATGGAAGAGCACGGTATACCTAAATTACTTAATTAAATAAAAGTAAGAGAATATCATAAGAAATTATATATTTGAGCCATCTGTGTTGGATCGAAAATTAAGTATCAAGAATATTTTAGTAAACTTAGATAATCAATTTGATAGCCGTTCTCAAGTGCCATGGACAGGATTACTTAATGAAACTAATTTCTGGTATTAAAATCACTGTATACATCCTAAAGCATTACAAATGTCTCTATATGGGTCTGAGTATAACAGGTTCAATAACCTGGTCAGTGGATGGAGGTAAGGAGTGTGTGTATTAGAGTAGGGGAGAGGTGCTAATATGGAGTGTCTGGGTTGAGATAAAGTCCTATGCCTACCCTTCCACCAACCTCATACCTGGTAACGGAGTGTGTGTTACTTTCATTACCGGTGCTCTTCTATCCACAAGCTTTTCCACTGTATATCAGCAACAGTTAACAGGATTAATGGGGTGTTCTACTTCATGCCCTAGACAAAGGATGAGGGGTGTAGCATAGCTTGCATAAATAACCGTTGATCTATAACATGCTGAAACTGGTTCAAATTATAGCATATATTCAGTGAAGTGTCCCCCGCATAAGTCCAAAGTTTCATGTAATGTTTTGAGTTATCATCAACTAGTGCGTAGCGCAGTGTCAGTGCCTAGTGTTATGTTCACGGTGCCTCGCTTCGAATCCAACATGGCCGCGCGGTGAGAAGAGTCAATGGCATTCGCTCGGATATTGCTATGCGCCGACTCCTCGGAGAATACAGCGACTACTATCCGATACCAGTTAATATTGTGTATGTAGATGGCTGCCAAATGGGTTGGGGTTTCAATGCCTAAGCAATTGCAGGTCTCTTGACTCCTGACTGCACGCACATCAGCAGGTGCCTCAAGCCCATGATTCCTTCAATTGATATTTGATGATATGCGTCTGTAAATCAAAGGTGTAGGTCTTAGTTGCTTGGTGCACCGCGTGGATATGTGAATAGCTTGCTGGGTACGGGGATGTGGTATGTCCTCGACTGACTGTTAAAGCGACGTAGCAGTGGGGACGTGCAGCAGAAGACGGCGCGATCAGTAATAGTGCTACCTCCCCTCCCGTCCGCGGGAAACGTGACGCCGTCTTCTTGCGCCTCCTGGCGGTGGCGGCAGCAGGCACGAGGACCATTCCCGGCGAGAACGTGCCGTGCCACCAGCCCACTCACACCACTCAGCCGCCGCGCTGCCCGTACCCAGTCGTCGCCAGCGGTGGTCACACACACACTGGTCAGCATATGAGTGGGAGGTGTGCGCGCATCTGGATGATCTACGGAGGATCCTGGAACAACGAGATTAATACGTTAGACCTCTTAGGAACCTGTCCCATGGATGTTCATATAGTATGTGTGGAAGTTCTGTGACAGTCTAATAAGGGGTTAGTAGTGTCAGATCGCGGTCTGCATAACAAGGAGGGGCAGTTTATTCACTGTTGAGTCCGCCCCCTGGAGTCAGTACTTACATTACCTCGGTGTGGCAGGGTCAGTTGTCCGCCGGTCCCCGCCGCGTTTACCCATCTACCGCTCATTTACATGCCCACGTGAACGCATACATACAGGAGGGGTCGCGGGCAGCCCCCATACCCGGACAAATCGACAGGAAGTGTACCATCGGGCCCGGCGACAGCTCGCTAAGTGTCGCCCGGGGTGATCAGAACCGGCTATTGAGAACGATTGGATTTAATAACTTTTGATAACGTTACTTTCTCTTTATCCCCGTGGTGACCCGTGAACATCACACCGGGCCATCACCCAGCTGCCTTACAGGAAGGTGGTACAGGAAGCCGGTGTGACGTCAATTACCACCACTTTCCTTTCTGAAGCGGGGAAGATAACATACAATCGCATCCGTTCTATTGCCATCGTTTTCTTGCTGGTAATGTGACCTTAGAATCCTAAACTATCCCTGTATATTGTAACTTGGGAGGAAAGGCCATCTCGTACAGGTGACCAGTGTGGACGGAGAGTCTTTCACCAGGCACCGCTGGAAGGTTATCTGAATCCCGCGGCTATCACGCGTGATCTCTGACGTCATGACAGAGCTCAGCGTCCCATCTTCACCTTCCGACCTGTGACACATGCATTGTTTTCACACAGGTTATTGATAAACTTTTGCCACGGACATTCAGACAGTACCCTTACATATAGGCCAGAATGGCTTCCTTACTGATACAATTATTACGACTGGTTGTTATTCTGGTCTTCCTGTTCTTCACCCCAGGTAGGACGTGTGACTTTGACCAGCAGGACCAGGACAAGGTGTTCACACAGCAGGCTGACCCGTGTGTCCAGTGGACGAGGCCGTCGGCCACGGACGGCAAGCCAGGCTTCGTCATCTCCAGTGGCTTCCGTCTGGATAGAGACCAACGTCACCACGGACCCAAGACGGCTCCGGGCCTGGGAGGTGTGTTCAGTGGACCTATGGTCGACTGGTCCCAGGGCACCGAGAAAGGTGAGTACACTCTCTGTTGTTATCACATACATGTACGTGTGTATGCCATAGATGTGCCAACGGAAAAAGCTACCTATTATATGCACCATGTATAAATGTCGGCCGGTGGTTCTATTTGAGAAACTATCGATGTGCATAATAGGGGTCATTTTCAATGCTTCGTTGTGATCGGTAGGTGGTATATCAAGATCTCGAAATATTCGTTTCGAGTTTTGATATGATACAATAATCTGGTATAATAAGAGCGAACTTCTTGATAAGGCTAATCGTTGGTAGTACCTGCTTTATTTTTCATGGGGTTTTGGGCTGTTTCACCTACACAAGTATTAGAGTTTAAGAATCTAATCTAAAAGTATATTTTCGGACCGATGTAACATAGTTTTACACTGCCTGTATTTACCTTTGTACATTGGATGAACCTTCTCCAAACCGTCAGGTGATCGGTTTACAAACTTGTATTTCTTTCTGACCTTGTACGCGGTTACCTGGATACGCTTAAAAAGGACATCTTTCCTTTACAATGTGTACTATTCTAGTAATCGTTCTTCCAACATTCAAGTTAGCTGGGCCTTTTCCCCTTCAATCTGATCTCTTTAATTTATCAGCATCATTACACTTCATGAACACGTTAGTGTGGCCGCTGTTTACATCTAATCTCACTGCTCAACTCAGATGGATTGGATTCTTTGAGAACGATTCTATACACTATACATCATACATCACACAGATCTATATGCATATCTTGTTTGGTCTGTCTACTCATGCCGTGCCATAGCAGTTTGAATTCACACCTTGCTCTACACCTGCATATCTTTCCGGTCGTGTCTACTGCAGTACTGTATTAGTTTAAATTTCTACAGGACATTCTAGTACTTTTTTATTTGGATAAAGACGTACAATCGAGCGAAACAAAACAAAATTCTTGGAATAGGGAACCTGCTGTACACCTCCAACGGAGATACAGGTGGCTCCCAACCCCCTTCCCACCCACGGAAGGAATTTCACCATACTAATCCTCCTTCCAAAAATATTCGATAGCTATTACATCTGTGCCTGGACACCTCCTACCATTCAAATTCTTTAGTGCATTTCCAAGCTCCTTTGTGTTCCAACACTACATTATCCTCCCCGAATACCTGTGGCATTGCCCTTTTTTGCAGAATACTTCTATATCGTCTAGTATTGTTTTTTCTATATGGTTTTGTAGAAATTCTGTTTCATAGTTAAGATTTCTGTTCTGCCAGATGTCATGTTTTGATTGTCATCATATAGATGCGCTATTTGCTTATTTTTCATAATTTCCTTCTCTAAATTAAGGAAATATTTACTTGCTATCTCCCCTTTAAGGGCCAAATTACTTTTAGACCTGAGAATAATTGATAGCATTCTCTTTTTACTTTTCAAATTCAAGGTCTTATTTTGAAGATGTTAACTCAAGTTCGTGTTTTCTCTTTCCTCTATGGTGAAAAAAGACCTGATTTATGATGAAAGCTAAGGTATGCGTTGACTAACTTTTGACACTCACGTTCAATCTGTCGGTGGTGCTATATTATGTAATATTTGAGAAGAATTGTTGATCCTTTTAGTTTCCTCCTGACAATTATTGCACCAAAGATTACAGGTAATCGGCCGACGGCGCTAAATGCCATAATCGGTGGTCATACTGCGGCATCTCCAACTAACAACTAAATTTACACCTGAAATCCTTATCCTTTTCCCCACCTGGGCCCCATGCTCCACTTTTTGTGGTATCGCTAGCTATAATCAGATCGCAATTTTATTTTTACGATTACTTTAACAATCCGACTGAAAAAGCTTTGCTCCAGTAATATCTGATCGTATCCCTACATTCCCGCGGTATCGCTATTTTTTTACGATGTGATAGCGATACAACAATTCAGGGGCACATATTGAATGAGACAGGGGAACATTAATTAGTTCCTTAATTGAATAAAGATGGCACAAAAGTTAAAACTGATCTGACACCTGGTGGTGTTGATCGTTATTTCCTAGGTAGAAGAACAAGTGGCGGATGTCGGTGGTGCCACCATGATCGTTATTTGAAATATCAGATTATGGGAGAACTATGTTATTATACCTGTATGGAATGATTACCGACTTTTAGATGGGTGTAAATACACACCGACGTCGGAGACGGAGGTGTGTATTTACACCCATCTAAAAGAGGTAATCATGGAATACAGGTATAATCACGTTGTTCTCCTATTATTATATACCTCAAACTGTCCATAAATATTGAAATTATACCCTAAATGGCCGTTAATCACACTCCCACTCTGTCAAGTATATGGCGAAAGGTGCCCTGTACAAAAAATTATCAACCGGATGTTTATTTCTAACCTCCGCTTGGCGATTGATAAGTGTCAATCTCCCAGCATATTTCTAACAATGCTAAGCCTATGGGAAAATGTCCTTGGAGAGTGAATGTCTACTATAACTAGCTGCAGTTGCTATGCATCAACACATCCGGAGTGGGTGGTGTAGTGGTTAAGACTTTCTCTTTTGAAGCCAAAGGTCTGGGGTTCGATCCCCGATTGTAACTTTAGCTTTTTCTGTTTTTCTTTGTAAATAAAAAAGAAATGCACCAGTATAGAGAGATTCTGTACACAATATTTCAACAAATTTAAAATTTATGCTGAATTACATTAGTTTTATGTGTAAACAATGTGTTCTTCGCTGTTTGTTTACATTTTGTTTACATTTTGCATGCTCGCTTCCACTGCCGTGCTTATGCCAGTTATGGGCCCATAGGGTAGTCAAGACACTGACTCTAAGTGTCTATAAGATCAGTTATGATGGTTTTTATAATGATTCCTTTTGTATTTGGGAGTAATTCCATAATTCATGTTTGTATTCTGTATTTGAATGTCCTACATGCCATAGTTCACGATAACTGGCCACTAAATATTCCCGTAATCGAAGCGATGTCATCCGTCCACCATTTTAAAATTTCCCACTGACCCATTTCTGTTAAACTCTCGTCCAATCAGATTGCGTCATTTCACGTTGAAAGCACTCCGTATGACCCATTCAAAGGCGAGCTGTACAAGAAATTATGGAGTACCTCGGCCATATGCTACAAATATTATACCCGAAGCAGCAGTCCGTATTCGTAGTGAGTTTGTGCATAGGTATATAATAAAAGGCTGTATTTAACCCCCAGCGCTACGATCTGCAGTGCTGTGAAGGTCCGCGTAAAAAGTATCACAAAATGCAGTATCTTACGCGGCGATGCGCCGATGCGATTACGACGCGATTCGCAAAATTTCAGGAGCAACGTTTAGGCCCTCGGATCGCTATTCTGCGATCCGCAACTCTGTCGTAAACGCGGAGCAACAGGGCCTTGATGCGCCCTAAAGTGCCAGTTGCACGAGGGGTGGTGCCAAAAGCCATAATCGATGGTTGCAATCGGTATGTGGTAACGACAAATAAAGTAACACAGCTGCCAGCATGACCGAGTATCTTGGACAATTGCTTACTTTTCTACCATGTGAAGTATTTTCGCATCCACTTTAACTATAATTGAAAGCTTTCATTAGAGATCATCTGTAAAGTATACGTACGCGTAAGGGGGTGAGGTGGGATAAAATGTTTTCGAGATTTTGCGTACACCCCTACAAGATGAAGATGGGTTGGGTGTGTGTGTGTGAGGGGGAGGGGGCTCGGATACATTGGGTACGAAGGCTACCTTATGGATTGCCTTTATGAATATACCAGCAATAGCATATGCACACAGTATTATATCTAAAGGTAGGAATGGATGTTTATAACAGTAATTAAATTAACACACTAGTAATTGTCTAACGATAATGGCATTTGGTATCTCGCTAGCACAGGTAATAACGAATGCTGAAAATAGCATGGAAACTGTGGCATCATCTCCAGATTACTATTGACGTCATAGTTCCTTTAGTTACTGCCAAGTGACAAAGGATAGGAAATGATGCTTAAAAATAACTGAATGGTATCTTGTATTTGGCCTTCGGTGGAAGCTACACAAAGGCAATGTATTCCTATATTGCCACTCACCTGAATTTTGTTCCTTGGAAGGGCCTGGGGATTATATAAGGTATGACATCACATACCCTTTGCTACCGGTGTCACGTTACAATGGTATTTATAAGTCAAGGAGGTATGAATAGTGTTGATCATAAAGTTTTTTTAAATGATATTTGTATACTGGAAAACATACATCTTCAAAGCTGTACGTTGTTAGCAAAGGCGGCTCACCGATATCCTCATCATGCTATCATTCGAACATGGCTCTCCCAAGAAAGAATCCTTATCATTTCCTTGGTTGATGAGTCATTAGACATTTAGCCTATAGAACTTTGTACTTTAGTGGTATCAGGCTGTTGCAGATGATATATAATGGACTTCGCTTGTCTTTTCACAGGTAATAGGCTTCGAGAAACAAAGTAGAAGAAATGATATATATGATTTCTAGCAGGTCAATGAAATCGTTATCAGTGCCTTTTTCATGCAATCGTTTTCTTGCCATGACATTTTCCGTTATTTTCTATATGAAGCGTCAGGGCGTATGAAATTGACGACTGACCTCGAATGAGAATCGTTTAATCCACAGTAAGGACATTATCAAGTAAACACAATACATAGCCCGTTGTGGTGATGGCAGTTCTCGGTATTTCATGTCTTAACTACAGCCCTTCGCCTCTGTCATACCGCCAAGAGTTACGGGCCGAAAAACCTCGAAAGTCCATCACTATACGGGCTCAAAAACTACGTCTCCTCATATGTTATTCTAGCATTAGCCATCATGATTAAAAGGTACATAGTATGCTAGCTGAGGCTGCCTAGTCCGGAACTGAATTGTTGACATTTTTTAAATAAAAAAGGACTGACCGCGCCTGTGAATGTCATTTTGGCAGCATATTGCGTGACCAACTTTTCGCGCAGTGTACCCTTGAATAGTTTGTACATGGGCTAAAATTGATATATGAATCATAAATGATTGTACTGGTAAATGTCAGTTACGGAAAAGTTATAACTATATACCTGTGTGTGAATGTCAAATACTATCCTCTGACAGGGGTATAGCGTATATTAAGTTTTCAAAATAGCGGGTATTTTTTTTTATCGATTTGAGGTATTTAATAAGAAGAAAACAGCCTGACTGTTGGCAGAAACGATCTAAGTTCTTGGTCAACTATCCTGGAGATACATCCCGACGCTTATTTCGTCGGGACGAACATAGATCCTTTTCCCAAAAGTATAGTCATTTTCTCATAATGCTTTAGCTTCATTGTGATTGGTAATTATTGAATTCCGATGTCCAAGCTAAAGTGAACTGCATGGATTTAACTGGGTAGGGCAGTTATCGTTTTCACCACATATATCTACAGATATACAAGGGATATGTATTGTCAAACTGCTTTGTAGAAAACACACCAGTAGGATGTATGGCACCGACACGTTTTGTCCCTGACCTGTTCCTAATGCGGCGTTTCCACTTGATGAGTAAATGGCGACCGATTATGTGGTCGCTGTAAAATCAGTCGTCGGGCGGTGCCTCTTGAGATTTATAGTCCTCGTCCATAATCGTCGATCCCAAATCACACACACTGTTTCCAACTGACGACTGATTTAGCCACCTTTGCATCGAAGGTCGGAAACCAACGATGCTGCTAAATGGGTCCTAGCCTCAAGATTAACCCCCACCCACACACACACAAACTACAGATGAATAGATGTATCTACTAGGCACACTGGTGGGGTTCCAATATGTGCCAAAAGAGGTGGCCAGTGACCATCAGAGTGGAAATCGCCAGTCGGCCACTGATCATATGAACCCATCGGTTGAATGAAATCTGTACGAAAGTCGAATCGTAAGGAGGGTGTGATTTCGACACCCATTTTTCAAATGGATTTTTATACATTCTACATACAAGAAGTATTACCTTAAATTATATGTATTCCCCTATATCACGAGGAATTTGCTACAGGCTCTCTGGTTTGGTTCTCTTTAGAGAGTAATTTGAAATGGATCGCCCCTTAGTTTTATCTCTATGCCGCAATGTTATTTAGAATATGTGTAATAAAGCAATATACACTGCCCTGAACATATCTCATATATCAAATACATGTACAGATATTTTTCTGTATGAGGCAATAGTAACAGTCGCAAATCCTGTAGTGAATCGCAGAACATTCATCTTATGCTAGGTTTACACCATCATCCCGACAGCCCCGGCAGCCAAATAAGCTCATACCGTAACCGAAGTAGGACTTTGTATGACTTTTTAATGGCCTTTACTCCGCTGCCGGGAGTCGTTGTGGCTGCCGTGCTGGAACTTTTTGACAGAACTAAAGTTTCCCCGACAGTTTCCCGTCAGCCAAGTCGACTTACGTTTCACAAACACGGTGACCTGTACCGTCCTAGGACAGACCCGGCGGAGTACGCCCATGCCCTAAAACGGCTTTTGGGGCTGTCGGGGTGATGGTGTAAGCGTAGCATTAGATTTGGATTTTCTGCACCTCTGGCTTTAAGATAGAGGACGGTCATTTACACAGGTCTTCGCTGGTGTTATCGTAAACCATGCATGATTTAGCCATCCCAGATTATGTTCTATATTCTATCTTCATCTATCTTGTCCGAGGTGTCGCCGGAACTAGTTATGGAAAGGAAAGCCTCCAGCTGTTATGTAGCGGGAAGATGTTTCCGTTCCAGTTCGAGAATCTGTTCACAGCGGCCCACCAGTATCACCTGTCCAACATCTCTGAGGAACTGACAGGAGCAGCTGTATTTCTGGTCTATATGCTCCTTTGATACTGTTAATATCCGGTAGGATGGTCTCTGATGAGAGATATCTTCACATGTGTGGCCTCTGCAGCTCACTTAGAAAAAGACGACCATACAGTCATTGGTCATTCCATGCTCTAGCTTCGGGAAAACACTCGTGATATTCCAACTAGAAACATACGGCATGTTTATAGCTCATAATCGTCAAATGAGCGTGAAATTAAAAAAAATTAAAAGGTTTTATGGGTCATTTTAGGCCTGTTATACACTTGGTACCCAGCCAAACTGCCATTTCTACAACTGCTTTTGTAGGGTCCAATTGTATAATCACCAATGGGTCAATGAGGTATGTCGGCCTCTGGTTATTGGTCTTGGTCAGCTGTGCACGCCTCTATAACTAAGACACCCCTTGCACTCTACCGATGTAGCTACGTGTTGCTATGCATGTTGCTATGTAAAGCGAATAAAGGCCCGGCCCCACTGGTGCGATGCGATTGTCGCAAGTCAATAAAAAGTCATAAACGGCGGGCGAGGGTAATAAAAACGGCGCCGCCCGTCGCATCGCACACAATCGCTCCTGTGGGGCCGGGGATGCGCACATGTGCGATTGTGTGCAATGCGACGGATCTCTAGGATTTCTATGCCATAAAAATATTAGCAATAGCTTTTGGATGAGGTGTAGAACTGATTGATTCTGTGGATCATTCTTAGGAAGCAACAATATGTTCTTCTGAGTAGGTGGAGGAAGATTCTGAAATAATGTGGTTTTTTTTTTAATTCACCTGGAGAATGGCGCTGATGGCCAAAAATGGTCACCCACATAGATCTAGATGAGGTAGAAAGGCTAATAAGGTGTGATTTCCCACTAAACCTAGCATGAGGAATTCAATAAAATGCATTTCAAATTGATCTGATATGCTCCACATCACTGAATTCAGTAAAAAGCAGTATTATAAAACGTCACAGAGCCCTTATATAGCATGTTATCATAGGATTACTTTTTACACATACAACCATAACATAAATCAGTATCACACATAGTTCTCATTACATTGCATCATTTCAATGGTCATCATCAGAATATTCAGCCTTAGAGTCAGAAGATTCATTATCACTACTTTCATCATTATCTTGTCGTGTGGGCCATGGTAGCTGAAGTGAAGTAGGATTGAGGGCAGAGTAAATCGAACTGTGATACACAGTCCATCTTGGAGCAGCCACCCATTACCAAAAGGTGAATGATGGCTCCTGAGTACATAATGTATTTGCAGATGTGCAACATAATTCACTCTCTGCAGATGCCAACCGAAGTGTTTTTGTCAGGTGGAAGGTGCATGGTCATTTTCATCTATTGTCCTCTCCATTTCATGGCTATTGCTTTTCCCAAGCTTGCACTTTTTTTTTTTTTTAAAGATCTTTATTGATGTTCTCAACGTGTTCACATTGTTCTTCCGTACATCAGATCGTTTTAGATATAGGAACATCAAGGCATGTGATGAAATTTACAATGAACAATAATGAAGGATAATAAGTCAATATATAACAGTACATATCACATATATCGTACGACGGCGGATACAGATGTCTTGGTTTTATTTCAGTGTTGATACTAGTAGTTTTACCTCGTTATCGATCACTCTGTGAGTAATTTATTCACCTCTTGTTTAAATTGACATTTCGATTCAGTTGTTTGCGTTTTTAAAGTAAGGGAGTTCCAGATTATTGAACCTCTATACAATGGAGAACGTTTAAATTTTTCAGTTCGTGGTTTCTCTAGTCTGATGTTCTTCTTGATGTCGGCCTGGGTTGTTCTTTTTTGCTCTTGTTGTGTTTGTGAGTCAATGATGTTAGTCCTGATCAGGCTTCGGATTAATCCAAGCAGCAGCTTGTCCCTCCTTTTATTTGGGTGTTGAGTTTTGAATATTTCGAGTAATCGATTATTGCTAATGATATGGTCGGGTTGGTCTTGCTTCCTTCGGACGGCTACTCTCATCATTTGAAATATAGTTCTGTTCAGTTTTTGCTTTACTATGTTCGTGGTGCTATTAGCCAGAAATGAGCAGTGATCACTTAGTGGTAATAGACATGATTTGGCTATTTGTACAGCAGTTTTTTCATCTATTAAGTTCCTTATTTTCCTAAAAAGGTATAGCTTAGTGTTTAACTTTTTAATTAACTCCTGAGTATGCTTGTCAAATGAAAGATTCTTGTCGATTTGTGCACCGAGATAGTTCATACAACTATTAGTTTGTAGTACAGTGTCGTCCATATATAATGGGTTTTTTTGTAGCTTACCTAGAGTTACTTTGTTATTATGATAAACCAACACAGATTTATCTGTATTTACGGTTAAACGATTACTTTTGTACCAGTTTGATATATTTGATAGATCGTTCTGCAGATTTGCTTCTGCTTCTTTCAAGTTTGTATGTGAGCTTACTAACACCAGATCATCTGCGTACATTAAACTTCGACAGTTCGAGATCACGTTAGGCAAATCGTTAACATAAATGATGAACAATAATGGGCCTAGAATTGAGCCCTGAGGCACACCGCAATTGACGACTCTTTTCGTGGAGCTATGGTCACCGTATTCTGTGTGGGTTTCTCTGTTCGCGAGGTAACTTTCAAACCATTTTAAAAGCTCCTCGCTTACACCAGCTTCCGATAATTTAAATAGAAGTAGGCTATGGTCTAGGCAGTCAAACGCCTTCTTGATATCAATATAGGCCGCTATAGATGTTTCTTTTCTATTTTCAGATTCGCATAACCATTTTGTTAATTGGAGTACTGCTCCACCCGTGCCACGTACCTTTCTAAACCTGAATTGTGCTTTATTAAAGAATTCTTTATTTTCTAGTTCTCTATAAACATGCTCAAAAACTATCTTTTCTAAAACTTTTCCACACACTGGTAAAACACACACCGGTCGCCAATTGCTTACAAGTTCCAGCTTTCCCTGTTTAGGCAGTGGGGCAATTCTGCCTTGTTTCCATTTTGTGGGGAATGTGTTTTCATTGATACATTTCCTTATTATGTCGATAAAGAAGTCAATACTCTAATGGATAACTCCTTTGAGGAACTTACAATTTAGAGCGTACATCCCAGAGGATTTATGTGTTTTAATTGAATCGATTAGTTTTGTTATTCTATCTTTTGTTACATCTAGCTCTGTTTTGTCTATACCTGTCGATGTGTTAAGTCTGGAAACAAACTGAAGATGGTAACCATCATCCAGTTTGTTGTTTAGTTTGGTACCTATACTGCAAAAGTAGTTATTGATGTGTTCCGCACAGTCCTTCAAAGGTAGTTGTTTTCCAGTATCATCTTGGAGACAAACTATCTGCTTACCATCCCCTGGTTTAATGAATTTGTTCATTTCCCGCCAGTATTCCCTTGGGTTTAGTTTATGCTCATCTAGTTTTTGCTTTATATATGCTCTTTTTGCTGCTAATATAAGTTTAGAGACTTCTTTTGATTTCTTTCTTATTTCCTGTTTTAGCCCCTTTAAATCGTCGGTGTTAATATCTTTTTTCTTCGTGATATTACGTACCCGTGTGTTATTTACGTTTATTTTGTGCTTTATCTCTTTGGTGAACCAGGGTAAACTGTGGTATTTATCCACTTTTTCTTTTAACGGTGCATGTTCATTCAAGTAATCTGTTATTTTATTTTCGTATTCATTCCATGTTTTGTTTGCGTCCAAATTTTTTGTGTTATGCCTTAGGTTGTTTAAGATATTTCCCATTTCTTTTACATCTGTTTTTTTATAATTCCTGCATTGGATCCTTTTTATTTGTTGTTTATCTTTCATTTTTTTCTTGGTTGCGAATACCACTAGGTGATCGCTTATTGTGTGATCTAAAGTGCCGCTTTTGGAAATGAATCTTGCATTAGTTATAACCGAGTCTATGCTACTACTATTCCCAATACCTATCCTAGTTACCGTAGTTATAAGTCTTTTAAGTCCTATAATCCTTAAGAGTTCGTTAAGTCTTTTATTCCTTGGATTGTTTCTGTTTCTACAATCTAGATTTATGTCGCCCAGAATCCAACATTCTTTCTTTCCTAAGTTAATTTTGTTATTAACTCCTTCGATAAAAGAAATCAGTCTGTCAATGTTGTACCCAGGAGGCCTGTATATATTACAAATCATCATTTTTTTCCGGCATGGTCTTTCAACTTTAACCACCAGGCTTTCAAAATTATCTTCCATTATGTTTAGATCATGGTCTACTAAGGCAAAAGGGGCCCAGTCGTTCCTGATGTATAAGCCTAGACCGCCTCCTTTATGAGTCATAAATGATAATAAATCGAGCGTTATATACAGTATCAACATAGATTATTCCGCCGAAGAATGTAATATGATACATACACATAAGGTGAATTGATACTCTCATGAGTCGAAAATAGTTGGTCATAAAGACCGACCATTCTAGAAGAGTGTTGGTTATTGCTATGTGATTACAGCTTAACCACACTTGTGCCGCTCCACGACAAACCTTTACGTCTACAAGAGTAGTATATTACATTAACATATACAGGACTTTTTCTAATTACAATTTAACAACACTTTTATTCTCTAAATTACACCTATATATATCAATCCCCTACACATGGGAATATTCTTAACTAGATTATTTCTTACTACCAACCACGCTGGTTTGTACATATATAGTAAGTACACTTTGTTTCACCATTTACATGGACATGAACGACTGTGATTGAGATTGCAGCCCTGTATGGAACTACTATCTTGCACGTCTTATAGCAGGTAAGTGCATGAATAAGTAAATAAATAATTACAATCTTAACTAAAATAGAAGAAGCAAGTACGTAAGTAAATAACTATGAGAGTATGTAAGTATGAAAGTATGTAGTCCTGTATGGAACTACATCCGTCAGACGCAATCAGTCGTCCTATATATACTTAACAGACTCCAATGGAAGCCGACATCACCTTCTTAATATAACTATGCATGTCAAATAACATATATTACAATTGCTCTGTGTCTATCTTAACATCTTTGCTCTATAGTTATGCATAATTATGGAGATCGTGCAGGTAAGTAAATGAATGAACAGCCCTGTATGAAACTGATCAGCTTCACTTATAACTGTATGTATATATAGTAAGTGACAGAGCATCATTATGCGGGTTTTGGAGTACATGGAAATACAATGTGACCGTAGGTCACCATATCATCAAATCACCATGATCATGGTTATGGCTATAGTTATAGATAGTTATGCACGGTCCTGTATGGAACCGTGTATTTCAAGGATAAGGCATAATTCTCCCAGAGTATTTATGATTCTAACTATGTTCACAGCCAAGCGGTCCGCTTATAAAGCTGTTTCGTTCGCGACGGTGGTAAGTCTGTATGTTTTCCGGTTTAAAGTTTATCTCGCATACCAGTTTAATAAAGCCCTGTATGGAACTTTACTAAAGCTGTACCTTCGCGTTACATATGTACACCGTTGGTTTTATTTTTATGAAATGTCTTTTCTATTTCCGAAACGATTTTTTCTGTTGCTTTCATTGTGGGATGCGTCCCGTCTCGTAGCATATGATATCTGGGCAGAACCGAGCCTCCCCGGTTCTTTGGCTGGATGGGATGATCTATGCGTGGTGTCAGGAAGTCTTCGGATTTCTTTAGGCGATCTATCTCACGGTTCAGATCCACTACCGCCTCGTAGACTAGGCGTTGGTCATTATACAACTCGGGGTAAGGGTGTCCATGATTAGCTAAGATTAAAGAAACTGTATACGTCCTGCAAAACACTAGTTTACACGACGGCCTTAGCCCTTCTGCTTAGAAGATCATGTACTGGAAGTCTGAAATTATTTTGCTGATTACTTTACCATCCCGAGTGAGTGGGGAAGCGGTGATTCTTCCCGTGATTTGGCACTTAGCTGTGATATCATTGATTCCCGCAATGATGTATATGGTGGTGATCCCTGCATTCTGAAGTAGTAGTTCGACTACGTCTTCCATCACATCCCATGTAGAGCCGCCAGGGTGTACAATTGTAGTTTTGTATTCTTGTATAGACTCACTCAGCTGTGTTCCAACATCTCGAGCTCTGGAATCGCCTACTAATGTGAAAGATATCTTAAGAATCCGCTGTGTCTCTAGCCGAGGCAAGCCGTTCCCGTACTGACATGAGAAGGTGCCCTAGTGTGTTCAAACCTGGGTAGGAGCCACTAGCGTAGCATTTGTTTGCTAGACGTGCCCCCCCACCCCAAAACCTGTCTTCGGTAGCTTCAATTAACTGGTGATTGCTTGTGTTGAGCAAAACACTTTGTAGGTCAATAGAATTATTGAATTTTTCGTTTAGGAGTTTTTTCATCACAATCACTTTTTCTTCTCCCCACTTATGGTCTTCGGGTACCTTTATCAGTTTCCCTAGCGTTTTGCAACTAAAGGGGTCTTCTATTTCTAGTAGTGCCCTGCCTATGGCTTCTTCCTTGAAGAAACGGCACTTTTCGAAAACGAATGCCTTTTCTAGTGTGGTGAAGTTGAATTCTTTGCCTTGTATTGTGCGTGGGATACTACATTGCGACATGTTAGAGAGGGGACACTTTGGACCGGAGAAAAGAATTCCTGCATTTGTTAGTTTTGCACCTTCAGGTATTGTCTGGTTCTCTGTGGTATCCCCCATCGCCATTGACTGGAGACGTTGCTGAATATCAGTTTTCCCATCGCCATTACTCTCGGAACCTGCGGTTTCCTTATTTTGTACATTTTGATTGATATTTTGGGCTTGTGCTAGTCTACCCAGGTCTTTGGCTAGGTCGGCCCGCATTGCGTCAATGCTCACGAATTTCCCATCGATGATTGCGCCCTCCGAAGTTGTTCGCGCCTTGAGGCCCTTTTCTTTCGCCTGACGAACTGCTACACGTAACTTGAACAAGGCCTCCCTAGTTTCCTTTGTCTCGGGTCTGGTGACCCATATTTTATTAGTGCGCCTGTCGGCATGAAGGTACCTTTTGTTAGTCAGAATTCGATTTACCAGGGGTGCATCGCTGCATGTGACTTCTAGTGGTCGCGGGGTCTGCCTATTGGCTTTTAGATTTCCCAAACGCCTGACTTTGATGACATTTCCCGGTATTAAACGTATGTGCATAATATAGCATAAGTCCCAAACTATCCTGTGTAGATCTTCCTTCTCTGATTCAATAACCCCTGAGAAAATTAGTTGATAGTTTTTTTCGGTCACGTTGATGAAAGGGGTGTTTCCTCCCCCAGCTATTTCAGCGAAGGTTTTACCTGGGTTAGACTGCGTTACTCCGTTGTTTAGTTTTTGTTTTAGTTCTCCATTCTCCCTCTTTAGTTCCTCCAGTTTTCTTTCTAGGGCCGAAATGTTCGACTCTGTGATTTCGAAGCGCTTATCAACTTCACTTTTTCGTTTGAGATATTCTTTTTTGAAACTGTCAATGCTCTCAACGACTGAATCTTTGAGAATGTCAGATTGTTCTCTCATATCTTTTTTGGTGACTAGCCCATCCATTTTACGCATTACGTCTATAAGTGTTATGTCAGAGGCTGCCTTTTCTTGTCGATTAGTCGGTTCATTTATCACTGCATCCTGTATTTGATTTTGGGTGTCACTAACAATTTCAATACTGTCATTTTTATCTACGTCTGCGAAAATCGATGGTTGTTTCGTTTTTTTTGTATCTGATTCTCTACTTTGCGGGCTGAGTATTTCATCTGTGGGTGATAGTATTCTTTTGCTACCTACTTGTGTTTTGTTATTTACTGGTGTGGTTGTCGTCGGTATAGTCAGTTCCGGGAAATCGTCTAGGTTGTTGAGTTTTTTCCTGGGCTTGCTTAGGACTCGCGGCGTGTCCGCCGTCGTCATGTTTACTCGGTGCCGGTGTAGTAGGTCCTGCCTTTGAATCTCGTAATTGACTATAATGTCCTTTATCACTGGTCGGATATGTTTGGTTTAGGGTGTATCCGTGTTACCGATGGTTCATAGTTCTCCAAGACTATTTTTGTGCCATTATCACAGTTATATCCAGTTAAAGTTAGGTGTGTAGCGGAGCGGCCTGCGTTCACGTCCGATCACGTTCGCGCCATTGGTATCATTTTAGTGTCAAGATAGACAAACTTAAGAACAAAGGGGGGGGTCAATGTACGCGATGAAGACCCAAGTGCAGTCACTCCTCGGCAGACTCGTACACGTCGCGCACTGTGTGCAGCACGCCTGTCGCTCCATGGCTCACCTCTTCGCCGCGCTTCAGGCTGCTCAGGGTGCTACCACGAGATACCTCAGGATAAGCTTCACGGGCAGCCTACGCCTTGGTGGTCACGCTTCACTTACACGCCCTTCTCTTCATGCCAGGGACTGTGGTGCTGGTACATGCCTCCCATGCTAGCACCCTAGCGCGTCTCGCCCAGGGGCCTCCACAACCAGATCACCTCCTGCACCCGGCAGATTTGGTTGCCATCTCTGGGACAAGGGCGTGGCTCTTTGATCATGCATGCAGGTGACAACTCTGCTTTCTGCTCAAGGCAAGCCAGAGCCATCCTATAGGGTGTTGCTCTCAGTTCAACCACGTCTTGTGACAGGCTCCACCGTCCGCTCGGCCAAGACAATCGGTCGCGGTCGTCCTCCAGTCGTCATTACTCTGGACTCCACCAACAACAGGCCATTGTATCAAGTGAGAGCGTGGCGGTCTTAAATAGCGGTCGCACCTGCATGGCCACTAGAGCCCATGTTTCTCCTACACCCAGCTGAGCCACTTTGCAGTTCACGGGTATATTGCACTTTCTTCTCAAGCGTGCCAGCTTCCCCTACACCCACGAGATCACACCTCACTCCTTCAGGCATGGGGGAGCTCAGTATCTTGCCGCCCATGACGTGCCTGCCGCAGTGGTCCAAGAACCCAGCACTTGGGCGTCTCCTGCAGCCATGGCACCATACTTGAACTGAACTTTAATTACTTTCAGTTTGGTTTCTTGTTTATAAAACTTCAAAAAACCTTCACCATGAGATACCATTGTTATTGTTTGTGTTTTTGCGCATCGCGCAATTGGTTCATCATCTGACTGTTCACTCAGTCTGTCATCCGATCACTAAATCGGGTATCATCTGTAGTTAGCAGCTATGGTAGTTTTCAGTTTTGTATTTTATGAAACCCCAGTTACGCCATTCAAGACCTAAGGGATATGGCCATGTCAGAATCCCGTTATAAATCTCACTTGGATCACTGCTCCCAAACTTTGTCAAAAGTGATGTTTTTTCAATGATAGGGTAGGTTGTCCAGATTGAAAATATCGGAAGGGCCCTTGCAAATATTTTAACATATTTAAGATAGATTATGCCTGCCCCAAGAGATTTTCCTAACCTCAGGCCCTTGTTTTACATTTAACATAATCGGGCATCTGCAATATATTTCTCCACAAACAGTCTTTTTTTAACAACGCCATATGATCGTTCTTGTTAGGAATTATCGATGGGTCTACCATGACTCATATTTCAAGGACCTGACCATGCAAATTCAACGTGCATCTTATACGTCGTCCATGGCTGTCTGTTGAATGTGTGCTGTGTACTGATGAATAACCTCTGCCAAGTGTTGTGTCAGATCACATGATGGAGGAGTGGAATAATGTGCGCCACCTTTAGGGACACTGTTATGTCCTGCTGCTACCTATATTACATCAACCTACCGTTCCAATCCAGTTGGAATCTCATAATTCATCTTTTATAACCAAAGCTGATATATTATGTCCTGCAATTTGCAAATGATATTCACTTTGATATATCTGAAAACTGTCTGTTTGGCCACAGTTATAAATGATAGAAGCAGTGCCTATGAACTCGCTTATAAGGAAGACATCGATTCTCACCGATCCGATCGACGACACTAATTGGGAAAAACACTGTCGATGTCTGAGCCTACAAGATATTGACAAAGATATCACTGATTCTCACGTACCTGACGTATTCATCGGGGAAAAGTGTGCTTGGCTAGAATCGGAATGACGATGTCTTATGAATTCTAAAAGACATCTGATGTCAGGTGTCAAATCGTTCCATAACGTAGACCAATAATACCGATATTCCTTTCGTAGAAAGTAGTTTAAACTTGAGAGTTGATAATTGTCTGAGGTTTTCCATTGATAGAGTCATGTATATATGATGCCAATGTTTTAATGTGCAGCCTCTTCTTATATTCTTGTCGTATTTAAACCATAGACATGTACATGTGTACATGAATAAAGTATCACTGAAGCAATATATATATATATGTACCCCGCCGAATTGGAGCTGGAATATCATAGAATACGCTACAATCGCTGCACATTCTTTGGAAATAATCTAAACGGGTATTTCAAACATATTACGCTCGTACACTCAGTGCTCATCAATTGCTTGACCGAAAGCATTGCGCAATCAAACAGATAAGGTGTACTATCGGACCCATTAGGTCCGCACCCACCAACGCCGATGGTCTACAACATACTTCCCGATAGGCTACGATTGGAAATGACAAAGTCGTAGCCTATCGGTAGGTCCCCGATAATTCAAGTCGTAGACATGGGTGGAAATCATAGACCATATAAACGCCTCTGGAGGACCAAAAACATAAATCATGGTCACGATTGCCTCACGATTCAATCGGTGTATCAATTTAGATCTGAGGCAGAGTTTTTATAATGAAACATACTATAATTTTAGAAATATCTACTTCTCTTGGAAGTATTTACAACATATTATGATTTTCTTTTAAAAAGCAGTTTATTGACACTTCTCAAACGTACATGGAATTAACATTCAATACAACAGAAAGACACTAAAACAATCAAATTGAAAAATATGACTGTGGTAGAATCATAATTCCGTTATGAAACTATTATTTTCAGACCCTTAGACCTTACCAATTAAGGCCATATTTACGGCAATTATATATCTGTATGGGCTCTACCTAATCCCATCTGACTCTGGTCAGGTCTGCTACTCACTACACTCGGCTAAGGCCTCGTGTAGTAATACACAACCTGCCCATCGTGGCATAAACATTGACAAGGCTAACTCTCATTTGGTTTCTACTAAGTATCGGCTGTAAATTGACTTGTTTTCATATATATATACGACCATATTTCACGCCAACGTATGAGGCGTGTAAAAGACTGTTTCCTTTTATATACGGACGCGTCTTGGCTGTATTTCACACATGGCTTATACAAGAGGAAATATCCTCCGCGCAACATGTATACTGGTTGTATTCATACGTTTGGCGTATATAACAAAAAAAGAGAAAAATATTCGTGACCCACCATTGCCTAACTGGTGGGTGCTGGTAGAGGAGTTACACCAATGCTGAAACCTCCACCTACCACCCTTTGGGGGGGGGGGGGCAGGGGGGAGTAAGATGATTTCAGGAGTCAACTGTAAGCTTGAACAGTATATAATGGACCTTGACTGACCGCACATAGAAATGGTGTTTTCAAGTAAAATCTGTTAGAAAAACGGTAAAAAAACAATAACATAATGCAGGGTTTATTATGTGTATTTAATCAATTTATACTCAATCAGGTTTTATAAAGGTTTTATAAAATAAATTGATAATATAGTTAGCATTTTTCATAAAATAAAGATTTGGATGGTTAATGGAAAAGGAAATATGCTACCAGTAGTGTCCCCAAGTGGCAGAGATCGGAACTATTGGATAGTGGTGTAAATATAACAGAATCAGGCATATATATAACGTATATATGACCGCACCATGGACATGTATATACGGCAATAGATAAGGCGTATACACACGGAGAATAAGACAACCTTGTATACGCAAAAGCATAGCTATATACACCGGGCGTATATATAGTGGTTAGTTTCGCACAGTGATAGGCCCTGCATTTTATCCTACCCCTAATATAAAATCCCATAGGCTTAACATTGTGTTTCCGTATGCCACGCTGACTGGCATACGGAGTTTTATATGCCACTAGTGGCATACAGCATTGTTATCACGTAATATTCCAAAATCGAGGAGATAGGGTAGGATAAAATCAAAACCTGATTCGTTTTAATCATGGCCACCGCATTCCACTCCTGAAGTTTTGGCTCCGGACTTCACTCGGCTTCGCCTCATGAAGTCACTTTGCCAAACTCCAGTCGTGGAATACGGTGGACAAGATTAAACCTCATCCAGTTTTACGATAGTACTACAGAGATACACAAGAGTTGGTCTTATGCTGGCTCTTTCTATTGTCAGGTTATATTGTTGGTCGCTTGATCTCTAACCTCTCAGTCGCATTAGATGTCTCATTAGTCCGTATTCTTGTATTCCCACTTAGTGTCCGCTGATGTCATACATATTCGCACCAACTGAGGACAATGACAGCGAATCTGACCTAGCGTGCTGTGACATTAATCTCGTGTCATTTGCCTTCAGCATTAATTGACATAACAACCCCAGGGAAATAGTGGGCATGTACTCTCACCCTTGATAATTAGCCATCGGCATGACATGATCATGGCTCGTCACCGAGGACGTGCTTGTAACCATTTATGATTAATTTATTACATGATATTTCGAGATTTTTTTAGTTACACTGGGGAACAACCTGGTAATTCATGTAATGGGATACAGATATTGCATGAAAACCTGCAGGAAAATGATTGAAAATGAAAACGATGTTTACGTGACCCTTCGGACTCCAACGGAGTCCATTATCCATGGGAATACCAACTTATTTTCTTGAATCATTTCTATGTTTGGGTAAAATTCCCGATGGGATTATTTGTAATCAAATCTATTTTGCATCCCATTATCCGTTTAGGTCAGGAAACGGAAGTCCTAGCATCCAATCATCCGTTTAGGTCAGGAAATGGAACAATGTATAGGTGTATCTTTCAGCATGATGCAAATGATAATTGAATTGGTCTTTCTAGATTAACGACGTCATTACCATTTTATCCTATTTTTTTTAAGTAAATCAAGTCAAAGGTCTGTGTCGTATTCATTTGTACCAGTCGTCTAGACATATCTACAACAATAATTAATTAATCCATTTTAGATATCACTAGCAGAGATTGTTGATAAAAAAGGACAAAGAGTTGTGACAAATTAGGCACATTCAGAGCCTAAAGAGTGGTAGACTGTGAGTCGGTAACCGGCACACTTGCATGTCATTTATAAATGATTCTCATTGCAAATGATTCTATATACGAAGCTGCGATGATTAAGAATAATTTTTGCTGGCCCATGTACCGTCAATATGCGGATTTATGACGTTATAACACCATATTTGGAAGGGGAATTACTCTGAATTATCACATTACCCTTTATGGACAAATTTAGGCTGAGGCACGTTTGGAGAAATACGAACTATAATTGATTATCATTATTTAGAATATGAAAAATAAGATTTTATAGTTGAGTAATGTGATTGTGAAAAAAGTGGTGATTGATAAATGTTGAAATTATTTGAAGTTACAGATTCAACGTTAAGATCATAAAATTATTTAATTTGAAATAATGGATATGGTTGGGTGGTAAATTTGATGTATATGATGTGAGGTTTTTGAGTGGGGTGAAGGCCCGGCCCAACTGAAGCGACGGGATCTTCGAAAGTCATTGAAAAGTAATAAACGGCGGGCGACGATAATAAAAACGGCACCGCCTCGTGCCATGGTATCGAACACAATTTCACCAGTGGGGCCGGACTTTTGTGCATGTGCGATTAATGTTGAAATATCGCGAACTTTCTCTGAAAATCTCCAGAAGTCTACAAAGATTGGTAGGTATCGATTTTGGTATATTTCCGTTGCCTTGCATAAACAATGCCTGTATGATTGCTTTTAAACAGCCGGGGATATGAAATATAATAGGTTAACTTACAGGTCGCATAGACAACCCTCTGGCTAGCCAATTTAGCCATCTACTCAGGTCACCACACATGCTTATCAAAATACCTGGCATTCAGTCCACCTATGGAGAGCTTTTATTGGAAGATTATATTGCTATACGCGTACACTTCAGCATACACAATGAATACAGGTTAACAAATGGGAGAATTCGGTCACCCAATTGATGTCACTCATTGGCGTACCTTGGTGATGAGCTGCTCATTCTTTCAGCGAGATACGCCTTTCATAATTCCGTGTGACCCTCAACGCTCACCCGTCATCCATGCTAGTCCGGAAATTAGTGCCCCCCATAGAGCAGCAACTCCGCCCTCCAGCGAGCGCGGAGTCCAATATACTCATCTATGATGATATAAGCCCATAACCACGGGACCTGTAGCGTCCATAGAGGTATTCACCTGAGCATAGTCACCATACCTTTCCAACACCTGCAGCTTTATTGATTGCATTGATTTCCAAGCAATTTTTGTATATCATATGCTATTTGTTTTTCACAGAGATATTAGCTATACCGGTACCATTAGCTATCCAAAGAATATCACATCATTTCCTCGTTCTTAATTTATTGTCAATTGTGAAACACTTGTTCTAATTTGACATGGCCAATATACAGTGTATCAATTGATGTCGTTCGTCATTTTCTATCTAAATATATGATGTCATATCATATTAGTGTATATACGAATCGTCCTCACGAATCGGGAGGACCCCCTGTTTTCGATACCCTTTTTCAAATACATTTTTGCACTTTCATTGAGTATTACCTTAAAGTGTACATATTTTGCCATATCAGGAAGAATTTGTCATAAGAAATCTCAATTGGTTATCTCATATTTGAATTAGAGGACCCCTTAATTTCATCTTTGTGTTGCCATACCATTTAGAGTAGGTGAAATTATATTTATGTTGATTCATATTGCCCCCAGCATATTGCAGATCGTTATTTTGCTGTATGAGGCAAAAAGAAGTGTTTAATTTCTTTCAGTTCTAACTGAGAAAATGGGAGAATATATATGGGCTAAGTAGCTAATTTAGCATATTCTTTCATAAGGAATTCTGTCAACTATTATCATGTTAAGGAAAATACAGAGATCTCATCAAAAAATGCTTTATGGCATAGTTAGGTATCATCCCTTTCTATATAGGTATCTTTCAATTATATCGATTTGATATTATATTTTCTTTTTGATTTTCATTAAGAAATGGACGATGTAAAGATGCAAAAGGTGGTATTTATGTCGTTATATAGATATATATATATATATATATATATATATATATATATATATATATATATATATATATATATATATATATGTCGCTGGCAACTAAGATTTAAATTGAAACTCACCCTCAACCTGTGTCTCATCCTCAATGATAGTCAGACCCTGGTCCAAAATTCAAATATGAGATACTAGGATTTAAAACGGCGACGTAAAGATGAGTGGGTTTGAAGCCAAAAGACAATGTCTGAAAATTTTGAAAAGAATTGTCAGGAACGCTGTAAGTATTTTCTAATCTGTATATTGTTTTGATAGAGAAAAATTGCGACGAAGAGAGAAGCCTGATTTTCGCCAAGCTGAAAGCGTAAGAATTTTTTATTTTAATTTTCACTTGAGACATTTTGTTTGCAACGAGGCAAGTTGGTTAAGAGCCAATTTTATGGGAAGAATGTGGTTTGTACTTTTTTCTTTCTTATGTATATGTTAATGGCGAAAAGAAACTGAAATATCGGTGTTTTTTTCATTAGTGTCTTTTCTTATACATTTTCCCAGGTAAAACTATATATGACGTTTTAGCTCTCAGTAAGATCTAACTAAGCGTTTATCGTAAAAAAAATTTGAGGGCCATATCCCAAGAGAAACCTTGAAAAGTCGTTTGATCTGACCTAATATTAACTGAACTTTATATTGGCCGACTTTATATCCACCACATTCATAAATTTGTTCCCTTTTGAATCTTTTGCTGCATCATACACTGTGTTGTAAGAAAAAAAATCGTAGGTAGTGTCCATGAAATTTTTACTAATATTTTCTAGACTTTAAAGGCAAATGAAATAAACAACAGTGGTGTCCCCTAGATGCAGAAATCGGAATAATTTAACAGCGGAGTAAATGTAACAGAATCAGGCGTATGTATGATATATATATATGACTGCAACATGGACACATGTATCAACTAGAGATGAAGCGTATATGGAATGACAAGAAGGACTTCCTTATTTACGCAAAATGATAGATATATATACGCCTTATGTATACATATGTAAATCTCGGGTTTTCACGCTGTGAATTAACAACCAAACAGGGTTAACATATATGGGATCAAAAACCTTTCTGCGCAACGTATTAATCTCGCTTTCCCGGGCGGGGGTGTGTTTGACCGTACATTATTTAGAAGAAGACACCAGAACAAAACTCTGATCCCCTTCCCATAACCAGATTAGTTATAGACAGATGGCGCCACCAGAACAACACAGTCTGGTCCCCACCCTAAACAGAGAGCCAGTCACATAAACAACAAGCCTAACTATAGGCTGAGACAGGTTCCCGCCGCCCTTTGTCTTAATCTGCACCAATTAGGGTCAGCATGTAACATCATGTGACTGACCACAACCAGTGGAAGCCGTGCTTTGAAGGTGACAGGAATAAATTGACTCACTCGCCGCCCGCCCGCCGAGAGAATGCCGTCACATACCAGCAGTCGCTTAAGCGGATCGCTCGTCTTTCTCTAGGGTTAACATATATACATACATACATAACAGTTCAAGTGAAAAAATAGTTAGAAGGAAACCCACTACACCGAGTTTAACTGCAGAGTAATTCACGAAGCTGAGTGAATTACTCTGTAGTCAAACGAGGTGGAGTGCGGAGCACATTATTTTCATAGAGTGGGTTTCTCATTTTATCTCACCCTGTATAACATGATTTATTGATGAAATGTTTCACCCAATTAGTCATTGTGTATTGGTTACACAAACTTCAGCTTAGATCAATGTTAAGCCATACATTTACTCGGAGTTTGATTGGAGATAGATAAATTTACTCATCTCATTATTTCTCATTTGTCACTTATGTACTTTTTTCTTTCTTTTTGATATACAATTGTATTAAGAGGACGACTACTATTTGTAAAACATGTTCTGTATACAAGACGCAGTGGAAGATCTAACCCAGTGTTAGAACTGCCCTTTTTTCTTTGAATATAAAAAAAAAAAAAAAAAAAAAAGCCTATGGAGAAAAATACCAGGATGAGATAAGAGGAAAAACCTGTATCATACTACAAAATTTGGGGCACCATGAATCCATGAAAGTCCTATGATATTATATTAGACAATCTATGAAGATTAGATACAGAACAACGCATTTGTTTTCAGCTATGGGATAGAGTTTTGTAAATAAGTGTAAATAGAATAAGTAAGTGAACTGTTCAATTAGAGCAATGAGAGCATCATTCAAATCAATTAGAGGTTAGACCATTAATGGTAGACGATTTTGTTGTTTGATTTCTCTAATGCTAGGTTTACATCATCACCCTGGCAGTCCCGGCAAAGGATTTAATGAGAAACCTAACTCGACTTGTAGGTCCTAAGTGGTCGTATCTGGACTTGGATGTGAATCGTAACTGCACCTGACAGGACTTGACTGCCAGGAGCTTGCTGGGAAGAACTTCTGACTGTCAAAAAATCTGCCACGGCAGTCCCGGCGGTCCCCCATGGCGTTCTAGCGTGGTGTTTGCCTTAACTGGTCCTAAATGGACTTGGGAGGTCCTAGGTCGTCGGGATTTGAATCCTAAGTCGACTTGGATTACGGATAGCATTAGGCCTATGGGGACTAGGTCGTCCTATCTCGTCCTAGGTTGTCGGGATATTCATTGAACTTCCAACAGTCACAGGCAGAGAATAAAATGAATAATATACATGCTAACGGGTGTAAACAGGAAAGTGTGATGAATGTTTTCTTTTTTTCTTTTTTATAATCAAATCCATTCACTTTTATTTTTAAATAGTGAATCACGGGAAGGAAATAAAGTATTTTTATCATATATACAGATATATATATACATAGGCATCTCTGTGAAAGCCCAACAGATTTGATCGGGAAGTGCTGTAAGTCGGCGCAAGTTGACTTATGTCAACGGGAAACGGTTGTAATAGGGCCTAAGTCGTTGGACCAAGCAATCTTAACTCGACCCAATTCATCTTAAGTCGACGGGATGTTTGGGGCCGAGTGGAGGAAAACCAATGAAAATACCATGAAAGTCCTATCTGGTCTGGACTGTCTTGTGTCTACCTATGTCGACGGGAAACTTCCCTAGCTGTACCATCTCCTTGCATACGGGAGAGATCAAGTCGAGTGAGGACCACCTATTATCCTACCCCTAATATAAAATCCCATAGGCTTAACATTGAGTTTCCGTATGTCATGTTTTATATGCCACTAGTGGCATACAGAATTTTTATCACGTAATATTCCAAAATCGAGGAGACAGGGTAGGATAAAATCAAAACCTGATTCGTTTTAATCATGGCCACCGCATGCCACTCCTGGAGTTTTGGCTCCGGACTTCACTCGGCTTCGCCTCATGAAGTCACTCTGCCAAACTCCAGTCGTGGCATACGGTGGCCAAGATTAAAACTCATCCAGTTTTACGATAGTACCAACCTAACTCAACTTAAGTCGACGGGATGTTGAGGATTTTCTTTTGAGCTAATTGGTGTAAATTTCTTAACAAATTTGTTTAGTACATCCCAGAATTTCTTATTATCATTGCCATGTTCTTCAAGTAAGCTTTTAATATAATAACTTTTGGCATTTCGTAAGGCTTTGGTAGTATCATTTCTCACTCTTTGTGCTATGGACCAGTCTTGTGCAATATTGTTTTTCTTAGCTCTACATAGTAATCTATCCTTTTCTTTAATCATTTCTAGAATTTTGTTGGTTATCCAGGGCTTCCTTTTTTCTTTAATATGAAATTTTTTATTGAACAATCTCATCGAGCTTTTCTACTACGATATTACGCATAAATCCCACATGCAGTTAGGATCAATCATTAGGTAGAATTTATGCCAGCTTGCTTCAATCAAATTTGCTATATGTTGTTGTTTCTCATAATTCCTGTATGATCTGCCCCGAAACTCAATCTTTTTATTAGGCGATTTAGGTTTTTTTCCTGATGATATAGGTTCGTAAGTGTTGAAATTATGTGCTCTGTGACAATTTTACAGTTGAACATGTTTAAGAGAAATACATGGTGGCCTTGGAAGGAAGACCCATCGTTCACAGCATATAACTTGAAATTAGCAGGCTGTAATTCATCCGGGAGGGCATGGAGTTGTCTGTTTTATATGATAAAAATCTGACGATATTATTAGGATCAATGGTATCAAAAGAAGTTCCACCTTTTATTCTCGCTCTATCTTTTAAAATTTGTTCGTACTTTATAAGTGCTTCGCTCTAGAAGACTCTGGGTGGGTTTTAGCTTTCTCAGCCAAAAGAATTTGATGATTCCACACACCAGTTATACCTTTACCACTTTCGTACATACCCTTCATTAGTTTTAGGTTAACTAAACCCTAAAAAGTCACAAGTTTTTCATCTTTGCGTAATTCATCGAGGAGGAGGGCACGGCCTCGGAGAATCATGAGGACGAGAAGCAGGGTGATACAAGCTAGCAAAAGAAGGGAGGCAACAACGATGCAGCGCTCCTAGATGTGGCAGCCTGCTGAGAGAAAGTCATAGAGTAGCTCCAGGTTAACGAGGGGGAGACCGCAAAAACTAGCCACTCACACCAAGCAGCAGGCTACATCCCCCCTCCAGTGGACAGAGGCTACGAACCGATGGTCCTTCTCACTATTCGGGCACGTGACCACAAGTCTATAAAGGTCACAGACTTTGTGTTGTAGCACTCAGGGTCTCCAGATGAAAAAGGAAACGGTGAAGTTTACTGAGGCTCAATGGTGCCGTCAGCAGACAAGCAGGCACCCTGTTTATATATTGCGGGTGGAGTGGAGGGCAGCAAACATGAGGGTTTTTCACCTGCTATGGATGGATAACCTGGTGAGGAACCACATCGAAGTTCTTTGAGGTTCTTTGAGCTGGCCGCCAAATAGAACTGGCAGTCTGTCCTGGGACTTGACACCTGCTACAGAGAGTTACAAGCCCAGAACGGATACCAATGGGGAGACACGGTATTGGCGATCGCGGCCATCCCACTGCTACCCAAGAGTACAAAACCCCCACAGTCAAAGACCCAACATAACTACCAAGAGAGTAAAGGAGTGAGGGGTACCAGGAAACTGCAGAGCAGGATAACCTATTAAGGAAACTATTGTTATAATGAGGCCGGGGATTAGTAATTGGGTCTCATCTACGGGCCAAAGATGATAGTAAAACGAAAAGTATCAACTGAAAGTGTAGGATCAACGCACATCATTTGGACCTTGTTGGTGGGACTCATGGAAGAGTCCGATGTCAACCTACCATTTAACCAGGGATCAACTATGAAAAACAACCTCATCATGAGCCGACCGCACTGCCCGCTAATGATTTGGTGTTAGATTTCTTCGACTTTGTGAAGATGGTCATTAAAAGTTAATGATGTCATTGAGTGTCTTCCGTAGGGCAGATCAGCCTCTTCCAATCCATGATACATTTCCACCAAATTGGATGTTAAAGATAGTCCAAATGAGTACATTCTAAGTAACTTTCCAGTATATCAAACGTGAAGTCAAACGAACTATAACAGTTATAAGCCACGGTAAAGTTCACTTGGAATATGTAAAATCGTATATTCGTCAATACTCACCTTCAATTGAATTGATTAGATTCACCAAACAATCGAGAATACACTCCGGGGTTCAGAGACGAGTCAAGTGCAGGAGCCTCTTCATACAGATGTGTTCGGAGCCGAGTCCAAAGACCGACTGAGGTCCGGATTCTTTTTTATATATATTTGAAACACTACTCTGACCAGTGCGAGAGTTTTTTTTTTATATATTCTTTCCGACTTCATTATAAGTCCAAACCGACACTATGACTGAAAATAAAAACAACAATAGGTTAGGAACAACAGCAACACGGCAGAGAACAACAACAAAAAGAAGAAAAAAACTTGCTGTGAATTTTAGATAAAGGGCTGACCTTATTCCCAATTTTAGTCATTGATATGTGGAATCCTGTAGCTGTGCTAAGGTTGTACCAGATAGTGTTAATTTGAATGTCAATCCGTACCTAGTATCATGCTATGTGGGTAGTTAGGGAGGTGCAGAGGGGTTATTGCCCTTACATTTCGTCAGAGAGGCCACATGCATCAACCAGAGTGTCCCTGCACATGTTTAGGGTAGGGTTGTTTTTTTCTTTTTAGGAATTTAAAAGTCCATGATGTAAGGGTGTATCAGTGGTGCTGAATGGGTAGTGCCCTGCCATCAGGGTTAGGGAGGCCACCAGCACCCCTGGTTTGCCCAAGCACTTCATTCCCGTATGTTCGGAGGAAACATGTCCTGGGTAAGGATCCTGTGGCACCAGATGGATAGTGCCTTGACATGTGGACAAGGAGGCTAAAAGTACCCCAGGTAACTCACCCCATGCTACCATACCAGATCCTCGTTATCCTAACTGTTCTTTCCTTCCTAGATGTATCGCTAGAAGTTTCTGTTTTGTATGTGGTTTACCGGATCTTTGATGAGAGTTCCTATGTCAAAATCTTTACTAAGCATCATTCCATGTGGGTAGCTAAGTAGGTGGTTAGTGCCCTGCCATTTGGCCAGGGAGGCCACTAACATCACCCGTAGTTTCCCTGCACTTTGTTTAGGTATGATTTTTTAGGGTTTAAGGACGAAGCGTTTGCTGTTCCTCGGAAACAAGAAGACTGAACAGCCCTTGCTAAGGACTTTGAAGAACGTTTGAACATGCCACATGCCATTGGTGCGCTTGATGGAAAGCACATCGTCATCATGAAACCCCGGCACACTGGTTCCCTTTTCTACAACTAAAAGGGATTCTTCAGCATCCCCCTTCTGGCCCTAGTTGATGCACAGTATCGTTTGAAGTTGGTGGTATAGGGCACATATCTGATGCTCAGAATTTTAATGACCCAGAACTGGTGTACGGGTGTATCAGTGGTACTGGATGAGGCGTGGAAGGTCTGCAAAGGTTTATATAGGAAACCTCTAAGAGACCTTCTGATGTCATTTCCGGGACCAGGGTGCCAGTGAATGGGCTCCAGAGCGTCCTCAGATGACAACCGGACCTTCAGAGCCGTAGGTAACTCTCCCGGGAGTATTTACTACAGTGTGTATACACGAGTTACAAGTACACTTCATCGATATATCCGTTCTATTCCCATAAGAAATCAGTCGATGGTGGAACACAAAAAGCTCGGTCCACATTTGCGACCTAAGAATCGATGGTCTGTTTCCACTCACCGCCTATTGGCCAGGAGCGTGTCCTATTGGTCGGTGGCATAAAATGTTCTATTATCTACCTTATACGTATCTGTCACTATAAGGCCCGCCGTCCACCTACTACGATAGAAATTTAGACCTATCGATATGGATCCGATACCAAATGAAGAAATTGTATACATGTACTTATCGGGAGTGTCCATGTCCTGGACAAAAGTCTAGACACGCGACCTCACCACGCAGTGTAATGGGTTCTCCTGTAAAAGAAAGGTGACCACGGTCCCGATATGCCCCACAATACAATCAGGGCACAAGTGCATATCTTGAGATGTTACTTTCAGTTTTAGGTATACGATAGACTATATTTCAGGAAGTATTGCATCATTTATGTTTACCAGTACGCATAACAAAGTATTTCTGCGGGCGCTAAAAGTTCTGTTCCAAGTCAAACCAAGGAAGTATTGATTTGAGATACTTAGACCTGATCGAAAATTACAATTGCAGTGCATACGGGTATATGTATCTTCTATCCAATTCCAAGATCTCATAATTTTCCGATTAGTATCGCATACGCGAGAGCGATTTTTTGCTGCAGAATACTCTACATCTCCTTGTAAAGTTTCTAGGCTATACCATAGCGGTTCTGCTCCTAGCGGTCGATATACGTTAAATAAGGTTTGGAGTCAACGCATAGATGTTGTAGGTAACAGAATCCAGGTAAGACTGAATGGTTCTTTAATTTGGGCCCGGGTTTATATACAATCGTAGCGCCTTTGTCTCCAGGTGGGGGACGCTTATACGGGCGGTCGTGTTAGGCGCCAGTTAGCGTCACCTTTGTAACAACGAGCGCGCCCGCATCTCCAGGAAGTTGGGTTAACAAACAACCGCCGGCCAAAGCCGGGTTCAAAGGGGGGATTATAGCTACAGCAGGAAGGACCAATTAGCCGGGCCAGTGTCGGCCATCTTGGATTCGGGGGAAAGAATTTAGAATAGATTGAATATATATATTATAATTAATAATGCTGCTTTTTCAACGCAAAAATACCACAAAGTTAGAATTATCGACTGCAGATCTTTACAAACGTCCCTCACTCTGAGTTCGAAGAGCAACGGAGAACTTTAAAAGAAAAGAAAAAGATGTGCAGTCGCTAAAACCAACCTAACCGCCTTGCTCCGTCTCAGAGCAGTCGTGCGGCTGCTGAGACCAGCGCGGGAACGGTTAGTTCGTCGAGCGAACGCGGAGGCGCCACCAGCGCGCGCTCACGATCTCTCGACCAATGAAAAGGCAGCAATTCCCAACTTCCGGTCACCACCCAGAAACAACAAAAATGGCAGCGCCCACATCTCGGCGTGCTAAACAAACGGGTCTTACGCAAACAATGGCGGCCATCGGGTCTTCAAATAAGGTAGGTTCAGTCATTAACACATATAGATCACACGGGTAAAGAGTAACAGAGATGATAACAGAAATACAGGTTATATTTTGAAAAAATGTCACTGCGGCCCGCTCGGCGTCAGAGCTCCGACCGTGTCCGGGTTATGGGTACTCGGCTGTACAACCAGTCGCGAGTGTAGAAAATGGCCAGCGAATGTCTTTATAAAATATAAATGCGTAGTCCATTTTAAGATAAAGCTGGGATACGAGTGTCTGTATCCTGTTGCTTCAGGAGGGTGGTTATGAATTTAAAAAGATAGATCACAGGGATCTCACAGGGTATGGCGAGCGGTCTTCGGCGTCAGTGTCTCTTGGTTGACTCGCTCGCCAATCGTAGGGGTGGAGTCAATCGCGCTAAAACACACTTTAGCACGATTGACACGATTGTTACTCTTTGTAGAGGTATATACACGTAGGAACGGCCTGTCAAGTGCAGAACACACCTTTGTTCGTTGTTGGCAGGCCGCCGCGACGGAACTCCGCGTCCCGGGCTACCGAAGTGCGACAGCTGGCGGTCCGAGCGTAGGCGCCAGCCCGAGACCGCCGCCCACGCGAAGCACTTCGCGGGAGGATCGGAGCCCGTCATGTTACAATCAGGTCATAAAAGGTTACAGAAAAATAGATGTGAGTCACACTTACTCAGTTGACACGTAGATTACACGTTTTCCTCAATAAAAAACGGTAATTCAAACAATTTTACATATCTCAGGCTCTTCACCAGCGCACATCCCGGCAGCCATTTTGATAGTACTAAAAAAGAAAATATCGCCGTGAAAGGCATGACATATAAGTAGCAGCGGGGTGCTTAACGATAAAAATAGACAATTTGGCGCCGCTGAGGGCGGTAAACATTACAATAAAAATGGATAAGGTGGTAAATGACACAAAAAGGACGAGCTCCCGTAATCTTGATAAAGATTGTAGAAAATATGCTTGTGGCCGTATTATAAACATATATGTACATGGTGCTAAAACATAATATTGGCGTTTTCAGCATGGATCTGAGCGATACCTTAAGGCCTGGACATCGCCATCTTCTACATATAGACTGCAGCTAGCGCCCGGCTTCTGGTGACCACGGGAGATCAAGCCGCGCCACTCGCTACCCACCTGACGTTCGCTTACAGCCTTCATCCCTTCCCAAGTCTACTCAAGTTACCGAGGAGTGGTGAGATAACACTGTGGCCTAAACAAAAATAAATCGTAGAGCCCTCCCGATTAACCCCGATTTATAGAAATTTTCAGCGGCCTAAAACATCGACCCATCTCCAGCTATTGCATACCTAACCGATAGTAACTCACTGTATCACTACTTGTCGCCTAATTTAGTGTCTAGAAATCAATATAAACGATATTTCTCGTTATTTACTTAAATTTTCTGTAATTTCTGGGTAATACTTACTATTCGCACGCGGTTGGTATGCACTAGATGATTATAATTTCTTAAATTTTTGGTTGGTAACTAACATTTCTACCTGTCTCAGATCCACCTTGATACTAACCATGTCGCCTCGTTGGGCTATTCCAAAAATAACATTTGAAAATACATAATAATATTAAACAATTCTGGCCAATAGACTAAGGAACCGACATTAATTAAGAGAATCATTTTAGAATTAAGAAATACTTAGCGCAGGGCTGTGATTGTAGTATGGTTGGTTCCTTATAAAATATAAAGCATAGCATATTATATATAGGCAGGAGCTCGTCAATATAAATAAATAGGTGTCATTGATATACATTGTAAATTGAAAAGAATATAATATCTTGCTGCGTGGCCACGTTAAGTATAGGAAAAACCCAGACATATAGTTGTGCAGCGTGGCCACTTTAAGTATATAAGACTCGTGCAGCGTGGTTATTAAGAAGTAGGGGGTTGTGAAGCAGCTGAGAGTGGTTCTTTCCAGAAAATTGCCAAAAATTTCAACCGGTGCCAGGAGATACGTAGGCATCATACGTACTTCACTCCCCCAACACTCTAAATTTTTGCAATACTCAATTTACTCTAAAAATAACTCAACCACTCTCGGCGTGCCCACCCAAGAAGAAAAATTAGCGCGGCAAAGCACGGTAAGTAACATGTTTGATATATGTAAAAAAAATTGTTTTCAGACTAGTAGGGCAGGTCCCATCATGGACTCCTCCCTGGGCGCATAGGCCCTTAAAATCGTTCCTACGATAAACGATAAAAAACACAAAACGATATCGTACACACACGATATTTAGACAAAACACACACAGACGATTTAGGCTGAGCTAGGCCGCGGACCTCTCGTGCTCCTCGTGCCTCTTCAAAATCGTCGTTTCTCCACATAATCATCCTTCGGCCAAAGGGTCTGGGGCGAAGGGGCTGGCCGAGTGGCCACAAGGCCAGCCTTTGACCACCAAACACAGGGCCAAGGTCACTTCGAATAACCAAGGCCCTTACCGATGGCCGAGCACATAAAACAAAAAACTCGTGGGTCTCAGCGAGGCTGCAAGCACCCCACGGTCTTCACCATGCTATCGGTCATAATCATTCCAGTTTCACAATCGTGGGTCAATTCCTTATCGTCAACGTGTCATTCATAAAAAAAAAGGTTTTACACAGGGGGAAGCCGGGGATATATATCTTGGGGGCGTAAGTCCGCGAAGGAGCCTGCTAACCGCTCCAGGGTTGGGCGTAAGCGGAGAGGGGGTATGGGGGCGGTCGCGGTTTCTGATCGTATAGGAATTACGGGTAGGGATTGGGGGAAGGGTTCAGTGGGGGGATCCTCGGTAACGATGGTGGGGGCAGGGAGGGACAGAAAGGGGGATGCTGGTGCTGCCTGTAGGCTCTGTAGGCTGATCTCCTCGCGTGGGCGGTCCTCTTCAGCCGACCTCGGCGGACTCCGCACGCAGATCAACCTACAACACCAGCGAGTGACGGGGATACAACAAAGCTTTTTGTATCGCACGCAACAGACCGTCAGGAGGATAAGGACTATTAGCAGGGTCACAGAGGAGGTGGACACAAAGGGGACCGAGGATAAAATAGAGGTCGGGGAGCGTAAGCCCTGTAGGCGGCCTACTTCCATTACGGGAAGGACTACGCGGGGGAGGAGTTTGAGTGGTTCGGAGAAGGTGGGAGGTAGGGTGCGGGGCCAGGATATGTTGAGGGGGGAAAGCTGAAGGGGGCGCCGGAAGTGGAAGTTGAGGGTATGGTGCCCAGCCGCGATGCCGTGTAGGCGCCACCCACGCGACTCCAGCGAACATCCTGGGGGTAGGTCGACGAGGGTGGGGCCGTTGATTAGCAGGTTCACGGGTGGGCGGCCGGTGCAGAGGCGTAGCACGGAGGTTGACTGGTAGGCGACTACCACAGCTTGTCGGCCTCCGGCCTCGGGCCTCGACACTACGGCCGTCGCGTTGTTCCGGGCGGTGATGGCGATGTGGCACGAGGTCGGCTTGGTCCCGCGCACGAGTGCCGACTCGCAGGACCGTTCGGTGTACACTACCGTAGGCCTACACACTCGTGGCTGCCGACCTACGCAGACATCAGGGACGAAGGACGTGGAGGACGACGAGCTCACGGCCAAACGGGGCCTACCCTGGACCGTCCGCAGGTGGGACGCGTCCAACTGCACGGGGAAGTACTGCAGCTTGTACACCAGGTAGGCCTCGCTCGTGAGCCCGGGAACAACAACACGGTAGATCAACTCCCGTCCCTCCTCCCAGATGGGGTCGATGTCCACGTAGTTGTAGTACCACATCGCCGGGAGGGTGTGGTATCCGGCGTCTCGGAGGCGGCGGAGGACCTGGAGCAGGTGTTCTCGGGGGAGAACGTCCTCGGTCAGTTGGCCCCGCTCCAGCTCCATCCGTTGATTATGGAACTGTACTCGCCGAAGTTCGTGTTGGCGCACCGTCTCCTCCAAGATCCGTAGGCCCAGCTCGATCTGCCGGGCCATCCAGACCTTGTTCACCTTTTCGTCGGCCCCGACCGCGATCGTACCTCCGGCTTCCGCGAGGTGGATCGCGCGGGCGGCCTGCTCATTTATTGTGGCGATGTTATCGGCATTCTGTAGAACGCCTCCACGAGTGGCGTTTACTACCGATACCATCTGCTCCAGGTGGTGGGCTATTTGCTGCTGCTGGACCAGCGTGTCGCGTGCGACTCCTCGCAATGATGCGACGTCGCGGTCAGTCGCCAGTCCAAACAGAGCTTTTCCAGCCCACCCCACAATATTAAGCAGGCCCCGACGCCGTCGGCCGGCCTCCGGCCTGCCGTCGGTTACTATCCGACTTGCCCTGGGTAGTTCGGACAAGCGGGTTAGCAAACGCGACAGATGCCGGCGCCAGTAGGGGACGTGATTCGGCTCCATCACGTCCGCGACAGCGTCAATGGCGACAGTTAGGTTGTGTACGAGGTCATCTACACAGGGAGGGGACGGTGGTCGGATCGTGACGGCGACAGTCCAGGCGGCCGCGACCGCACGCGCACGACCGTCCGTGTAGACCAACACGCCATCGTCCGAGAACAGGTCCGCGTCGAGGAAGGGGGCGTATAAGCATAGCAGAAGTACGGGCATCCACATGATGATAACACACAGTTGGATCTACTCACTGGTTTTTTTTTTAGACGTGTCGGGGGCGACAATGCTGGGCGACGGCTGCAATGCACAGTCGCTTCTCCGCTTGTATCTCGGCCTCGTCCGGTGGCTGGAGGGTTTGGCGTTTTGCAGTCTCTGCTTCCAACGACCGGGTGAATGAGCGCGTGATACGGGTGAAGTGACTGAGCGGGGCCGCCGCCCGCCTTTTAAGATCGTCCCGCGTCGCGTGGGTGGGTCGGCCCGAGAGCGGGAGGAAAGTGACCGGACCACGCACCAGTGGGGGGGGAGGGGGTGTCTCAGGTTCAGCCGCACGTTTACGATCTCGGCGGACATCAGGGGGATTAGGGACATGTGGGACGGGCGTGTTGGGGTGGATTACCGGGATGGGGGTGTTTGCTCGAGGAGTGGGGGCGGCCGAGGGCGCAAGGGAGTTTGGACCTGTAGGAGGAAGTGGGGGCAGATCGATGGCCATGTTGTTGGAGGAGTTAGGCCGGGCCGGGACATCTGTGGGAGTTGATTGCATGGGAGTTGCAGAGGGGGGACGGGATGCGTCGTTGCCGGGGATTAGCTGCATGGGGGACGCGGGCCGGGTTGGTGGGATAATTGGGGTTTGAGGATTAGCGTTTACAGCTGGCACGCTGGGGTTGGGTATCCAAGCAACGCGCGTCTGGGGCGGGCGGCCGCGTGGCCGTGGTGTGGGTGGAGGCATCGCAGTCGGGGGGCGCGTCCGCTGGGCTCGGGTTAGGCGTGGGCGTAAGCCCTCCCAGTCGAGGCCCGGGTCGGCCGCCTTGACATGACTGCGATTAACCGTCCGCCGTTTGTTTGTTGGGCCCACCACGTGTACCACGTTGCCGGATGCCCGCGTCACGAGGTATCCGGGGTCCCAGCGGGGGTCCAGCGGTCCGGGCTCGTGGACTCGTAGGAACACCTTGGTACCGGGTTCTAGGGGGAGGGCGTTGGCTTGTTTGCTTAGGCGATTAACGTTAGCCTGCCTCGCTATTTCCGCGTTGTGGGCGGCCTCCTTCAAAGCACGCGAGTGCTCGTCCACACGGAGGGCGAGGCGGGCCGACGAATCCCCTAGCGGGCGATCTCGGAGGTGGGAAAAGGGGGGAGGAGGGCAACGACCAAAAAGAAGGTAGTAGGGGGAAAAGCCTGTGACGTCACTGGGGGTAGTCCGGTGGGCGAGGAGTACATCCCCGAGGTGGTCCTCCCACTCGCAAGCACGGGCGTTTACCACCTTACGCAACATATCCTTTAGCGTGCGGTGAAAACGCTCTACGCGTCCGTTGGCCTGCGGGTGGTAGGGGGTGGTGTGTCGCACCTCGGTCCCGAGCTGTCGCAGGTATCCCTCCACTGTCGCGTTTTTGAACTCTAATCCGTTGTCCGTTAACACGACAGAGGGGGGGCCGTAGCGGGGGATGTACTCCCGGGATAGGGAGGTATAAACCGACTCAGCGGACTTATCTTTGAGGGGGAAACAATCTACATAGCCAGTGGCGTGGTCTATGATTGATAATAGATAACGAGCGCCGCTGCGACTCAGGGGGAGGGGGCCGGTCAGATCCATTGCGACGACTTCTCCCGGGTTTTCGGCGACAGGCATAGGGGCGGGGGTTGGACGTTCTGCACGGACGCGATTGGCTCCGCAGGGGGCGCATCGTGCGAGAACGGAAAATACCTGTCGCTTCATTCCTGGCCATTTAAAATGGTCGTGAAGTCGTCGCAAAGTTTTCCTCATACCTTGGTGGCAGACCTGTAGATGGGCGGTCTGGACCAAGTTGGCGCGAATTTCCGAGGGGGGGACGAGGCGAGGGTAAGCCGCGAGACCCGAGGGCGGTTTGAGGGTAAAGAGGAGGCCATTACTGACCAGATAATCCTCCTGTTCCTCGAGACCGTACCGGAACTCAGGCATCGCTGCTTGTCGCACTTTCACCTCTGCTTCCGTCAGCCCGTACGCTTCCCACGGCAACTCCCGCTCTTCCTGGACCGAGGCGATCTGTGCGACCTCCAGCGGTAGCTCGGCCGGTGAATCGGACCGGAGGCGCGAGAGCATATCCGCCCACACATTTTTGGCACCAGCGAAGTACACGATGGGTGCGGCGTATTCCGCAAGGAGTACGGCCCACCGTTGTACTCGCGTATTTTTCATTTCGGCCAAAAATAAGCTTTTGAGGGGCTTGTGGTCGCACAGAATCTGGAAGGTCGCACCGTACAAATACGCCCGTAAGCGCGTAAGCGCAAAGACTATCGCGTAGGCCTCCTTCTCGATGACAGGGTATCGGCGTTGCACCTCCGTAAACTGACGTGAGAGAAAGTGTACGGGTCGCTCGATACCCTGGTCATCCTCTTGTACCAAGATGGCGCCGAGGCAATAATCTGAGGCGTCGGTGTATAGTTTGTACGGGCGACCGGGGTCCGGGTAAGCGAGGGTCACCGTGTTCACGAGGGCGTCGCGCAACTCCCGCCACGCGGTCTGGCACTCGGAATCCCAATGAAAGAGGGCGTATTTCTTTGTCAGTGCGACGAGGGGTCGGACAATATCGGCATATCTGGGTATGAGCTGCCGATAATAATTGGCCGACCCTAGCAGCCGTCGCACCGCCTTTACGTCCTCGGGTGGCACCATGTCACGTATGGCTTCCACTTTGTCGGGATCCGAGGAGACGCCGTCCGCGCTGACCACATAGCCAAGGAGTTTCACGCGGTCGACCCCGAAGTGGCACTTCGATTCTTTGACCACGAGGCCGTATGAGCGCAGGGCCTCGAGGACGGCCGCGATGTGGTGGTGGTGTTCTTCCTCGGTCCGGCTGTAGATTACGAGGTCGTCGAGATAGACCATAACGAACTTACGCAGCGGGGTTATAACCTTGTTCATAAGCCTCTGGAATGCAGCTGGCGCATTGCACAAGCCAAACTGCATCCGTTTAAACTGAAAAAGGCCCCGATGCGTCGCTACGGCCGTCTTCTCGACGCTGTCAGGATGCATCGGCACCTGCCAGTATCCGGACTTTAAATCTAGGGTCGAGAACACTTTCGCACCACCTAGATTATCAACAATGTCCTGGATACGAGGCAGGGGGTATGCATCGCGACGAGTAACTGCGTTCAGTCCTCGGTAATCCACACAGAACCGGACCGAGCCGTCTTTCTTAGGGACGAGGGTGAGGGGCGAGGCCCAGGGGGAGGAACTGGGCTCGATTATGCCTTCCGCGAGCATCTTGTCCAGCTCGCTGTCGACGACCTCGCGCTTGGCGAGGGGAAGTCTGTACGGCCGTTGATTGATGGGGGGGTGATCGCCCGTATCGATCCTCATGTAGACCTCAGTAGTGCATGTGAGGGGGCGGCCGGTGACCGGGAACACATCGGGGTATTGCCGTTTCCAATACTCGGCCTCGTATACCAGCTGACCGATGTGTCCCTCGCGTCGCACCGACCGTCGCACCGCATGGCGACGACCACAGAGGGTTACAGATTTATCAGGGGAAGCATAGTCTACGATCGCGTGAGTAGCCTCCAACGCGTCGTCCCCTAATAAAAGATCGTGGGACATATCACCCACCACATTAAAGTCGCACGGCCGGCCGTACAGCTTTAGGTTAACCGCCTCGCGGACGGAGATGCCGTGGCCGGTGAGGGACTTAAGTCGCGCCGGGGGTCTCGCACTCTTACCCACCGCGCCCACCTGTCGCAAGGCATCCGCCGCGGGGACGGACACCAGGGAGCAACACGCACCCGAGTCGACGAGGGCCTGCAGTGCCACGCCTCGAAGCTCGAGGTCAATGCAGGGTCGTCGGTCGGACGCGCGTTTTAGTTTCCCTGGGTCGCGGCGGCTACGACTTGATCCTGGGAGGCCTTCAGGCTGGGGCATCCAGCCACATAATGGCCTCGTTGATTACACGCGTAGCAGATGATGTCGTTTATGGGCGTCATCCGCCGGCCGGAGTTACGCTGCCCCGGCGCGACGGCTGCTACCGTGGAGGCGACGGCTGGGGGCGGCGGAGCTGGAACGGTCGCAAACAGCGGCTGGGGGGCGGGAACAGGCGCGGGGGTCGGCGCGAACACAATCGTGGATTGTGGTGGCGCTGCCGCGGGCATCACAGCCGCGACCGTGTGGCCCTTGTTGCCCTTTTTCGCCTTCAATTCCCCTTGGATGGACTTTATCGCCTGCTGCATCTCCTCCATCTGTCGCTGGTGGGCGGTTTGCGCGGGGTGGTTGGCGGAACGGGCGGCCGTGGTCCTCGAGCCGACCGCGCCCACCTCCATGGCCTCCTCGACGCGAGTGTCGTCAGAGTGCGCCTCCTTCTCGACCGCCTTCGCCAACGCGTCGACCCTCGAGAGAGCCTCGGCGATTGTTTGGGGCGTGTTGAGATTGAGGTCCCACCGCAGAGGGCCTCGCGACAGAGTACTCACGAACTGTCGCATCGTCGGCCGCAGCACAAAGGGCGAGGCGAGTTCAAGGGGCGAGTAGGCTTTCTTGGCCGCCAGCCAGACGCGCTGCGCGTACTCGGGGGCGGTCTCGTGGGCCGTCTGGGAGAAGTGCCCGAGTGCAGCGCGCAGACTCTCCATTTCCTCCATGCCGAGAAGCGTCGATGTTATTTTGCGTTCGACGGCCTCGAAGTCGGTGACGCCGTCCTCGAAGCAATCGTAGATTATCGACTTGAGGCGCCCCGCCGAGTAGGCCAGGGCCTCCGATATCAGCTTCTCGTCGGGGGCCTTGGAGACAAAGCGCGCCTGTCGCACATCGTTTAACCACGTGCGGAGGGCGGCCTTATCCTGACCGTCGACGGTCGGCAGCGCCCGAAACAGCCGGATGAGCTGCTTGACCGAGGCCAACTCATGGGTCTCGGGCCGCGACCGGGGGGCGGAGTCAATAATGATCGCACGGGCCTCGGCGAGCTGTCGCGCCGCCTCGGCGAGTTCCATGGCCTGCTGCTGGGATTCCAGAGCGTGTTGTTGAGCCCGGAGGTCGGCCTGTCGCGTAAACTCGGCGCGAAGTCGCTGCTCCAACTCGTAGATAGCGACATCTTTCACTTCCTTACAGGTCTGGGCCAGGTACTGCTTCCACAGTTTGCCCAGCAGCTCTGTGTTGGCGACAGTAAAGTCGGTCGGAATGGTCCCCGCCAACTTCCCAGCGTTAAGCCACACCTGGAAATCCTCAGGCAACACACTGGGTTCGGCCATCCTTCAGAATTGCGTAAATAACCACACACGTTATATATACGTCAATCACTTATATGGCACGAACCTGTTGCGATTCCCACGTGCGACAGCTGCTGGTCCGCTCGGTCCGACTGTCGCTAACACAGAACTACCGGCATGCAAGTACCTTCCACGCCCACATCAAAACGTTATATCATAGCAGAATGTCACTTCCCTGCTTGAGTCCGTGTCTTATGGAGTCGGTCCTTCCGCGGTCATTCGTAACTCGACCGGCAATCTGTCCTCGAATCACACTAAAAGCGTCTCGTCGTGGTCACCAATGTAAAGTTTCTAGGCTATACCATAGCGGTTCTGCTCCTAGCGGTCGATATACGTTAAATAAGGTTTGGAGTCAACGCATAGATGTTGTAGGTAACAGAATCCAGGTAAGACTGAATGGTTCTTTAATTTGGGCCCGGGTTTATATACAATCGTAGCGCCTTTGTCTCCAGGTGGGGGACGCTTATACGGGCGGTCGTGTTAGGCGCCAGTTAGCGTCACCTTTGTAACAACGAGCGCGCCCGCATCTCCAGGAAGTTGGGTTAACAAACAACCGCCGGCCAAAGCCGGGTTCAAAGGGGGGATTATAGCTACAGCAGGAAGGACCAATTAGCCGGGCCAGTGTCGGCCATCTTGGATTCGGGGGAAAGAATTTAGAATAGATTGAATATATATATTATAATTAATAATGCTGCTTTTTCAACGCAAAAATACCACAAAGTTAGAATTATCGACTGCAGATCTTTACATCCTGATTACCCACCGTCATGTAAGGCTTACCTCCACCAACGCCGAATCTGGGCACCGTTTAACAAGTTTTGGTCCTAGCGGAAGAATCCTCCTAGGATCAGATTAGAAATCCAAGACATATCTTAGGACGAAAGACCTTTCCCGTTTAACAAGTGCTGTCCCCCGTAGGATGTGAAATCTTGTATAATTAGTTTCCTAGGACTGAATTCAGCCTTGGGCTAGGACAAAACAGGCTGTAAGACAGTCGTGGGACCCCTTTGGAAGAGAGTTCCTAAGAACTGCAGGTAGCGCCACATAGTGGGGGTTGTAGAAACTAATTTTATCATTTTCAATTATCAACGATTCTAACTAAATATTTAACCTATTTCCCCTCTAACACTGCCGATTTGTATTACATTCCATAATATACATATTGCCTGTAGTTAAATTGATAAATGAGGTTGTAGTCTGTGGATTTGAATCATCTAAGACATCTATATAGGTGTCCCACAACTAAGACCCTTTTGGGTATGTGGAGGACAGTTTGTAAGATGTGGGCCAAACTTGTTAAACACTTTTTGACAATCTGGCTAAGATCTTTAGCTAAGACATTTCCCCACTAAGAGTGTCTCAATAGTTAAATGCAAACCATCCTAGGACCTCTCTTACAGGCAAAACTCTACTAGGACCACATTGGTCCTGATAGGCCTTGCGATTAACTTCCCGACAGGAAAAAGATTTTATCGTGAGGTCAGGCAAAATTGGGGCAGTAGAACAGTTTTCTGCAATTGACTTAACGCTAGCTCATGATTTGATACCAATAGGCTGCGATTGAAAACGCTAATCGTAGACCCTCCAATAAAATCCAGCACGGATTGGATCTTTTGTAGCTTATCGTAGCCTTTTGTAGTCGATTTAACGGCAAAATATCGTTTGCGGTAGAGATACTGGAAGTAATAGCTCACATACACGCCATTTTATGTTGGCGATTCCGGAAGTCGCCGCGTTTCTCGTTTAGTGTGTCTCCGGCTTAACCTCTATTACTCTGCTCGGCAGTTCCAGCTCTAATTAAACGACTGACCCACCCACCCCTCCTTCCCCTCAACCAAACATTCACTGCCATGCACCTAGAACTGACAGTCAGGTTTCCAACGTTTATATATGCGTCAGGCGGCTGAGTAATGACGTTAGACGCACCTGGGGGGTTGAAACAAGACCAATTAGTTAGTAACCTACGGGCGTGCACTTATCTATCGCCAACCTGCGTAGATTGTGGATGGAGATAACTCGCATGCTGGCCAGCAGGGAGCGTCAGATAGCCTCGAGTGAGAGGAAAACCTGAGAGTGTGGTTCCTATCATAGGACACCCCCAGGCTGTATTAGTTGACGAGTTGACAAACTGTCAGCAGCACAGGATATTTGAATAGGAATGTGTGTTTGTTTGCGATTTCAGGCGACGCGTGGGGAATCGTGTCATAACTTAGTCGTGGAGTTGACCGCCCAGGCGTCCTGCTTGTATTTTGTATGTAAATTTGGGCTTGTGGTGTTGGGAGCTCTCGAAACCGTCCGCAGGTTACTACAATAGGCACATTTTAATGAGGTGAACTTGCATTAGATCAGTACGCTGCTCCTGTGTTTTGTACTTATTTTAGTTACGTTCTAATCACACTTCAAAATGCACTTTCTCATAATTTGGTCATGATTATTTGAGCACATATGAACCATAAGTCAAAAAAATAATTTAACTTGAAATGTTTTTTCAGTGGATTGTCGTAACAATAAGGTATGGTTATAAGGGTGTTTTCCTATATATATGCATAATAAATCAAAAGTAGAATCAATCGAAAACAACAAACCACTTCATGCCAGGTTTATAGCTGCTGAAAATATGCCATTCGTTTTGATTTGCTAGTAATCTCATTTAGCTTTGCCCCATGAGATTGCTTCTATATCACCACTCATTGCTATGAATCTCGATGTAATTCCTTCTTATCACTAAATATAAGGCCCGGCGTTCACCCGATACTCTACGATAGACCTCACGATGCATGGATCGAGGTGCGTTCTCGAGTGTATCGGCTACGGATTCAAGCTGACTCTCCAACGCGATATCGATTTTGTGTCTGGAGATGCATCATAAGGCCTATTGTAATCTATTTTGCGCTTTAAGTGAAATAATTTTTTTCCCGTTTTTATAAATGCTACCTTCTGTTGGTATCACCAGAGGTAAGATTTACGTTGGTGTTCCCCTAATAGGTTTGATAACGAAGCAATATTTGCCCGTGCCCTTTATTGCGATATATATTATATATATAATCTCCTGCACATAGGCGAGTCATTCTGATTACACAATTTTGTATCAATAACAGAACAAGGTGATGTTTGGCTGGTAAATATTTACATGGCAGGCATACGCAGCTAGTCATAGATGTAGGGTGTTATAGTGTACAGGACGCTTCCATCGGTAGCTGATTACCATGGAGTTCATGAGTGCTGGGACTGATTCTGAAAGGCTGTCTGGGGTGGTTATTGGTGATCTCAGCTATTCTAAAATTCATTGGTCCATGGTCCTCCCTTGTTTGTTTTATACACGTTTACATACTAACTATCATACTTAAGTGAACTTCCAATAATATAGCACACTGGTTAAACAGGACACGCCAAGTTTAAAAACAAACTCCAAGAGCGAAAAACAGCAAGACCAACGTCAAAATCAAGCTACACAATTGGGATAAAACTTTTGACGAAATCTCTCATGTTGTGTGTGTGTGTTTTCCATTGTTTTGGTTATTTTATCAGGTTCGCATCTGTTTCCTTGTAGATCCTGATTTTATTAAGTAGACCTTACTAACCATCTTGGTGGGTGCGAAACGATAATTTGTTACCTATGTGTAAGAGTATAATAGTACATCATATATATATATGTGTGTATATATATATATATATATATATATATATATATATATATATATATATATATATATATATATATAAATATATGTATGTATATTGCTTAATGCACGAATATTCATCGAGATCAATAGATATGGCACGGGACAGAAGAAGAGGACTAGTCATTCTCCGGCCTGTCATCAGTGACGCGTTCTCTTTATAATAACACCAGTCACGGGCGACCACTGAAGCACGCAGACCACTCGACCTCCTTGGGCACCTGTTGATTGGTTCCGGTTCCGTTGGTGTAAGCCCCCTGCCCTGAAGGCCCTATAGAGCTGGGGTTTCATGCGCAATACCCCTGTGACCAGGCAGCCGTGAAAGAGGGTGACTCAATCTGCTCCGGTACGGGGCACAGTTGGTGTCGCGGTCCTGGGCACATATGCAGGTACATGCAGAGGGGGAGCATGGACCATTGGACCGCCTCATTATCCCGTGGCCGGCGCCCTCCCGGCGGAATGCTGCGCCCCATTTGGCGAGGAGCTTTGAATGTAGATAAGCGACCTCCGCTCCCAGGGGCGAGTTTAGGTTTGTGGTTTGGTTGGCGGCGCGGTGGGTGTCTATATTCAACGGCAATTCTACACAGACATGCGTAGAAGGGAAATGGGGTGTGAGGTATGTGGGGGGTGTCGTATGGCATATACGCAATGTATAAGGTAACATGCCTACACTACTCTATTGATCTGAGAAATGGAGCCAAAATTATATAGGATGCAAAAATAAAATGGTCATTTAATGGAAGGACATTTTTTTCTGTATTTCACATAGCCTCTCTTAGCTCAGATAAACGTTATAAACTAGATATGATAATCTATTACAGGGTACTTTTTCTTCTCTTTTTGGGGTTCAGGAGTCTTTATTGATTCTATTGACGGTACATATCAGTAAATTTACGAGGTAGGATGTATCAAATTAATCAATAAAGGGGCATGGACCTCAACTCAAGGAATGTGGCCTTTTCGCTGTAAAGATACCCGTTCCAGAAATTTAGGAATGCTATGCGGCGTTTCCACTGTTATGATTGTCACCCTATCCGCGGCACCACCTGACGATAATAGCGATGAATTTATGCTGACGTTTATGCTGACGAGCGGCTTGAATCAAAACTCGAGTCATTTAGATGAAAACAAATCGTCTTGTGTAAATGCTTGATGCACTTCTTGTGTCGACGATTCTTGGTTACGATTTAGCATTGTCGAGCACCACCTGACGTTCTTTCGCTGGACGATCTACAGTCGTCACGTTTCTAGTCATCTAGTGTAAATGTCGGGTTAGACTAAATGTCACCACCCGATGACCGATTTTACAAAGACTACATAATCGGTTGATGTACATTCAGTCGACAGGTGGAATCTACGAAGTCGGAAATTATGCATGTTCCTATGGACAATATGGCACTGGATGGAATTTTCCGATTATATAGAACAAAGTTTCGCCAGTAGGTGGTGCATATACTATAAGGCCCGTTTCCATTGGCCGATGAAAATGGTGTACATTTTTTAGTTCTTTTCATAGCCCATTTCCATTGGCCATCACCGACAAACAGTCAGGTACCACCGACGGACCTTTAGCACTGCTGACGCAAAATGTAAATGGGCTATTAGGAGAACACAAAAAAAATCTACACCGTTTTCGGGCCTATAACAGGATTAATCAGTCTGAACCATGATTCTAGCGGTGGTTGGGATTCAACATCGTCTTGCTGATGCAAAATGTCCCATCGTCCGTGTTTTATGTCGCGGGAGGGCGGGGTATACGTAGTGGAAGGGGGTGTGGGGGGATTCAGTGGTCGACCTTGATTACCGTCCATTATTCATGACATGATACAGCCGCTGTGGATTTATCCTGGTATGACTTCGGTCAGTTGGTATGCTTACGCCACCTGCCGTCAGCCCCCATGAGCAATGTAATCACATCAATAATGATGAGTCAATATCCATTATTACATCATACCGAAATGTAAGCTCCTCCCTGCATTATGGGAAAAGTATTGGGATTTTTATCATGGATTTGCCATGTTGTTTCCAGAATTGATCCCCTTTTGTAACTCGGTACAGAATAGATACACTATTTCATAGATACTATAGGTTTTGCCATAATAGCGAGTAAATATAGGTTTCTAAAAGGGTATCAACTTCAAAGCACTCCTTATCAGAACTGGATTAAAGACTATTAAAGATCATTGAAATATCGGATTCTTCTATCCGTCAAATGCCATATTAATCTAATGTCAGGACTTCGTAAGCCACAGGACTTCAAGAGGAATTATTTAGCGGGATGAGACACCCCCGACTCATGGAAAAGCGTATAACAGATCACCAGGCAGAGATTCAGGGAAGCCCCCAATCTGCTCTTACAGTATGAAATGTCAGCTGGTGTAGCACTAATTTGTTGATCATCATATATAAGTTAATGTTCTATGCAAGTCGATGAGGTTAATGTATTTGTACAAATCATTCTCCTATAAAATGTCGACCTATTTTCTAGGATATTTTGCATTATGTTGCAAATCTAGAGGTGTTTAGACTCAGGGATGCCAGTTATCAGTGTTTTCATTGAAATTCATGTTTTCATTTTGAGAATTAAAAAGATATATACCAACTGTTAAAGTACCCAATTCAGCCACAGCCCATGATCCCCTACTGAACCTCCCCACTGACCCATGTAAAAACTTGAGATTTCCCTTGATTCTCCACTGTAATGTGTATGTAATGCGTAAGCCCTGCATTGCAATACAAATTATTTCAATTGTCTGACTGCAACTGTAGACTACAATATTGGACACAAACTGTATTAAGCTCATTGATTGACCAGGTGTATGTAGGCTTAACCCTGAACTACTTACGTATCTATTCTAGGCTATTCAAGCTCCCTGTAAGTGAGTAAACCAATATGGGAGAACACTGATAAGCCTAATGACGTTCTGGGGCTTTAACAGCCTCTTTCAGAACATTATAAAGAATCAACTACCATGCCTAAGGTAGAGTTACAAGGTCTAGAATAGGTTGTATTATTCACATATAAATAATGCATCTTTATACAAATATAAGGAATCTATACGAATAGTAAACATGGCCTTGGACATTGGCTCACTAACTTTTTTTTTTTTTTTTTTATAGCTTTTATTCACTTCTGTTGTGATAACAGTTCTTCCAGTGAAGATAATCGTGTTGCACATCGAGGTCCTACTTCAAATATAAATATTATAACAGAATACAGTTCTAACTGGCCAATAAACGCCTGTGACAAGTCCAGTAAACGCATTGTCCAACATACCAGACTGTGGGCGCATTTAGAACTAATGTGAATTCATGATACATTGTACATAAGATATTTTTTGTAAGGGTTTATCTCAACTATTATCATGTTAAGGAAAATCCAGAAATCCCATAACAAAAATGCTATATGGCCTAGTCGGATATCATCTCTTTCCATATTATATCTTTCAATGATATCAATTGGATATGATATTTCTTAAATCTTCATCACAAAATGGATGACGTGAAGATGCAAAAAGTAATCTCACTGAAAGTCTCACCCTGGTCACATGATCTAAACATGAGACATTAGGCTTTAAAATGGCGACGTAAAGATGAGTACTCATCTTTAAATCGGCCTACTTATCTTTACGTTGCCCACCTATGTATGTCTCTGCAAGTTGAAAATTCATAGTTTCAGGCCCAAACTCACCCTGACCCTATGTCTCACCTTCACTGATCTCATCATTTAATGGGATAGAGAAAAATCGTGATATAAAGAGAAGCCTGATTTTAGCCAAGATAAAAGTACATATAGAAAATACTTAGAAACAATTTTTTTTTAATTTTTCACTTCGAACATATTGTTTACAATGAGGCAGATTAGTTTAGATCAACTTTGGAGGGATGAATGTGGGTTGTATTTCTTTTTTGTGTGTGTACATGTTTATGGCAAAATAAACCAGGGAAAAATGGGTGTTTTTTCATTTTCAGGGTCTTTTCTTATACATATACTTAGGTAAAACTATATATGGCATTGTAGCTCTCAGTGAGATCTATAAGATGAAAAAAGAAATGGGGGACTGTCTCCGAAATTGAACAAGCTATAACATGGTGAAACTGAAAACAGGGGTTCCTCCCGTTTCCTTAGATTGAGTCATATATATATATATCATTACATCTACTATCACTGCACGAGAACCACCATTTTACAGGCATATATATACGTCATATATTCGCCTGATTCTGTTGTATTTACGCCACTATCCAATAATTCCGATTTCTGCTACTCGGGGACACCACTGTACTTTATCTCATCTGCCATCAGTCATCGGTATATATTGAAAATCCAAACATTCTTTGGTTTTTTAAAGGTTTTTTGATAGATAACCCCCGCCTAACCCCAGTCTAACCCCCGTCCAACCCCCGCCTATCCCCTGCCTACAAACGGGTGGGAACACAAACACTTAAGAACACCAGCGGGCACCGGCTAGTTGGTGGGAGGTGGCAGGGGCGGCAGGGGTAGGGCTTCTCACTGAGCCTACCTATACCTCTACAAACACAAATGGGCAGGAGGCGAGCCCCCGCCACCCCCTCTGATGTATCACAAGGCTATTAGCTGGAGAAGTCCTAGTCCCACCCAAAATTGATAATATAACACTGTATTTTCCATATACCAAGGACTTAATGACTATTGACAAATGAAATATACTACAGTGTTGTCCCCAAGTGGCAGCGATCGGAATTATTGGATAGTGGTGTAAATACAACAGAATCAGGCATATATATGACACATATATGACTGCAGCATGGAGCATGTATATACGCCAATAGATAAGGCGTATACATGACGGAAAATATGTCAACCTTGTATACGCTAAAGAATATCTGTATATGCCGGCCACATATATATATGTAAAATGTAGGGCTTTGTGCAGTGTTGGTATTGAGAAAAAGTGTTCATTAAGCGAGGTAGTCATATTAGCAAGGTAATCATATCATGTAGCCCAATGTTCTCTAAACAGCAAATACAAGAGAAAGGATTGAAACTAAGCCATTTTTTTGTAAATAGTTGTATAATCGAGGTGGTTCTTATGCGAGAATTTATTCACTGCACGAAACTAACGCCTTTATTCATATATGCGGCATCGCACGTATCGGCTGTAAATTGACTTGTTTTCATTTGTATACACCTCTAACCCGCACCAGCGTATGAGGCGTATACAAGACCGCTTCCTATTGTATACGGACGCGACTTGGCTGTATTTCACACCAGGCGTATCCGAGATAAAACAACCTCTGTGTGATATATATACGCCAGGCGTATATGTGTGTATGATGAAAAATAAAAAAAGAAGTCCTCCTCCCCCAGCCCCCGCTGATTATCAGTGTGTTGTTTTAGCGCTTTAGGCGGGAGCTCTCAGTGAAGCCCTGTTCCCCTATTGTCTCTGGGCGGGCGGACGCATGGCTGAGTGTAGACGGGTGTCAAAGCGGCGGGTGTCAAAGCGGCAGGTGTCAAAGCGGCGTCGGCAGCAGATATGTGGCAGCACTTGGGGTGGTAGGTTGATAACTGACCAGACCTTGTGTTATATATGCAGTACCCAAAGTATGACTTCAGAAGAGTGGTGTTTTGAAAAACTTTAAAAACGTAAAAAAACGTTTAGAAAAACAAAAAAACGCTTGGATTATTATATGTATTTAATGAAAAGATAAGAAATAGGGTTTTAGAACAATTTTATAATCAAAATTGATAATATAACATTGGATTTTCCATATACCAAGGACTTAATGACTAATGGTAAATGAAATATGCTACCAGTGGTGTCCCCAAGTGGCAGAGATCGGAACTATTCGATAGAGGCGTAAATACGACAGAATCAGGCGTCTATATGACGTATATATGACCGCACCATGGACACGCCAATAGATGAGGCGTATACACACGGGGAATAGGACGACCTTGTATACGCAAAAGCATACCTGTATACGCCGTTCGCATATATATGTAAAGTGGTTAGTTTCGTGCAGTGATTGTACTTTAGCAGAACCGCGCTCATCCATTGTCAATACAGTGTTGAATCAGTGTTGAATCGGTAGCCCTATCTGCCCGCCATTCTTAAATTTACCAATCCTGTTTTTGGCCAAGTGTCAACCGAGGTATGAAAACGTCAACCTAGGTAAGAATACAAGAAGTTACTACACCCCCAGCGGCGGAATGTAATTATTGAGTGTTAACCCATAGGTACAATATATAAGAAAATAGATGGGTGAACCTGTTTTGTGTTGAGTAAACATCTCCAAGTACAGAAACATCTCTTTGTCTAATAGGATTCCTTTCACTAGATGATTGAATATACCTAACGGTTAGGCATTTTTCTAGAAATCCAAAGCAACTCATTGAACAGAAACATCGAATATTTTCAGTTACGGAAAACGTAGGGTAAGGAGTTTGGCTTCGGTTATCGGACAGATTTATATGACGGCTTGTCATATCTCCGGTTTTATCACTTGGTTGACGATGGGAATTGACGAACCGTGACAGCTCTGCCCTGACAGTCAAAGCCTATTAACATCACTTTCTCAATGCGTTTGTGTTATTGGACTAATACCAGAAATTATAGCTTTTACAAATTTGGTCAAAATATAGAACATATTTAGGGAGATCAAGGTCAGTGGAGTCAGTCAAGGGCACTGATTTATTAGATACTCTGATTGGTTCACACCCTGTCGCCCGCCCATATGTATTGCTCTGCCTCTCTAGCAGCTTGGTAGGATTGATATTCAGCAGTAATTACCCCGCCTCGAGACTATGAAACCATTTCAATTGGATAATCATTTTAACCTTTAGAGGCATGATAATCTGATATAATGGGATGTAGGGGGCCGAGCGGGCAAAAACCATTAAAAAAACATTAAAATACTATGAAAACACCAAGTCGAGTTAGGACTGTACCAAAATCCATTGCATTAGACTGATGGCAACACTCACAAAGTCACTTCTCTTTATGATGTTCTTGCTTCGGTTTTATGGATCTATTAACCTTAGTTGGATTCATTGGTTAAAGTCATTAGGGGAGAGTTTTTTATTGAGGGGATGATGGCATTTTTGTTAGGATTTATTTTGTTAATTTCTGTTGAGGGGGGGGGGGACTTTTTTCTGGTACTCTGTGGACGGACCGGTTAATTCTTTTAATATATTCATGGGGATTGGGGTAGGGGGTATATTGGTAAGTCTAGGTATGAGGAATGGTAATTTGATTTAGATTTTTCAACACAAATATCATATGGGTGGTGCGGGGGGGGGGGGGGGGGGATTTTTGCAAAAGGATTTTAGAGGGAGGGTGGCAATTTTCCCCAGTGCAATTTCTCTTGCAAATTTTAGGGGAGTGGGCAACATATTCAGTAACTTTGTGGGGAGGGGGGGTATTTTATTTTTATTTTTCTGTAGGGGGTGCATTTAAAAAATTCATTGAGTGTTGCTCATTTTTCTTTATATTTCCTTGGGGAAAGGGATGTAAGGAGCGACCAAGGTCGGAGAAGCCCAAGTCCTATGGGGGCAGATCTGGTCGAGAGGGATGCCGAGGTGCGATGCCGTGTGAACTCCTCGTGCTGGAAGGAGCGCATTGTGAAGGCGTCAGCGTCTTGAAATCCGGCCACGGCGAGGTTACCCCGGATGAAGGGGACGAGGTGGTGAGGCGTCAGAGGTTGGCCGGAAGCGTCGATGAGGGCTGGAGAGTAAAGTGAGGCCAGGGCCAGAGAGACATAGGCTTCCAATGCTGAGAGCAGGCAGAAAGGAGAGGCCGGAATGCGTAGAAGTAGAGAAACGGTGTCATACTTGTCCCGGATGGTCTTCGATGAAGACACATGTAGGAGGAGACCTACGGCGATATCGCTGGCTGACGAGAGTTCTCTGTGTGTGAACTGAAGTCGAATACCGGGGGGGGGGGGGGGGTTGTAGTGGGTGTTTGAGTGGGGAGGGGGGACAAAGGGAAATGACCTCGCCTACTGCCAAAAGGGCTGCTCCGAACTCTGATATTCCTTGTGGACTTGCGAATTGGCCTGAGTATGGCCTGTCATAGCCTGGAGTGTCTGAGCAGTCGTAGCCTTGTGGTGAACCCTGATTCTACAGTCGGCGTCAGAATGGGGGTGGGCAACACCCAACACGTTGAAACAATATGCACCATAATGGTTCACTGTCGCTCCGTCTAGGAGGTGAACAGGGGGTAACTGAATCGTGACTACCTGTTGTTTGTTCTCTCTTTTCTCATTGTTATTATGTTTGCAATCGTGACGGCGGGGTCCTAGAAGCTTCCAAGTGACTCAACGCGGTGCACAGATGCTGAATGACACCCTCATTGCTTGATGGCTCTCCCCACCCCCCCTCGCCCCCCCCCCCCCCCCCTGGATTCTCTATTCTGCAATGGTCGCTTTTTCTTTTCTAGACTTTCTCATAACAAATTAATGGGATTGGCTCTTACCTGAGGCATGTAAGACGTGAGTAGAGCTCTGAGTTTATTATATTGTCGACTCGCGAAGAGATCCTATCATCCCTGTAGGCCTTAGGGTCATAGGCCCATTAGGTTGAGGACGCAGGGCTCGAAGTGATCAGGTCGGTGGTAAGGGCTGTAACAGGCAGACAGTAGTAGTAAGTCTCTTTGCAGTCGACTTCGTGAAGCAAGTTTGTGGTTTGTCCTTCGATGCGCTTCTCCATGGAGGAAGCAGTGGAAGGCTTTGCAGCTGTCTCCATCTTCCCAGAAGCCGTGATCTTTGTGGGAGGCATTCTGGGGCGTGCCTACGTAAAGTAACCAAGCAAAAAACGTGTCTCAGACGTCTGGTTCAGGGAAGCTTCGGGAGATGACGACACAGCATGTTATCCAGCATTGCCCTTTTATGCCCCCCCCCCCCCCCCCCACTGACTTAACCTCGTATACTCGTCACAAACATTTTTCATCTATATACAAGTATAACGTAAACATGCTTTATGCCCTACCACTGTTAGTGTTACATAAGTAACATGTATACGACCAGCGTATGTATACATATCGCGCATAGTACATGTATATTTCTATTCATAAACACTGGGCAGCAAATACAGCCATTAAGCTGACGTATACAAGTAAAAACTCAGCTATATATGCTTTGTACGCTGGCACACAATTATAAGCGTATACATATATAAACATATCAATAGCGGAATTGCAGTCTATGAAAGGTATCAAGTTTGTCACAACAAACAGAGACTAGGGGATTTACGTTACAGCTTCTTTGACATTGACTTCCTTGCAATCACCGAAAGCTGGTAAACAAATAAGTATGACAACATGGATATTTACAGTGATAGCCAGCAAAAAGGCAGGTGGAGAAGTAGCTTTAATTTATATGTACATGAAAAATACAGTAGTTACCTACAGATAGTAGACGATTATACAGTTTCAACAGTAATGTTCAATAGAGTGCATACAATCTGAGGTTAAAGCCTCTAATTTAAAAAGACTGACAATTGTTGCGGTCTATAGACCTCCTGGGGACAATGTTCACGAATGCTCTGATCTTTATCTTTAGAATTATTACCGTCAAAAAGATTCGCCGATTCGGAAATTTGGATACTAGGGGACTTCAACGTTAATAGTACAGCATCAAGGTGTAATATATACAAATTTATGAACCAGTTTCTAATAAACAACAACTTAGATATGCTTAATACGAAGGAAGAATTTCTATAGAACGAACGAAGGAAAAAGCACAATAAACCATATTTATACCAACAGGAAATTCATAAATGACTTGGGAATGTTAAATATTATGTATCTAACTATGTCATGATTTTTGGAACCCGTAAACAAATTTAAGATAAAAATTCGAGAAGTATAATCAAATTTAGAAGCTTGAAAACCTTTAATAGCAAAATAGCGAAAAAGATCATGGAGGCATATAATACCACCCTTACATCATACAGCCCGACAAAAAATGTGAGGATTTTGTGAACTATCTGGGACAAGGATTTGATGCAAGATATCCTGTGAAAGAAAAGAAAACTAGAACAAAAAAAAGGGTAGGAACTCCTAAAAACTTAAAAGACAAGCTAGATCAACGTCACAAATTAATAAAATCTCTTGATAAGCTGGAGCCAAATGACCCACTGTATTTAACAAATCTTAGGGCTGCTAGGAAGATAAGATGGAAGATAAATAAGGGACTAATAAGAGTGAAAGCAAAGAGGATTCAACAGAATCTGCGAGAAAATAGCGACAACCCCAAAAAATATTGGAGGCACTTAAATGAGGTGTGGAAAGGTAATTCCAGCGAAAAAATTGGCAGCATTAGTAATACCTGATAAGTCAACAAAAGAAGTAAGTAATGAATTAAACAGATATTTCGTAAATATGGGAAATCTTCAGAACCCTACTCAGCAGACAAGAATAGACGTGGAAGGCAGACTGGCGGCACCATTTAACAGATGAGGTATGTGGTAACAACACAAGGATAGAAGAGACAGATCTATATATGAAAAAGAAGTTGAAAACTTGTTAAATCTATTAAAAACGGTAAGAGCACAGGCTTCGACCTAATAAAATCTAATCAATTAAAAACACTTTTTCTAGCTAAACCTGTAGTATCATCAAATTTAATAAACCTGACTCTTTGGGATAGTCTCTTCCCGTCAATACTAAAGCTAGGTGTAATTACACCATTACCGAAGAAGGAAATTCATCCCGATGTAATAACTGGAAGCCTATTACAGTATTAAGCTTCATCTAAAAAAATATATGAGAAGGTCATACATGCACGGCTATATCAGGAGTTATTAGAAAAAATAGAATACCTAATCCCAAATCAGTTTGGTTTCTTGCCAAAACAATCCATGCACAGGCAATTTTCAGCTTAGTAAACGAAATACTGATGCATGTGAATAATAAAATGGTAATATTAGTAACTTATATAGACTTTCAAAAAGCTTTCGACTCTGTAAATCACAAAATTCTAATACATGAATTGATCTCATCACAAATAAACCCAACTTTAATCAAATTGATTTCAGAGTATCTGCAAGACAGAAAAGTTAAAACGAAACTTGGAAATGAGGTCTTTGACCAAGATAGTGTAATAAGTGGTGTGCCACAAGGCTCAGTTAACGGCCCATTGCTTTTCTTGATATTTACTAATGGCAATACCGCCCCGTTAAGTTATGTGAAACCAATTTTATATGCAGGCAATATAGTTCTGATAGCAAAAGGTAAACTCAAGCTGAATCTCGTTCACGAATGGAAAAGGATCTCCAGAAATAAAAGCATGGTCAGAAGCTAATAAACTTTTTCTTAACTATATTAAAACCAGAATTATGTGGTTCAGCAACCAACGGAATCTTGACAAAACTATGTCAATCAGGTTTGATCAAACCCCATTAGCTGAAGTCAAAGTATATAGATACCTTGGAGTGCTACTAGATGTAAACTTGACGTTTAAAGAACATTTTGAGAAAATCACAAGAGATTTTAATTACAAGTTGTTTAAGCTCAGAAAAATAAGGTCTTTGATAAACGTGGAAATCAGTATAAAAATCTTAAAGCATATGTTAGTCTCCATAATTGAATACGCAGATATAATACATTTTTGCATGAGCAAATGACAGAAATTGCAAATACTGGTTAACAATGCAATGCGGGTGGCGATTTGAGTAAAACGTGCGAAAGATCATACTAGAGGATTGTTATATGAGAAGTGGATCTTAAAACTGAATTAAAACATCCAAAAATCAAACTTGAAAAATATAGGCAGTCCCTCTTATATAAAGGAAACGAGTATTGGAACCGACTCCCAAGTGATATACAAAGGCTCCCCCTAAGTGACAAATTCAAACTCAAAGTCAAAGAAGTTCTACCACGAATAGTAAATATAAAAGATATAGAGTGAACCTTAATAGAATGATGTGTTGTTGCAAGAAGTACCATATTGCTATTTAATCATGAGATTGATATTAAAGACAATTGGTTCGGAACAGTATTATTTATAAAAGATTTGAAGGAATACTCAAAAGTGAAGTTGTTTTCAAGAACATTATATAAGTATTGTTTGTCCTGTCTCGTTCTGTATTGACTTGTAATTATGAAGTTTTGTGTTCTCACCTCATTATGGAAGATCGCCCTAAATACAGGGGAATGATGGTGTCGTAGATTTGCTTAGTGAATGAAATATATAGATATATATATATATATGTATATTTATATATATATATATATATATATATATATATATATATATATATATATATATATATATATATATATACATTGCATACATTGCAGATGGTGTATGCATGATATATATCCATTTTTCACGCAGTGGTAGGGCATATTGGAGCGCATCGGGAGCTCAGTGGACGCCGATTGCACCCATCGTCGTGTATATCATATGAAATATTTACTTACATGAATACGTTACTTTCGCCGATATACATAAAATGATACACTGTACAGTACAGAGAAAACAATATTGGCTAATACTGTATAGTCAGGTACGGGCCCTGCTCTAATTAGTATACATGTACTTAGCAGTAATTAAAAGCAGCAATCAAAAGCTCATCCAAGATGGCGTTGTTTGTATCATGGGAGCCTTGCCTTTTTATCTTCGTATTATTGTCAAACATTTATGTCTTTCGAGAGGTAGATTCTGCTTCTTTAGCGTCTGCTGTGTAACAGCTGATATTAGGATTCAGTCCTCACTTCATCAAGTCTATAATTCAATTCCAAGTCTTGGCTCATTGTGCTATCATATTACGAACCACTGATGGAAAATTCACTTGCTGTCTTGCCGTCAAATAAAGGCCATTGAGAACTTCAGAATTCTATATGCCGGATTCATATGTAAAGCTATTATCATATTGCGCTACTGCCGTTGAGTATTTCTATATTTGGAGTCTTGGGATGAAATAAAGCTATAGATCAGCACATCAGTTCCAATGTCACGTTGTATTCGGTCTACATGGCGACTCTGATTAAACTCGAAAAGCAGTCCCCCACCCTTTCCTCTATTCTAGTATAGAAACGTTTATTACATTTGTACTAGCTCTTGACCTAGAATTGGTCCTGTGTGGCACACCTGACCAGATTTAGTATGTTGTAGGCATACAGGAAAAGATCCTCACTAGTGAAAATATTATCAGGGTATGCAATCCCTGAAATTATGTTGTGAGATAGATAAATAGCATCATCGATTTGAATGTGTTTTATGACCATTTTAGACTTCCCAGTATTCATCATATATAATTATTGATTTGGTATTAGAAAGGTGAGGTAAGGTGACTATAAGTTGAAAAAAAAGTGAGAGTATGAATAAGATGACTAGACATTCCTTATATATCCATTTCATTTCATCACATCAATATATTAAGTCAACCACAATGTTATGCTATAACATGTACACATCATCCAAAGAAAACTGTAACAATGAAATCACCGGTAGCAGTAAAAACTGTTTGTTAAAAGTGTGTAAAGGTACTGTTTCAAGCGGGACCAGACGGAAGAACGGCACTGGCCGAGTCTGGGTTATCTGTAAGATTCGACCCTAATAAAAAATTTCAAAAAAATTTCAAAAAAAAAAATCCTAAATATATTTTGCACAATCTTATATGTGAAGCTGTGATGTAAAGTTCAAAAGGTAAGCAGTTCCACCACGTAGGATGCTGGACTTTACATCAAGAAAGACAGTCAACGCCCGCATCAATTAGACTAATATGTTCTTTCAGGGTATATTTACAAGGAACTATACACGAACATTGGTACGAACGAGTGGCATACTTCCACGTTTATCACTTTATCAGCACGCCCTCCGATATTTACTAAAAATTCTGTTTGCTGAACAGTTGGTGATTGTTATTCGATCGGTTGAATTTGTAGGCGGATTCTTTCATTTTCTTCTTATTATTTTCAATATTTAAGTTTCAATTTAGGCAACCAGAATGTCTTTATGAAGCACTAAAACATAAGCAACTGGCCTGTCTAGGTCGTTGTTTTTTTTTTTTTAAACAGGCTCATAGTCTATTCGCCAATGCATTGATTGGATAATGTTTGGTACCGTCGTTGTACCCAATTTTCATTGGGTATTTTGTACGCAACTGAAAAGAGCGTTTGAATGGCGAGGTAAGACGACCCAGGGATTTCACGTCCCTCTATTTGATGAATGATAGATAAACTGGAAAATGTTCTTAAAACGTCTTGTTTTTTTTAATGTGTGCATGATCCTGCTTGGAGGTACCAATAAAACTCATTAGTATACAAGAAAACAATATATAAATATATATGTATATCCGACTAAGATTATATCAGAATAATTATTCACCATATCAAGAAATGTCAGCCTCTAGTTTGTCACCATTATATTGTTCTTTGTCATCCCGAAATAATTGCATTACGCAGAACAATCAGCCAGCTGCTGGCCAACATTCGGGACGACAATAAAATATCCACCCAATCAATAGTACGGCTTTTGGCAATACGTATTCGCCGCTTTGATATCTATTTACCTAATTTTCACGCGGGCATGAGAGGAGTTCCTAGGTTTGCTCTAGCCATGTGCAGATGCTCTTCATTATCGCCCGTTTCTATGGACCCACGCAATCTATGGACAGTTGCCAACGAGCCCTACTCGGCCAAGGCAGTCGCCGATGGAAACGGTCAGGTCGCCATTAATTACGGTAATACGGCTTGAGGGTGGGCAGCAATGGCTCCCTAAGAGGCTGTCTAAAGGTAGACCGCCAATATGCTTACGGATAATAGAAGAGAACCTTTCAGCCGCAATTTTACACATGTATCTGATAACTGTCTGATTCATAAACCACATAACTGTATGTGGTGTGAAAATAGACCGCAATTGAGTAGATATATTATTACATCAAACGGTGGACCAATAAAAAAACCTCATGAACGAAATTTGTCGGCATCCAGATTTCCGTCCATTCTTCGATAGTCCGAGGTGGTTGTTCATGAGAAGAGGAATTATACTGATTTTATATTAATTAAAGCAACCTCAACCTCAATTTGCGCACATCAATATTTTCACGTCTGATTTGGACCCTCGCCCCTTCACTTAGCTCCTTTCCTGATTTCTTTTCTGTTATTACACCAAGATCCAATTTTAGAGAATAAACTTTTCACATGTGCGTTAGAGAAATTCTGGGAGTTGCTTCCTGCCATGTTCGTGTCCTGCTTAGAAAAGAGATGTTATTTCTTGCTTTAGCGTCAATAACAAAAACCTCCCATGGAAGAGCTATGACAGGATTCCAGTTATCCTCAACCATCTAATACAAATAATCACTCGTCACTATCTGTTTTTCCCTATGTATTATCCTTTGGTGAACATTCTCAAAGCGGAATCGTCACCCCCCTCCCCTCCTCCCCTTCTATCAGGGAGCGTTGAAGCTGAGACCCCGGCAGTCACGTGACATTCGGCGCCATCTTATCTCATGTGACAATTGATTGGACAAACCTCAGTTTCCAACCACGCTATGCTCCCCCCCCCCCCCCCCCCCCCCGAAGATTCCCCTCTGGCCCTTGTCCGCGTAAGACACATCTGCTCATAGTCTCTCTAGACCTTATATATCCGATGTTAGCAAAGCCAGCTTTATACTCCCGTGGGATAGGAATGTCTAATAATAGGACAAGTCGATTCATGACCATGGCAGCAGCTACTGTTGGAGATATCCGACTATTCTGGGAGTTGCCAGACAACTGCTTTAATGAGCGTTTGGACACTGGATTTTCTTGATTTACTCACTGCATGGGCTTACTATCGATGTATCACAGCCATCTATTGTAAACATACGCATGACTAAATATAGATGATATTACCGTCCTATGTATGATATGACCACACGTTTGAGCCTCATAACTTATTGACTGTTGATGACAAATAAACCCTTACATAATACGCTGCAAATGAATTTCTAGGTGGTTATACAATACTAGATGACAGCCTATATCATACGACATAAAGAAAGAATCTATAGCGTTCCACCAGGAAATTGTAAGATAGCGCCACTGAAGTCGGGGGACAACAACTATTATCTGCCGTTATAATTTATCGATAACAGTGAGACAAAGCTAAAACCATCAATAGCAAGCAAAAAAAACTTTTTATAGAATCCATTGATACCTGGATCTTCGACCTAGTGTTTTGTTTGTCGTCGGGGGGGAGAGGTGGTCGTCTCTATAACACACTAACTGTGTGCCTTATAATATAAGGACACGGACAGGCGATAAGTTATTTATGAAGTATATGTACATAGTAGGCTATAAAGTGCTACCAGGGATGATTCTGTATGTATGAATATAGCTAGAATTAATGTGTGTGTGTGTTTGATATAGTCTGCACTGATAACATTAGAATTGATTAACATATGCTCTTTCTTTGCTGTATTGTGTACAAGATTGGGAGGAGGCGTTGTGGGTCTAAAATTTAGAAATCCTGCATAAGTACTTTATGGATGGCCCCCTGTGGCCCCCTGAATAGAAATAGTTCTCAAGACCCTCAACAACAAGATTTATGGTATATGTATTTGAAGGGTCATTCATATAGTATATTTCATATAGCTTTGCAACCTCATATTTACAGAACCATTATCAAAATACAGTTTAGAATAGTTAGAATTTACGGTCAAAAATGTATTGCGGTCACCCGTACAATTTAATGTATTTCCTTGGCACCTCAGTTGCCAGGGGAATACCATAAACTTGAGGAGAAATATCTTACAGGTGTCCAGTCAGTTGTGGCTTGAATTTCACGTCAGTAATGTACTGCCGCTGTTTCTAGACGGATACTGCTCTTTCCTGACCGATTCATTCCGTTTGGGCGAATTTTGTCTTTCTTGGATGGATTGTTATTGTTTATCTATAGTCGCCATTCTTGTCACGGCACAAGACTGGAGAGCACTTCGAATCAACATCTTGCTTCTTTTGAATTATAGTGGTTTCATCCAGAGTCGTATAATTTCATTAGTATAAACCTATAATTATATCATACTAATACTAATGGGCAGGAACTGCATCTAGATCCATAGCCACTGAAATATGCCATAAGGTTTGGTTGCGGAGTAGTCTCACGAGGCTAAGCCAAGTGAGATTATATAGCAGACCATGAATGGCATGTTTTCAGCTGCTCTTCAGGTCTGCTCTCATGTCTACATTTCGTATTTTATTTCAGTCCAACCCATCATAACTAAATGCATGCTTTTAGCATCCACTAAATTCAAATACACAATCTTTTGATCTCGACATTATCTTGCGAATTTTGACCTGATTATTTATCGCCCTCTATTCATATTACGAGTGCAGAAATATAAGTGATAAATTTCCTGTGAATCTGATGTGTGTTTGAAATGTGAAATTAATTGAGACGATTTGATCACAATATAAATAGTGAGTTTATCTTATATTTTCCACTGTCTCATTTTCAAAACCATTGGTCTCGAACGAAATAAGACATGACTTTAATTGTGTGTGTTCTTTGACACGGTCCCCTCTATCCACTCTCGTGCAGACCATCTCAACGAGGAGGCTCATTTTTCATCCAATCTGTAACGGCCGTAACACCCGTCCAAGTGGTGGGTGCTCGCCTTGGTTCCTCCCGGCACGCCCGGAGGCAGGTGGGGACAGCGTGACACCGCCGTCCCGCCGACAGAGGTGTCGGTGGCCGCTGACCTCTTCCCACCTCGGCCATGTTGACGTCCGGCGCACGAGTGGCCCCCGGGGCCCCCACCGGCGTGCTCCTTGGCCCGGCGTTTATACACTAGACGATTATGAGCGACGATTCTTCATTTAGCACCACCTGACGACTTTGCGTCGTTGACAACTAGACGTTGACAACTGACAACGCCAAAATCTAGAAAACAGGTGACAATATGGCACCACCTGACGATTCTGGCGACGATTTTACACTGACGACTTTTTCAAAGCAACTTGAATTAATCTTTGAGAAACGCCATGATTGTGTAAAAGCTCAGTCGCCAGCCAAAAACGGGTGTTCTCTTATGTTTTTACATGCGATATGGAAACGGAAAATATACACATCTATATAGGTTTAGTTTAGGTCGGGTTAACGCTCAGACGATTTTCTAAATGTGGCACCGCCATAGGTGAAGAAGTATGCCTTTAGATATTGAATAAGCGGGACTCGACGATTATAAATAGCCTATTGCAAACGTTTGAAGCTCTTCCATGGTCGACTATTCTTTGTGACGATATTTTTTTTGCAGAGGGCACCATGCACCTGACGAGTTTTTTTCTCAAGGCCATCTCCAGTCGTCAGGTTCAAATCGTCTAGTGTAAACGCCGAACACTATACCCACCCACCTTGTCCCGCGGTCACCAGGGTTGGGATGACCTTTGTACACACGGACTTTCTTTTTTAACCAGCTACTGCCGTCCACGTATACAAAGCAATATACGTTAGATCCGGGTTTTCAACCAAAACTACACTATATTATACCAAACATTGTTCTTAATAATCCGCATTATTTGCGCTGGTATAGAACAACGACGAAAAAGGAAAACCTTTAGTACACTATAGCATACTATTGCAAACAGAAACTACGAGGGACAGGGCGTTCATTTTGGTGTTCATATACACAATATTAAAGCCGGATGCCCATCTACCGATTTAGGGTTGAACGAATAGTTCTCAAATTGTATAGGAGTCACCTTGTCGCAGGCAAATTACGTAACCCCTTGCTTAATCCGCACAATCATAAAATCGGTGTATGGTCCACTAATCGCTGGGGGAGGGGAAAAACCAAAGAAACCGAGTGTTCACTAATCGCTGGGTAGCCTTGCCTAGCTGTCCTACATCTACCGACTCCGTTAGGATGGCTCGCCTGAGACAAATTACCCTCCGTTTGTCGCCGACAAACGTACATAAATGTTCCGAAATCGGTAGATGGGCATTGGGCTTAACTGGTTTCGGATACTAGTCGCCGTTGTTCTCCGAGGAGTATTATCCGAGCGAAGGTTAGAATATTAAGATGAGTCGTATATATAGTAGACTCAGATGATAATATTAGGAAACGTCCTTACTGTAGACGAAACGGTTCCTGTTCGAGGTCAGTCGTCGATTTCATACTGCCTGACGCCATAGGCGTCAGGCAGTATGAAAACAAAGACTGACCGAGAAAGACGTTTCGCGGTTATCGGCGTTTGAATTTCGTCATAGTAAACGTCTGCTCTGGTGGCCAGTGTCTATCTCCCATGTCCCAGATCATCAGAGCACACCTCCGCCAATTTATGCGGCGACCTTGACAGAAAGTAGTTCAATATACAGAGGCAAAGATGCATGGAATGGTCTCCGATTGAAAGATATCTTAAAAGGAGAATGCTTTGCAAGCAAGTAAACTAGATTAGGACTTATGTTGTGATAGTGAGTTCGGTTATGAAAATCTGCTGCAGTTCCTTGCTTCTTATCATCATTTACATCCATTGTATATATTGTATATTCATAAAATGACGTCGTACTGTTTCCGTCATACCTAGTTCATGTTATCTGAATGGCCAGAATATCTGCAACGGAAGAGGTCATTTTTGTACTGTTTCTGGACAAATAAATAAAAGAAAAAATCCAATACCAGTTGATAGCATCAATGATTTTGCAGATATAGGTTTTAATTTGGCACAGAAAATAGTTCTCCTTCAAACGAATGACTTGAATAATGAAGATCTAGATATGGTAACCAGTGACGAAATTACTAAAATAATTAGAAAGATGGAAAATTAAAAAAGTATGGGTAGCCTAAATTTGAACTCAACTTATTTAAAACGAATGCTATTGTTGAATATTACAATTGTAGTAGATTTTATTAACAAATTTTATAGGATGAGAAAATTTCTTAATAGCCAAGAAAATGGATTAATAACACCAGTAGTACCAAAAGAAGACCCTTTAGTAGATCCAGCCAATTGGAGACCAATAAGTGTTCTGCCCTTCATCTCAAAAGTTATCGAAAATACAATACATAGTAGACTTTTGTATACATTACTTGAAAAAAATCCTGTTCTCTGATCCGGGACAATCGACCCAATAGGCTATTTTTACCCTAACTGATCATATTCATGAAGCGTTCGACATTAATAATGTTCTGGAATTTTTATCGATATACAAAAATTTTGAATGTGTAATTCATAAAATACTAATGAATTGCCTGATAGAGTTGAATTTGAATCGACCATTTATACACTGCGTGAAAACCACCAGTATATTCATATACGCCATCATGTAAGTGCATGTATCGGCTGTATATTGACTTGTTTCCTCTTCTATACATCAGCGTAATGGCTGTATTTCCTGCAAAGTGTATATGAAGAGAAATACTGTGTGTGGGACATGTATATATGTGGGACGCATAGATTTTACACGTCTATAGATAAGGCGTATACACAACAGAAAATAGGACTACCTTACAAGTATATGCAAAATCATGCCTATATACGCCGGGTGTATACATGTATATGTAAACTGGTGGTTTTTGCGCAGTGATAGGAATTATAATGAACTACTTATCTAGAATCACGGGCTCAAAGAATTAAAGGTGGTGAAATCGTTTCCAAAACAAGTGAAGTAACTTTTTGTGTTCCCCAAAGATCCATCTTAGGACCAATTTTATTTATTATCTATGTTAATTCCATGAAAGTTTTACCCCTATGTTCAAAAGTCATCTTATATGCAGATAATATGGTTTTATATCTTAAAGGAAAGACCAATAATGAAATTAATCAAATAGTCAAAGATGATTTGAAACATTTTAGTAAATGGATAAAAGATAATAAATTAACACTTGATTATAAAAAAGTAAAATCATCTGGTTCAGTAATAGAAGAAGGGCCAATGAGTATAGACCGACAGTCACCCTCGATGGAAACCTCTTGGAGTCAGTAGATACCATGAGATATCTAGGGGTGATATTAGACAAGCATATGCTTTACAAAGAGCACTTTAACAAGATGATTGGTGAATTTAGATGGAAATTATTTAAATTTAGAAAGATATCTTTTTAGAAAGATATCTATTAGATTTTGACCAAAGCCTTAAAATAGCAAAACAAATGCTTTTATCAATATTTGAATATTCAGACTTTATACGATGGGGTTTTTCAATAGGAATGCGCAGATCGCTCCAAGATTTATTCTAATCATGCTGTACGTTGTAGTTTACAAATAACGAATCCTCAAATTATACATAATGAAGAATTGATTATTAGATGTAGGGTCCGTAGTTTGAAATTACGCCGAATATCTCACACTTTAAATTTGATTAAATGGTGGACTTTTGAAGATACCAATCTTGATGATAATATATTATAATACTTGAACTGTAAACAAGATTATTTTGAAACAAAGAAGACCGAGAAGAGACATTTTTTAAAATAGTGCTTTATTTGTAGGTACTCAATTTTGGAATAATCTTGCGTCAGAAACCCAAAAGACAGGGAAAATTTCAAGGCCTGCATAATACAAATTTATTAGAAATTTTCCAGCAAGAAAACATTGACTTATTTGATTAAGTAGTATATAAAAAACGAATATTGTATATCATTTAATGCTGTCATTGGATGTGGTTTTGGTATCTTGAATGTAGTTGTTGTCATTAGATAACATAGCTTAATACAGAGGCTGAATATTTTAACATTAGTTGTCACTAGATAACTCACAGAGATTTGTGTTTAGCAAACTCTCCTACTCAAAGAAACTATCTTCGTATAGACTCATAGATGCTCATAAATTTTTACATTCAAAGTAATTATTGTTTCAACTATATTATAATTCCTACATGAGTAAACTTGTACAGAATTATGTATTAATTAACCGCCTGGATTAACTGTATGCATAAAAGTTTCTTGTTGGTATGAGAGAATGTATTGTTCTCTATTTGTTCCCCGACCATATCGTCTTCGGACGACAGTTTGTGTCTGTAACTTCGGAATACAAAAAATATAAATGGAAATAACTTGTTCTCCTATCTCAGGTATACAAAAGCCGGTATTTCTTTCTGTGGCACCGCTTTTTGCTGATACCACTAGTCTGCATGGTAGCGGATTTCAGACGTTTACTATGACGTATGACGAAATTCAAACGGCAATATCTTTGGATTGGAGTAGCTGATCTTCTTCATTTTTGGTGCGATTATAGGTTATACATATGCCTTACCCGTCTTAAAATTTCATTGCTTAATTCGGAGGGGAAGCACAGGCATTCCTCTATATACACACAGTGAGGTTTAATAGAACCTAAGACAGTTCTATACCTGTCTTAGACAAGGACACTTTTAACGGCGATCGAACGTGCCGCACTGAGACACTGTCTATAGGACACCCGCCATTTTGTGTCTTCCAAACAGTCTTCCAATCGCAGAGATGTCTTAGGGTATCGTTGGGCGATTATGACTTGACTGAAAACAGGGCCCAGGATCGTACATGTAGACCCTTTTCTGTACGCCATAGAGACCAAGGGACAATGCGGGTCAATTTCATTCAACATTTATGGACGACCTCATTGACTTAGCCAATATTGTCTTAGCCAACAGACTTAAATATTATTAGACGAAAACCCTTGTACAAAGTACAGAAAAGGTTCTTCATGTATGATCCTAGATTATGAAACTACCCCAAGGTTCGCCTCCGCGTTTCACACTCCAGCTTTCGCAGGTTAAGGATATGGTTAATGTTAGGGAAAGGGTTAGGGTTAGGGTTAGGGATAGGGATAGGGATAGGGTTAGCGTTAAGGTTTGGGCTAGGGTTAGGGTTAGGGATAGGGATAGGGTTAGGGTTAAGGTATGGGAAAGGCTTATCACACATGTTTTGTAAGATATGCTTTTGTTTTGTAAGATTCTTTATTGTGGATAATAGACAAATAATATAATACAGCAAAGCTTGTGTGTTTGGGAATCCGTCTTTTGGGTAAGTAATCCCATTGGAAGACATTCCCCGTTTCGCACATGAAGGCGTGAAAGCTGTGAAAGCAGGGGCCTGAGGTGCCGATGGGTCCGAGGTGCCGTAGGGGGTCTGAGATGCCAAAGGGGTCGAGACATCCGGGAATCACATAATGTCCTGCCCTCATGCCTCGTTTGTGCCCGTTTTTCGCCTCTCTTGCAGATCCGGCGCTATGTTGCCTACAGACAAAGGCATCTGCACACCAGGCTGAGGCACATGCCCAAGGCATGGCTGCCAACCAGTGTGCGACCGTCAGTCCTCGACCGTGAGTTACCTGGTATATGTTACCGACCACAGGCCCTCTCTGGCACCAGTGGTCAACCATCTGTCACACATGTATACGAACACACCTGCGGCTTGACTGGGGTTGATGTGGCACCCACAGAGGACCTCGGGTACGGAGATGTGCCATGTGCAGAAACAAGACAAACGTCCTAAACATCAAACCCCCAGTCCTGATGGCTCTCCTACAGACGAGCGGGTTGGAGAAAAAAAAACAGTTTTGCTCCAGCGTCCATAGGACTCGAGGTTCTGCCCAGTCGCCACCATTGCTCAGATGTGTTCTGCCATCCCAACGACATCACCTTGGACCCGTTCCTCATGCTTTAGTATGGGTTACTGCTCACCACATGGCAGCTCACAAAGGAATGGGACAAGGTCACCATGGCTAGAGGAGAACCCCCAAGCCCAGTCTGTCCAGTCTGTCCAGGCTGTCCAGGCTGTCCAGGCTGGGATGTCCGAGCTGCCCCTCCAATGGTACAGGAGATGGGGGTTTAACTCACATCGGGCATACATCTTGGACTTGAATAATGACTACATCGATCAATCATTCATTCAAAGCCTCCGCAATACATAATCTCACTACTTTTTCCCACCCACCCCCCTTTAGACTCTCAACATTGGCAATCCTGGCTTTTATTTTATAGTTACTCATTTTATATATTTCAGCATAATTGACTCAGAACTCTATTAGTCAATTATTACATGTATCATTAATAATTTATATTAATAACCTCTTGGTAATAATTCGATGAAAAAACGACATTTTAATGACTTATTATGTCACTCTCACAGCGGGCACGAACATTATCATTACTGCACCCCTAGCAGCGGGCAGTATTTCATAGACATTCGGACACAGGTATATAATAATATATATTTCAGCATAATTGACTCAGAACTCTATTAGTCAATTATTACATGTATTATTAATAATTTATATTAATAACCTCTTGATAATGATTAAGGTATCATCAGTCGAGATGGAGCGATGATTTGCAAAATAATTGTTTTTAACAATAGAATAGGAAATGATTTATTAAATTTGTAAACTGATGAGCAAGAGTGTCTGTACGGTGAATGTGACCGGTGGAGTTACTCTGGGTAGCGGTGTTTGTGCGTAGTAGAGCGTAGTGCTCAGTTTATTGTTGTGGTTGAGAAAACATACTGCTGTCCTTAGACTGAATGTAACCCAAACCTTTTGATTGTTATTCATTTATAATATCACACCCATTCATCAATGATGAACATACTATTTGCTCCAAGTTATTTGATGGTAGTATTGATATGTGTTTCATCCCTAATCTTCAATAAGATTATAAACAAAATTTCTATTTTTAGGAACCAAGTCAGTAGTAGGGGAGGGAATATGGTCAGGCTGGATACTTGGCTCCCGATCATTTTTACCAGGCGTTTATAGATAGCACATGGATAGTGAAGGATTAGTTTTTTGCAGCAAGCTGGGAGTCTATGTGAGCATTCTGACCTTTAGCGCATTCTCCCGTGCTTAATAAAGGCACCATAATAGGTGCTTTTGATATGAGCTTACTCCGCACCAGTGCTCCATACGATGAGGGAATTGCAGTTATCAAGGAGAAACTTTATAAATGCAGGGCAGGAAACACAGCAACAAAGCCATAGTAGACCTATTGGAAATACTGTTGAACAGTAAGGCCCGGCGTCCACCTACTACGATATGGAACCGATATGGTCTACGATGCACCTCCCGATAAAAAAATCAAAATCGCGTCGGAATGTTACCTGATATCGGGGCAGTTGACCATGTTTCTGCGATTAGACACCGATAAAAACTCCATACAACGCATGGTGGATTGGCTTGTCTAGACATATGTCTACGATTTTGCACCTTTCCGATATGGCACCGATTTTGACATTTTGTATCGGTGCCATATCGGGAGGTCTACGATTCTATCATAGTAGGTGGACGCCGGGCCTAACAATATAAAGTTTAATGGTAAGCACTAACTACAAATAAGAGGCAAACCAATGGGTACCTTTTGAACAGAAACAGGTGTTCTGTGTCGACAATCACGATTATTTTTCTGATAGAAAATACATTAGGATTTGATAAAAGTAAGCGCAAAAAACGCCACAACTCAAAGTCAGGCTTCTTTCGCATAGATTCTAACTATTAGATAATGATTGATCACAGTATAAACATCAAGTTTTCAGGACCTGTCGTCGACGTTTCGGTTATGAATAACCTTCTTCAGGTTTCAGTCATTCCCAATTCCTTTCTTTCCTCTCTATAGCGTCGACCTTGCTTTACATTCATCCAACACTGGTGCTGGAAAGCCACTTTCGTTGTCTAGCTAGCTAATGAAAACTCAGATGTGAGGCGAGGCTTGATAATAAAAGATTTATCTAGTAGAAATTTGGTTTGGAGTAAATCACATACACTGTAGTATAAAATGGTATATGCATCAAAATATGATAAATAGTGATAGGGGTAAAATATGTGATATAGTAATTAATACCCAAGCCAGCCAAAACGGTGGGAGGAAGGGTGTAGGTGAGGATAATTGTGAGATGCCTGTGAAATGAGGGTGAGGGTGGATGGGTAAAAATATTTGTGGTAGGCGATATTCATAGTGATTAATAAGAAGGTGATGGTAAAAGTTATAGTTTGAGTCACTGGATTGAGTTCATGAGTGAGAGACTGCTGTGTGGGGAGCGTCAATGTATGTCTCGAAGGCGTTTGAGCGCCATAGCCCAAATTTCTTTACCTCCATTGGAGTGGCTCCTGCCTTGAATGCGGCTGATGCTGCGCCCTTCCTCAGGGAATGGAGGGAAAACCTGCTTGGGTTCTCCCCAATGTCCCTCAATGCCTCCGCCCAGCTCTTTTTGATGAGGGAGGCCAGGAGCGAAAGCCTGTCCGTGAGCATAAGAAGGTGCTCATCGAGTGACTTGGTTGGCATGAGGTCGATGGCCTCCTTTTATTTTTAAGCTTTTATTTTATCTGGAGTGTCCACAAGGGTGTGGATATCCTATTTTCGGTGGGATCCAGAGGCCAAGACAATTAGTTTCAATAGAGTATAAGATAACCAAGATAATTCACCTGGGTAATTACAGGTTAAGTAGATTAACATTCAACATACGATCGATAAACATGGAACACGGGATGATATTTACAATGATAATAGTCTGCATGGATGACTTCCATGCGAGATGTCGATATTTTATCATGTAGGAGAGTCTTGGAGGCTTGGAGGCTTGGAGACAGCAGAACACAGCACCACCCAACATTCAAGAGAGCTTTAGGTATAATTCAACTGACGGGCTTGTAGTTTTCGTTTGATAGTATCCAGAGCGCGTAGGACTTGATGGTTGAGCGCCAACGTGGTCGCTCCGGCAAGAATGGGGTGAGCCCGGACATGACCCACTTTGTTGCGGAGCATTGCGGGGGAGAGGTCCTGAGCCGCCCACACCTCGACGATTGCGCACCCCTCAAAATTGGTAAGTGTAAAATGGGCCTAACCCTCTCTGCACACCTGTGTATCTATTGGAAATTGATACCCAGCTGCAGTGTAGGGAGGGTTAATTTTCAGGCTGGGATCCATGTAGTAGCATCGGTATTTTCTCAATTACTTTCCATGCAATGGCAGGAACATCAGTTATCAGGTGGAATAGGTCTGTTTTTCTAGGGCCGACTTTGCTAAGAACTGCTGAGGATTATGAGAGACATGCAAAAGGCAGAATTCGCTGAAATAAAGACACGCGAAAAGGGTACCACAAAGATTCCTAAACAGGTGCCAAAAAAATGGAGAGTGAGTGAACACGGACATTGATATATTACAATTATATTCTGATATATGATCATATAGCACATATTACGGATATCATTTTTGTTGGTTTCCTGCTCAGGTAGCATCTCCACCACCACCCATTCCTTCACCCCCGAGCGTAAAGGCAAACTGAGAAAGCGGTGAAACCTTGGACCGGTTGCAGATTAAGATGGTGCGTGCGACTCTTTCTTTCCACTGGTGGATCTCGCGGATCGAGATTTCACGCCGGGTGCGTAGGTGGTCCCTGGCGCGTGCCGCGATGTTGACAGGGGCCTCCATTTGGCGGCCCAGCTAACAAATAGCGCGACCTATTGGACGTCTCTGTTAGATCGATGCTGGCCTCAGAGTGACCCCAAACAGCCCACCCGCCATCCTCCCCTCTAACCTGTCTGAAGACAGGCCGAGTAGATCATCAACTCTCACCGACTGCATGTAACCTCCAAGGCATGGAGATGTTTGTAAAAGGGATTAGAATGAAAGGAATTTCATCTTGCGGCCATTACACCTCCTCCGAATCTTGGCTAAATGATGTTACATCCATGCCCCTGTGCTCCCCCACCCACTCCTTTATCCCCACTCACCATCACTTGCCCTTTCACAGACATGCCCCATTGCTGCTCTCATGTTGATTTTTATATTCTTATCACCTTGCTGTTAATACTCAAATTCTACAAAAACCCGCATCCAATCTCCTCGCTGATGATTTAAAGATTTATCTATTGCAATTGTGAGAACACATTGTATGTCTCTTTTGAGAGTGCCTTCCCCATCACATTTCCTCAGCATCCTGACTCCAGCTTCAACACTACTTCTGGCCTGTACCCTCAGGTCCCTGTGCATCCTCATAGACCTGGATAGAGACAATTCCAGGAGGATAAATAACTCCTATTATTCCTAGAGTCGGCCTGTTCTTCTCTTTCTGATGAAGAATCACCAAGTGAACGCACCATTTCCGGAGACTTACAAGGGAACCTGAAGGACAATCTCATTCAGCCACACATGAAGACGCTGGAAGTTGTAGAGATTTTTTTTCATGATGTACTGATGACAAAATGATATTTTCAAACTACCGGAAATAACTCATTTAAGACTGAGAGACTTTCTAATAACTATCAATGAAGAGTGAACTTCCTCCAAAGAAAAATATCAAGTATTAAGATAGTGTAGTGTGATAACTAGATAATAGTCTGCAGTAAAATTGTATAAAAAAAAATAAAAAAAAATTAATTAAAAAAGTAGTGACCCTTGCAGTAGTGAAGATCAATGTGTGTTGGGACGAGTTGGAAATATATCATAGCTGATGCGTTCAGAAGTAAGACCTTACCAAAACGCAACAACCGGGACACCCATAGAATTAAACCCATAACTAGATCCTCAGTCCTTTATATTCACTTTAAGTTGAAATACTGGCAGCCTTATATGACAAACCAAAATCATAAAGTGAGCATCAACCATAGGAAATATTTACCTATATTTGTATTAACCCTCTCCATGCGAGTAGCTTGGTAAGAAGCAGTAGCTTCAAGAACCATTAGGCAGTATGTCTCTGATGGGCAAGAATAGCTTTTTCGCATTCACTAACCTTACACTTCTCATGTGACCTCATGTGACCTCAATAGCCTTATCATTGCTAAAAATGAATATATATTAGATACTACCACATTAATTTTCACACATATAACCGCCTTCATCAGAGTAAAAGGAAACATGAGTGCTTTGGCGGATTGTTTTGATATCTCTGTATATTCAAACAGGCTATCTGTTGAGCCTCTGTTTAAATTATATAATAATAAAAAAAATTGCGTGCAGCTAGGCGATGGTGGTGGTCCGCTCTCAGCGGAGACGGGGGTGTGAGTGAGGCCGAGTTCCTGGTCTTCTCTCCCTCTTCTCCTCTTCTCCCCGTTAGGTGGCGTTGGGAGCGCGTTGGAGTCGAGGCCCCCCTCTGTTGTGCTGCCTTTATATAGAGAATAGCAGAGGAACGCTTATTGGTATATATACAAATAAGCGTTCCTCTGCTATTCTCTTCTTATTGACGTCTACACCAATATTCCAAACAACCTCCAGAGCTGTCCAAATCCAGCGATACTACATTTCTCCTGACCTACACCAGCAGCCACTGTCAGCTGATTGCCACCATGTCCACTGCACAAAAACCCGACTTATTTCATTTACGCCACCGCGTATATGCATCTATCCAATGTATCCAATGTACATTGGTGTGTTTATATATACGTCTACATTTTACGCCAGCGTATGTGGCATATACAATACAGTTTATGAGTCTATATGGAAGCGCAATGGCCCTGCCACTCTGTCTTCCCCTGCTTCAATTTCTTACCACTGACCTGTTGGTAGAGACTGACCTCAGGCCCCCCACTGCCTCCCCTCAGTGTGTACGGACAGATGACCCCAAGTCCTCTGCCTACACACTTTATCAGAGTATTGTCCATGGGTTTGCGCCTGTGTGCAGACAGGTGTGAACGCAGTGGGTGTGAAAGCAGCGCTGGCATCGGAGGTGATGGTGGCGGCGGGGGTGGCAGTGGTATTGGCAGCAGCTGTGAGCCTGACCCCGACTGCAACCCAAGTATATAACCACAATCTTATGCAGCATGCATTTTATTATATACGTGTTCTGTCTGAGCAGTGCCATACATTTCGACTCAAGGAAACATAACCTATAAATCTCTCATCGGTTCCCGGAAACACTCGAGTGTTGCCGAGGTAAAATAGGTGAATTTTGGAAGACTTACCTGGTAAGTTGAAGTAAAATTGAGATTTAACCGAGGACAACACGGAGTGTTGTAGGGGACAGATGCCCTACCCGCACCACCCTAGGAAAGAAAAGTTTTTAAGATGATGTGTTGATGTTGTATATTATGATCGGTGTGTGTGGGTTTAATGAGTATGAGTTAGTTTCCTTGATCTGTTTTTTTATAAATTCTGCTGTCACGTAATACTTTCCCGCCTTATCTCAGTTAAGATATTTTTTTCCATATATTTCCTGGGGATTGGGCTTCAACAAAAACAGGTAATAGTGTTGAGGGTGTTTGTGATTTGTGTAATATATATTTTGGTTTAGGCAGGGAACCTAAGATTAGTATATCTGGGGGGGGGGGGGCTGATTCTATTTTCCATGGCGGTCCCAATAATTTTTTTAAGATTTTGAAGATAATACTTTGGGGGGGGGGGGGGAGGCAAATTTTTTCAGGTGCATAGATCTGTGTAGAGGGGGACGATTTTTTAGTATTATTGTGGTGGAGGTACACACCGTTTTTACAGTGAACGCCCATGTGTACACACAAAAACCTACACGGGGAAATTTCGGGGGGGGGGGGGGGAGGGAGGAACCCCTATGCCCCTATAGACAGGCACACCGAGGTTAACTCAATCAATCGCCTATGTCCATTTCTATTGAAAGTCGTCGGTGTAAACGCTTGAGTAGAATCTGAGGCTGACGACTCATGCGGTGGACATTGCCACCACCTGACGACTATTGGCTGACGTATTTAGTCGTCTAATTTATTACCCACCGATTACGGAGTCTCCATAGGAAATGCATAGGGCACCTGGAAACAGCTACCCGGAGATTCCGGATTTTTTTTTTTTTTAATTGCAATAGACTTGTTATCAATCTTGTAAGTGGGTAATTAATACAATAACGACTGGTTTTGTATACGAGTGACCGTAATCTCCTCGTAGTTGACGACGTAATATCCTCGCTAGTCGCTCGGATATTACTACGCGTCAACTACTCGGAGATTACGGCCACTAGTACACAAAACCAGTCATTATTGTGTATGTAAACGCCGGGTCAGGTAGTCAGTGATGGCATTTATAGTTGAGCGCGCTGCACGAAATCCAAACTGAGCATTTGTTAGTAGGTTGTTTAATTCCAAGTGTGTTTTCAGCTGTTTTGCTGATAATTTCCTCGAGTAATTTAGCTAGTAGTGGCAATAGGCTAATTGGTCTAAGGTTATTGACATGATGTATATTGCCTTTTTCTGGGATTGGTATGATTGTTGCAGATTTCCATTTGCTCAGAAAGAACAAATGTTGTACTGTTGAATTAAAAATAGCAATTTGTTTATAACAGCAAGGAAGGCAGTTTTTAGTACAGTAGATCACATCTTTAATAGCCGATGATTTGTTACAGTCAACTCTTTAACCGCATCAATTAATTTTTGTTTTAAAAGGTTTTTTTATTTCCTGAAGTCGAATACAAGATTCGCTCTTCCAATAAAAAAATTGTGAATACATACATGTCTGACGAAACAAACAGTGTTAGTTATTATATATATATATATAAACTAGTTGGGTCTTGGACTTTTATGAAGGCAAGCGATTTTTCAAAGTTCAAGTATTTGGCAAGGAGATACGAATCGCCATAACAGAACAAATCTGATCCAAGTAATTCTGCCTTTTCTCGGCAGGCTGTATCGTAATCTATCAAAGATTGACCCGTCATATGTGGTCTTCGGTCCGATAAAAAGGCCAAGTGATCGGCATAAGGGGCTACATTAATGCCTTGGCTTAACATGGACCTCATGAGGGACATACTACCACTAAGTACATTATCCAAAGTTGGTTTTGACACATCAGCGGGTAAATGATTTTCCAGTGAGAAAACCTCACACTTACGTTTTCGCTTTGTCTCTGATGTACAAGTGTGTGAGTACTCCACAGGGATGCCTTGTGCTGCAGTCCAATTTGAAGACGATGAAGAGTATACGGGTAGGAATCTTGCGTGCCCAGACGGTGGTGGATGAGTTGTAGTTGTCTGAGTCGCTTGGCCGTATTCTCTGGGGCGGTCCGTTGTGGAGAATGCAGGGGGTATAACGTCTCCAGTCGTTGCTGGCACATAAGACGTCTGTTTCGCTGCTGGCTGGATATTCCGTGGTGTAGAGGTATTAACCTGTGGAGCGTGGCAATTACCTCACGGGGCAATTGCTCAGGAGGTGGAGGATTAGAGTCGAAGCCTCCGATGGCGCCTTCTTCGGTGCCTTCATTCCTTTCTAGGCCTTGTAAACTTCTTTCCAAGTCCTGTAAACGCTTTTCACCTGATTCCGGACATTTTGGACATCCTTTCCTGTACGTTCTCCCGTCGTACGTAAAGCCACAAGTCGTACATACCGCCATGAGGAGTAGTAGTACCCACCGCACTAATGCGGACCAGCGCGACATTGCGAGGATAGTAAGGGGTACGTCCGAACAGAAAAAATTTCGGCAGGTGAGTGACGCTTGTAGGTTCGCACTCCTCATACCTGACTCTGGTGGCGCTTGGTGGCGCTAGTAGGATAGGGCCGTCAGTGGCGCCATCTCTATTTTATAGTAAGATATACCCCGTCTGTGTATATCTGTACAATATATATATATATATATATATATATATATATATATACAGTGTGACAGACAGGTCTAAACTTGATAATAATCATAAAGCTGGTCTATTGCCTAATTAACATTTCCGATGTACAAACAAGCCGGCGTTGCCCTATGTATACACATATTTCCTGTATTGGTTACATAACAATTATGCCCCAGTCACACTGGCGTAAAAAACGGCGTTTCTTCTACGTATTTGAATTGGTGGGGACCACGTATTAGCTACGGATTTGGAACGGATTTGGAACGTATTGTTGGCTTTGCTTAACGTTTTAGTACGCTTCTCAACGTTCATCAACGCTTCTTTACGCTTTTGTACTTATTGTAGCGTTTTTCGGCGCATTCCGACTTACCTTTACGCATCTCCGCGTTTTCCCGCGCATCGCCGCGCATTTTTATATTTCCATATGCGTAGAAGAACGTAGAGGTGCGTACACGGACAAACGCCGTTTTTTACGCCAGTGTGACTGGGGCATCATGATAAGGTAATATTGCAGGTGATAGATATATATACACAAACAACAGTCCATCTTCTTACAACCAATTTGTAATTGGGGGTAATTGCTCTTTGGGTAAAAGTTTTCTGATGCCTCCCCAAATTTCGTAGGGTCGCCTTGATTTCCTAATGATATATTTATAGCAACCTATTTATTATGTTTGATTATTGATTGAATTTGATTTTTAAAGAAGTTTGCAATCCTCCAGTCATCTATCGAACAGACTCCACCAAGAAAGACAGCTGTTTTATCATGCTTTTGGCCCCTAATGACAAGGTTATGGGGTTGCCTTGACTTAAGCCCAATACCCATCTACCGATTTCAGCACATTAATGTATCTTTGTCGGCGACAAACGGACAGTAATTGTCTCTGTCAAGGCATCCTAACGGAGTCGGCCATAGTCGGTAGATGTAGGAGAGCTAGGAAAGGGTCAGCCACCAATTAGTGAACCACCTCCTTCAGATGTCATTTTTTCGTCGCCTAAATCGGTGGCAAAAAGTTTATCAACATATAGATTAAATCTAGTCGCCGACAACGGAACGTTGGTAAAAGGCTCTTGATTGGGTGGCCGACATGGCCGACACAGTAGCTACAGTAACCTCTTGCTGAGGCTTGAAAGGGTGTGCCACACACAGTTTAGGTGTTGATTTCGCTTCCCCAGCGATTAGTGGACCAGAGACCGATTTTTATACCCTCCCATACATGTGCTTCACATGTAAAACATTATTATAATTATCAGTATTCTTATTATTATCATTACTATTATATAGAAGGCAGTCCGCTTGTATGGGAATTGGCAAGTGAGATGTTTTATTAGATATTTCCCGGGGCAATTGCCGAGGCAATTGGTCAGGAATTATGAGAATGTGAATAATCGTAAAAGAATGATGATTGATTATTTGTAATTAATCCAAGAATACCCAATCGGGTTTTAGAAAGGTCTTATAATCAAAATTGGTAATATAAGATTGGATTTTTCATAAATTACGGAATACTGGAAGGTTCCTTTATCGGTGGGTTTTGTCGCTCAGAAATCATATTCCAGTCGTTTGGTGTTGACTCCAAGAGTTACGACTAAGGGGACTGTTCCCAACTCCGTCGGCCGGGGTACATAATTGTATATCTGTCGGTAAGTGTAGACGGTTTTGCTTATAGGATTAACACCCACCATCCCCTCTCTGGTATCCACTGGGATGGCCGCGGGCCGAGCGACGGGTTACGTAATTTTCCTGCGACAAGTTCATCGAGTCCTATATGATTTGGTAACTAATCGTTCGACCCTTAATTGGTAGATGGGTATCGGGTTTTACCAGTGACTGTAGATAAGTGATTTGCAGTTGTAGTTTCTTGACTCGATCTTCCTGGCCACAGAAAGGTCACAAGTCAAACGATAGGCATAGGCCTAGCTGTCTGCGTGAAGAGGCGAGCCAACTCTCTCATTGTAGACTGGAGGTCAAGCACTGAGGTCGAATTCGTGTGGGTTGTATTTGGTACATGGTGAGCGGTGTTGTATTAGTGAAATCATGTAGCTTCCAGATGGCCACACTGAGGATTGCAGAGCAGCTGTTGAGATTTCATTGTAAAAGGTGCCACTGATCACAGTAGAGTTTAAGGGGTATTAGTTTAGCTGCCAAAGCATAAAGCTTATCTAAAGTATGCTACCATGATTTATTTATATATCATGTGTATGTCCATATCTAAGCTGAACTCCAGTTCTATCGTTTACTTCGCATAAAATACGACCACTCTCGGCCAAGTCACTCGTAATGATACATTTAGAAATCTTGGGATATGACAGCTATATCCTGAAATGAGAGATATAACGATGAAGTGGCCCCTGAAATACGAGAATCCGACAGCGATAGGCATTGATTAGTTTTACGAGTTAAACGATGCTACGCTGCCGTTTGACAAATCCATGGTCATATAAGTCACTCGCCACGATAACTGGTCTAACAAGTAGGTAAAGAGTTATGTGTAGGTTATCTAGTTCATCGTAGGCAGGCTGACAAGCATACCTTATTTAAAGGGTCATATGAGAGAAACTTCTCTCCTCACTCTCCCGGTCAGATGTCCCTGATTTGTCTGTTGTTATTCTCTACACGTTCGGTACACGCCAATCAAATGGGAGTTACTTTTGCTGTCACATGTCAGGTCCCTTGATCGCACAATCTCTTGCTTAAAAGTCTTCTGAGTGGCACAGATAAAGTATAACATTAGTCTGTGTTTTCTGAGGGAATCGGGTGCAATGGTGGGCATCACTATAAACCTTAATGTCTGATATACCAAAAGGTTTGGGGTTTTTAATACATCAAATGCTGTGCCAACAAAGTAACCTGGACCTACATCTATCGAGGCTACGTTTACAAAATGTATAGTAGCACGGGGCCCTGGGAGTTGGATGTAGACTAATGAGCATTTCACTTCATCTGTCACAGGCAGAGTTTGTCAGGAAGAGGAACGCTGCGCACATTCAAACACAGAGCACTCAAAACGGTTATCGAGAGAAACGAGTTGTGGGATATATACACACTAATGATTGGTTTTGTGTACAAGTGGCTGTACTCCCAGTAGTTGACGCCTAATAACATCCGAGCAACAGCCGGGATATTATGAGGGGATTAAAGCCGCTCTGACACAAAACTAGGCGTTATTGTATTTATTATCCACCTACACTATCAATAACAAGTATAAATTCCAATAAGATATCTATTGCAATATGTATTTCCAAATTACACCATAATGGGACAGCATTATCAAGCATTGTGGTAATTCGGTGTAGCCTAGTGCTATCTTTAACATTTGCTATTATTCCATTCTGATGTATTTGTTTCGTTCCAATGGACTCGATTGGCGGTTCCGTGGTTGGAAAAGAAATTGCTATTATTCCATTTTTTATCTTAAATACTCAAAACGATTTATGACTGTGATTTCTGATGGTAAAAAAGATTAATATAACTGATTATGAATATGAAATTAGCATTCAATAAACTAATTCTGAAGTAGATGATGATTTGCGCTTCCTCTGAATGGCACTATTCTTCCGGAATCTCCTGCAGCCGACTCTGGAGGGTCAGAATCTGCCGTTGGGAGATTACAGGCGCCATATACATTCATATATATCTATGGCGGTACACTCTAGGTTTACACCACATTCTGGGGGGTGGAGTAACTTACGTATACTACCCAAGGTTGCCGTATACTACCCAAGGTTGACACATGACCAAACGCTACAATCGGTGAATTAAAAAATGGTGAACACTACCGTTTCAGGCCTTCCAAGATGGTTTAAAAGCTCCCGCTAGTAGCAAATAGTATATAACAACTAAGTATGGATATTTCATGTTGGAAAATAGTTTAAATAGTAGGAATAATCGGCCAGGGCGCAATCGGCGTGATTTCGAAGCAAAAGGGAATCGTAATACATTGATGCAGGTATGGCGTGACCCTGACGTTGTCGCATAGCAATCTGCAATAATAGTTGCTATGAAACGGGCGGGAGACGGGCAGGACGAAAACATTGCAGTTGCAGTTACTCGAGAAGGGTGGCCATGGCTACTATGACTATCATAGGTAAAGAAATTTCCATTTTTCTCGATATCTGAAGGTATATAGGAATAGGGAAACCAGGTACCAGTGAAAGAAAGTCTAAGTTACTCGGTAAGGTTTGGAAAAATTACCTCACGAAACTGACGCCTTGGGCTGTAATTTTTTCCAAGCCTTAACTCGTAACTTTGACTTTCTTTCACCGAAACATAGTTTCCCTCTATTCTCTATGGCGACCCCGTAATGGGTGGATAAAAGATGAATTAAACAGAGTAACAAGTAAATGGTAAATGCTTACAAGATGGGAACAGGCAGCATGTAGGAGCTGAAGTTGTGACCTTGGTATTCGTTACGACTCCGACTGCGTCCACTGAGCTCATGATACCATAAGATAGACCTTACGATGCATGCATCGGGGTGCATCCTCAGGTGCGTCGGCTTTGGATCAATGCTGACTTTGCAATGTGACATCGATTGTGTGTCTGAAGATGCATCATAAGCCCTATCGGAGTGTATTGGGATCTCAGTGGATGCCAGACCTAAGTTATTCCCATCCGTAATTATGTATACGCTATCAAGTAGCTAATAAGCGGATAATTCACATCTGTCCATCAGAACTGCCACCCCCGGAAGTTTGTTTCTATGGTTTCCAGTCACTCTAAACTCTCGATGGGGCCACCCCATCCTTGATTTGCCGGCAGCCGCAACTGAAATCCTCTCTCAGCTTTAATGACACTGTAATTGATTCTTATCCCTGCCAAGCAGGAAACCCTGTTTGCCGTTCTCTACCAAGTGAGTTCCCTAAAAAGATAGGAAAAGTTGATTAACTTGACCGTTGCATTGCAGGCTGCCCTTTCCTGGGAGAAAACCAAACCGAAGCCATGAACGAGATGCGGTTTTGAAGAGTATTGATTCATCTGTCAAAAGCGAATGGATTCTCATTCGCAAAGGGATTTGAAGCCAGGAAGATAGGACATCGGTTCGGATTTGTTTCCAATCATTTCAGGGGAGCTACTTGTTCCCTGACAAAGTCTCAAGTACCTTCCATTGTATTGAGCCACTGTGATTATAATCGGCTTACAATGACACCACAAAATTCCAGAGATAAAATCATTTGTGTTCTTCGATAAGCCTCATGTTAGAAATCCATCTTTCAATGTAACGCTTGTAGATAATCTGAGAGTACATCGAGGCCTCATCTGTCAGTAGATTATCTGTAGATCCTCATTACCAGGCTCTGTTCAATGTCACCATTTACTTAAGAGTGTGCCCGCAGTGGTTTGCCTTTCAAATGGCCGGGATTCATGCTTTCAATCAGCAATTAATTCCTATTGATGCAAAAGGGAAAGGCCGCTCCCTTTTTATGATAAAGGGAAGACTAGAAAGGGTAGTTATTTGATATGAATAAAGACTAGAATTAGAATTCAGAGAAGGGGAATGGAGCTGTTGTTCCGAAATGATAGGGACTTCTCGCTTGTCGAGTCAAGTAGCATGTGAATTGTTGATATATATATATATACATATATATATATATATATATATATATATATATATATATATATATATATATATATATATATATATATATAGCTCAAGTTAAATATACATTCTAATGCGATGAGTAAAATGAGAATCGCTGGGCGACTAGGACGAGTATGGAAACTTTATACATAAGCTGCTGTTTCCGTGCGCCTCGTGGTGCATCATTGCCTTCTACGTAGGAATCAATGATGATTTGGTTACGGTGAACCGCTCCTCGTCCCACTGAGCTGCTCTGAATTGCTCGGTTCACGGTTTGCCGCCTCGCCGAGCTGCATTAGCTCCATCCTGCTCGCCATAACGCTATTAAAGTCAGGTTCCCAGGGCCGTATAAATCTGCAAGCCTCCCCTTCAGAGAAGGGGATTACGTTTTTGTGTACGCCATTCAGTGAATTAGGGGATGTAGGACTGTTTTCTCGGCCCTGCCGCAAGTTAATCACGCAGTGCACGTGCTATTTGCTGGCACACTGATTACACTTAATCTCGGAGGTTCATTGGTTAGTGATGCATCAGGCAGTGATGCATAAGACCATCCTTCCGTGTTAGGACGCGAGCTGAGATGAAGGGTGTATATCATAAATCATAACAAGGACGTTCCATTAAGGGCGATGGGATATTTGTGCTGTTGTCTACTGAAGTTCACGTTGGTCGCTTTGTCTTTGGTGTTCTGGCCTGGCTTGGGTATCAATCTCACTCCTTGTATTTTCTCCATATATACTTAACATTGGGAACTCATACCCAGCGCCCATGAGATATTGTTTTAAAAAAAATGGACGATGACGTAACGCACCTATATAGGGATCATTACTGAATAATTTTATATCTATCCTCACGGAAACATTGACAGACATAAATCTTTGAAACTGGTGTAGAACAATCCATTTTCTCAACAGCTGTAAGATAGGCCTGCACTACAGAGGTGATAGGCATCAAGTGTGCGACATGAACGACGTGCACCTGCTAACAGGTCCGGTAAGAAAAGGGTTAAATAGGATGGAATGAAGTCGACCGGGTTTGAATCAGCTCTGAACTTAAACCCTCATATCTTCTGGACAGCCTGGTGTGATACATAGCCGCATATGCCATTAAGTGATAACAGTAGATAGATAAGGTGCAGAGGCCAAATAACTGGGGCTCGTCGTAGGATAGGGGGAGACACAAAGTTCAACACATGGAAATAATTATGCTAAAACCCCCCATCCTCTGATTGAAGATAAGCTCATCGAATGATTTTAGCACCTTCCTGTTGCTGTCTTTCATTCCTGGGTCTAGGCCCTTCTCAATATCCACTATGTCTTTTTGTCATTATATTTTTTTCGGTGGGGATTTACGCAGTAGCTACCTTTTCTTGTCATCCGCTCTGCCTTTTTTTGCAGCTTTAAAAGGACGAGGGGTACTAACTACAGTAGAAAGTGAATGGTTCTGTAGAGTGCACCCATATTCAATGTCTATCGACCCGTCAACTAGTCACGTAGTTTAGATCATCATCTCACTGAAATTCGACCGCTTATCATATTCCCAGAATTAGATCACATCGTGTAATCATTAGAATATCGATATTAGGAAGTTATGATTCCCCAGACTACTTCTTTACATCAAAGAACGAGTGGCTGAAAATAACACTGATAAGAATCTCAAACGATAAGTATTCACAATCTAGTGTGCCGGTGTGTGTTCTTGATTGTTTGATTCTGAATTATGAATATAGTGGACTAGTCGTTCATATTATCAACGAACATTTTGTCCTCATATATTATTGTAAAGAAGTCTCAGGGTTTGATTATTCCATCGTCTATTTGCTCAATCGTTTTATTGTTTAATCGTCTATTCGCCTAATTGTTTCATAGTTCTTACTTGGTAATTAGAGATGGTAATTAGGTAGACTCTGTTTGACTGCCATGGAGCAGTTTAAGTACCTTAAGATGTACTTCAATTCACTGGCAGATGTGGTGGAGTGACAGGAACAGGTGATATAACTTATTATTATGATTGTTATTACCTATGTAAATTATTATTGTTGTACTTTTATCTCTCTGGTCTTTTCGGTGGTGTTGGGATTGTTCTGTAGTGTCCATGTAGTGTCCATTTTCAAAGGTGAAGTTGTGGTGCGTTTTTTTGTTTTTTTTAGAAGTTTTTATTGCGTTCGATCTTTTACAATCGCTCTTCCAGGCAATATCACAGTGCATAAACAACAACGAAAAGATACAATGTTATGCTATTTACAATGTGTGATAATGTTTACCATACCTTTTTGGTCATCTATATGCAAAGAGTCATACTGCAGTGACCCCACCGTCTGTTTCCAACAATAGTCGGTTATTGACAGAGGAGCCCAATATGCTCGTCAAAAAGGTTTTCATATTGTTCTTCGTCGTGCAAACGTGTGTGGTTTTATGGCTGATGCTGGTTAGTGTCAAACTCCCAAAGTTTTTATATCAGATATTATAATAGTTTTATAATTTATTATTTATAAGTAATTTATCTATCTTCCCATCTTTCTCTTATTCAACAAATCATATACCCCTTTCTTAAAAATGTTTTTGGATGCCTCCCGTTGTAATTCTCCAGATAGCTCATTCCATATCATTATACCCGTATAAACACAAGTTTTTCTAAATTTTTCTTTCCTAGGACGTAGGATGTATATTATTTCTTTTTTGGACATTCTAGTTGCCACTCCCAGGTCATGTTCTTCAAACTTTTTTAGTGTCTTTTACACTTGTTATGTATACATACACTGCTGTTATCTATTTTTGTAATAAAATTAGTTCTAATACTCCATAGTTCATTTCTCAGCAGCATCACTCTCCCCTCTCGTTGGGGGTGTGGTAAGCATGGCCATGAGTGCTGAGACACTGGTGATATTGCTTGGGACACCGCTAGATCCAAATAGCAATGAGAATGATGGGGACCCAATCAGATGGGTGAACGATAAATCCTCTAACAACCACCTCTGCGTGGATGTAGACAGCTGCAGATCAGTGCAGGCAGACTGCTGTTGTGTGGATGTGGATGTGGATTGCAGGCAGGATGTGGGAGCAGTTGGTGGTTATGGACAGGCAAAGTCCATAGTCAGGGAACTGCTGCTGCACCATACACCTATCTTTGGAGTGCCACACGCTGAGCTGGGAGGTAACATGTGCAGGCCACTGTGATGGAGGTGGCTGCCACTGATGTGTAGACTGCTGCTGCTGAGACTGCTGCTGCTGCTGCTGAGACTGCTGCTGCTGCTGCTGCTGAGAATGCTGCTGCTGCATTCCCTGGACCCGCCAGTCTCACTGCTGCCAACTCCCAGCTGTTGTTCATCTGATGTTCCTGAAGAACTGCCACGATATGCCGCTCTGCCTCAAACCGATGGCTGCTCAGCTTATTGTCGATGTACCAGGCGAAGGCAGAAGAAGGACCATGAGGTAACTGCTGGGGCTTCGTGACTTCCTTCAATAATGTCTGAAGCATGAGTGTGCCAGGATCAGCCCTCGCAGCAGACGGCGTAACTCTTGGTGATGTGGCGGTCGAAAGGTTGTTGTCCGATATGGAAGAAGACAGCCAACCTGGAACACTGGCACTTGATGACGGGGTACTTACATTCCGAGTTCTCGCAACAATGATGTGTGGAACCAGGAATTGGAATCTGGCCTAGTCCACTTGTCAGTCACCATCAGTATTTCCGCACCCTGGCTGGACTCAGACACTAGCATGTGGATTTTGCCGAGCTTTGTACCTATGCTTTCCTACAAGGTTCTCAGTTCAAGTGGTGTGTGGCCCATGACCCGTGCCTTCTCCATCCACAGCCGGTCTCACGGAAGCAAGCCAGACATTCGGGATATAGCTACTGGATACTTAATTCATCTTTTTACCTCATTGGAGAAGTTTGTAATAATTTGTGGTTCTCAGTGGGAACATGGACGTTCTTGGGGTAGTGCCTTGATTGCCGCTGAAGACTCTGCAGTAGGTGCTGCTTATGTGGAACAGGTTGCGAGTGGTGAGATGTGTGCTCTTCTACTGCTAGAAGTGGAATGAAGACCTGCCTGCCATACCGTCTTATGTATACCAAACATTGATGCAAGTTTATGGGAACGAATCTAACCCTGTCTTAACTCGACCTACCAGGCCTTAGGTCGATGTGAACATCAAATAAAAGTCACCTTAAGTCTATGGGCTTCATTACCCTATTGGGTGCGTATTGGCCACAACGAACTTGACACACCATAAGTCATTGGGTTTCCCAGCAGGACTGAACCAAAGCCTGTTGACTTACAATAGCCCATTGACATAAGGTGAGTTGAGATTTATGGCGGAAGCCCTGTTGACTTGAGGCGAACCCCAGCAGTCAAAAACCCAAGGGGGTTTGCGGGACTGTCGGGGGGGATTTTTTGACAACCAGAAACCGGCAACTCCCGACAGCCAAGTCGCCCTACGATTCGCAATGCGGACGACATAAGGCGGACTTGGAAATAGCCATCGAAATACGGCAACGCCATGTTGAGGCTGTTTTGGTGATGGTGTAAACCTAGCAATAAAGAAAAGGGTCCTCATGTACAACCCTTAATTATTCAACGAGCCCCTAGTAGAGTATATATCTATTTGATATGAATCCCCTACATCGGAATGTCTCAGAGTATGGTGCGCATATGTCTGAAAATTGAGCACATGTCTGAAAATCTTCTATAAGCAGGGTTTTACTGTAGTGTCTTTTTCTAATGGGCCTTGTTTTTATAGCTCATGTGCTAATGACGTCGCCCAGACATGAGTGCAATATCGAGTGCATTCTATCTTGCAGTTATTTGCCATGGTACCCGTGTCTGAAGATAAACAGTGCTGCTCGATATAGCAGCTACTCCTAAAAACCCGTTTCCATTGGCCGATTATTTGGCACCGATCTGCAGTCGGTAACCACCGATATTTTTTTTGGCTACACTGATGCTACAGTTGAAACAGCGTATACACTGAATCCTCACCGGTTTATCATACCGACGTATATAGACAATAATCGATGGTTTTGTGGACAGGCGGCCGTAAACCACGAGAGGTTGACGCGTAGTAATACACGAGCGCTAGCGAGTGTATTACGAGGTCAACTGCGAGTGGTTTACAGAGCTGCCTGTCCACAAAACCATCGTTTGTTGCATTTATTATCCATCTTTTCGAATAAATTAAACCCAGTAATTGCCATGTTAACGGGTATAACATTAGGAACTATTTCTTTGCTCTATAGCAAAAAGGACTATTTTTCCCGTATACCATGGTTTTGAGGCCGTATACCACAGGTTTGAATCCGTATACCACAGTTATGGTATCTGACAGGTTTTATACAATGGGTCGTGGTTTACTGAGTCCCCATGCATATTCAATGGGGACTTTGTATACGATGGATAATAAAGCCTGTGGTACCACCGACAGGCGTTTAGGGGAACGGAGCTACGCCGTTTTCGACGGCCAATGGAAATGGGCTTTAACTATTACCATCAAATCTGTGCACCCCTCCCCCGACCACTATAAGTTACTACCCTAGCAGTGATCCACGCGATCGGGTTATCTATATTAGACCCTGCATCATGCATGCTGACAATGAGACGGATCATCCCACCATGCTAGATGGTCAGATAAGGCTGGCGGCTTATCAGCTATGAGAGGATGTTCCTGTAGCATTGCGTGAGGCAGAAGAATGGTTCGGAGAACTGCTCATACGACGCCTTGGTGACGGGAGAAGGCGCTCGGGAGCAGATTTAATAAGTTGTGATGCGGTGTGGGGGTTTAAGTCAGGGCATCAGATCTCCTGGATGGCTGGACAGCATAGGTCACTAATAGAAATTCCAGCGGGGCACAGACTTCCCAATATCATGTTTCTGTTTGTTAATCTCTGCTCTCATTACCTCATTTGTCTTCTTTGCGTGGTAGCTTATCATTTATTTGATTTTCACATTTTAGACAGAGACAATGGAATATGATTATTGGGATGAATTTTCATCACGTGATATGATGATTTATCATGATCCTTGTGAATACGCAATTTGACTTGTTGGTGAGGCAGAGGGAAGTAAAATATTCAGTTCAAGATAATGTAGTTCTGAAAAACTATCAGTTTAGATGTTATGTAGTGGTAGGGTGTCACTATGAACAGATTGAATCTTGGAATTAAACCAAGGATGTTTGGGAAGATAAACGATAGGAGCATTATTTGCTCTTGGTGAATGATGTAGACGAGTTGAGTGACTGAAATGAAATATATTCAAGAGGGAGGGCATTTCATTCAGTGTCAGCTCCATCAGCAACGCTCTTTTTTCATTTGGCTGTCAGGGGAGATGTATCGTATAATACTTGCTAATCACAAGCTCGAGTCCTAATGAGGGCCATTTTGTAATGATGGAACTTCAGGTGAAATAATAGGCGATTTTTGTTTTTAATTTAAGTAAAGTGGGCTACAGCAACTAACACCTTTCATCCATGGCTTTTACAAACAATCTTATATCCTCGTCGTACAACAGATACCGCCAGATATACAAGATATACATAGACAATAATCGATGCTTTTGTGGACAGGCGGCCGTAAACCACGAGAGGTTGACGCGTAGTAATACACGAGCGCTAGCGAGTGTATTACGACGTCAACCTCGAGTGGTTTACAGAGCTGCCTGTCCACAAAATCATCGTCTGTTGCATTTATTATCCATCTTTTCGAATAAATTAAACCTTGTAATTGCCATATTAAAGGGTACAACAATAGGGACTATTTCTTTGCTCTATAGCAAAAGGGACTATTTTCCCCGTATACCATGGTTTTGATGCTGTATACAACAGGTTTGAATCCGTATACCACAGTTATGGTATCTGACAGGTTTTATACAATGGGTCGTGAGTCTCCATACATTTTCAATGGGGGCTTTGTGTACGATGGATAATAAGACCTGACGGATCCCTCATGCAAGGGTGTGATCGGGAATGATTGGCGGGGCACTGTCTTATAGGATTTATAGGCTTATATAAACAGATGTATTTTTGTTTATACATCACCCAACATGAACGTTTTTCCCATTTCTCATAAGAGTCCCTATATAAAAAATACAAGATGAAATTAAGTACATCACACTTGCCACCCCTTGCTCATTGTATAGGGCAGTAGTTAGTGTGGCTGAATGGAAGCTATTCCGTATTGTTTTGTGTCGGAAATATTCACCGAATTAGAAAAACGATGTTATTCTTCAGACACACTTACTATATCTCCTGATTATTATTTACTTGGAAATTATTAAAAACGCCATTTTACAACAAGGCACGTGGTGCAGAGTGCACAAACTATTACATCTTGCACAGTGTGCACGAACTGAATCCGTAAAGTTGGTCAGGAAGTGTGAGAAATACGTACACAGGTATATAATGATACCTGGGACAGTAGGCATTGCCATGATAATTCTCATCCATATGCAGCCAGTGTACTTGTCGATGTCGACAGTACACGGACGACTGGGTCATTGAATACCTGTCGGCACTGGGTCGGTGTGCTTGTGCTGAAGCCGTTCCCGTCGCGACAGCGGGCCAGCTGGGGCTTACACGTCCTCCGCCCGTCTGAGACCCAGTTCAACATGGGCCGTGCTGGTCACAGACACGATGATTCCATGGAGTGAGACCGCGTTCACACTTTAGACACTGACCAACGTGATTACAACTATATTTTGAAGTTCCACTGTCGCACAGTCATTCAGGATTATACTTGAATAGAATGAAGATATGAGAAGAGTATGGAGAAGCTTAGGAATTATTCGTAGTATCGAAATCCAGTCCAATGTTGTGTTTATTGGGTCATGGCTGGCCACAACAGTGCAATATCTAAATTGTGTATAAAGTCCTTCGTCGTGCCGTTCAGCACCGAGGATGAATTGTAGGGTTTTACTTATTGAAACTCCTAATGCATATCAATGTTTCGCCATGTAATATTGTCCTAGTGATATATCAAGAGAAAAGCGGGTATTATTGTCCTTTGTTCTAACGTATATCCGAAATGTATATTTAGAATGTCCTCTGACAAAGAACAATTGATACCAATACTTGGCGCATCCTATCACAACTACCACGGTCACATGCCCAGTTGAGATCCTACTGTATCAATAAAGTTTAACGTCAATGAAATGTTATTGCAGCAAGAATGTACAATCGGAAGCCGTCATCTGCAGAGCAGGTTTTCATCGGGTTCATTATCTAACAATGCAAGGCAGCGGATAACGAATAATATAGACTGGCAGATTTATCATTTGGAGGGCGAAATTATAAGTTCGGCATGAGTATCTGGATACGTAAAGATAGTTTCACCATCATAACGGCTTGTAAGTGGTAGATGCATACAATTATTTCAGTTATTCTCTCTCACGCACACCACATCGGTATCAAAAGACCTATAGTCATCGTTTGGTAACCAGCCTTTAATGAACGTCCAACACGTTTCCTGTTTGGGTCTATATGCTTTCTTTCTCCGGCATCCAGGTTAGCACGCGTTATGAAAGGATCAGATCTCCCTATAAGCTCGTTTTCATTGGCAGATTATTCTGAACCGATCTGTAGTCGAGAACCACTGATGGATTTTGGGGTACACCGACAACAGATTGGTGAATGGCAACGAGACCCGCAGACAATGCTCACCGCTCAATTTGGTATAGATTATGTAACAAAGCCACCAGCGACGGATATTCTCATGAATTTCTTCTTTTTTTTATTCAGAATTTTATTGATTCAATCTTTCAAAATACAGTTCGTAGATATGTGATCATATAGTTATTGCGTAACCTTTTCGTTCCGTTAGACCTCCCGAGGGCAACGCCCCGTGACAAAACATATCTGTGATCATATAGTTACATTCACTGAGAATCAATAATACGAAACCCGTCAGCTTTGCTTCTTTGCAGGCGCTGGTTTTCTTCGGGTTCCTAGTCCCTTTTACATTGTGACCACACCAGTATGACAAATGTAATCCATTTGTAAATTACAAACAAAATAAATAAATCAGTGCGATATTCTAAGTACATGCTAAGAATAAGAAGAGCTTTCTTGCGTGTGAAGCTGTGTGCACTTGGAAGATTCAATAGACACAGTGAATATATATAAACTGCACCATCACCAACAATTTGATACCGACATAGGCCTACATTTGGTAGCACCGCCGACAGCCTTTTAGGGTAACTTAAAATATCTCCGCCGTTTTCGTCGGCCAATGGAAACGAGGTCTAATTGTGATGCAATGGTTAGTGCTGGCCTTATTATGAGCTTGTTGGTTTGAAACCCACTCTTAGGAAAGAATTTTAGGACAGAATTCCATTATATCAAGTGTTTATATATAGAATGTCACCTGTTTACATATTTGAAGCTTACCCATGGCCGATGCGGTATTTTTTTGCGGTGCTAATATGTATGTGTTATATTTATTGCAAAGGATAAGGCCATCATTCATGAAATGGGTAGAAGATGACAGTAAGCTTTCCATGTGGAATATGTTATATACTATCTAAATATTCCCATGGAATGTTGCATTCCTCAAATATACATTTTCCGACAAAAGACCTACTCACAGCCCTTGCACTCAACAGGGGCGTCAGAACATTTTGAAAGGGGGGGGGGGAGGCGAACTGAAAAATAGCTGACTTTTTCTTTGTATGAAGTCAGACTTTGATATTGGCCTGTTCCACTGGATTTACTGTAAATCTGCGAAAAGTCTGTGAAACGTCAGGTCTTAGCCATCTTTGCACACTAAAAAATCATACTTTGACATTTTTCTACTGTGAAAAGTCAGGTCTTAGCCATCATTGTGCATATCAAAAAGTCAGACTTTGACATTTTTCCACAGTGAAAAGTCAGGGACTAACCATCATTGCATGCTAAAAAGTCAGACTATGACATTTTGCCACATTGAAAAGTCAGGGCTTAGCCATCACTGTGTGCTAAAAAGTCAGGCTTTGTCATTTTTCCACAGTGAAAAGTCAGGGCTTACCCATCATTGCATGCTAAAAAGTCACAATGGACACGGACAGCATGTAGACGTGTGTACTTACGCTCCGCAGACTAAAGGGTTAAAATAGGGATTATATTCAGCGCACAAGTCCTGATCTCAGTATAGAGACTAAGATAAGAGTGGAGACCTTTTCCTGAGAAAAAAGGACTTGAGGATTTAATATCCAACGGATTATCTGTAATTTCCAATACAAGGAAGGACGCTACCGGTGCTACGCAGCACTGGACAACATGGCTGCCCCGGCCCGTGTCGCGGCCGGATTTGTGCAGTGTGATAAAGAGGAGGACTTTCCTTCGCTGACCCGTGCCCAACTCGAGGAAACACCAAATAAAATAGGTAAAAGAGACGACAAAGGGGATGAAGACGACCAAGTAAGTAGCAAACGATTGCTTTCACCAACAAATGAAGTCGTCAGTCCTGAAAGTAGAAACCCAAACCCTAAGAAAGTACCATTACCCACCGCATTCGATAGCGGTGAACACTGTGATGTAAGCATCATGATAATAAGTGATTCGACACAAAACGATCAACAACACGATGAACATAAACAAAACCAGCCGCATGCTGAACCGTCTTTACATGATATTATGCTAGAAATCAGACATAACAATGATACATCATTAAAGAAAAAAGATTTCGAAACGTTAGAGCAAAGTCTAACAAGTACCATATCTAAGAATATGAAAGAGCTACACACTAGAGTAGATGACATGCAACACGAAACAAACACTAGAATAGAAATCCAAAACAAGGAAATTACAACTTTGAAGGAGAGAGTAACTGCTCTAGAAACTGCGCAAGAGAACATGAGGAAAATAGGTGCGATAAACACGCCCTCTAATAATGACACATACGCACAGAAGCTCCAAAGCAAATCTAAGAGTAACGATAACTTTGACGATAACAACTATAAAATATTCATAGTGGGAATTGAAGAGAACCCACGGGAAAACCTAGGGTTAATCTTCACGCAGATCTGTGAAGACATCAATATCAGACTTATACCTGGAAACATAATTGATATACAAAGAGTGGGTAAGCAGCCGTCACCAGAAGTAAACAGGCCGAGGCCAATCATGATTAGACTGAGCGACATCCCGCTGGTCGAACGTGTGATAAACAATAAAAGATTATTGAAAGGAATCGATAGAGCGCGAGGCGTTTGGATAGAAAGGTGTGAATCTAAAGAAAGTAGAGAGGCCAGATACAAGCTCCGAGTGGCAGTTAGAACGGCTAAACAACAGGGACGACGCGCGTATATCACTAGCGAAGGAGCAGTTGTAGACGGGGTATTCTACAGTCTTGAGGACGCGGGGTCAATAGGTTCAAAAGTCGCGCGCCCTACTAGACTACCTAGCAGTAGTATTGCTACCCTACCAGTCCATGCTGAACAAATGAATGCTGCCAATAATGATAAAGACCCAGAAATCACAGGAAACCTAGCCCAAAGACCCATAGAAGAAAGGCTCCAAAGAATCGCTGATGACGATCAATCGAAGACAAGAAATACCCGAGACGAAAATGATGATAGAGAACCCATAGTACCGATGGGAGCAAAGCTAACCAGATCAGGGATACTTTTCAATGGGAAACAGTGCCCCCTATCTAACCTGCACGGGTGTAAATTAGTCAAGACCATCGACGGGGAAGAAATAAACTTTAAATCGGTTGAAAAAGCCTATGTATATGAAAAATGCCTGTATCATGGCAAAACGGAAATAGCAGAATCAGTTCTGAAGATGAAAAAGAACATATATGATATAAAGAAAATGGGAGACTTCGCACAAGAGCATCCAAAGAAAGAAGAATGGGGTACCGACAGAGTAGATGTTATGAAAGGCTTGATCGCAGAAAAATTCAACCAAAATCCATGGTTATTAGAAATACTGCGAAAAACCAAGGGCGCAAGTCTAATCGAGTCAACCGACTCGCAGTTCTGGGGAGGCGGAGCAACGAGACAAAGCCACCTATATGACACAGGCAAATACACAGGCTGTAACACACTTGGTCACATACTAATGGAGTTTCGCGACCGCTGAACAAGTACCAGCTGAAACGATAACACATCTTCCGAAATGCCGAATTTCATAGTGATTGGAGACTCTCGGTCTAGAGGCCTCGAACAATGGCTGGGAGAATCATTGCCCGAATTCAAAGTCTGTAGCACCATTCCTGGCGCGTCGATCGACCGAGTTGGAGAAGATTTATATAATATTTTGATGACGGATACCGATATCAAGACCGCTTACATAATCGCAGGCATAAATGATATAACCTCCAAAGATCGCACAACCGGCCGAATCACCGCCTCAAACTCTACCAGAAGTGGAAGAATTACCGCTGAAGTTATCGCCAAATACCAGCACCTAATATCGAGGATTACAGAAGTGGCTCCAGACTGCACCGTGGTCATCTGCAGCATGTATTCCACCTCGCTCATCTTAAGTAACAAGGGTGTACCTTACTCAGGGATAGAGGCGGACCAGGATCAGGTGTACAGGGCAACCATCAACATTAACCGAGAAATAGATCAACTGAATAAATCGGCCAACCTATTAACACCTAGAATCGACCATCCGGTACAGCCGAAAAATAAAGGCGGCGAAAAATTCCCAAGATACTACACACTAATGGACGGTGTACATCCGACTACAGCCACCCAGAAAAAGATCGCCTGGGAAATCGAAAAAACCTTCCTGAAAAACAAAAGGAACTTAAGTCATACATAGACACCAGATCCTCCACAAGATAACAGTTCCATACCGGACTGTGTCTAGCAGCAGAAACTAGTGTGACTTTAATTCTTTTCCATACTGGATTTGGACTAGCGAATAATGTGAATACATATACGATCATAACATTGGGACGTCGTATATTTAACGAACTTACCTGTGCTCCATACTGGACATGTATATTTACCCTTTAGAGACCATACCCGGTGACTCCATACTGGGCACGGGCCGCGACATATAATGATTAACCTCTTGGAGTTCCATACCAGACTGCAAATAGATACTGTTAATTATAATAGTGCTTGATAAATTGCTTATATTCATGCTCGATACTAGATCAGGAAATCTATATTGCGAATGTCACCATGAATTCTCTTCAATAGTTTTACGAATATATTTTTCGGCAACCTTATGGCTAACCAAACTATTTGTGTTCCATACTGGAATAACCCGAGTTGCAAATTGGATTAATATTGAATGCGGTTCCATACTGGACCCCTATCCATTTTTTCAATCATATATGGTATGTTATATGTTAGATGTTATAAAAATATAAATTCTGAGACCACCCCCTGTCGCAGTACATGATTCCATACTGGGTCCGTACAACGACAGGTACGGTCTTATTTGGCATGTGTTCCATACTGGACTTCGACAACCGAATATAAGCGAGAATATAACGCGCAACATTATATATATTGTCATGCGTTATGATATAGGTTCCACACTGGACCTAAGTCCGGGCGCTCTACTGTTTAATGTGTTTGTGTACATGTCGATATTTCAGAGTACTTATAAGAATTGAGCGTACTGTTAAGGGACTCCATACTGGACCAAACTCTGCATGTAATATCGATGTTTAATAATGCTCATAGCTGCCTACTGCGAAAGAGTGTAATCATTATCGATACTCCATACTGGGTTTCGACTTACTGTAAAATAGAACATAATGGACATATATTAGAAAATAAACCACTGTATAACTCAGAATGAATATCAACTTATGTCTAAATATATTTATACCTATTTCTTATGTATATATTTATATTGAATCTAAAATATTCCTATCTACCTCTTACAATATGACAACCAAATTTTGACATTAAAAACCAGTGTTCACGAGAATCGTGCTCGACGTCAGCAGGGATTGACCATTTTTCGAATGGAAGATACATATATATATATGAACGTTGGATTGAGTTGCAAAGCTATACAGTTATAATACAAAATTAAGGTATAACGTCTGCGGGGAAACATCCCCAGTATTATTAGTCATAATCATAATAACTGATCTAAGAACATCAAAGAATGGATAGAATAGTCATAATTATCATATTCCTGACTATTTTCGGTGCCCCCCAGCCCTTTGGCTCGCGGACACATTACCATATATATATTACCATACATGCACAAACCTGTATTACTGAATGCACACCAACACATCATTATACTGCAACCTCATCATACATACCCATGGTCCAGTTCAACTATATTCGTCTGAATGACACATAAAAGCCAAGATATAAATACTAGTAATGGTTTCAAGATCTGCCATTGGAATATCTGTAGTTTATTTTCAAAACAAGACCATATACGTAACTCATTAGAAAACTTTGATATCATAGGCCTATCCGAGACACTCTTGAAAAGAAGAATACCCAGCAGCCATGTAGCTATCCCTAAATTTGATTTTTTTAGGAAGGACCGACTACTTGGGAAGGGAGGGGGAGTAGGGGTTTATGTAAATCAAAAATGGTCACCATTCACGGATATTCTGCCTGGTCTCTCCAACATAACAGATAAACTAGAAACCATAGCTTTAAAAGTTCGGAAACCACAGCATCGGAAACTAACGATAATTAATATTTACAGAACACCAGGATATAACATTAACCCAATGCTAGAATATTTAGATGAAGTTTGTTTAAATGACGATGTAAAGGATAGCGAAATCTGGATTATGGGGGACATCAATCTGGATAGTAGAAATAGGAGAGATCCAAGAAACAAAGAACTGATGAATGTGTTAAGGACATACAATTTGAAGAGAATAATCAACACGGTTACCAGGCCAAATTTAGGCAATAGCAGTAGCATAGACGCAATCTTCACGAATACAAAATTTTTAAAACGTTCAGGCACCCTAGACATATTCCAGAGCGATCACTTAATCGTTTTCGCCGAAAAAAAGAAATCTAGACGTGTTCACCCAAAAACCACAAAACTGGCCAGAAACTACTCAAGGGCTAACGAAACCGATTTGACCAATACTCTAAGATCCCAAACGCAGTTAAATAACCCACACAAATTTAATGTAAATCAAGTATGGGAAGGGTGGCATCATACAATTATGGAATACCTAGATAAACATGCCCCGTTTAAGACCTTCAGTTCCAGATATGACTCCTCACCGTGGATAACAGATGATATTAGGAAGGATATGGAAAAAAATAAAAGAATGTGTAGAAAATATATTAAACAAAAGAAAACCAACAGAGCAGCTCCCATAGAAGCCGAGATCCTGGAGACTTTAAAAATTTTACGTAAGAGAATAAGGTTTAAATTACGAATGGCACGCAAATCATATATAGAAGAAAATCTAATCAAGTTTAGACACGATCCCAAAAAGTATTGGAAAACAATAAATGGGTTCATGAACCCAAGGGAAGAAAAAGAGAATAGTAAATGTTTTAAAGCGGAAAATGGAGAAATTATCCCAATCACAGAATGTGCCAATTACATAAACAAATTCTTCTGCGAGATAGGGTCCGAATTAAATAAGGAACTAGGGACGGATAATATGTTAAACTATATACAGAGACAAAATAAGGAAGGATTTGAGATTAATACAAACAGCATAACAGTAGATGAACTAAAGAAACTAATTAACTTAATAGACACAGAGAAATCATCAGGTATACCAAATATTAATTGCGGCTTTTTGAAAAAGATATTGACATCTTGTACTGACTTATTTGTAAGACTCCTACGCCAATGCTTAAATACCAGTCTCTTCCCCAACTATTGGAAACATGGACGAATCGCCCCTCTACCAAAAAAGGGTAATCTTATGGACGTGGGTAATTGGAGGCCGGTTTGTGTACTGCCCTTACCAGGCAAGCTGCTGGAGAGGGTAGTACACACTCGGCTCTATCAATTTCTTGAGGATAAGGGTTTTTTTAATATGAACCAACATGGATTCCGAAAAATGAGAAGTACTGGCGGAGCAGTTTTAAAGCTAACCCAATTTTTACTAGAAATCATTAATGTAAATAAAATAGCAACGGCATTATACATAGATATAAAAAAGGCGTTCGACTGTGTTGACCACTCCATCTTATTGTATAAATTAGCTGAAGCAGGAATTGGTACATGCCTAATTGCCTGGTTAAAATCATACTTAGAAGGAAGACACTGTTACACCAACTATGGTGATAGGGACTCAACAAAGCAAACTGTGAGATATGGAGTACCGCAGGGTTCCATACTGGGCCCTCTTCTATTCCTTGTATATATAAATGACTTACCAGATGCTGTAGAAGAAAGCGATTGTTTGATGTACGCAGATGACCTTGTAGTAATAACCAGTGCCCGGTCTATTATAGAAACTGAAACTAAAACCCAAAGTGCTTGTAATAAATTAGAAAAATGGTACACATCGAATAGATTAACTATTAATGTGAAAAAAACAAGAATTGTTTATCATGGTAATAGGCAAAAAATATCAGCTGAAAAACGAAATAAAATCTATCTAAAAGAACAAGAAGTAGAGACCGTAGATGAAATGAACTATTTGGGAGCCATCATTGACAGGGACCTATCATTTGAGAAACATGGGAATAAATTGGGGAACGCTCTGTGTGATAAATGGGCAATTTTTAGGAAGATTCGAAAAATTATTAATATTAAGACCGCGATACAGATAAATAAATCCTGCCTACTACCAATAACCGATCATTGTTCTTTCCTTCTAACCGGAGCCACAAAACAAGTCTGTAATAAACTTAATGTTATTATTTGCAAGGTATTGAGAACAACAATAGGCAGGGATGCTTACAGGGATGGATTGCCAATCAGTAACAAGGCCTTATTTCAGAGATGCCTGGTGGACAACCCAGATGTAAGACGATTAGTCTTGTTAATGGGTGTAGTTAAAAGTTTAAAGAACATAGATGCACTACCACTTGAAAACGATAGACCCGGACGAGTGAGAGTAACAAGAATTACTGACAGGGACAACCTACAACTAGCATTCCCAAGGAAGGAGAAGTATAGACGATCGGCCTACTACAAAGGTATACAACTGTGGAACAAACTATCGGTGGACTCACAACGCACAACGTCAAAATCATCATTCAAGAAAGAAATCTTAGTAAAGATAGGACCTGACTATGCTCTGTAATAAATCAAGTTCCAGCAGAAAATGAAACCATTAAACTCGATAATATGGATCGTAATTAGGTGTATAATGATTGCAGTATTACTCATTATAGTTATAGACTACCTAAATACAACCAAGATATAGACACTAAAACCCGAACCAGAGTGACTACCTAATGCTGATTGTACATAAGTTGGAATAGTTATCTGATCTATATAAAACCAGGTAGCCGCATAAGATGAATATGCATATATATATTTGTTACTGAATAGCCTCTATATCTGTCATCATATTTGTACATAAATTGTTACTGTTGCGTTGACATAATGTCGAAACCCATATTTCCCGCTTGGAAGAACAAAATGTATATTTTGAATGCGAGAAATAAAAACCTTTCAAAAAAAAAAAAAACTTTGACATTTTCCACAGTGAAAGTCAGGGCTTACCCATCATTGCATGCTAAAAAGTCATACTTTGACATTTTCCACAGTGAAAGGCAGGGATTAGCCATAATTACATGCTAAAAAGTCAGACTTTGACATTTTCCACGGTGAAAGGCAGGGATTAGCCATCATTACATGCTAAAAAGTCAGACTTTGACACTTTTTTCATGGTGAAAAGTCAGGGCTTAGCCATCGTTGCATGCTCAAAAATAGATTTAGACATTTTTCAATGTTGAAAAATCAAGACTGTGTTTTCACTTGATTGAGTTGAATTTGAAGGTGCTGGCTCTTATGGGGCTGGCAAAAAAGTGGGGGTGGGACTTCCCCCCCCCCCCCCCCCCCGTCCTCCCTATTCTGACGCCACTGCTCAGGCTGGTACACCTGACCTTGTTGTATGGTAATCGTCTATGCCACGATTGCCCCACACTGCGTCTGGCACGGCATAAAAATCGCACAGTGCGCACTGAACAAAATTTGTACATGTTGCTCAAGGGAAAGCCATTATTCCTACACAGCAACAGAAATTCTTGTGGAATGTACAATATGCCAAGTGATGTACCTGGCATTCCATTACATTGTGTTCTATATCTACAGATATATATATATATATATATTGAGTATGACAATAATTACCACACAGATTTAACCGCCCCTTGTGATAGATATATTTATTTATCGTAAGTAAGATGTTTATTCTTAAAGGAATAACATAAATCAGTGGCGTCACAAATGCGATTACCTGTTTATATAGACTGAAAATTACTGACGAAGGAATTCCCGTTTACGGTCTATTTTTCATTTATTAACGGGAATTTCTTGTTGACTTCTATTTCACATTAGTGAAGACGGCAGTTAAATTCTCTACTTCTCATGGTTGTTGCCTTCGTTAAGTTTTTACGTTAAATTCATCAGTGTCACGCAGATATTCTATCCTCAACGCAAAACAACAGCCTTCTGTTTTTTTATTCTTCCATTAATCTGCCTCATGTATGACAGTTTTTGTTGGACAATCCGTTGCTTTGCCTGGAATGATTGGGGGAGGGGGTTATTTTACCATTATTGTAAATACTGGTAACAAAATAAGAAAAGGCAGGCTTTGAGTAATCGAACGTATTTGTACATATTTGATAATTTGTATTTGATGATAGGATTATTGATAATATTTGATGATAAAATCGATATCATGACATTAAAGAACTACGTAACGATTAGAATATACAACATTTGAATATACAACATGGAGAAAATGAAATGGCGTGTATTGTGTGGGCCCTACACAACAGTATTTACTCACTCTTTCCTTACACTCCATCAACCTCTCTCAGTCGTAATCTACTTCTACAATATTTTCTATAAACTTAAAATGATATGAGAAAACGTGGTTACTGAGCCCGTACGAGTGGCCGTTCGAGGTCATTTTATGAAAAAAATACGGCCCGACGCCGCAGGCAGGAGGGCTGTATTTTTTCATATTAAGTTTAAAAAACTTTCAACTCCTTAACAGATCACAAAATATCTAGGCATAATCGTAAATGTTAAAAAGATGACTTTATCTTTACCGGAAGAAAAAGTTATATATATATATATATAATATATATCAATAGATACAACAGCCACAGGAAAAAATGCGGTGACTGAGCAATTGTCTAGAGACACTCCCAGGACAATTGCTTTTTTGGGGCCGAAAAACACCAGGGGGATGGGGGGTGGGGGATGGGGGGTGTGCATAGTCTACACCAATAGAGAATGCTTCCGACACACTCCGACACACTCCGACAAATCGAATATGTTCGATTTTGTCGGAAGGCCTAAGACACGCCATTTCTATCGTAGCACTATCGGAGTGTGTCGGAGTACTCATCGTAAGAGAAAACCCACTTCCACGATAGAGCCGTTCCTTCCGACAAAAAAATGCATTTTTTCATCGGAACGCTTGTCGTAAGGCTATCGTAGTGTGTCGGAGGCGCAAATCGTGATAGTGGGAGCCCGCTTTTAGTGGGTGCATGAAGATGAAAAATCAAGTCTACGATTTGTTCCTGATGAAAATCTAGACTAGACTACCTAACAGTATGGCCAATGAATGATTGTATTTATTTGAATTGTAGAGTCAATTGTAAGGCCTATTGGCGTGTATCGGAAGAGAAGTGGGTTTTTATGTTTGGTTTATAAATACGGCAGCTACGGCAGGTCAAAACAGGCACCACGTTGTCCATCCCATCCCCCTGAGTTGTCTCATGCACTTCACGTTTTATCCAGTGTGCCCTGGACGGGCGATCTGCATTCGGCCACGTGGTGTTGATCCCGTGTCACTGCAGCTCAGAACGATTCTCATTTAGAGCCGGCCCCCACCTACCACGATTCTGCTCCCGATTGGCCTTACGATGGCCTTCCCGACACCATTCCGATTCTATCGCGAGTTAAGCTTAAATCGTGGTAGGTGGAACAGGTTTCTGCGATTCACTCTACGATACCCCACGATAGGCTGCGATAGAAAACGCCAATCGTAGAGGTCACGATAACTTCCAACATGTTGGAAATTTCGTAGGCTGTCGTAGCCTTTTGGAAGTAATTTAACAGGAAAATATCTTTTGTGGATGGAATAATTGGTGAAAAATTATGTTATTCTGGAAATGGGTAGGGCACATGTAGATGTATAATCGCTGAAATTATGATATTATTTGATGAAGTCTAAGTGTCTGAAAATAATAGTTTTATATCGGAATTATTATTCTACCACAGTTATATCATTCAATTTGATTGTTTTAGTGTTAATATCGTAGGTAGCTGTTGAAAATTGTTCGGATTCATTCAATATTTCCAAAATTATAGTATATATCAATATTAAAATCATGCATGAGATCTACAGTGAATCGCCGATTGAATGGTGAGCCAATCGTGACCATGGTTTATGTTTTTGGTCCTCCCAAGACGTTTCTCCGCTCTACGATTTCAAACCATGTCCACGATTTGAAACTATCGGAGACCTCCCGATAGGTCGCGATTTGAGCATTTCAAATCGTAGCTATCGGGAAGTATGTCATAGATCATCGTGGTAGGTGGGGGCCGGCTCTAACACTGTGGCCGCCGTGGCCGATTTCTTTGTAGAGTTTAAAAACCTGACGTGGCAACCACGGTGATCATGGTGAGGTATGTTCTTCCATCCCGTCTCCCCGAGTCGTCTCCTGTCCGTCCCGTTTCGTCCACGGTGCCCTGAATGTGACCGCCGCTGTAGCCTACAGTTTTATCGTACTATAGGTGGATGCCCGTATTAGAGTACATGTAATTCCTATATCCTGTTTTAATGAAGCTATTTGATTCTCCTGCAGGAAATTACGCTATCTACTTGACGAGTGACCACACTGAGCTGACGGAAGCGGATGTCCAGAGCCCGTGGTACGGCTCCTCTGGACCACGCTGCATGCTTCACTTTGCCGTACTCATGACAGGCAAGAACGTTGGCACCCTACGCATCCTTCAGCAGACTAACAGTGGCATTCTGCGCACTACCTGGTCTAACATAGGCGACCAAGGAGTACAGTAAGTACTGGTCTCTAGTCTATTGCAAATTCAACTTCAGATGTAGTTGTATATATATATATGTTCCTGATCACGTACTCTCGTTTTCCTAATTCAAACCTGCAGAGGTTGGCTGAGACAAATTAGAAGCAACAAAAGCCGTTTCGAAAAGTTTTACATTATTTGTCAGAGAATTCATTAAGGCTCGGCGTCTACCGCCCGACCGATGCACTACGATGCAAAATGTCAAAATGTCAGAATGTATTGAAATGACCCTACAAAGTAGGGGAAATTGAAGAAGTGAGAGTCAAGAGTTTTTGTAAGGTGGGTGGGTGGTTCCAATCTAGTTGGTGTCCCAGGTTGAAGTGGACGGGAACGGGAGCGGTGTGTAGAATGGTGGACTCACGTGGTGGGTCCACGTGACCGGAACAACGTGAGTCAGCATTACCGTTAATGCCGAGGACACTCCAAGCCAGTCAAGGCAGCGATCTTTGGAGTCGCCGATACAAAATAGCATATATATGTGAGGTATTTTTTCATAGTAATATTTCCCATTGATAATTTGGCATCTTGGAATCATAATCAGGTGAAATATTGATTAGTAACTCACATTCTTGCCATTTTGCGTTGCCGATTCTGGAATTCGCTGCATTTCTCTCTTGGTGTGTCTCCAGCTTAACCCTCCGGTTACCCCTAATGATCAAGCTAGTCCGTTCCCACATTCATAAAAATTTGTAGATGTTTTGCGAGTTGTTCGACACTCTCTCATTTGAACATGGACACTTTCCCCTCACGTGTAGTCACGTTATTTATACCAGCCAAAACGTATACATCGTCACATGGAAATTGATTAATATGGCGGTGACCACGTACCAACACATGTTGAAGTGTCACTCCTTGTACAAAGTATAGACTAACACGGGCTGCCATATACCTTCCGGAGATTGTTGAAGACATACTAATTTACGGCCCCTGCTGTCCGCAAATATTACATTTCTATGCATTGGTTTCCACTCATTCCATCTAACCCTATCAAAACATTGTCTACTCCAGAACCGCGATGACATGTTTACTTGGTATCTGTTTTGAGCTGTTATCGAGCTCAGTTCTTTTATTGAAACATTTTAATGGGAATTATTATATTGTGAAAGGTTTATATTTGATATAAGTTTATTTTGTATGTTTAACAAATGTAAGGAAGTTATCACGGGGATCTCATGAAGGAAAGAGGCTTGATATGCAAAGGTCAAGGCTGCTCAAAATATCCGCTGCCACTGCTATTATTGAGCATGGTTTACCACGCTGATGCACGCTGCCTTGAGCTTAGATTTTGTAGAGATCACATAGACTCTGCGCTTGAATATGAATATTGCACTCTGCTACTAGAAGTGGAAAATATCAGTTATCAATAATGACTGAATGTGATGATCTATCAAATCTGATGTGACAGACCTAACCACAGAACATGCAAACTTTCTCCTCTGATGGTATTCATCATATCCATTCCAGTTTGTTCAGCTGCCAGTCTTATGGATGACTGGCCAGGTCAACTAGTGCTTAGCAGTGATTTACACAGGGTTATCACATAATCACCCCATACTTTGTTAGTCCACATAGATTTTGTTATTATCACTAAAATTGTATTCCCATTCGTCAATAATGAACTGATACACATAACTAGATGGATAGATCCATATATTTATCCAATTCAACCATAATGTGTTTAATAATGACTTTTGGGAGGCCTACGCAAGGCTGTTTGTCCTAGTTCACTGCTCTGCTGCCACTCTAACTTGACAATTCATGTGCATTTCAAACCACCTGGAACAGTCCTGAGATGTATAGCATGCAACCGTTATATCTCATGGGACACACTCCTCTTCATGATATTCAAACAGCTATATCTGATGGGACAGACTTAACCCATACCAAACTTTGTTCTATATTCTACATCTTATCGACATTATATTCACTTGTATAACAGGAAAGATTGGTGTTTAGGTCCTAGGAAAGTTATAACGTTTCATGGTTATTACGCCATTGACCCGTTGACTAGCCACCTATCCGCTTTGTTAATGGAACAAAGTTGTCGTCTGTTCTTCCTGTGAAATTCGTGTATTTAGTATTTAGAAGGAAACGCACGGGATGAATATAGCTTGGTCCGTACTCCACCCAGTTTGACTGCAGAGTAACTCACGAAATGAGTGAATTACTCTGCGGTCAAACGTGATGAAGTGCGGATTAAGTTATTTTCATCGAGTATACTATAGGTTTCTGATTTCATCTTACCCTGTATAACATTACTTATTGATAAGGTGAATCTTCCAATTAGCCATTGAGTATTGGGTACACGAACTTCACGGACGTGGAGTACGAGTTCCTAATGTTAAGCCTATGGAGAAAAATACCGGGGTGAGATAAATAAAGATTCATGATACCGGCTTAAGTTCTGTAAATGTTCGATCCATTTGAGCTGTGAGGATAGAGACCATTATCACCTCCCAATGTTGACGTTTAGTAGTATTTGTATCGTTCTGACGTTCTTTTCTCCCATGAGACTCATTTCAGCCACATCTGTCTCATCTGAAGCCGACCTTCTCTCTATATAGTTACTCCGGGGAGTGATTAACGCTGTTCCGTGTAAACACACTGATCGACAACTGTATTAACAGCTATCTAATTACGTTACACATATACTAATAAAGCGCATTTCGTAACATATATGTTACATGTCTAAACTTCACCCTTATTAGATAAACCAGAAAGACAGATGATGTGTTTTACCTGGTATTCAGATAGAACTGAGCTGAAAATTGTACGGCGGTCATGTTATCCGAAACTTAAGAACCAATTAACTTAGCTTGGGGTGTGCAACCCCTTCGAGTCGCCAAGCGGTAGTCGTGCCAATTCAAGATGATATTTGTACACATATGTGTACAATCTCATTTGTACTGCTCCAGTCAACCACTTCGAATATGACTGCATTTTTAAGGCACACCTAAAAAGTTAGGTAATAGCCTTTTCCATTTCTGATCAATATCCACAACTTCTAAGAGAATGTTAACTCTGGTTTGAAATACATGAACACCGGTCAAAAAAACGTAGTTCTACACAGTGTTCATCGCACTCATCAGGCAAGACTGTCAATTGATTATCTATAACATTATAAATTAGATGAGTTGATAGTTCAACATAGTATTTATTATATACCCGTGCACGAAACTGACGCCTATACTGTATGAAAGTATTATTCAGATATTATATGTATGTGCACGAAATTCAGTGTACGGGCACCGGGTGCGCGAAACAGGAAGCAGTTAACTTGTTCCCGACCGTATATTGCACGTTAAAACCAGCGTAAATGTGAAGATATCGACCGTAAATACAGACAAAGAAAAACCCAGTATGTGCCATAATAATTCATAGAAAATATAAAAAAATGATAATATGCAGTGGAATTCAATTAATAAACAATGACTTACCTATACAGGCGATGTGAATTCGCTAGGAATGGCCGATACGAACTCGCTACAGTCAACCTGCAAAATGTAAACAAATCGTAAAAATCAAGAAAAAGAACATAGAAATACATAGAAATACGGTGAAATTTATCAAGAGTAATAAAATTAAATATTAACAAATTATTTACACATAAATTTCAATTTTAAAATCATTTTTAAAAGAATACGAAACAAATTTACTAACAATATACTATATGGAACTACGATGACGCGTTGATCTACGATGACGTGTTGACAACGCGTCCTGCTGTGGAAAAAATGGACGTTTTTGATATTGTTGCGGCCATCGCCGACGTTGAAAATGTATCAGAAGAAGAAGATAACGAATTAAATGAGGAAAATGTGCAGCCTAACGTTAATGCAAGCATAACGAGTTTGAAGGAATACATTTCAAGTAGACCCAGTATAGAAACAAGGAAGAAAACCGACCGTGATGTAGCGAGTTTTCACAAATATCTTGAAAAGCTGAACGAATTCCGTAGAATAGAGGAAATCGATCCTAAAATGCTCAGTGTACATTTAGGCAGTTATTTAATAGGAGCAAGAAGGAAAGATGGGACTTGCTTCCAGCCGAATTCGTTAACTGGAATTTATTCCAGTATCAAGAGATATTTAGATGCCCACGACTACACGGAGAATTTAGCGAATTCGGAATTATTCAAGACAACTCGTGAGGTCCTGAGTACTAGAAAAAAGGAACTGAAGTCTGAGGGATACGGAAATCTTCCTAACAAGGTAAATACAATTCAATATAAATGAATAATAACCGCAAAAATAAATATAAATATATTTACCATTTAAATTATACTATATTGAATATAATTGGCTAATAATTTTCTCTTATTTTTTAATATATTTTCAGTGTGATCCGTTATCATCAGAGGACGAGGAAAGGCTATGGGCGTCGGGCGTATTTGATGGCAATGATCCTAAGGGTTTACGCAACTCGATATGGTATATAACCACGAAGTGTTGCGGAATGAGAGGGCGACAGGAAAGCCGACAACTGCAGTGGGGAGATATTACTATAAGCACCAGCACAAATGGCGAAAAATTCGCTAGCTTCAACGAGCGAACCACAAAAACTCGCCAAGGCGATATTTCTAATAATCGAGCTTTTGTCCCCAAAATGTGGGAAAATAAGAAGAACCCGGAGAGATGTCCTGTGCGATTAATCGAGAAGTATGAATCACATCGACCTTATGACACTCTAACGGATTCGTCTCCCTTCTACTTGTGTATAAACTACAAACGATTACCATACAGTAAATGTTGGTACACGAGACAGCCCATGGGGAGGAACGAATTGGGTAAAATAATGAAGGAAAGTGCAGATAAATCCGGAATTCGCGGAAAGAAAATTACGAATCATAGTGTTCGTAAAACACTTTGCACGAATTTATTACACGCCGGAGTTCCGCCGACAATGGTGGCCCAATTATCAGGTCATAAAAACGTATCCAGTTTAAATAGTTACTCTGTAGCTTCGGACAACCAGCAGAGGGGAATGTATAATATACTGAATGACATTACGAAGACAATCGCCTTACCTGCTGCCGATATCCCAAGTTTGGAACGTGTAGAGGTACGTAAATCCCATGTGTTACTGTCATTTATTATTCCTGGTTGACGATAAAAAAAATAATCCAGGGTAAAACACAGTCCTTTCGTATATTTCATCCTTCACATTTGAATGTTTTGTTGATTTTGCACATATATAATCCAGTTTCGTCCTATTTTGTTCACTATTTGCGATAGATTCCGGCTTTGATGACTGCTCCAGGTTCTGCGGATGTACATGCTGGTCCAGCGACAACACGAAAACGTCCACCATCATCGACCATAAGTGCGCCAAAACCTACGAAACGTCAGTCTGTCGAGGATTCTGAAATGGTAAATATAATATTTTAAATAAAATGTATAACTAATATAATAAGCAAATACATTGTTATGATACAGTTTAAAAGTTTGTTTTACTTATCTATCGTTTCAGGAAGGACTATTGACCCAAGAAATTCGTGATGATCTACTTCTTGAGGATATGCCAATGCCAGTGGCACGAGTAGAGGAATCGAAAGTTATCGCGGAGTCGAAAAAACGAGATGTAGATCAAAAGCTTCAGGTGTTACAGCAATCCGTGAATAATAATGACTTAATACGAGGCATGTTTGCGGGTGCCACAGTTAAAGATTGCTCTTTCACGTTTAACATTAAACTTTAAGTTAAATGAATCGTATATATCTATTGAAAGTATGAATTTAAATCTAGCTATAGGTTATGTGCGTCCCTCCCAGATGGACTCGCGAAAATGAAATGCGGGAACGGTGCGTGGATATGTTATGACAGTATGTAAATAAATACGAATAATGTTGAAATAAAATGGAGTTGTCATTCTTTAAAATGTGGATTAGTGTGATCTATGAGTCTTGTAGAATACATAATGCAAATACATGGTTAAATATATTACTAGAACTTACCTTAATGTCGATTTGGAAATGACTGAAATTTCGCCGCTCTGTCGGGTTCTTCTTCTTCTTCTGCACACGACGTAAAATTTGCACACGGCACGCATCAGAAAAAATATAAATCTAAATCTCCAAACAGATTCTTGGTCAATTTGATTAACGCTATATCAGTATGGTGAGTGAAAGTTGTGTTCCGAATCGTAGCCTCGCAGTCATACACTATTAACCTAAGACGAAGAATGTGGTGGGAGAGTGAGAGGTTGATGACGACATAGGCGCAAGCCTCGCTATCGTATCGATAGCGACGTTGTTGCGAAAACCAGGATTCGAGTACACGATGCTGTGCCCGGCATTTTTGACAATGGCGATTAGGTAGATATTTAACTAATTATAATGATTTGAGGGTATATAATAAATAGAATACAGTCTAGGCTTCGATTGACGTTGTTTTGTACGTGGTCCTTGGGCCGAGTTTACGTCCTTCGCTCTACGAGCTCAGGACGTACACTCGGCCCAAGGACCACGTACAAAACAACGTCCACGTAGCCTAAGCCTGTATTCTCTAATTACTGACTATAATAGTAAAAGAAATGTAGGAAAAGTGACCAAGAGGGCGGTTTTAAAGCGCTCATGGTCAAACAATTAAACAATTGCAGTATAACCTGATATGGATTACTCAAACAGAATAGAAAAGAACACGTTTCATTTCGTATTTCGTTTAGTATGGCTTAAAATAAACGCGACAAGATCAATGACCAGATCAGGCTTCCGGTTTGGGAGATGCTTCGCTTTTTGTTGCAAAGATTGATTGTCCGTTTGAGTACACTTTGTCCTTTTGTCAAATCTCTCTGAAAGCATTCATTAAATGACATAGTGTAGAACCATACAATGCTTGGTTGTACAATAGGTACAGTTTCTACAATTCCAACGGTGCATTATTGCTAGATTCAATACCTTCATGCAATTCCCAATCTCTCCTATAATGGTATATTTCCCCCTTTCGGATATTGAGTGATGAATTTGGTCAAATCCGGATTATATGAATCGAATTGGTAAGTCTCTATTCCCATCATTTCTACGTGTTTAAATATTGAACGCCTTCGTTGAACAATTGCACAGATAAAACGATGCGAACGTGTCAAAATGTACCCCGTTTCGGCATGGACAGCTGTGCCTTGAATCTAGTACTAACAAAGGGTCTCCAGATCCATGTATGGTTGATAGGCGGGCATTTTGAGTGTGTGACCCCCCTGTCATTTAGCAATAAAGGGATTGGATAATGAAACATGCAATGGTCAGGATGCGGGGAGGTTCGCTGGTATTGTATCCCATTCTAGCATGGCAGCGATTAATTCAAAGACTGACAGCGGTTTTCAGATGTGGGGAACGCTTTTTAAAACATCCATTTTGTCATGTCAACCCTTAAAAAATCCCCTTCATTCATATAATTTTCAATAGCCCATTCGATATTTCAAATGATTGATGCTCTCTTTATATCCCTATACATAAGTTATGAATCACCTTTCTTGCTCTCATATCACCTCACCTTTCCCGCTTTTGTTTTGGCTGTTATGAATCGATAATATAAAGCGGGAAATAATTCCCACACCGTCTTCACAGGTGTCCGCTTATTCTTTCACATTCATTTTGTTCATTTCTCCTTCCGGAAGTATCAGCTTTCTTTGGTACCAAATAAGGAGTCTGCAAGAGGAGGGGGTTTCTTAATTCTATACAGCCATAGCCTGTGCATATAAAGGATTCCAAGAACGGGAATAGGTTCCACAGCCTAGTTTTCAACAGTTCTCCACAGCGGGGTATTTTCACCATCACCAAATCACCCTACACAGTTAGCCCCGTGTTTTTCTCTGAGTGAGACACCTCTCCCTTCTCCTGCCTAATCTCCTGCGTCAAGTGTTATGGTCTCCTTCAGGATAATTCTTCACAGACCCTCTGACGCCAAACGGCGCGTCCATCCAACCCGGAGACGTAATCTTGACGCTCATTGGGTGTTTCCATGGTGACTAATCAGGCCTAATGACCAATCGCCTGCTCTTCTGGTGGCCAGTGCGCTCAGGCGGCCGCTCATTGGCCGGAAAATGTGCCGATGAGGGCGCCTCTGATTGTGCTTCGACTTTAAAATTGAGGATATTGGAAAGGCAGAGTGGGCGAGTAGAGTGAATGGGGAGAGTGAATGAGGGGAGAAAAGGGTTGGACCCACTACCTATCAGACTCCGCTGTTGAGACTGTCTCTATGGAGTTAGATGGGCTAAGGTGACCTCGCCAATCTAGCTAGAAAATCAATTCTGCTAAGATAGTAGGGAAACGGAAAAAGTTAACAGATGTAGAGAAATTATTTCTGAATATGATGGTACTCAATTCTTCCAACTTTCTTTTCTCTCCCAAGCTGTTGATAAGTGTATGTACAATACAAAAGTCTCCAAGATATATGTTCATGCTGCACGGAATATTTGCCACTGGACAGGATCCTTAATGCTGCATCTACATTAATTATAATATTCAGTTTGAAATTCACCAGTGCCGGAAATAGAAACACTACTCGGACCTACTGTTAAGTGATAACCGATTAAAGTTTAACATCTGTTGAATATATATTCCTTTGGTTGGTTGTTGGTTTGTCTTGAAGTAGTATTTTTATTGAGCATGGGACAATGCGCTCATATACATCATCTAGATGTTATAATGTTCACACAGGCTTCTAGCTTACTGCAGAGAATCTAACAATTCACTATCAATGTCCCAACTATAAAGGCCTGGTTAAATGAGCAGGGGTCCAGTATCAAGCCTTACCATACCCCCTGCCCCACTACTGACTTGGTTCCTAAAAATAGACATTTTTATTTCTAGTCTTTTTGAAGACAAAAGGATTCACTATGTCAATCCTTTCATGAAATGATAAATACTTAGTTATGGCTACTGTAATCTGCTACTAGAAAAGGAAAATATTAGATGATAATGTTGTCTATATGTGATATTTACATTTCAAGTCTGATGGGACACATCTAAATACATTGTATTCAGAGAGTCAGATCTGATGGGACACATCTAAATACACTGTATCAAGCCTTGCACCTGACACTTGACTATAGACTTGCTGAAACCCTTGATCATTGATTTTCATAAAGACAGGGAGGGAGACAGAGAGAGACAGATAATGATGCAGATGATAACAGAGACAGAAGGGAGACTCACACAAGGACAGGTTAACAGACAGAGAGTAAGACATATATAGATAGGGACAGAGGCAATGGACCAGAGATGCAGAAAGACATATACAAAGTGAAATAGTCAAACATACATGCCAACCAACAGGGACAGGGACAAAGATATAGTATGACATACATATTGACAGACAAGGACAGAGACAATGATATAAACAGAGAGAGTTAAATATACAGTATATACACAGGGATAGTGCCAGGGAGACAGAGAGAAAAGCAGACAGCTGGAGACAGAAAACAGATATAAACAAAGAGGAATAGACACATTTACTAATAGACAGGGGCAGACGGAGATTTAGATATAACACACTGGATCTGAAGCCATTGTACAGTCATGCCAGAATAGCCCCTCCCCTCCCACAAACACTCAGCACTTACTGTCATAACACGTTTCGAATGCTAGAAGCACAGGAAAATGACGATCTGTATAACCGGTGTGAGTATACACCGAACTACCTCCATGCTTGACAGTGATGTGGCGTTATTGAATGTGTAGTCATCCTTTATGTTCATACATGGTCAATTCTTGATATTAATCCTGTAGCTGGGTATTAAATACAATAACGACTGTTTTTGTGTACAAATGACCATAATCTCCTCGTAGTTGGCGGCATAATATCCTCCCTATTTCTCGGATATTATTACGCGTCAACTACTCGGAGATTACGGCCACTCGTACACGAAACCAATCATTATTGTGAATACATACAAATGTAGCCTTGTATAGGATATTACTACTCAACGTCCTATCTATGCAAGTTTGTGAACACTTCAGGGGAACTGAAACCTGATACGACGTGCAATATAATATCCCATGGGATGAAACTTTAATGATCTGCCTGTATAACGTTTCATAGCTCATGTTGCTGTTATTCAGGGAATTCTATATAAGGGCATACAGAATGCGACGTGAAAAGTACACATAAAAAGACTAAGCTTACACAGTATGAAACATTACCCCATGTATTATGGCTCGGTCAACAGCGAGCGCGGCGTGGAAATGTTTGCCAATGTGAGCGCGTGGGTCTACTCCAAGCCGACTGCATCACAGCCCTGACACTCGTCTATTGATCCCAGAAGTTGTGGATCCTGGAAAGTTTCCGCCCACATGAAGCCAACAGTCAGCGGGAGTCTGCCCGCTCAGTGACCGGCGCGCTGACGACCGCGTGACACCTTGACCGGCGCCACTACGGAATGAGTTATAGATCCCCATTTCACTTTCACCGAGTTCACTGATTCAGCCGCGCCGTCCAGTTTGGCACTTTGGTGGTACCCCCTAGCGACAGCAGTTGACAACGTGCCATTTTCCGCCCGCTACTGGTCGGATGAAACTGCCAACATCACGATGACAGAAATGACCGATAGTAGCCTCAACGCCTTGTTTGTTGTCTCAATATGTACACTGTGCATTAGAATGTGTACAATTCTAGTTTGGTTACGCCATCAGCCCCAACTTATACACCCTCCCAACCGGAGTGAGGGCAGCGGCTCCGGCGGGGTAGAAAAGGTATTTTTTCGTGACCAATTTAATTTGGTAGGCAAAATCCCTTCCCAAGGGTTTATGTACCCGGCTACCACCATCTGACGTTTACAGTAAATAACAGACATCAAAGATCTGACCAGATGATCCAATGCTATGGAGGCAGCTCCGCAATCCTATACTTTGTAATATGATGAAACAGGGTTACTGGAATGGGTGTTTTACTTTCTGAATGAGCCTAACTTTGAGCATATATCGAGGTCGTCAGACTGAGTTACAAATACATGGATAAACCAAGCCGCCCAGTCTGTTGTTGTTGATTTTTGTTGTTTTCTATTGCTGATAAATTCATCACAGGGATGGTCTTTCATTTATGGCTATCCAATTCATAGAAATCTAATAGCTTTAAGATGATATGTGGTGTGACGTGACGGCTTCGCGACTATCGAGTGTTCTCGCTGAAGGGCCCGCGGGTTGCGGCCTGCCTATGTTAATTATGTTTACCCCTATTGGTTATTCGTGGCCTCATAGTGTGTTTCCCGTTTTTATTGGTAACTTGTATGAACAAAGAACGGCGGGATATTCGAATAACCAATCGTATACAGTCTTTGATCTGTGGTAGGCATTACCGTGTCCATGGCGCCATCTCCACCCTACAGGGAGCTGTTTCAAAACGTGTGTTAAGTCTATGGTATTGAAACAGCTCCCTGATTGTAGACTATTGTCTACTTTTATTTTAGCCATACCGGTTGTCCATTGTGTGTTCAATCCCCATGGTGATTCACTCCTAAGGCGGTGTATCGAGTTGAACTCGATCTTGTTCATTTGATATCCCGCTCTCTTAATGTCATGGTGACGGAATATGATGTCCGGTACATGGAACTCGATATCATCTCCCCCGTTCTGATCACATTGGCTGGAGTGACCTGGCACCTCATGCTGTGTCGTTCATTTTGAGATGTTTCTCAGCATCTTAGGACTGGCGTCCACTGAGCTCCCGATACGCTCCGATATACCCTACGATGCACCTCCCGTTAGAAATAAAAATTGCGTCGGAAGGTGGCCTCCCATCGGGCCATTTGACCACATCTCTGCGATTAAGCTCCGATGAAAGATCGGGGTCTATGATTTTGTACTACCCGTATCATAGGGTTTCTACGACATTTTAAAATGTTGAAATGGCGGTGGGTAATCGTGAGCATGGCAGAGTATTCTGTCGTTAAAAATCAGTTTCACGTGTAAGATACTGATCAGAAAATTATGAAATTTGGAATTATATATAGAAGATACATACGACCGTAGGCTCTGAAAATTTGGTGATTATTTAACGGGTCTATGTGTCTCAAATCAATACTTTCTTACTTGGACTTCGAACAGAGCCTTTAGTGCCTGAAAAAAATAAATTATTGTTCTATCTGTACTTGTAAACATTACTGATGTAATATTTCCTCAGAGGGGAATATACAAAGAAACCCACTCAGTATAGGGGAGACGGTAACCAGCTGTCACCGGCTGAGTTCAGCTGCGATTCACTTCACTTTTCATGGTGGGAGGACAACAGTATTCTCAAAGCTTTGGTAATAGCAGCTTGGCTGGCTCTTTCTTTCACCGCCCGCCCTGACTTTATGGGAATGTATGCTATTTATAGACGAGCAGTTCATTCTTCCAGCTTGCTACAGGTGCACGACGTTAACAGATGTTGTGGACGACTGAGTCGCTCCATCATCCAGTGAGCAGCTCAGTGGGAGGTTATCCGGGCATAGGTATGCGAACAAGACGTCAGGAGGGCGGGACCTGCTTCGTTAAGTGCCTCCTATTATGCTCCTCCAACGTTTCCATCGCTTCAGGGCTTCTGGCTGTATCACACTCACCCCACTTGTCCAGTCTCCTTGCGACAGAACAACCTGACCATGCTGTACAAGCAACCAAACGAGATGGACATTTACTGTACATATAGAACAAAACGGCTAGTTGAGTTCAATGCAAACTGTAAATTCACATCGAATTTTGAAGTTTGTGCATTCATGGTAGGTTGTTCTATATTGATGATATACCAGAAATTAATAAATTCTTACAAGCGTGTTTAATTCAATGCGTATTTAGCGGCATGGAACCCTGGGGTGTTTTTCAGTCACGACAATCGTTAATAACCACCATTGTCAGGGGTCAGTGTCCTATAAACATATGATCGTAGAGGATCGGCCAACGATCGTTAAGCTAAGACGCGTAGGGCGGTTTGAGGTATAGTAGTGACCATCGTAGCGTATCGTAGGTGAATTTGTCGGCCAAACGGTCGCAACCAAAGACACGGTTGGACATGTCGTACAGCTATGGTGGGTGGTTCTAACTCATTTTAAGAAGATGCTGAAATTATTGAAATTAAGAATTGTTTTAAGGAATGGATTCGATACATGTATGGCGTAGTTTATATTCATTCTGTGGGTATTTCGATCGTGAGAAATATTTTTCTAAACCATCATGTTTTACAAGGCATTGACAACAGTGGGCACTACACCAGTTGGCTGCAATTGCAAGGCCTACTGCAACGCTCGCCGAATTTGAAAGCCAGTGATCATTATAAAATACCATGCCTACTACTATGGTTTTTCTAAGACAAGCTTTCTGAACGACCGTTTTGGCGCCGATCTCCCATGGTTCGCTACGACCGCGTCTATGGGACACCTGTCATCTTTTGTCGTCAATCTGTCATGCATTCGTTAGGCGATCTTAGACTATCGTTACCCACACTTATCGTTACTGGAAAACACAGCCCTGGTTCGCACAGCATTTCTGATACGACCTATAACTGATCCATGTCTTGGGTCCCTTATCTCTTTGAGTTAGTGAATACGAAGTTTATTACTCATATATATTTGTTATGTATCTACCGACCTAAAGTTACAAACTATGTAGTCGTTTCTGATGTCAGCTAGAAGAGATTTGAATGAGGCAAAGTCAACGGATACAAAAGGCTTTCAGAGCCATTCGGCTCGCCAGCTAGTCCTTGATAGATTGTACCCTCCGGTGAGGTCGTTGACCGATGCTCGATCAACTGGCGGCGATCGGGTGGGGGTAGTATGCCAGGAGCTTAAGTGGTATCCAATATCTGGGAGATGTAACCCCTCCTGGACCTGCCCAGCAGATACGAGTAGGTTGGAGCTGCTACTAGACTTCACCTGTGATCGTATGCTTAATGGGTCTGAGTAGTGCTGGTGCCAGCTTGTGGACGGTCTACAGAGTAGGCACCTTTTACCAGAGATTCTGATATCATGAGTGAAGCCGTGACTCTACAAGCCAGTCAAGGCGGCGAACTTTGAAATCGCCAATACAAAATAGTATTTATGTAAGATACTATTTCATAGTAATATCTCCCACCGATAATTTAGTGTCTCAGAAGCAATAATCATATAGAATGTAAAATGATTGCTCACATGCTCGCCATTTTGTGTTGCCTATTCCGGGAGCCGCTGCGTTTCTTGTTTGGTGTGTCCCCGACATTAGGGATTTTGTGTTAAACACTGGGCTGTCAATATCGTGTACTAGATACCTGTCGCATCATCCGTTAGATTATATCATTTATTTCGGTATTGATTCCTAACTATCGCCATTGTTATTATTACCGTCATCCTGGTAGAAATTGAAATTCTGATTAAGGATAAGTTGAGAGAATAGTGTAGACAGCAGTTTCACCATTCCCTTTAATCATCATTCGATTCATGTATCAAGCATATAAAAGTTGTATCTAAAACTAAGTAGATAAATCTATTGGTGTTTGTTGGTTGTGTAAAATCTCTGCTCAGATCATTATTCGAATATCTATTGCAATAGTTGTCAATTGTGTATAAATAAAAGTGCATTGGTCGAATTATCACTTAATTTGTGCATAGAACCTCTGGCAAGACATTTTTTCAGTATAGGCCCACAGAAACATATCCAGTAGGTTTTTATTATTATTATGACAATGTGACGCCAGCTTGGACCATGGTTGTTGTTCTATTTTCAACACTTTTAATTTTTCACAATGGATAGAAAGGTATTGGCTCTCATCCTTTATCTCATAGCCGGTGAGAGAACAATAGGGCCAACAACCACTTACGAGGAGCTCCATTGCTGCGATCGATTCAATTTGAGAACAAATACAAAAGGCAAAAACATTTCATCAGACCATCGATTGTAAGACTCATATCCGCTGGGACTTGAAATGTCAGTTGATATTAAACAAGAACACCGACAGATTGCGATGGATATATTTTCAAATTTCTTTACTGACCTATAGACAGGTCATCAAAACTACTTAATTAAGGATATGATCATGAAAAGCGGCCTAGAAATGCACTCTGGTGGCAAACTCTTGTAAACAAATTGGAATGTCACTGATCAGGGGTAATTTGCTCTGAACTTTTTATTTTTGATATATCATTCTGTACTAAAAGTGGACATTCTATATGAATATTCCATGGGTCCACACACATCTACATTTGGGGCCTAAATGTAATGTTAAACTGGACATTTATAGACAAACAGTATCAAATACAGCTTTCTTTAGCTCTGTAACTGAACTCTGGGTATATCAGCTGACCATTGTAACCATGCACACTCACGGCGATAGGCCATCTGACACGTATGGATCGATTCTCTTATATTCTGTACCATAGATTGAGTAGAAAATGATGAATTATCTAACATATCTTGATATCACATATGAGATAGGGCTCCACAGAAATTTCTGAGTTCTAAAATGGAATATCAGAATGTTATTATGTCTACATGTAGCCTAAAAAACATAAGTTGTTGTTTTAGTCCATTATTAGAGATTTTATTATTTTAATACCTTTATATACCTATATGCAGGGGATCTACTCTCATATGTTTCCTCTGTCATGTGCAAAGTCCAGATTCACCCGAAACCACTCTCGATCTCCAATTTATCTTCTAGAACAATATTAATTTTGAGAGGCCTGTGGCGGACGTTATGTATATATGGGTACCAGGACTGCAGAAGCTGGCAAGAGAAGATCCAATTTGGGGTAGAGAAAGCACTCAAGTCTTACTGGACTGATGGAATCGGAGCGCACGCCTTTCACCGATCCATTGGCTAGGCTCCTTGCGGCTTCCAACGTTCTGTAAACAGCAGGAAGGCGTCAGTATCTTTGCTCTTGCCTCTTAATAATATACTGGGACAGGTGTATAACTGGTCCTGGTACCTAAAGTTAGTCATGGTATACGATATATCCCGGTTAAGGGGCCACCCCACACGGGCAGACACTTTTGGTGGGGACAGACAGTTTTCCTATCATAGTTATTTCGTTTGACTCCGTGTATGCCGGCGTTTACACTAGACGACTGGATATAAGATGACTGTAGATCGTCTAGCAGAAGGTCGTCAGGTGGTCCTCGAGGATTCTTAATCCTCACCAAGAATCATCGACACAAGAATTGTTTCAAGAATTTACACTAGATGATCTATAATCATCCAAATGAATCTGATCAATTCTAAACGCTTCGAAATAGTCGTAAGCAAAACATTATGGCCATAATCATCAGCTGGTGTCATTGGATAATGTGACGATCACAGATTTTTTCTAAATGTTGGTGTTCACCCTAAACGATATTTAGTAGTTGACCACTCATGATCTTTAGGTGGTGCTAAATTTAAGGATCCTTGGCCAGAATCATCTATTGTCGACTCCATGTAAGGGCTCACCTGCTTATTCTGTCGCCCCGCTCGAGCGAACAGTGCTCTCCAAACCGACAGGCTACTTAACCCTGACGCGCGTGAGTGTCCCTTGAGAGACTGAAAGACGCCATCTCAGTTGTCAGCGTTGGTTGTGTGGAAATGCTAGTGTGGTTCTAAGCCCCAGGTGAGAGAATGGGAGTGGCGGCAGGAGCCTGCGCAGAGGAGTGCTCATGGGTGGGGGGGGGGGGGGCAGGTCGACATGGCGACCTGAACTTCGTAGCCTCTATGGACGGAATATGATATGACCCATGAAATCTATGACACGGAGAATATGCACTTATAGTTCAGATTATGTGTTTAGTTGTCATATTAACCATGCAAATCATTTTCAGGAGTCAGACTGAAATTTTAGATATCACCATAGTTTGTTGATATTTCTATAGGAACCTACATTTTAACATTTGTTCACTTAAGAACAGTCAATCTAACATAATTATACTAGAATTGTCAATATATATGTGGTTGCCATGGAAACATGGATTTCAGAAATCTGATACCAGACTTGATGTTTGGTCCGCCCACTTATAGGCTTAGTACCCGGCACATGAAACAATTTAAGCACCCAGATACCTTTAGCAGAGTTCTTTTTTTTTTTTTTATTGAAAAACCAATTCTACACAGGTAGTTCTTCCATTGGAGCAAAAACAGAGTAACAGGATAAAGTGCAAAATACAGGAAAGTGGTTACATGTAAGTAGTCAGTCAATAAGCATGTAGATGTTCTGCCATGGGTGGTAGGCTGGAAGTATATAGACTGTATTATGATCTATTATCACACAAGATACAAGGCGGAGAAAGAAATGTTACCAGAGATTATCGTTTTTACAGAACACAACAGCAGTTCAGATCATGTCCTCATGTTGTAACTCGTTTACTAGTCTTTTAAAGGCTGAAAGGTTTGCGGCTTTTTGTATGTGTAGTGGTAGACTGTCCCAGATTTGAATTCCCCTATACATTGGGAATTTCTCATAGTGAGTCGTTTTATGTCGATGCACTTTAAACTTGACCTTGTTACCAGATCTCGAACGAGATGGTTTTGTGTCAAGTAGTCCTTGCTCGAGAGACATTTTATACATATAGTTGCACATTTGGGAGTACCATCGTTTCTCAAGTAATTCTACATTTAATAGTCGATGTAGGTCAGATATCCTTTGCCTTTGCTTGAAATAACCCTGCACTATCCGTAGGCCACGGTTTTGAGTGCGCTGGAGGAGTGTCCGATCTGCCGCGCTAATACCTGGTATTAAGAAACTGCAGTACTCTAGTGTCGGCCTAATAGTGGTACAGTAGATTAGACGAGCTACATCCTTAGAAACAGATTTCCGGAATTTGGAAAGCTTAAAAATACGATTGTTAGCACTTTTTACACATGATTTAATATGTTCACCGAAACTGAGTTTTTGGTCAATTTGTACCCCTAGATATTTATAGGAAGATTTGGTATGAAGCACAGAGTTTCCACAAGCAATATCCAAAGATGGGAGAAATTTCTTTCTTGATGGCGAACAATACCAAACAGTGCATGTTTTCTTATTATTTAATTTCAAACCGTTCGCCTCACACCAGAGCACAATGCGATCCAACGACTCCTTCAGACGCGAACAAGCAATAAGTGGGTTTAGGTTACTGCAATAAATAACGAGGTCATCTGCATATTGGATTGGAGGTACCGTTGTCAAGTCTGCACACATATCATTTATCATTATTAGACTGTATGTGAGACTTAAATTCTGTATCTCACCCCTGGTACAAAGTTAGCCATAGGAATAACATCATAAAATAACATGTACATAGCCAACGATACCCACGTAAAGTGACAATACACACAAACCAGATTCCGCCAAATATTGTAAACGGAAGTGCCGCCATGTTATTCGAAGGGAGGGGGGGTGTATTTTTTATACCAAGGGGTGCCAACGTTTCTTGGGGCATTCTAGGAGGGGGTTAACTTTTTTGTATTCCCATTGGCTAGATATGTGGGTTTCATTTCATAACGCGCCACAAGTATGATATCAGTATTTCTATTGGGGGGATGGAACGTCTCTTGTATTTCTATGGGAGCCAAGGGCGTATTCATATATTCACATGTAGGGATTTTCATGAGGGATTTTCTTTAGGGGGCCAATTCATGTGGGGGGGCCAACTTATTGGAGATGGGGTTATGGGGGGGGGGGGGGGGTCGTCCGGGAAGGAGGATTTCCAGAGTGGGGACCTTTTTCAATAATTCCAAGGGGGAACATATATTTTTGTATTCCCTTAGAGGCCCTACTAATTTTTAATATTGGAGTTTGCATGGGGCCCAACCTTTTTGAGGAGTTTTTTTTGGGTGGGTTGGCCAAACTTATTTACTTTTTGGGAAGGGGGGTAGTCAGGATGGGGACATTTTCAGTATGTCGAATTTCGTATGTTTTTTTCCATAGGGGCTACTTTAGGGGCTCAACATTTCAGGGGAGGGTTCCCCTTTTTTGGTGCTGTGGGGGGGGGGGGGGGTCTGTGGGGGCCAACACCTTTTCGTTATTTCCATGGAGTGGGGCAAAAGGTATTTTTAGTACATGTAGGATGTAAAATATTATCTGTATTTCCATGGAGGAATAACCTTTTTGGGGAGGAGATGACTATATTTTCTTTTGTATTTCCAAACGGGATGGTATTTTTTAGTGTTCCTGAGGTTCCATCAACAATAAACGGTGGTTTCGTGGACAGGCCGTAAACCACAAGAGGGTTGACGAGTATTTATATAGAACATCCTGACCATGCTGTACAAGTCACAGAACGAGATGCTAATTTACCGTTTGTACGGACTGAAGCGTTTACGCCGAGTTCCCTACAAACGGTCAATTAGCATCTCGTTCTGTGACTTGTACAAGTATGGTTGGACGTTATATATTTACTATATGGCCGACATTTAGGGAAAAAAAAAAAAAATTCTTAACAACCAAAATTTTAATAAATGTGTATGGCTAGGTGGTCCGTATTTTAGTGTCCAGACCAGTAGTCTGTACAGTATTTTTACATCATATGCCAAAACGGTGCGTATTTACAGTATATACTATTGTAAAACTGGATGAATTTTAATCTTGGCCACCATATTCCACGACTGGAGTTTGGCAAAGTGACTTCATGAGGCGAAGCCGAGTGAAGTCCGGAGCCAAAACTTCAGGAGTGGAATGCAGGGGCCAAGATTAAAACGAATCAGGTTTTGATTTTATCCAACCCCATCTCCTCGATATTGGAATATTACGTGATAACAATGCTGTATGCCACTAGTGGCATATAAAACTTTGTATGCCAGTCAGCGTCGCATACGGAAACCCAATGTTAAGCCTATGGGATTTTATATTAGGGGTAGGATAAAGCTTTGGTATATAGTTATAATTATATAATACACGAGCGCTAGCAAATATATTACGACGTCAACATTGAGTGGTTAGCTGTGGATTTATTGACACTTTCTTCTCTTAGTGCACAAAATATACTGGTATGTCTTTGTAGCAAAACATGGGTATCTAATAGATACCTGTTAATAAAGTGTGTCTTCCAGTTATTCATATAATAGCGTCAGAGGTGTTTTGGATCTCTCAGTGAAGCACAAGATGTTAAACTGTTAGTTATATTTTTTTCTGGAGGGGGAAAGAGACATAATTTTCAGTATTTCCATTTGGCGATGGCAGAGGGGGGAGGATTCTTGTTATATTCCTGCTCATCTTTTTTTCACATACCATCTTTTTTGAGTATTTTGAAATGAATATCTTTTTGGGGTAGGGCTTGACCAACCTTTGCCCCTCAATCATGCTGCCGTTCAAATACTCCTGACTATACTGCCTCTCACCAATACCACCCCTCAACGATACTGCCTATCACCATACCCTTCCTCACCATTCTGCCCCTCACGAAAACTGCCCGATGATCATATTGCCTTTGACCCAACCTTTGCCCCTCATCCATACTGCCCCTCAGCCATACTGTCCCTCAAAGATACTGACCATTAACCATAATGCCCTTAAACAATACTGCCTCTCACCATAGCCCCTCAACTATACTTCCTCATAACTATACTGCCCCTTGATTATACTGCCCCTCAACCAAAATGCCTGTAAACCATATTGTCCCTCAAGGGTAGTTTGTTTGAGGGGAAGTATGGTTTGGCCTAAAACAGGACTGGCCCACACCATACTGCCAATTATCCATACTGCACCTCAACCATACTGTATCTCAACCATATTGATCATCAACTATTCTGCCCCTCAACCATAATGCCTGTAAACCATAATGCCCCTCAAGGGGAGTATGTTTGAGAGGAAGTATGATTTGGGGCAGTATGGTTGACGGGGTGAGTGAAAGTATGAGGCCACACCCACCTACTACAATAAGGTCCCTGATAGACCAGATAGTACCCCGACAAGCAATGTTCCCTATATACCCTGATGAACTCCAATGAAATTCTTATCGGGAATTCGAATTGGGGTCCAATCGTAAGCCAAGAAAAACGTACCATGCTTTTAATGCTTCCCAATTCGTTCCCGCGACCTTCACCTTCATTGGTATACACTACAATTGGATTTGTGTCGGGAATGAATCGGAAACGCTATCGTAATGCACAGACCACCAGAAATTCCAATCGGAATGCCCTTATTCCAATCGGAACACTTCCCGATTGAATTCCAATGTAGAAAAAATCAAATGTGTTGAATCCAGATGTAAGGGTTAGGATAAGAAATTCAAGTTGAGGTCCAGTTGTGGTTGAATCGGGATCCGAGTCGTAAGCTGGCACCCACCACTACAACAGGATTTCTCGACTGGACTTTAAGTGATGAGACCGCACTCAGAGAGTTGTTGGACATAAGAGAAACAGCTAATGGCGCGGCGGCTGCTCTCCCGGTGAGTAAGCATCACCATGTAAGAAGAAAGCAGGTCAAGACGCTCACTCATCGGGATCATCCCAGAAGAAGAAGACATCCACATCAGCTCAATCAAGCTAATGCCCATATGACCGGCAACGTTTTCCTGCAAAAAACTCTGTCTGTCACAATTGCCAAATTAAAGGGCATATTGTGAAGGTTTGTAAGTAACTGAGATCAGTTACTAAGGTTGTTGAGAACAACATCCACTCGGAGATACTTCAGACGCAAGAGACCTTCCTCAGATCAGTTGACACTCCTTAGGGAGCAGTGTCCAAGAAGGTCACTAAGTTCATCATCAATGGTATCCCCACATAGATGCGCATAGATACCGGGGCAGAGGCAACACTATCTATAGCACACTCTATGCAGAGAAGTTCAGTTCGGAGGAACTGCTGGCCTCCAACTGTGTGTTCTGGGGTGCTAAATGAGGCCAGTTCTATGCTCTAGGGTTCTTTAGGGGCATAATCCAGTAAGGTAAGAACATGTTCCTTCTCACAGTACAAGGAGCAGTACCTAACGTTGTTCAATAGCCTGGGTAAACTCGAAAAGACCTACAAGATCCAACTCAAAGATGATGCAGAGCCATACAAGGTTATGACCATCTCAATGCATGACAAGGTAGGCAAGGAGCTCGAACATCTACAGGATCTGGGGGTTATCAGTCCGGTAAACCAACCGACGGACTGGTGTGCTCCAGTTGTGGTGGTTCCAAAGTAGAATGGAGATGTTCGATTGTGCGTGGACCTCACTAGACTCAACAAGGCTGTAAAATGACTTAGGCACATGTTGCCCTCAGTTGACTATGTCCTAGCACAAATCGGTGATGCCAAAGTATTCTTCAAACTCGATGCTAATAGTGGCTATCATCAGGTGGAATTGGACGAGGAGTCATGTCTCCTCACCACATCCATCACTACCCATGGTAGGTTCGCCTATAACCGATTACCATTTGGGATCACATCAGTACCTGAGTTCTACCAGAAGTAGGTCAACAACATAATCATCGGACTTCTCGGAATAGTATGTCTCATGGATGACATCATGGTGTCTGGTAAAGATGAAGCTGAGCATGACCAGCGTCTTCATGCAATACTCACTAGACTCGCAGCCACAGGAATCATGCTCAACAAAGACAAATATGCCTTTAAGCAGTCGTCCATCACATTTCTTGGACACATCATCTCAGCTGATGGCATCAAGGCCGACCCACAGAAGGTAGCAGCGAAGTTGAATGAATTTCCCGGCAGACTACGGCCCCATAGGCCAAGTGCTATCCAGAAGCCCCCATCTCCCAGGTCGTTGATTTATGGCAATTTCAGACAATTTAAGGCAGTCCCGATTCTCATTAGCCACAGGGGGTTGCCGGGAATAGTCGAGACTGTTGTGCTGGATATTTTTACAGACCGAAACTTTTCCCGACACTTCCCTGACAACCAAGTTGACTTACGTTACATAAGCCCAACGAATTAAGGCGGACTACGGCAGACCCGGCGGAGTACAGCTACGAGGAAAATTCACTGTCGGGATGGTCGGGGTGATGATGTAAACCTAGTATAATAAATACTGATCCTCTGAATCATACCAATACCAATAGCACGCAGATAATGAAGGGTTTATATAGTGCAGCACGCTGAAAGTCTGATGATTAATAATGAAAAATCTCACAGAACCAACAAACCACAGCAGCTTCAATTTCCTGTTGTTAGGTTTTGATGATACCTAGTAGGTTGTACAGAGTAAAATGTCTGATACGATCTTTCGGGTGTTTATGGCTGGTTTTCATTATGTGTCAGGGGGAGCTTAAGACTCTGACTATGGACATTATTAAGAAATTAAACTACTGCGGAAATATAGACCATAAAACATTTTAGAAATTAAGCTACAATTCTGGACATAAATCTTTGCCGAAAAGGATTTATAGTTTTAATGATATAGCTCTGAAGGTTACAACTATAATTGCTCGTGATGAAAATAGAGCAGAAGAGAAAGACAGTCCTGAGGAATGCGGTCAGAGCTGAGATTAGGAAGCACAACCCCTGCCCTTATGGGCACGAACCCTTTCCACGGAACCTCCTAATAATGTTTGAGTAGTCCATGGATATGGCCTTGGTCTACATCATTCCCCAAGGATTTACAATTTAGTATGTCCGTGTCCTATACATGATGTTATTGTTCAATTCCCTTAATCCATCCCTAGGCTTTGCCGCTTCCTTCCCTATGTTTCTCAGTGGTACCCTGTAATTCAAATCCTGCGCCTCCTCCAACGTGTGAGTGCACCGCCAGCCGCCCTTAAAGACAGCCTTCCTACACTGCTCTCCTACACCTCCCTCAGACATCCCCCTCCAATCCCCAACCCACTTCCGACACCGCTCTACTATACTGCCCTCCTAGACTGCCCTCCGACACTGCCCTACTATACCGTTCTCCTACACCACCCTGCTACACCAACACCGCCCTCCTTTACCACCCTTCTACACTGCCCTTCCTACACCATCCTACTACACCACCCTCCGATACCGCCCTTCAACACCACCCTCCTACACCACCCTCCTACACCATCCTCCTACACTGCCCTCCTACACTGCTCTCCTACACCACCCTCCTACACCATCCTCCTACACCACCCTCCTATACCACCCTCCTACACCACCCTCCTACACCACCCTCCTACACCACACTCCTACACCACCCTCCTACACCATCCTCCTACACCACCCTCCTACACCATCCTCCTACACCACCCTCCTACACCACCCTCCTACACCATCCTCCTACACCACCCTCCTACACCACCCTCCTATACCACCCTCCTATACCACCCTCCTACACCATCCTCCTACACCACCCTCCTATGCCACCCTCCTACACCATCCTCCTATACCACCCTCCTACACCACCCTCCTACACCACCCTCCTATACCACCCTCCTACACCATCCTCCTACAGCACCCTCCTACACCACCCTCCTACACCATCCTCCTACACCACCCTCCTACACCACCCTCCTATACCACCCTCCTATACCACCCTCCTACACCATCCTCCTATACCACCCTCCTATGCCACCCTCCTACACCATCCTCCTATACCACCCTCCTATACCACCCTCCTACACCATCCTCCTACACCACCCTCCTATACCACCCTCCTACACCATCCTCCTATACCACCCTCCTATACCACCCTCCTACACCATCCTCCTATACCACCCTCCTACACCATCCTCCTACACCACCCTCCTATACCACCCTCCTACACCATCCTCCTACACTGCCCTTCTACACTACCCTCCTATACCACCCTCCTACACCACCCTTCTACACTGCCCTCCTACACCACCCTCCTACACCACCCTCCTACACTGCCCTCCTACACCGCCCTCCTACACCGCCCTCCTACACCGCCCTCCTACACCGCCCTCCTACACCACCCTCCTACACTGCGCTTCTACCCCCGATCTACACCACCCTCCAACACCTTCGCCAAATACCCCCACCGCTGCCAGCAGCCCGACCCCGCCCCGCCAGCACCATCCTCCTCCCAACACGACCCGCCACTGCCCACCGCTCGTTCTCCATCGTTCACATTTGGGGATCACGACGCGGCCTGAACTGACCTTTCTGGCAGTCTAACAGCAATCAGGTCTCTAGTGCAGGTCGCCAGCAATGACTCGGGGGCATATTGATTTATCCCATTCACTATTTGAGTAACAAGAGAGACCTCACCACCTAACTAGTCCCTGATCTCGAGCTGCCCACTGGGTGACCACTCCGCCATCGCTCCGCCACCCAGTCATACGTTCAGCTGTATGATTCCATGATCTGCGTTGATTACAGTGAGACAGAAGCGCTGTGGTAAATGTTTCACTGTTGAGAAAACTTGACGAAACCAACGATCTGTCTGTCTCTATTGAATGGCCGTAGAGAATTTTCAATATTGTGTTGGGAATAGGTCAAAAGTAGATCAACTCGCTTACCTATCACTTTAATCATATTTTTGGTCTAATACTCATGGTTGACTGAAGTAATATGGAGCTACTGAGTGATGAACGTTCGAGGTCTTTGTTCCAGTAGTGATGGTCGTTCGAGGTCTTTGGTTCAGTAACTACGACCCGTCTCCCTAGGTGCAGGGCCATAGTATCACTACAGGCTTAGTTATTAGTTATTAGTATATATCATTATATTCCTTAAAAAACATTATATTGTCTATTTATTTACGGTGGGCCCGAACATGATTTATAAGTCTTGCCCGGCAGCAGGCAGTATTTCATAGTTAGATTCGTGCATAGCTATATTTCTAGATATAGCTCTAATTACCGATTTTAAGATACAGCACAACAAATAGCTGAAATTCCATTACCCAAGAGGAGTGGACCTGAAAATAAGAACGGATTTGAACATGATTGACCCCCAAAAGAATCAAAATAAAGTACGATCTGCCGGTGCTATTGAAGTTCAAGTTTCCTCTTGAACAACATGAAAGGTTAAACTAACCTCTCTGGAGTGGTCCGGAATATGCCCTCATCGCCCTCACCCGGGCCCCAGGTATATATACTACTTGCTTATATTGGGGAGTACCATGGCTGGTAGCTAAATAATTTCTGGCCCTTTTCCATTACAGATAACACAGAGCTCATTTGGTATTTCAACTGCATTCCTTGGAAAATGAGCCTTCTCTATAAACTATGGATTAAAGAAATGAATATGAGGCCATATTAATAGTGGTGCACCTCTTATGAGACAAAGGCAGATGCATTAGACCGGGCACCCACAAACGCCGATGCACGCCGACGCGCACCGATACAAATTGACCATATCATAGCGGATCGGTGCGCATCTGTTCGCGTCAGTGCAACGTGGGTGCATGAAAAAGGTGCCATGGTCCCGGTACACCCCGATATATCTCACTACGCAACTACGTAACAAGCCTTATCGCAGAAACCTGACCAACTGCCCCGATACGCGCTTCGATATGGATTTTGTGTCCCCATATGCCCCACAATATAACCAGGGCACAAGTGCACATCTTCAGGTGTTATATTCATTTTTAGATATATAATACACAATAATTCAGGAAATATCGCATCGATAATATTTCCAAAGACACATGTTGAACATGTCGTAGGCACCCTACGATATGGGGTTTTCACCGGGACAAAATTGTAGACACGCATTTTCAATCGGAGCCTCATCGTGGTCAACTGCCCCTATGAGAGGTCACCTTCCGACACGATTTCGATTTCTAATCGAAAGGTGCATGGTAGGGCATATCGAAGTGTATCGGGAGCTCAGCCCTTAATGTCCAATGATATCGGGTCGGCCAGCTTCGTAAATTGCTCTCCATAAATTTTTACACGAGAAACTGGAGTTGGCGAAATTGAAACTTCAACACATATATGATCAGGCATACGGCCATATGTGAAATAACGAAAGGCAATCTTTTATGAACTACAACTATTGCGTTCGTATGAATGTCATGCTTAGGTATTTCGAATTATACATGGCGACGTCCTGAGCTGTCAGCTTGGCAACAAAATATGTTCAATTTGTTGCAATACACACTGCCTGCACATCCACAGATAGAATTGCAGAGAATAAAACTGTCCGGACGCCAAAGCAGAGAATATTTTCCTAATGTATTAAGTATTTCCCTTTTCTGAGGGTCACCGAATCAGCGCTGGTAAATTTATTTCAGACCCAATTAATAATTAGGGGTGATGAAGTTACATTTCTATATACTTCACTGTTAGTAATTAATAAAAAAAAAAAAAAATTTGAAACCCGAGAAAAGTAGAACTCTCAAATCATATCTAGCTGTTGCTAACAGAAATCAGCGATTTCTTGGATTATCATTTCCCTTTGAAAACCTTGCGGACAAAGAAAAACAAAACGGACTGGATGAGTCCTAATATCGTGGAGTATATCCACGAACGAGAACAATACCTTATGAACTACCTTAAATATGGAAATGAAGATGACATAAAAAGGGGAAAAAAAAACCAAAAAAACTCATGAGTGTACATGTTAAGCCATCAAGAATAAACAAACTTGATTTCTTTAACGTTGATTGCGGACACCACTCTATACTACACAACATTAGAGTATAAGGCGGTACAGGGGAATCTTAAGGGTAGCTGTGTCGGTCGGCCATCGGTTGTTAGCAGCTGCTACATATTCACATAAACGGCCATTAAGAATCATTCTAGTCACAGAGTGCTCGTATTTGCACAATCTCTCACTGGTAAAAACATACCAAAGTCCCTTCAAAGAAACAAACTTTAGGGGTCCCTCGCACCTACTACGACGGGCTACGACGGCCTACGATTAAGTCTGAGACAGCGGTGAGCTTCGGCGACAAGTGGCGCTGTCGCAGACTTAATCGTAGCCAGTCGTAGTAGGTGGGAGGCCTTATTACGGTAACAACCTGCCACGCTCTGCGATTAACCTTCCGATGGCCTACGACGGGCTACGACGGCCTATGAAATTCAAACATGTTTGAATTTCATAGACCCTCTATGATTAACGTTTTTTTGTTGTAGCCCGTCGTAGCCCGTCGGCGCGCAGCGAGTTTGTCGGCAACAAAACCTGACTAATTGAGGAGTTCGTCCGAGACACCTCCACGATTTATTTAGTTTGTCGCCGACACGGCCAAAGGGTTAATCGTAGACTTAATCGTAGTAGGTCGGAGGGACCCCTTAGACGTTTTAAATACAAAGCAGGATACACCGTAAAGATGTTTGAACGCATGAAAACAGACATCATACCCAAAATCAATTCTTTGTATGACATTTCATCATACTTCTAATTATCATTTAGAAGGTGAAAGTCAGGTATCAACCAGTGTCGTGACCTTTTGTGCTTAGAGGAGTCAGTTGACCATTGGAGATTTGATAACCAATCTTGGTCGCGATGTAAACACGTAGGTGGCAGTCCCTGCCTGACGTTACCTCGAGGGCATCTGCATCCAACCCTAGGCTGGCCGTTAACAGCACTGCAGTGTACAGCCCTGCCCGGACGACGTCTTGACCTACCGGCTGCACTGTTGGTATTGACACGCCTGGCTGCCCCTATGGAATGCCCTGCTTCACTGTTACCCGTCATGTGCAGCCACCGCTGCGGCCCTCTGTTGTAGTCGCGCGTTTCCTAGATTAATCTGCTGGAGTAGTTCCCATTTTAGTCGCTTAGCTGCGACAATCTTCTTGAGAAGGGCCTCTCTCTGTTTTTTTCTTTTGTTTCACAAAAGGTGCCAAATGACGGCCACCGCCAGCCTTGCAGGTCTTCAGAGCCCCCTCCTGAGTTTCTCACTCCTCACCACCAGTAGCCATGACTAGACTACGAAACCATAATACATTTACTAGTACAAAATAGAGAGACAGGGTCCACATGTCCAGTTCTAAGAAGCTGTTTGATGTTTGGTGAGAACGTGCACTGGTTACCCTCAAACCTGGTATGGGTGACACCCTTGATGTTTAGATACAATAAACTCTGAGGCTACTGGTAGAGACCTCTAGTAAAAAAAAATTATTTGTTTATTGCAACCAGTTCTGTCACGACTGGACACATCTTCCACTGGAAGTTCAAAAGCATACATCAATACATCAAATTCATGAATGGCACGAGCTGTCTTGAATACAACTTGACAATGTTGGCTCAAAATGAGCAATATGTGATGGAGGATAGTTGTATGATGCAAAGCCAGGCCTCACAACAGTTTGTAGTCAGTTACTTAGCTACGCCACTCGCCAACAGACAATTCAAGTTTAACCGATTTCTTGAACTCTTGTTCGGAGATGACCTTTTGAATACTTTAAGGCAACTTGTCCCAGCACTCAACACCCCAATACCACAGATACGGAGATATTAAAGGGATAGGCACGCAGATATTAAAGGGATAGGTTTTGCAGCATTCTATATATGCTCGTCCTATCCTAGACAGCGTGTCTTAGCGTGTGGTCCATGCTTAAATATCAAAACCATGAAAGTAAACGCTCATCAGAAGTCCGCTTGAAAATTACCTCTTATTTTATAGAATGGAATCATTTTATCCAAGAGGGGGGGGGGGGGGTGTCCACCGTGCTCCCGACGCGAACCGCGCGCAATGATTTTGACCTCCCGATACAAAATCCGATTCATAGCGTGTATCGGGGCAGTTGGTTAGGTTTCTACGATAACAGTACCGACGCGCTACGATAAAAAAAGACCCGTATCGTAGAGGGATTACGACAATCGATCATGCATCGATTGTCGTAGCGCGTCGGTGCACGTCGGTGCGCGTCGGCGACGCTTTCAACGGGAAATCATATGAAATTATCAATGGAAAATTAAGACATCTTCAGAATACTTAGAATTTATAGTGGTAATGCCCCTCTGTAAAAATGATGAAATTCGATAATAGATAAGGGTCTCAAATCGATCATTTTATACTTTAACTTGGAATTGATTTTTTTTCATTAAATATTATTATGAAATATCATATACTATTGTTTTGTATTTACAAGTAAATCATTAATCATAAATATTCATTATTCCTGGTATTATAAAGGGAATATTGTTAATTACGCTGGTTGCGTCGTGAGCTATATCTGGGCGTATCGGGACCATGCACCCTCCCAAACACGTTACGATGCGCATCGACGCGCACCGATACGCTACGATATGGTCATTTTGTATCGGTGCGCGTCGGCGTGTATCGGCATTGGTAGGTGCCCAGTCTAAGGCCCGGCGTCCACCTACTGCGATATGGCTCTGATATGGTATACGATGCACCTTCCCATAAAAAATCAAAATCGAGTTGGAAGGTCAGCTAATATCGGGGCAGTTGACCACGTTTCTGCGATCAGACACCGATTAAAAACCCCATACAATGCGTTGTGGATTGGCATGTCTAGACATATGACCTTCCCGATATGTCTCCGATATTTTCTTTTTGTATCGGTGCCATATCGGTAGGTCTAAATTTCTATCGTAGTAGGTGGACGCCAGGCCTAACTATGTATTATGTGTAGTGTAAATTTAAATCCATTCCATAGATGAAGCTGTGAAAAAAGGAAACATAGAACTAAAAGCTGTTGTTGCCATCATGAGATTGAAAGACTTTGGTCAAGATATTTGATTTCCCTTCACCTAGAATAGGGAAGGGAAATGAGATCCTTGAATTACAATGAGCTCGGTGATTAAGTATTGCCCTTTGTAAATGTACAACCAAGCTCAGTATTCTGTATTTGCCATTTCGTCGTATCATAAAGTGGCTGCACTGCAGGCGTTATTACACACATCAATGACGACAGCAGAAACTCAAACCGGCCATCAGTATTTATAGATGAAGAATATCTCCTCACCGCCTGTCTTCTTTTTTCGCTGATTTTAGCCATTGTTTGAAAAAGAAAATGGTCATTTCAAAGAGTATTGCCGAGCTTTTACCATTGTCTATTCGATAAGTCTGAAATGAAGGTGTAACCCAACCTTTAGTAAATGGATGCAATATATCTTTTGCATCATGCGCATATGAGGATTATTCTGATGTAAGTAGGACTTGAAATAGGAGACGTATACTCATTAGAAATCGATATAATGAGAATATAATTCTTTAAACTTCTTTTTGTATGTTGCCCGCCATCATGGGGTGTGAGATACAAGGTCAGAACTAGACTGTTTTCAGTCCACATATCCTGTGCGTATTCCAACCTACCCCACCCTTCGTCGCCGGGATACAGGATTAATGGGCATGTCAGAGGAAGAGTACATTTAGTACATTTCATCCTGATTTCATTATTTCTTAAACATGCATAATCAAATACTTGGGCAAATCTAGATCCGAGTTAACGTGGTACATGTTGCGCACATCGCTACCGCCTCTGAGGTGCGACATGATATGTCTTCTTCACTTGGATGCATTCTCAGGTGGTTATCTTTGGTTCGCAATTGACTCCGCAGATAGATCTACTGGGTATATTGAAGAGTATACGTAATTAACCCACTGTACAAAATACGGTGCTTTTAACAACATTTCCACGATATTCTTGTTATCCATTCCACAACTTCCTCTGTTATCTTCCATAGGTATGAGGAATAAGAGAGAATTGTGGGAAGGTATCTCACAAATGAAACCTACTTTCTATATTATACAGTTCCGGAGAGGTGCGCATACATGCAAGGGAATTAAAGAATTAATCAAAAACTGGATAGGCCTGACGCAATTTGCGTGTTGAATATAGAAAGGCGTTGGCGTTGGAGCGCGGGTTGTCTCCCACTGGTCACTAACCACCCACCAACTACTAACACTGACTGCAGTGGACGTCAATCCACAGATAGAGAGACCTGTCCCAGCAGAAGGACCTGCATCTAAATTGGAAATTTTCCCAGTCGTTAGTAAACTTACTTTCCTGCCCTTCCCTCTCTCTGTCCCTCCCTCTCTTCCAACCCCTTCCTGGTTGCGCATGAACCACCCTCGTATCTCCCCTAGTCTCTCACCAGCCTGCTGTGCCGTGTGGGTGACAAATTGAGTGGTCTCGGGCCTGACAGGCCCAGCGAGCATGTTTTATAGATGCGATGTTTATGTAAACGGCCCTGAAGGGGAAGGAATAGAGTTGGGAGTACCCTATGGCAGGCAAATCTTTTTATTCACTCCGAATAAAAACAAAAAGCGGGTATTATTGTATATGACAAAACATGAAAAAACTGAAAACAAGGTGTGCGACGCAATCAAAGGAAGATATCTATTTATTTCTTCCGTGGTATCAACATGCACGAGAATACACTCTGTATGGAATGAACATGGACTGTAAATCAGTAGAGAGACTGTCAAGGTAAGAAACTACAAATTATTGTCCAGTCCCGCCAAACTAATCCTTTGAGATGTATGATAAGGGTGTCCAAGATACCCTTATTCCAGCAAGCTCGGTGGCAAAGTGGTAAGGGTGTTCACCTTGTGCATGGGAGGTCGTGGGTTCAAACCCCAGTCGGGTCATACCAAAGACTTACACAAAAGTAGTACTCACTGCCCATTCGGCTTAACACCCACCCATTAGAATGAGGAGTAGGAGTCTAGGGCCCGATGGGAAGAACAGCCGTAGAGCCGAATGTGGTGATTGTGTAAAGCAGTATCCCCTTAATAATTGCTTTTAAAAAATTACTGCATTAACGCCTGATGACTATGCAACACATACACAAGGATCATGCAAACAGTTCTCCCAAACTACGTGGAAGCTCGCATACCCGTCATGTCGGCCCTTACTTTACCAGAGTTGTTGTTGTTGTTTGTTTTTTTTTTTTGGGGGGGGGGGGGGTTCATTCACCAAAACGTATTTCTCGCCGGGGCGAGTTTTTCAGAGTAGCGGTCCAGCTTAACCCCCATAACAAGGGAATAGTTGATTATCTCTGCTGTGGATGACAACCCGGCTATGCGCCTCCGCACTTGACGAGAATGAACCACAAGTACATTGCAAAGGAGAGGTGCTTGGGCACACTGCTCGGCCCGTCCACAAATCCCGACATGGCAGCGGACTACTCCGCTTGATATGTGGCTTTCACAGATCCAGAGCAGCGTAGTGCAGGGAGAACAGTTCGGCATGCTCCCATCACATGAACGGGAAACTCAGTTTGTGTGTTAGTGTGGCCAACGTCCACTAGACAGCAGCAGGAAACCCCAGGCATCTTCATCGGCTCTCCGAAAGCCAAACACCATGTCTCCATCATGTGTAGCCAGCCAGCTGGGAATAAGGGGATTTTGGTGGATTAGCTTGGACATTCTGCTGAGTTCAGACCGGCCACCTGTCAAACCTCGGTGAGGATCATCGGCTGGATGTTAAAATCGTGTCCTCAGAGCATCTGCTGAGCATCTGTTTTGGTGGATCACCCGCTTTACATAGACAACATTGCGGGTGCAGAGGAGGCTCACATTGCTCCTTCATCAGTCTCGTGACCTGCCTGGGCATCGCCTTGGCCCTTAATAGATGCATGGCTCCTACCCAGCACCTGGAGTGGCTGAAGATGAAAAAGAAACAGTTACCAAGTATCTCCAGTAACATCCTGATCTGTATACTAAATGTCTGCTTGGCTTCTATGATACCTCCCTCACAGAACGGCTGTGGGTGGATAAGGTACAGTCCATGGGCCACACACCTCAAGAACTCAAAAACTTGTTTTATAGTATGCAGACAAAGCTCGACAAAATTTGTAGGCTGGTGTCCAAGTCTTGCCAAGGTGCAGAAATGCTGACGGCGACTGAGAGGTGGATCTGGTCCAGAATCCAATTCCTGGTTCCACACATCACCATGCTGAGAAGTCGCATTGTAGCACCATTCAAGCCATCAGCCAGTGCTAGTGGTACCCTTTATTCCAGTGCCAGTGTCCTGGGCCCCTTGTCTTCTGCCGCATTGGACGACAACCTTCCGACAGCCACATCGCTATCAGTGATGCCATCTGCTTCAGGGATCCTGGCACACTCATGAATATGCTCCAGACAGTCATGAAGGAAGTTGTGAAGTCCAAGGCATTAGTTCATGGTTTGAGTTCTGCCTTCACTGTGTACATAGAAGATATGCTGAACAGACTACAAGAACACCAACGGTTTGAGGGGGTGCAGTGTATCATCAGTGTTCTTCAGGAATGTCAGGCGAACAACAACCGGGAGTTGGCAGCAGCGAGACTGGCAGGCCAAGACAACCTCAGCTGTGGTTCATGTGCAGCAGCAGTCTCAGCAGCAGCAGTCTCAGCAGCAGCAGCAGTCTCAGCAGCAGCAGTCTCAGCAGCAGCAGCAGTCTCAGCAGCAGCAGTCTCAGCAGCAGCAGTCTCAGCAGCAGCAGCAGCAGTCTCAACAGCAGCAGTCTCCTCCATCACAGTGGCCTGCACACATTACCTTCCAGCCAGGCCTGTGGCACAGGCATTGGGTGCAGCAGCAGTTCCCGACTATGAACATCGCCTGTCTACTGCCACCAACTGCTCCCACATCCTGCCTGCTGTCCACATTTGCATCCACACAACAACAGTCTGCTTCCACCGATCAGCAGCCGTCCACATCCATGTGGAGGCGATCATCATCGGAAGATATATTTCATTAACCCAGCTGGTTGGCTCCCCATCCTTCTCATCGCTATTTGGATTTTGTGGTGTCCAAACCATTTTGACCAACCCCTCAGCCCCCGCAGCAACGTTGGGCATGCTTACCACATCCACAAGTAGAAGGGAGAGTAAGGCAACTGAAAATGAGCTATGAAGATGACTATGAACTATCTATATTTACCTTTACATTTTTTATGTGCCTTTATTACCTTGTGAAAGTGATACACATGATTATTATTTATTGCCACTGATGCTGATGGTACTCACTGATGCTACAATGTTTTTTGTTAATAGATTTCTAAAATGTAGTTCACTTTCATCTTTTTCCCTGATAGAAAGCAAAGAAGTAAATGTAAAAATTAATGACTACTCGAATACCTCTAACTTCAAAACAAATTAACTGGACAAAACAAATAACCTAGAATCGTAATGAATTAACTTAGAATCAAATTGAATAACTTAGACTCTAACCTGGAATTGAAATACACTTGACTACATATCTTATGGAGTCATATCACTAATTTTATTACGAAAATAGACAACATCAGGCGAGGTGAGGTGTTGGTGAGGTGTTGCTTGGCAAATGCACTGGGAGACACTGAGGAAGCATCGCTGAGCACACTATTATACATGGAGTAAGCTGTCGGGAAGCTACCGTAGAGTTGTCGGGGCAGAAAAGGGGGGAGGATCACGTTCAGCCATAACTCACCTTCAACCTGTCCGTTGTAAGTAATCGTAAGTGAATGGGTCCAGAATTGTGACCCACATAAGTGACTGTACATCAATGTGAACTTGTTGGCGACCTGTTGGGCTAAGAAATCACTGTCGGGACTGTCGGGGTGATAGTGTAAACATTGCATTAGTAAATTTGTGATGATAATGATCACAAGGTATTCACTATTGTATTTGCATCCTACATGTATCCTACAGTATTGAAATTTCTGGCATAAGCATATTATAGGGCTATTTCCCTGGCAACTGTGGTGCCAGGGAAATACCGTACAATTCACTGGAATTCTTTCTACAGTGCTGAGTATTTTCTGAATATTTAGATGAAATGTCAATTTAGCCCGCCTTCAGAGGCAAAGTGAGAATAACCTCTGGTGAGTTGGTGTCACCACCTGATGTTTCCCCGCACTTTCAAGACACTACATATTCTATATCCGGGATCTTCAGTTGCCTCCATGCTTTTTGAAGATATCAGAACCTACCCACCCACACCAAGAGACAATGACAGATTACTCACAAGCCTTAGGGCTTTCTAGATTCAATCCCCGAATTTAGAAAGACTCTTCAGCCTCGAGTCTTTGCTAAAAATTTGAATAAAATGTTAATCTAATTTCCAGTTCACCTTCAGAGTTAATTTGCGTATAGTGTGGGAACAGTATTGCATGAAGTTGCGAATACGTAATTACGGATATGAACGCATTTCCTACTGTGCCCCTCATATTCATCTAAACCTGTTCAGTAGAACCTCATCAATAGAATCTCAATCCTATTACAATGCTAATAAAGATCTAATCTGTGCAATAAAATACACTAGATATTTTAGGTTCCATTACCCAAGCTCATATAAGGTATAAATATAGGTATCTTGTTGATACAGGATGTTTGAAGCTGGAATATCAGGATATTGTATAAACAAGCGAAAGTGAAACCCAGAGTTTTTTACCTTTCTTTTTTCTAACGTATATATATATGCATGAACAACGTTTACATGAGGAAGCGTATTAGCGGTTGAGATCCGAGATTATATAGAAGCAATACTGATGATAATGATCCAATGATACAATCGTGAAAGCTGTCTAAATTATGTTTCTGCTTAGATTGAGATCGAGACCATAGACCATAATCGGACTTGTGGATGCAAAATGAGACCTATCAATTTTAATACGACATGACAGCCTTGTAAATATACACAATATCACCATGATTTTGATTTGCACGGTCGTTTTCTTCGCATAGTTATATCCAAGCGAATGCGAGGATGTTGCGTGCTCTATATTCCCCTAGTATAGGAGAATATGGCTTTGCATATTCTACTCAGTAGCGAACTGTAGGGTCGAAATGAGAAGTATAAACATAGTGCTTCGTATCAAGAGGTTGAGTTATGGAATCTGTTGAACCCTACTTCCCGGGAAGATCTGAAAGATCTTTCCCACAAGTACAGTACACTAGCACAGCATGCCAGGTAACGCTGGAGAGGCTAATCTAAAAGACTCGCCTAACCACCAGGAAGGTTACGAGAACCCGCCTGCAAAGTGAGAGTCCAAGGGTCCGCTCTCAGGGAGAGACGCGTGAGGACAGCCTGTTGAACCACTGTGAAAGCTGAGTATATATACCCAGCGTTACGTAATCCCGGCCTCCGCCGCGCCACTCTTGTGTGCGGCGTTGCCTGGAACCACTACACAGTAAGGATTGACTCTCCAAGCCATCTTCTGTAGAACATCTGAACACTGCTGGATTCCTGACCCATAACAAATGTATATATGTTGCATGGACCATGCAAGGAGGAACACCCGTGATTAGGGTGATTGTAATGTCTACCTTTTTGAAATAATTTAAAAAAAAAGGTAAGTATGGAGTCTCCTTAAATCCAGTATATAATAAATGATAGTTTTGTGGACAGGCGGCCGTAAACCACTCGTGAGTGGTTGACGCGTGACAAAACATGAGCGCTAGTGATTGTATATGACATCAACCTCGAGTGGTTTACATAGTCGCCTGTCCACAAAACCATCGTTTCGTTGCATCTATTATTCAACTTTTCGAATAGATTAAACCCAGTAGTTGCCATATTAAAGGGAATAACAATAGGGACTATTTTTTTGCTCTATAGCACAAAGCGACTTTTGTATTATGGTATCTGACAGATTTTTTATTATTGGTCTTGGTTTACTGAGTCCCATACAATTCAATGGGGTCGTTGTATACGATGTATAATAGATACACAATGATTTTGATCTGGCTGGTCGTATTTTACGCTTAGGAATACTCTGTGCGATAGTGAGGAGTATAATAGTATTGCATAGGGTCAACAAGGAGAATACGACCACGCAGATCAAAATCACACACCTAATTATCAGAAATAAATGAAATAATATATGGATACATGATTAGAAACTCAAGGTAAGCACCGTTTAATGATAAGAAATATTTAGTTCATATAATGAACATCACGTGGCATTAAAAGCCTTATTCTCCTGAGTACAATACGGCTTTCCTTATTCTACTTAATAGCGATCTGGAGCCTCCACCGCTCTAGCATAGAGACCCCATATTAGGTGGGTAATAAAGTAATTGAGCAAGTAGACCTAATTGCACAGGCTGGATTTGCACCTTATCTGCTTGGTTACGCAATGCCTGCAGCCAAACAAACACTGTCCGTGTAAGTGTTATATGTTTTTATGATATCCGTTTAATTCTCCAGAGATAGTACAGCGACTGAATCGTATCCTATGGTATTCCAGCTTCAATTTGATCTGTTTGATTATGCATATCTCTTCATCAATACTTCAAATATGCCTGAGTTAACACAGGATCACAAATGTGCAATAGCACAGTGTTAGGCCTGGCTATAGTATACCTACCTTTATCTATGTGGAAAACAAAGATAATTATCAATGATCAACTGTTCGAATCATACCCTACCTTTTCCCAACATTCATATCTTGTGGAAAACAACAGCCTCACACTCACACCACCGTTCACACTCTGAGTATGAATGCATTGAAATGACATTGGATAGAGGCCACTCTGACCAGTGCTTTACCGAGCGACGGTCGTGCTGAACGGAAAAAAACAACATTAAATAAATTCAAGGATTTTTTAAAGGATGCTAATATCCTTAATTAGGAATAAATTTAATTCATATATGTGCTGCCTCCGTAGTTGTTGCTGTGGGCGTTGTGGATCTTCTTGCAAAAAATGCAACAGATCCGTCGCAATCTTTTTACTTAGATTTTTTTCCCTTTCTCCTCAGAGAGTTCCTCTGGGTAATAAGCCGAGTCCATTTACAGATTTGAATCCATACCTGTATATTTGCCCTTACATTGGGTTAGCGTGGGTTAGGTGGGGGGATGATTAGTTGATGGTAATGTAATGTGTGATGTTATATTCGACCCCGACTTTCAGAATAGGTTACAACAGTCCTATATACACATACCCACTAACTAATACAACAGTGTTTGGCAACAAGCTAATTCATTTACATAAAGTGTAAAGCGTACTGTTCAATTTATGTACTATCGGTTGAATGGATTCCCATTGTTTGATACCTCTCCATATTGGCTCCATTGGTAGAAATATGTTCTTGGTCTAGTAGTCTTCATCTTTACTCCATCTGAGCTTCTAGTTCTTTCGACTCCCTCCGACTCCCTCCGCTGTATTATGTAGTATTTGCGCATATTTATGCATATATATGCACTAATAGGCGTTTTCGCCGTTGTACCTTGATCGGTCTTATCCTGCAAGCACAGTGCAGATCACTAATTAATTTACCTCTGTTGGTACGGCCCTGAATTGTTCCTAGCTCCTGGTTGTGTAGTGCATAGATTGTATTCAGATCTGTTGATCGGTACGATTCACTTAGAAAACTACAATACTCCAGTATTGACAGTATTGTTGAAATATAGATCTGACGTGCAGCGTCAAAGGTCAGTGAAGTTGGGCAGTAGTTTTTACATCTGTGCTTTACGAAGAACTACTCTCTATTTTGATATAAGAGGAAAAGAAGAAGGGGAAAAAAGAAAATAGTCATCAGCAGCCAAGGTTCGATAGTGCGATTATGACAAAGTAATCAGCTGCACTGTAATCACGATGAAGCCATAATCGTTATGATGATGAACGTTTGTGAGTGGTAATTTCATAAGCTGCCTACCAGGCATGGACACGCAACTATGGTATCTGGTGGAGAACTATACGGAAACAGGGCTGCTGTTTACTTTGAAATGGCAAGATTTTACCATCGTTTGATGTCGCTTGAATGGCTGTATCCCGTACGTCAGAGTGTGATATATTGCCATAAATAAAACAGTACGTAGGAGATACTGCCAAAGGCTTGTCCAAATCTTTCTTGCACTAAGTGCCGTACTTCGAATATATGATATTCCATAAATCTTTTGCGGTTTAACATACGACATGTTGAATACCTCAGAACGTTCGCCAATCTAATTTATGTATTAGACTAACCTTTCTACTTTGTGCGAAGAAGTGGTGGACGACCTATAGTAAAAAGTCACTACTCATCATTGAACCCCACCCCAATGTCCAAACGACCACCGCCTTCCCCTCAAAGCCAACCCACGCGCCCAGCGTCGCCATGCCCGTCTGAGACAAAATCACGGCTCCATAAGGGCGACCCATCTGCCTGGGGTAAACAGTCTAATTCCCATCTTAAGAGCGCTGCGGCCCCAATTTAGCAAGGAAAAGACGGCGGTGGCTTCCGGGCTCTCTCCGACATTAAGCTCTGCCCTTTGAAATGGAAGAAGAGAGTTCATCTCTCAACAAAGAAATTCGAGCTTCATATTAGTAAAGGCGGTGCCAACAGGCATCGGCTGTGAGAAGCTCTCCTGAGAAACTGTGAATAAACCTCCGACATTTTTGTTCAGCTCTTTTTTCTTCTTTTTTTGGCATTTTACCAATGATATTAAGCTTTCTCATAAAGTTATACTCTACCTTCGATTTCTAGACAAAAATAGACCATATTAAGTAAAAGAAAATAATGAATGAAAAATTTCTTTCAGTGTAATTGGAGGTTCACCTTAGTGTTCGGCGATGAGAGGCCAAGATTTGGACCACAGAAGAAGAAGAAACGTATAGTGCATACCATGATAAAATACCAATATTATGTAGTATAGTTTTAATGGGGCCCAGAATACTTTTAATTGCCTGGATTGAGTTGAGTGTGCATTCTTAATCAGGATGCAATCTTGTGTTTCGTCGTCACACATGTACACCAATAGTACGTATACACATAAAAAAAGGCTGCTTTAGGCCACTCAGAACACATATTTTGATACTGTTTGCTGTTTGGGTCCATAAAAGATCAGAATATTGAGTCCAATAGCCAGCAGGCTGGTTGGTGTCCCCTTATTCAGCTCCGGCGGGCGGCCCCTCCGCGGGACGTCCCCCGCTTTCTGAGAGTCCTCCCTCCGCTGTCCTCGTCCCCCGGTTCCTCCTGTCCCCCGGTTCCTAGACCTCCTCCAGTCCCCCGACCTCCCACGACGTACTCCGACCTCCTCCGCTCCTCGACTACTCCGCTGTAGCCAGAGCAGAGGACGTGGCTGAACCGTTGATGACGTCACAGATCGACCACATAAAGGAGGAGCGCAATCTTACTCGATTCTAAAAACAGAATTTAATAACTATATAGTGGCTTTGGAACCTATCGAAAGAACGGCTGCTCCGTGCCCTAAGTAGTGATACTACAGAATATAGATCAACTCAAAAACAAAATGTAAGAGTTCACATGCCAAAACATATTGGTATTCACTCAGCCTTTATGCGTCTTTATAATATGCAATAAAGAACCAATCTATAGAACAGTCACTCCTGAGCTAAACAGGCGTATTCCTGGAATGCCAATTTTAGGGGATATAGAATCAAGGCTGTATATTTATGGGAACACAATTATTTTAAAGTTTGTCACCATCGGTAAACATCACAGGCAGATTATTGACTCTGCTAGCTTCAAGCCTTCTTGCTTGTGCTCCTCCAGTGGCTTACTCGGAGCTTTAGTGTTGACTGGCGTTGATGTCTACCTACCATAGAGTGACTGGCACCTTAATGGACCCCTTGTTGAGTATCGTCTTTGCAAGCGTCCTTCAGGTTCTTCCATTGCTTAGTTGCAAATAGCTGAGTCTGGAAGGACAGGCATTGGGATATCAAACATCAGATCGCTTCGTGTGCACCCTATAAATAAATATGTTTGACTGCCATAAGACTTGATTTGACATGATGGTCCACACTGACCGTGTGGTGCCACTTTATCATTTAATGTCATCCAATGCAAGCCAAAGATTATTTTGAATAGTAATTATGTCCCTTACGAGTAGTTTAAGCAAATGAGTTCAGAACCTGATGAAAAGTCGAAGTCAAATTGCCGATTTACGCATTGCTATTAATACAACCTTTCAGATGACAGGTAGAACTCGAGCAACTCGAGCAACACAGGTGTGAATCAAGGCCTGGTATTCTAGATATCCACTTATTCCTGTCAGATTAAATCACGCTGGAGTAATTGGTATTTCAGTAGCCGAGGTTCTATTCAATTTACCTGAACAAATTAAATTCCAATGTCGTTATATTGTCATTTGCTTAGCAGAGTGGTTTTGTACTGGTTCTGTTCAGTTCCAAAAAGTATACTTGTTTTACCTAAGTTCTATTTGTGAAGAATCATCGTTGATAATGATTTTTCACTGGCCAACTGTTGGGGTGGGGGCTGTTTAAAAATCTACGAACGATAATCAGACTGGACGATTCTATCTATGAAGTGATGGGGCACCTCAGGGACAGCCCAAGGTAAATATAATGTAATAAATATGGTTTTTACAGGTAGGCTGTTATATTGTTTTTCCAAATGCTTGTAGAATTGACACAGATCTGTGTGTACGATAAATCATGGCACTCACACAGTGAAGGGTGGGGTAACCTAGTGTCAGGAGATGTGGCACAACCAAATGATAATTGTCTAAGTCCTTATTGTATTCATTCAGTCATTATAATTCAAAGTTCAATAAATACCTCCGTGAGGCCTTTTTTTAGATGAAATTTCTTTATTGAGCCAAGGTAGTTATACAGTCATGACATAGCTCACCTTTGATCCCATCGTCATTTGATCGTGGCTGCTTGGTACAAGCCTTTATTCGGCGTCGGCCACATGTTCAAATGTAAAATGTCAGCATCTTGAAATAACTACACTGAAAAACTGAATTTATCAATTCTCTGATCCATTTGAAGACTTCAGGTTCAAGATAAATTATGCAAATTAGCTGTCAAAATTCCTATTTACAAGTCAAAGATATGTTTTGCCTTGTATGACATGATCTAGATTAGAGAGGAGTATTACTTGAGTGTTGTTGGTTTTTTTTGCAGAATCTATGGATCATTATTACAAATTTCCCTATTAATATGCAAATTAAATATGACATCATCAATATACATGGATATGAATATCTCAATTGGATTCAGCATGTGAATATACCCCTGTATGCTAAATATCATGTCCCTATCAGCAATATCTAGAGGGTTATTGTAATAAATCTGTTCATCTGTGCTAATCATTATGTGGTGTCATGCCCTTCTACTTTTTTCTATATACTTGAGTTCCTCAAATTCAATCTTAATTTTACTAGATTTCCATCCATAATTCTTGAACTACTTGACCGATTTTAAAAATTCAAGTATCTTTGTAATCCTATTATTCTAATTATAGATATGAAATTCTCATTCTCGTAGTTACTTTTACTGGGCATGTACCAAATAAATCAGCTTAGAGAGTTATAATGATTCATCAGAATCGTGGTACTCTCAGCCTTGAGTTGGTGCTAAAATTAGAGCAGCCAATCATGAAATTCTTTCTTCCAGCATGCAAGGGCAACTGGCAAATGGGAGCTGTGCTATGTTAGACCCTTACAGACTGTAAGGTTTAGGCGGCGCTGTCTGTAAACAGACTACCTAAAGGTTAGAGTGGCCACATAGACTTTGAGCTTCATGCCTACCCCTTCACTATCCGCGTGCTAACACTGTAACTTTGGAAGAGCACCAGAAGGCTAGTCTCTCGGTGTTTTAAGAGGTGTGCCCAACTAACCGTGACCAATCATTTTTCATAATTCTATGCTCATTCATCAATGATAAACATTCCATGTGTTCCTAATTCAGCTATATGTGACCTAGGACAACCTTACCACAATTTTTATTATCGTTCTTTATTCATTAATCTGGCTCTAGGAGCAATAGGTTATGGCCCAAAGGGAAGTAGTGGTTGATTGGGAGTTAGCGAGCTGTGTGATGTAAAAAGGAGTTGTGGATAAGGCAGAAAATGCGAGCCATTGTGCTGGGTGGTGTGGGTGGTAGAGATTATATGACTTCTGTCCAGTGCTGAGACGGCTTCTACTCTTTGAGGCAAAGCCGGGAACCTACTGAGCTCCCGGCACTTCAGGTAAATCCGAAATTCCATAGTTTTCTGTTCAGTATTCTCTACAGTAGACTTTGACTTGTCTACGACAATATGTTTAATTGTATTAGACACCCTACGATACACTATTTTGCTCGGGAACAGATCTTAGATAGGTGGTGTGCATCGTAGAAAAATCGTAAGCACTTGATCAACTGCACCGATATTAGCTTACCATTCGACGCGATTTTGATTTTGTGCCGGTAATTGTATCGTAAGCCCCATCGTAGTCGACGGACGCCGGTGGCCAACAGTTGATTGTTAATGGTTGATTGAGGCCCTCCCCAATCTACTTTATATTCCTATTACTTTAGCAATGTGATCTTAAACGGGGACTGTTGTCATTCTTTTCTAAAGTATGTGGGCCGTTCAAAAATTGGCAGCATAAAAACTGGGTCTCTTTCCTTAGCCAAATCAGAGAGTCAGTGAACTATTGCATAATAGGGTGGTAGGCTTAGTAGTTGTGAGTATATATAACAGTGAGGTTCAAGATGATTTATGGTGAGGTATATGTTACTGTGAAGTGTTTGAATACACTTCAAAGTTCGGAGATGTTTTCTGGATGACCGATGACTTTGACAATCTTGTAAGTTTAATATTTATTAAATGATAGTAGGACATGGGTAATGCATCGTATAGTTCTTGACCCAAAAGCATTATGAACATGATGATGAGAGCATGAGGTAGAGAGTGATTTTGAAGTCCAATGAGGATGCTTGGGTAGGTGATATGACATAGGACGCCTATCAGGTTCATGTATGACATTTTCAGTGGCATTGCATTAGGGCTAACTGGAAGGGTTGGCGGTAAATCGGACCAGAAGCGGTTGCAACGGACGCTTACTCACATGGTCTCGGTTACGTCTCCCCGTCTGCGACCACCTCAACCCTGGCAAACCAACCGAAAGGAACTACCCACCCTACGAAAAGAACCTCTTCGCTCTAATCTAATGAATTATACTCTACTTCGTAGAGCTTACATTCAATTACATTTATGTTCTAATTATTATATAATCTTTACCTCGTATTATTACGTAACTCAATAGATTCTATATCCATTACCGCACTTCTGTGTTAGTCATTACTGGCATATTTTCTTATTACTTTAGTCGAACGTGTTTGGCCAATCTTAGCTGGTTGCCAACTTGTTTGGCATTGTCAAACATTGTCATATCATATCCTAACATCCCTTAGTTACTTACTAATAACTTTATATCATAAGGGAAACTGGGGCTCTCTTAGTCGCCTTCGAATCCCATGGGTCAACTAAGGAGGGTAGGTGTCACAATGAAACATCCCTATCTGAAGCGACGCAGTGAGGACGAAGCTTTAAGTTGGGTTGGCGTTACAATAACGAGCTCGATGAGCCTGGCGCACGCGCAGTGGCGGCCACGCAAATGCTGCAGTCGCCTGCCTTCTGTGCTGGTTGACTACGAAGTTAATGGGACCGGGCAGCCACTTGGGGAAAGCCGGTAGAGGTTTGCCGCCAGAAGCCGTTATCACCCCGAGGGCGCTAGCCAACCCCTCCCTACACCGGACACCCCCACCTTACACCCTCCACCCATCACCCGCTGGGTGATCTATTTCAATTACCTTACCAAGCCGTGACACGCCGGACCGAGCTCCGTACACCCGACATTCCCCAGAATCCACCGCTCTAAACGGACAGGCCACCTAGCGGAGTGATTGGTTGGTATCTGTATTACCCCAGACCAAATACTGACATGGATCATCCTTGGTCTGGTGCAAGGACGCCTAATAAGGCTTTAACGGGAGTTGAATCGGCGCCGTCCCTGACAACCCACCTCGTTTCGCGTGACGGACACGTGAGGAACGCTGCCCGGGGCCTTATCCATAAAATCAGACTCTAGAAATTCTTGAGTAGAGAGAGTAGAGTCAATAGTGATCTAAACTGATATTCAGATTTCTATCATCCTTAAATATAAAGTCCACAATCCGGTGTCCTTTAGCCAACGTGGAAATAAACAACGAAAGAAATCGAAAACAATGAAGGAAAAGTGAGACAATAAAGAAAGGATAGAAAATCAGACGCAAAGAAGGATCACCAAACGAGCACTCACTAAAACTAAGTAGAAAGAAAAAAGAACCAAGTGAAGCCTCAAACCAAGATAAGGACCGAGAAATAGACCGATTCCCAATTAGAACCAAGTAGGGCTTGGAACTGTTACTTCCCAGCCTTCCTGCGCAACGTGTCCCATTTACTTGATCAGTTCAGGGCACCCGATATCTATATAGGGTGATCTGCCATGCACGCCAACTACCCACAGGAAGTCCTGTTGAGGAGCGCGGTCAATAACTAGCCATCGACACGTATACTGTGAGATGACGGAACTACCCACGCAAAGGCCCATTAATCTTTTTGTAATACTTTGGTAACGTGTACCAAACATTGATTTCAATGGCGAATAAAGCCAGAGCGACGTCGGTTTTTTCTAACCTTTTGCAAAAATAGATATGTCTGTTTTCCTTATTCGGCTTATTGCCCCAAACCTTTGAATATATATTACGATAATTTGCATCTCATTACTACAGCTAGATATCTTAGACATTTCATATCTTGTTCATTGGAATGGCAATTCCTCTAAAATGAGTGCTGAATCAACTTTAAGGCGCTTAATTGATCTAATTCACAGCTCACTTCTTCAAAAACATGTCCAACTAAGATTTAGAAAATTCCTATTACATCATTACTGACAAACGAGGGACTGGACGTGAAATAGGGTGAATAATTTCATCTATAGAAAAATGTGAATATTTAAATATGAACATGGTCGATCAGAAAAATGCGTGATTATAGTTTGTTTGGTAGGAAGGAGGGTATTAGGGAGAATGTCTTTGAAGGGCAGCGAGAGGAGTGGAGGTCAAGACATCATAAAAAACCCAGGCTTGGCAGGTGTTCAGTCCCGTCATTTGCGCCATTACCCCTCACCCTGTTCGCCACAATTCTTTAGAATGAACATCTGTAATATAGTTAAAATCTCGCTTCTATCGGCATCAAACCCCATTAAATACGGTGCCGTATTCGGACTCTTTATCACGGTCTCCCATCTCCCATCTGATGCCACTTTATTGGTGAACACCTACTTCCATTAAATCCCCATTGCATGGCATTCTGCTGACTGTGACTCATACTGCGAGAGACTTTGTTGATAACTTCATAATTGTCGATGAATTTAAAAACTAGGAAATTCAGAATGAAATTGCTAGCACATTTCTTCATATAGAGTAGTAAACAACAGTGCAGCTTCGCTATCATCATTGTTTCGATGTGCCTTCAACGATTCTACAGCCGTCCATACAATTATTAGAAGATATGATTGGTGACAGCATGAATGAACCCTGGTGTCGCATCTTCACAGTTTTAAATGTCCACCATTGAAAGTTACTTTATCATTGACGTTAAGTGGATAGTCAACGCGCTTCTACTTTATCCAAGTTTCCATTTGATAGTAGCTCTTTTCACCGAAGTTTGAAACCATTTTATGAGATCAAAATACCCTCGCTTTGTGTGGTCAGAGGTATCAATTCATCACATTGAGTTTCGTCAATCCGCTAACTCAGCTAGAATTGTAGGAAATATCTCAACTGTACATGTACTAGAGGTTTATGTTCCCCAGATAAGTAATTTTATATGATTGTGTTTACTGAGTATAACCAAGAAACAAGTCCATGTATGTAACATTTTCATGAAATCCTTCCTTAAATGTTGTTACCTTGATAATACATGGTTGATATCACCAAAGAGGTAAAAACATTTATTATGAAGAGTGCAATGTTACTTATTTGATTTGCAACACAACAAACCCCTCCCATTCCGGATTGTGTGTCAGTTCAATAGAACATATACTAGCATGTGATGTGATCAATTTCTTTTAAAGAAGATTTAAACTAAATAAACAGGGATTACTACAGATGTTCTTCTCTAGATGTAATCTAAAACCCCATGTAATCAGCGTCGGTATCGAAACATCTGTTAGGGTAGTGCATTTCACTCAGTGACCAAGCTGTCACTCAGTGGTGGGTGGTACTACATTGCATAATCTAAAGGGCCTGTTCCATACAGCCGACGGCCCTTTCATGAACGTCGGCCAGGGTCTGGCAGAATCGGCAACAACCTTTTGCTGATTATTGATAAATTATGGTGAATACATTCCTAAATCCATCACTCTGAGAGCATCTGGTATCGTCCGTCCCGACTCTGACACCCTGCCGATAGTACCCGAAAATGTCGCAGGTCGCAGTTCTAGTCCTGTAGACTGTAATATGACATGTTTACAGTTAGAATTCCATTATTTCTCAAATTAATTACTATGCACAACGTTTAGTCACCTTAAAAATATCCCCTACCTTCAAACAGACACTCTCAGTAAACATACCAGGGGTCAAGGTCGCAGCTCTTAGTTCCTAGTTCAGACACCAGGCACTAGTATCGGCATGCGTCGGCCATATGGAATAAGGCATCCCACAGCAGCTGACGGCGGCCGATGGCACCGATCTCATCCGGTTATGGTGTTCCATTACACCGATGGTACCCGAATAGTAAATCAGACACTGTCAGAATCGTACTTCGGCTGAGAATTCTGCCAGATGGAACAGGCCCTTAAGCAGAAAAAAATAGGGGGTCATTTCACGAGCTGGGTCGTTTCCATTGACCGAATTTGTGTCAGCAGTGCCAAAAGTCTGTTGGTGGATCCTGACTGTAGATTGGTGACGGAAAATTAGCCAATGGAAACCGGCTTTTAAGGTCTATTTCCATTAGCCAACAAAAATGATGTAGTTTTTTTAGTTACCCAGAAAATCTGTCGGTAGTGCCACTGGCTCTGCGTCAGTATAGAAGAGTAATAGAGTTCACTCAGTGACCAAGCTTTCACTCAGTGGTAGGTGGTGCTACATTGCATAATCTAAGCAGAAAAAAATTGTGGGTCATTTCACGAGCTGGGTCGTTTCTGCTGACTGAATTTGGGTCAGCAGTGCCAAAAGTCCATCAGTGGTTCCTGACTTTAAATTGGTGACAGGAAATCAGCCAATGGAAACCAGCTTTTAAGGTCTATTTCCATTAGCCAACAAAAATGGTCTAGTTTTTTTAGTTACCCAGAAAATCTGTCGGTGGTGCCACTGACTGTGTGTCAGTATAGAAGAGTAGTAAAGTTCACTGAGTGACCAAGCTTTCACTCAGTGGTGGGTGGTGCTACATTGCATTATCTATGCAGAAAATGTTATGGGTCATTTCACGAGCTGGGTCGTTTCCATCAGTGGTTTCTGACTCTAGGTCGGTGACGGGAAAACGGCCAATGGAAACGGGCATTTAGACTAGGAGGCATTCACACATATCTACAAGGAACTCGATCCGCTCGACCCATTGCGGCTGCTCATGAGGACGTCTTTTGGTGGGGTTAGGTTCTTTGTTGTTGATGTAGTGTTGATCTTGTTATTGGCCCCTGCGGGCTCAGCCTGTATCTCCAACTTCACTCATTGCCTACAAGACACCGCAACCAGCATTAGGCACATCTCAATTTTGGTGACTCCCCAGGCAGTTCGACTTGGAGTTTTCTCGCCTCTCGCAAGCAAGCATCACCGCTGGTCACAGCCCTCATGCTGGAGTTTGTCTATGCATTGGAGTTTTGTTCCCCTAACAAACCCTACCTATCTTCCTTTTTGCTCGGGCGTGTCCAGGACAATTCAGCTAGACAATGTATATAATCATCTGACGCTTTCCAACACCCAACAATCGCCGAACGTTCTGGAGCCATGCAGCTGTCATAACTTCTCCCAGTTTCATACAAGGCGGTGACACCAAACACTCCATGTGCTGTCTTTTGGCTTCAGGCAGTGCCACAGCTCCAAAATATTCCGCAACAAAAAGGGGTATGGCTCCCGGCGTGTAAGGGCATCTTATGGAGCTGTGTGTGCTAGCTGCCTCACTCGGTTTCGGGCCATCCCACCTCTAGTTCTGAGAATGCAGTGATTTACCCATTCGGGGCATGCCTTATGATACTGACTCAACTGGCCTCTCGACACTGCTCTTCTCTACTGGCCTACTCGCCCCATGGCTCTTTGTCAAACTTTCTTCATCTCTGTAGCTAAGACTCTCTCGAGTTCCTCTCGGCTTCCTTTGGACTATTTTCAATTTTTCTACTAAAGCAGCGTTTATTCTTTCACTGAGAAAGATATTTTACATGGTAACATAGGGGTTATATGGTAACATATTCACGCTTTTCAAGATAAGGTGTTTTTGTTATATCAATGCAAGCATATCTAAAAATCCTAATATATATGTCAAGGTTGAGCTGCCTTTTTTATACACATAGTCTATATTTTGGTTATCGGATTTGTGTAACATATAATAATAATCCAAACTATATATGAGAACAGTCAAGATACAGACATTATCATTCTACAGGTATGATACTAGGACAATGCAGTTCAGACAGGATATTAGTGACTGTACGAACAAGTCAGTGCAACAGTTTGGGACACAAATTTAGACATACATATAGCGGCTATACAATACAGATACCCTGTTATGTTCTATTGTTCACCTTTTGGGATGGATCCATCCTGACTGTGTTTGTTTGGATAGGCTTCTACATTATATTACTTCTTTCTACCTTAACATGCCGATTTTGGGGCCAGCACTGACCCTGTGCAACTGTGGGACACAGTCGTTGAACATGTCACCTCCTTCCTTAACGATACATGCCCGGTCAGAGAAATGAAATTCTCTAAAGCTAAGCGGCCTTGGATTATGGATGATATCCTCTCCCTAATTAAGGAAAAAAATGACCTGGTTAAGACCTACAAGTATACTAGGAACCAGGAGTTACTCCCCCGCATGAAAAAATTAGGAAGACAGGTGAGGGACGACCTAAGAAAATGCAAAGAGCAATATTTTATAGCTTTGCTGGACGAAAACCAGAATAAACCTGGTGAATTTTGGCGAATCCTTAATGAGAGGCTAAACGGACCAAAAGAAACAACTGCTTGCAACCTTAGAGATAATGTCACAGGGGAACCGATTCCACACGATTCCACCGCTGACTTTGTTAACAATTTCTTCGCCAATATTGGCAAGGACCTTTTTGATCAATGCGACCAAAATGATATCGATCGGAACTACTCCGGTATCATCTCAACTAATGTTGACGTGGTTGGGGAGGACTTAGGAGATACTTGGCTCACAAATAGAAACGAGATCGAGGAAGCTGTGTTAAACACAAGTGTTCAGGTGTAAAGGATGTATCCACTAGGGTGCTGCGAGACTCCTTCTTAATCCTTTTGGACGAGTTTGAGCACCTATTTAATTGCTCCCTGCAGAACGGTATTATACCGGACTTGTGGAAAATCAGCCAGGTCACACCCATCCCTAAAACCGGAAACATTTCTGATGTTAACAACTGGAGGCCTATCTCCATCTTACCCATACCCGTTAAAGTACTTGAGAAAATTGTTCACCATCGGCTTTATACTTATGTCAATTCTAGGAATCTCATTAGCGAACGTCAATACGGCTTCCGGCCTGGAAGAGGCACTTCGGATGCACTGTTTAATTTCACATTGGACCTTTATCAAGCACGCGATTCCGCAAATGTCACGGCCGCATGCTTTGTAGACGTCAGGAAGGCTTTCGACTGTGTCCCACACTACCTTCTCCTTGCCAAGTTAAAACATATTTTTAAACTCCCGACACCACACCTAAACTGGATAGAAAATTATTCAATAGATCGCAAACAGCTAACAAGAATTAATGGTAGTATCTCAAACATTGAAAGTATTTCATTCGGCGTACCACAGGGCTCAGTGCTGGGCCCACTACTGTTCATTCTCTATATTAATGACAATACTTGTGTGACAATATCGTTGACTGTAACTGCATACAGTATGCCAACGATCTCGTTCTGTACTCCTCTGCTTTAAAAAATTGTATTGCTTCATCTCAATTACAACATGCTGTTAACCATTTTGTAAAGTGGTGTGCCGTAAATGACATGACTATTAATCACAAGAAAACTATGACTTGCTGGTTCGGTACCAAACCAGGGTTAAAAAGACTAAACGGTCTAGGTTTGGCTTTCGGTGAGACGGTACTACCACATTGTAACACCTACAGGTATCTTGGGGTTCATCTAGACTCGGCTTTAAATCTTAAAGTACACATGAAATCTGTTAGAAAGAGTGCCAACTCTCGTCTTTTCAAATTCGCTAAGTTGAGGAACCTTTTGACGGACAATACTGCAAGGTTAGTATACCTGAGCACCATTAGACCGGTAATGGAGTACTCCTTCAAAACAGGGGACTGCGGATAATTCTAAAAAGGCATATTAGAGATATGGGAGTCGACCAGTTACATAATGTTTGTAAAATAGACAAGTTAAGATTTAGAAGAAATCGACAGGTGTTAAATATTATGTTTAAGAGGTCGAAGAATGAGGACAATCTAGACATATCTCAACGCGGTACACGCAGTGATGATAAGGTAAAGTTCAAACAATTTAAGTTCAGAAACTCCGGCTGAAGAGCCCTAGCTACAGAGGTGAAACTTTGTGGAACAAACTCAAGCCAGAAACACAGAAAGTACTGCAAAATCTGCATTTAAAAGCCTGGCCAAAAAAGAGTTAAGCGGCATGGATTTATGATAACATATACTGGCTAACCCCTGTTAGTAATATTGTGTTCCGGCCGGAGTAATCATATCATCTACATTATCATCACTTACCAATTTCCTGTATATTTGTTTTTTCTAATGTTATGTTATCACAATCACAAACAACTGTAATCTTCATGGAAGACCTGCCTATGGCAGAATGAATAAAGCTTATAAATTCTTTTTTTTTTAAACTGTAAGGGAGCGCGGGAGATTGTCTGCTCATTGGAAGGAAACTGTATTGGAGTTCATTGTCTAATTGGTTGTACAATTGTTGAGGAAAGGTCATTGAGGGTGGTTCATTTGATATTTTCATACAGATGATGTCACTTTCTCTCCAGGTCTTTGCACTAGTATATCTTGACTGCTATATCTTTTTTCTAATTAATATACAGAGAGAGTTGCTCATTTCGTTTTTAATTGGAATTACAAGCTTGCTTCCAAGGAATTGATTCCCTTATTTTGTCAATATCAGATTGTTTTTCATGGAGGTTTTATTGCAATCTTAATCTGTCTTCATCCATGAATTGATTTCTATAGATAAGATCCCTTTCATGTTTGATGGCCACTCTTTCCCATGAAGGGAAGTCTAAAGGATTTTTGTGGTATCCTATGAAACTGTTCTCCATTTGTTTTCATTTAGTATTTCATCTTCAGTTAAAGGCATATGTAAAAATGGTTCCATATTTTCCAAATATCTTCATGTCTTTTAAAGCACTTTCTTTCCCTGAGGAAAAGTCATAGGAGGGTTCTGTAATACCATACAAGTTTCTAAAGTACCATGTCCATTTTTCACTGTCTTTCATTATCAGATTCTTGATCCATTTTATTATGCTCAGTACATACATATAATGTAGGTCTAGTAGCTTCATGCCCCCTTTGTCAATGTCCTGTATCATAACTTTATGTGCAACCTTATTGTCGCTGCTATTCCATAAGAAAGTGTTAGTTATGCCTTTGAATTCTTTGAATACCTTTTCCGGGGTATGTAACAGTTATTTTGCCTTTCAGAGAGAGTGATCTATTACTCAAGTTGTTACATACATGTTTACACTTCTTTGGCTTCTTTTATCTTGCCTACATAAACTGTTCACTTCCATTTACACTTGTTCCCATACTCTCATTGGAATGGATAAATTCTCTTATTTTGTTAGCCACCTCCAAGCCAAGCATGGTTACAAACTTGTGAGCCATAATAGTTGCAACATGGAAGGGTTCGGCGACTATCAGACCATTTGGTGACTCATTCTCCATAGGGTCACCCCACCTGACGGCTCAGGAGAGCACTTCCGATGTCAGTGTGCTGTCTCCTTGCCGACATGCCTCCAAACTTAGAAAAAGTAGGACTGGCTTCTTTTAGCTCATCTACATAAAATGATCACATCTATTTACACTTGTTCACCTAATCTCGTCGGACTGAATGAATTATGTATTTTCTTCAGCCACTCCCGCGTCCAGTCAGTCATATTGTACCAATCGATAGTCTTAAACAGAAAATATGTATGTACAATAAAAATAGATACACATTTGATAACATAAGTATAGCTCTGTGTGTTTGGGAAAGGTAATATGTGTGAAAGGCGTGTGAAAGGCAAGCCTGAGACCAGTGGGATAGCGGAAGGTGAGTTGTAAAAGAGGTGGGGTGACAGAAGGGGCCGCGGGAGTGGACAGGTGGAGACACGTGATTCACGGCGCAGTGGCCCTCCCCCTCCCCCGTGCGTGGAGTAACCCCCCCCCCCCCCCACCCCCCTCCACCTCCCTTCCGGTCATGTAATCCGAATGTGGATATCATTTGATAAATGTTAAACATGTGGCACTCTAACACCTTTTCATATCATCCGTTGTTTTACTTCTTTTTGTACAATGTGTAATTAATACATAATCGATCGGTGGTTCCCGACTGCAGGTCGGTGCTGAATAATCGGCAACTGAAAAATGGCTTTTAGGGTCTCTGATACTACATTATTGGTAATAACAGGATATGCGATAGCTGATACACATGCAATGTAGTTCCCTGGTACCACATCACCCTGTTGCCATGTCAAACCTTGATTGAAGAGTACTGACGTTACGCACGTATCAGGTGTTTACTGAGGGCATCTCGTCTCACGATGCGACCAGGGAGGTCTTAAGTCTAAAGGCATCCCATTAGATATCTCGGTTAATGGATAATTATGACAAACCTGAGCACGGAAGTCGGATGGTCTTTGTGTTGTAGAAACTCCAGTGCAGACCTGCTGCTTGCACCGCGCTATTTACTCTCTATAGATCAAATCAGCAAGTGTCTTGGTCTCGTTCTCCTTCCAGCTTTGATCCCTGTTTATATGTTTGGTTATCGACTTGACATTGTACGGATCCGATGTATTCTGAATCGCACTGACAACTGGTGCCTGGCCATGCACAGTGCTTAAACATGGACTGTTAAACAAGAGGTTTGAGTGCGCTCACTACTGCAAGTGACTAGGGATCTTCTGGGCAGAACTGACAACAGTTCTCCCACCTACATCCACGATTGTTATTGGTTTTTCGAATGCATGTAACCAAACGTTTCGCGCCTGTATGCTCCCAGCACTGCTCCCAACACTTTTTGGTATTTCTCACAGTGAGAAAAAATTCAGACAAGGGATTCACGTTTCCCTTGAACGAATCATTTCTACCAAACAGTACGTAAACGTGCTCGGTGGTAGGGCCGCTGATGTTGTTGATGGCATCGATGACTTGGGTTCGGTAGAGATTTTATTATGGGCTAATGGCTTTTAAAAGACACCTTCTGGGTGGATAACCCGAGCGGCTTTTTCAAGAGTGATTCCAACTGGTAGATCGTTAAGATTGATTCGTTTATATTCCTTGGCATTGATCATAATACCAGTGCCCTTCATATTTGCATCCACGGAGTCACATCCTTTTGCAGCTTCGACTATCAGGAACAATTCTTTTCTTCATCATAAAGGTCAGACAAGAAGGTAACTCTGCCAAATTTGGTACCCTTGAGTTTATCATATAGGCAAAATGATTCGGACTTGGTGCTTGGTGAATAACTTGATCTTAATGGGACGCGACCACGTTATAAATAATCAGAGCCATGTGCGTGTGAAGCAGGCTTTTCAGACAACTGAACCACAACGTCTTCGTGTGTCTTACTATCCTAGATAAGCTTATCTACTTTCTCGATAAACTTTTTATCAACCTTTCCATTCTGGAACAGGCCATCAGGGTTCTGACCCAATCTATCGATTATTATTCACTGCACGAAAACCACCAGTTTATTCCTATATATACGCCAACGCGGCCGCGCACGTATCGGCTGTATATTGCCTTGTTTTCATTTGTATACACCTCTAATCCACACCAGCGTAGGAGGCGTATACAAAACTGTTTCCTTTTGTATACGGACACGTCTTGGCTGTTTTTCACACCTGGCGTATACGAGAGGAAACATTCTCTGCGCGATATATATACCCCGGGCGTATACATGATAAAAAAGAAAAAGAATCGCAACCCGCCACCCGTGTTGGTAGAGAGGTATAGGTGAGGCCCTCGCTCATGTGTGCCGGCTGCCTTTATTCAGAGCCTCCTGCAATTTATACTCAATCAGGTTTTATAAAGGTTTTATAAAATAAATTGGTAATTTAGTAATTTGGTAATGAAATATGCTACCAGTAGTGTCCCCAAGTGGCAGAGATCGGAGCTAATGGATAGTGGTGTAAATATAACAGAATCAGGCGTATATATGAATCAGGCGTATGTATATGAATCAGGCGTCTATAGATGAGGCGTATACACACGGACGACCTTGTATACGCAAAAGCATACCTATATACGCCGGGAGCATTCATATGTAAAACGGTGGTTTTCATGCAGTGATTGGTTTTGGAGGGATATGGGTTCGCCTGACTTACCCGCGATGAAAGTCGTAATTTCTTGCTAGACAAGTTCCGAAGAACAGGATGAACCTGATCTGATTTTCCTATCTGAGTTAGATTAAAGGTCCCTTTAGATTAAGCCACGGCTCGAAATTTGTTCATGGCTCGAAACCCTTTTGTAACAGTTGTAGCAAGATAAAAGGCGTACAGTAAATAAACCCTTGTATATTTTGCCAATTCGTCATGCGCGCTCACACCTCCGATCCTACCCCGCCACGTCCGCCACATATATGATGAAAATAGTCTCTACACCTATATGGCAACAGAGTACATCATATGAAAGTGTGAGAGGCCAATGAACTCTAAATACTCCTGGTTATTCTTTGCTTCCCTAAACACAGATACATGCAAAGGACATAGACTAGATAGTCACTCGTAAAGTCCACGCCTAAATCTACATCCATGAGGCACTGATTAGCCCCCAAATATAAATTAGGAACCCCGCCAGCAGAAGGCGGCATCGATATCCAGCAAGACGCAGTTGATCTCGGGAACCAGACTTCCGGTCGTCCAAAGGCTTTTAGGACAATCTTCCTCCAGTGTCTCTCGCTCCACCTTCACCACAACTCTCTGCTGAGACCCGTGCCCCGTACACTCAATCAGTGTAACATGCCGAGTGGGGATTTGTACCGAGGAGATGGGGATATGTGGCTCGGGGTCTTTAGCGCCGCAATACTGCCAAATAATTCCTATATAATATACTATGAAAGGATTCTATAATCAGCGCCAATTTCCACTATTATTTTTTAACAGCACAGAACCTACGGTTCGTCCCTAGCTACTGGAATTTGATCAAATTTACATTACCAGGTGGTGCCAAGTGGTGATTTGATTTCACCAACAAGGGGGTGTTTGTTAATGAATTGCGCCTGAAGAAGGCACGAGGGTAGATTTAGAAATGGAGGGAACTACGCTCATCAGTTCAACTTTCACCATCGAGACTACCACCTGGCGCTAAGTGAATGTCAGATTGTTCATTAGCCACCGAATACAAAGTTTCCATACTAAGCTAAAGGGAGTGTGTAATTCACTGGGCAGAGATTACGGGTTCTCGCAATCTCGACCCTGAACAGAGCGGACATTACGGAAAGAAGTCCCTTTCCTGTAAAGTAGTGCTTGAGAAGATTGGTGGTCATTTTGTCTTTCCATTGAAAACTTAAATTTGCAATGCTGACTAACAAATACATATCAACAGAGTCATCTCCGATGATACTGTTGTGTACATGTATCTATTAACCACCGAATACGGAGTCTTCATAAAAAAGCACTGTGTATAATTTGCAAGTCGGAGATTACGGAGGCCCCTAATCATGCTATATAGGTGTGATTGTGATGTAGTTATCAAAACAAAAAATTACAAATATAGAGGAAGCTTTTACAATGACAGCCCAGCAAACACAAATACGTTCTAGCAACGTCAATTTACGTGTTTTTTTAAAATTTACATACATTTTTACGTAGAAGGAACGTGGAAATGTTAAGGTTTACTTATGTCTGTAGAACGTTTGCATAAATTTAGGTAGATTCACATAGTTCTGAAACGTAAATTTACGTTTCTAAACTACATAAATCTATGTAAATATATCAACATGATTTATCTACATAAGAAGGAAATTACCAATATTAGCCGCAGTGACAAAAAGATCAGCCAGTCATAGCCTGAATGAGATTAATGATAATTGAAACTGCTGGTATGGTAAATTTGGTAAATAAACCAATTTTACAGGCCATACCCTCCCCAAGAAGTACAAAAAAAATGACAAAAACTACTGCCATGCCATCTAGTGAATTCATGCATATAAACGTGAATTCATGCACATAAACATTCTACAGATGTAAGTAAACCATAACATTTCTACGTTTTTATACGTAAGGAATCTACCTGTGAGATTTATGTCTTGTGTTTACTGGGAGCAAGGTTATCATTTAAACCATAACTCAACAATTGCAATATATGCAATCTTAGGTTATCGTCATAGTGGAAACTCAGCTAGACTTTCTATTTGAACTGAAATTCTAAGAAATATGGAAATCTTTCATGGATGGTTTCAAATTTGAACTAAGTGGGATTGACACATGTAAACTACGAGGGATCGTAACAAGTAAACTACGAGGGAAAGTCAAATGTGTAACACACTCTTTTGAAAAAAAAAAATTAAGAGAGCTAAGCTCAAATTGAAATGATAATAACAATAATAATAACAATAATGATAATAATGATAATAATAATAATAATGCTAATAAGGCTACACCGAAATACCATCATGTTCGCCAGAACTGATATCTCATGGGCAATCAATCGGGTTTCAAATCATCAAATTATCAGTGACGAATGGTGGTTAATAATACATGTACATGATACATAATACTTGATATCCTAGCGTGCGCTTGGGTAGTACTAGGGGTCTGGTCTCCGGAGATTTCGGCCGCTTGTATCTGAAACCAGTTAATATTGTGTATCAATCCCACCCATGGACACGTTGAAGTAATCTCATAGATTAATCATGTGCCGACCGTTCAGCTATTTGTAAATCGGCCGAGGTCGTCTGCTGTTTTAAATCTGAGGCCTTTGGTGATTTCTACTATTTTCTTTCAGTAAAACCACGGAAACTGGTGAATCCTAGATGTATGGGCCCAGCGTGAGACCTCTACAGAGGGATTCAATGTCCAGTGACCCATATAGCGACTAGCCAGGCATCTATCATTGGCTATACCGCCTGTAATACCATCAGGATAAATCACAGCCTGGAGTGCCACATTACGGCCCAGCCCTCGGCTTCACCGTCCCACGCATCGCACAACGCTGACCCCTGGGGGTTGGGGCCAAACTAATATTGTGGATAGTATCAATTCCATTTGTATTGGGCATATTCGTCCTGGAGGGAGAGTTTCTTTTATTTCACCCGACAACGCCTTTAGGGCCTTGGTCTTCTATTGCAGACCTGAAAGCCTTCACCAACCCCTTGATATATCTAAACCTCAGCAACCGATAGATAAATACCTGGACGCAACCAACACCAACTTCTACCTTAATACATACTGATAGGTATGACCATTTTTATGTATGTATGTTATATATATGCATATACATACATACATACATACATATATATAATTATATACTTATAATTACAACAAAATGACAAAGAGTGAATACGTTTGTCAAAGTGTGATTTATTTGACACACCCGGTAATAAAAAAAAAATTCAACTCTGGCCGTGACCAGATCCGGGAGTGAAGTGAAGGCTGCAAGGCGCGACCTTCCTAATTCCTTCCTTGACCTGTGGTGGAGCCGCCGGAATCAAGCTTAGTCCGGTAGAGACATCTGGTGAATAATTACATCACTAACAAAACTATACTTACATAAATGAAGCATTTATATATACTATATATATATATATATATATATATATATATATATATATATATATATATATATATATATATATACATGCACACCTTGAACTAGCAGTCATTGTTACAATTAGCAATTAGCAGGTCTTGTCACAAAGTCTTTGATCACGAAGAATCTTTTGGTGTTATTGAAACGATTTGCTTTCTCTAATAACTTAATGATCATTATGTTATTCGAATGAATAGATACATATATCATTGTATCAATATTCCCCAGTTTTCACCAACTAATATGTCGACACCAAGCATCGACATACTATTTATCTAACCAATTGACAGCTGGTGCCTAGTTTGCTGAGTTGACTCTGGTGTTTTCTTGGGAAATATTATTGCACTGTGACCGTATGCAGCAAGAACCAGCAGATTCCGACAGGCATGTTGTGAAATCGGCCGCGCCTTCTACAAGAAAAGCCAATTCGACACAGGAAATGAACTCCTGCCCTTACGCTAACGTGTACGCCCACCTCTTTCCTTAATCTCATTTGGCTAAAGAAAGGAAAGAAAAAAGAATACTCCTTGGCGGTTTGCGACTGCGTTAAATGAGGCAGCACTTCAATATAGTCAGTCTTCTTGAGTAACCTTTCTTGTAGCGTATACAAGGGCCAAACAAGAAATCGGTTAAAACCAAGATAGGCCTTTCAAAAATAAATCGTATAGAATTCAGGGTTCCATAAATGAATGAGTCTATGACAGGTGCTTCCAGGAATCTTCTATGGAATACATACAGGTAGGCGACATCCTCTGATAGTTCTTTGCATAGACTTTTCAACAACACTGTACAGTCCACATACAGACCTGTGTGTAAGTGCATGATATTTACAAGAATATGAGGCTTTAGAGTAGAATGACATGTCAGGTCAAATTCATATGTGTTATTGAGCGCGGGAAATCGCGCTCATAAACGTCATCTAGATAGAGGTTAGAATGCTCACACAGGCTTTCAGCTTACTGAAAAGAATCTAACCCTTCACTATCCATGCACCAACCATAAAGAACTGGTGAAATGGCCAGGTGTCCAGTATCCCAGTCTGACCAAACCCCTGCCTGACTACTGACTTGGTTCCTAAAAATAGAACTTTTATTTTATAGTCTTTTTGGGGACAAAATATTTACTATATCAATCCTGTCATTAAATAGCAGACACTTAGTTATGGATACTGTCATCTGCTACTAGAAAAGGAAACTATTTGATGATGATAATGACTAAATATGCTATATACATGTTCAAGTCTGATGGGACACACCTAAATGCATTGTAATCAAAGTGCCACATCCGATGAGTGTGTGGTAATCAGACCCACTTTGCAGAGAGCTATAAAATCAGTTCTCCCTCCTTTGACCCAGTGAGCCACCCTTGCGTCTGAGACTTGACCATAGACTTGCTTAAGTGAATTATTATATACTGGGTGTTTTACTGGGTTTTTTCAATTTCTTTATTAAGATTATATCTACATAACATTACATTTGTTCTGACTTCAGTGTCGCTGTTTGTCTTACTATTATCAGTACAAGCCATTCAAGATTTGACCACATACATATTCAATACTCCTCATATATGTCATACAATTTGGGCAAGTCATAGCTAATACAGGTGCTGCACCTAATCACGTTTGCCTTGGTCTTTATTTAGCCTGAGCATACTGGTTTCTGATGGGACACACTCCCTACATGCAGAGCCAGCAATTCTGTTTTACCAGTTATTCACCCATGTGCCCCTCTGTACCAAACAAAAGTTATTCCTATAAGAACTATGTACTATAAATGTCCCATGCATTAGAATCGCCTGCCAGCTGGTTATAGGTCAATACCTACCTATCCCCTATTTGAATGCAAAGAGAAAGAATTTATCAGAAATAGCTGTCTGAACTATTAATCTAAATTTGATGATAAATAAAAGCTGCTAAAATGATTCACTCTAATCAGTTTCAAAATGATTATGTAATCTTTTTTCACATTTGCATTATCAAGTTTTGTAAATGTATCTTTGTTGTCAATGACTGACTTGAAACAAAATTGTTTAGAAAGTAGCAACATCTAATAATCTCACTTTAATCAAATAAAAAAAAAAGATGATAAGCATATCATCACCTATTATATTGTCAAACCATGAAATTTTAATGGCTGTATTAGTGATAAGAAATTTGAGATTTAGGTATTGAGAGAAGTGGTCTTTCAGTGAGGTAGTCATATTAGTAAGTTTATCATATCATGATATAATATCCAACGTAATCTACACACAAAATACAGCAAAAAGGATTGGGACAAAGCCATATTGTTTGTAAATAGTTGTGTAAATGGTTGTTATGTGAGAATCTATACTGTACTTTAGAAATTCCGCGCTCATCCATTGTAAATGGAAATATCATTAGCTCCTAGTTATATACCTATGTCACTCAACATACTGACTGGTGCTAGGGGGTTCATTCCGTAACGAACATATTGCGTGAAAAGCCATGTAGCTTTGTACTTCCGATACAGATTGCATGCTTTGAACCTTACTACTGCATGTTTTGGCCTCACTACGGCGTGCTTTGAACAAATAACACATTTTGATTGGCCGAGAGGCCGGAAGCACAGATATGGGAGAAAGATTGAAAAATGATGGATCCCTTAACTTCGCGTGTTCCGATGCGTCTGACTGAGGCATCGGAAAGAGTTATTGTGCGAATTTACCAAATATTGAGGCATCTAACATTGAACATGCATGCAATACCGTTTTAATAGCTTAAATATGCAAGAGCGAACAATATCAACACTCACTGCCAAGTCACGCCGACTAGACTGTATGTGTGTGACATCATTATCAGGGGTTCCCTACACTCGGGGAATCCCTGATGATGTCATTGGCGGTCCCCTGTCAAGTCGGCGTAACTTTGGGGCGAGTGCCGTTATCGTTCGATCTCGCATATTACAGCCATCAAAATGGTATCAGGTGAATCCCATATGTTAGTAGCCTCGATATTTGGTCGAAACACACAACAACTCATTCCATTGCGCGTGTCAGACGCCTCGGAACACACGAAGTGAAGGGGTCCACCATTCTTCCACCCATATCTGTGCTTCTGGCCTCTCGGCCAATCAGAATACCACATTAGTAATGATGTCATATGCAAATGAGCATCACTCTTCGAATAGGCCTTTTTCCGTAGGCCGGTGTCGCACCTTATCTCCCTAACTACGCCAAGGCTGAAGCCAAACATTCACTTGGCAACGTATTCCTTAGCATTGGATAACTCAGTATATGAGCCTAATACGATCATAAGACCCATGTATCTCATTTTCAGAGAAATAACAATGATTTCATCGTATTCTATGGTATTTCAGCTACAATTTGATGTATCATACATGCATATCACCTCAATGATACTTTAGATATACCTTAGATAACACAGGGACACCAAAACTGCATACACACTAATACATTGGCAGGCCTAGCTATATTATGCTTTTCTTTTTCCAAGTTAAAACCAAGATGATTATCAACTATAAAGTTTAGACATCTCAGACTTGTTGATACAATACCCAAGTTTGTTACAAGAATCTAATCTGTCAAAAAACAACACTCCTGTAATCACACCCACCGTTCACACTTTAGGTGTGATTGCTGTTTGTCTCTATATACAAGCCGCCTGACTCGGCCGTGTTTGTCCGAGCGGCCGCGTATCTAGAGAGTGGGCAGTTAGGCGGCGCTGAACGGCAACACCTGTATTGTAGTCTCTGGACCTAGCGTGAAGCCTGAGCAAACCTATGATCTGCTAGGAGAGTGTATTTGACTTCCAGGTTAATCATGTAATTTATTATATACCTATGCCGTATATACTGTAAATGCGCACTGTTTCGCCATATAACGTAAAAATACTGTACGGACCACTGGCCCGTACACTATTATATGGACTACCTACCCATACTCGTTTATCAAAAATTTGATTGTTAAACCAAATGTAATTTTTTTTTAAATTTCGGGTAAACGCCCCGTTCCGTACGAACCGTGAATTATCATCTTGTTTTGTAGCTTGTACAGCATGGTCAGGACATTCTATATAAGTACTTACTGCGCTGGGTGAAAGTGACAATGTCAACAGAGTCGATTTTTGGTGAGTGTTGGCCGATTATAAACAATTTAAGGTTTATAAAAAAACAAATTGATGTCGCCAATACAGCGATACCTATTGTCAGAGTCGACGATGAATTGTTCTGAACTCGGTCATTTATCGTTGACACCTCGAATAAGTATCGCCGTATTGGCGTCATAACCATGTTTTTTAACAATATTTTATTACCTATGACAGTCCATTTTACCCTACAGATTTGGTTGTTTTTATCCAATGTTCAAAGCTCATATTATCTTGAAACATTGGGTCTCTCAGTTTTCAAAGAATATCTCAGCTATATGTGTATTTCAGAATGTTTGGTTTATGTCTATAGACTTACGAAGTCTTTTCAGAGTTTATAGGTAATTATAACTCCCTTCGATAATTAAGACTCTGAGACGCTCTGAAATGAATCTAGTTTTATAGAATATATATGAGTTTCTAGTATAACGAGAACATCTATATAGTGTAGTGTATGTTTTATTTCTACCGTATAGTGTAGTATATGTTCTATTATTTTGTCGACTATATAAGGTCGGTAGACAGCGCCAAAAATACAATAAATAATGTTTTGCATGTGGACGTCTGAAAACAACTCGATGTTGACAATACACATGCGGCATTATGCTCCACTCGTATGTTACTCCATATCAGTACCTCGTTGTTTACGGCCTTAAAAATCCACAGCTTTTGGGTCGATCTAGGCATTAAACCAGATAGCGGCCAGACCCTGGGGGCGTTTGATATCTGAAAGGATTCTCCTAGGACAGTCATATGCTTGTCCTAGGACCGTCATAGTAGGGTCCATGTTAAATATACATGAATTGTCCTTACAAAGGACAGGGAAAGGGAAGGAGATTTGAAATGTCCTTCCAGGATGTTTAATGAACCTGCCATTGTCCTGATCTCGATCCTGAAAACTCTACTTTTGGAAGGACATCTCAATAGGTGTCCTTTTTTAACCTGGTAGCTAACTGACCAATATATAATCAATGTAGACGCGTGAATGATATCCTTCAGAGGGTTAGGGTTCCTGACTGAGACCACTACCAACACAACCGGGTCGGAGGGGGGGGGGACCCTTTTTATTTTCTATCGGTACACATATACACCCGGCTTATATAACATATGTTGCGCAGAGAATATTTCCTCTCGTATACGCCTGGTGTGAAATACAGCCAAGACGCGTCCGTATTTAAAAGGAAACAGTCTTGATACACTGGCATGAAATACGGGCGTATATATATGAAAACAAGTCGATTTACAGCCGATACATGCACTTCCGTGATGGCGTAATATATAGGAATAAACTGGTGGTTTTTATGCAGGGTATCATTGCCATTCTTTTACTTGTATGCAACAAAGATCTTCGTTTGTGTTTTACTTAGGTAGGCTGCATCCCATGTTTACATGCATAAATTATATGAATAAAGGTCTTAAGATTAACACTGCCTTGTGGTGCTTTATTAGAGTGTTTTGGGAGACGCTCATAGACGGATACTATCAAGTCTCATGCCCGGCCCATGTTGAACTTTACTTTCAAAGGCGATTTGATCACTCAAGGATTCTCAATTCTTTGCAAGCTTTGCTAGAAGTTTTATTTTCACAATAGTTCACATTTAGCTTTTTTTGCTCTGAGCAGTAGTCATTACCATACAACCAGTGCTTGTAATCATTATCCAGCAGGTATGTTGGACTTAGTCGTGTGGCATGCATTTCTGGAAGACAGCACGTCTAAGTTAAGCAATACTTTATCATAAATATGGTTTCATCTGATTAAAGGGTCTGTTCCATATAACCGACTGCCCGTCGGCCTTGTCCTGGTAGTATTGGTAACAATCTGCTGCTGAGTATTGGTAAATTCGGGTGGAAATATACCTAAAAACTTCTATCTGGCAATATCTGGTATCATCGGACACCCAACCGATAGTGCCCGAAAATGTTAGAAATCTCTGACTTCACCCAATCACAGTTCCATCCCAGGCCGACAATTCTGGTCGTGTAATAATATGATATGTTTACAGTTAGAATTCTATTATTTCTTAAAATAATCACTATACACAACGCTTATTCACTTCAAAAACACCCCCTACCTGCAAACGGATACTCTCAGTTAACATGCCAGGGGTCAAGGTCGTGGCTCTTAGTTCCTGGTTCGGACACCAGCAGACACCACCAGTAAAAAAATGGTGTACTATTATCGGCGTGCGTCGAACATATGGAATAAGGCACCCCACAGCGGCTGACGGCAGCCGACGGTGGCCGATGGCACCGATCTCACCCTGTCAGAATCATACTTCGGCTGAGAATTCGGCTATATGGAACAGCCCCTTCAGGATGTATGTGTCTCAAATCAGTCATTTCTGACTGCTGAATCTTGTACCTGGCAGGTGACAACTTATAGAACCTGTGATGTATGTATTAAGAATATCACAGGGTGCCTCCTAACAGGTCCTCACTCCAGATAGTGGTTAAGGCCCAACTATTTGCACTGCCACTGAATGTGATTGTGTGTATATTCACGGGAAACCACTAGAGGTCACTAGAGGTAGAGATTGCTACCTACACAACTGGATCGGAACTTACATCGCTTCCCACCAGATGTCACATCCAGTCATATCACTGTACACTACCTCCATGTACCTTTTCACCTGCCATGTTCTGATATTTGTTATAATATATGTTATAAATACATATCTGTGTATGGCTATCTGTCTTCTTCATTAGGTATGGCAGATATTCCAAATTCTTGTCATTCTGTTAGCTAGTCTATAAGATTAGGCTTTAGTTACTGTACATGACAAACCTACGACAACTCTATGTAAATCCCTAAAATTATTATATAAATCACTAAAATCAATATCATTACCTATTATTTTGGTAATGAACCAATTATTTTGAATTAGATGTTTAGCGATCATCTTCAGTACTGTTGTCGAGCTTGTGCATCTCCTGATTTTACAGCAAAGCCAAGTGTTCCTTCAATTTGATGTTATGTGATATCAATAATCCATGGTCCTTGAATATTTCCCCTCTGATTATCTTTGATACACTAGAAGACTAATTCGAGGAATGCTGATGTGTTCGGCACAATTCCAGAGCTCTTAGATTAAATCGCTGAGCCTTGAAAATTCAACAACTTCAATTTCAACATTCATCAATTTCAACATTAATCTGTTGGCTATCATCTTTCTTCACAATAAGTGAAAATGAGCTGTTTACTCGGCCACAACGACTGATTGCAATTTGAGTTCTCCATTTTTTCCCTGACGTTTGCCTTCAAGACGCCTTTTCCTGTAATTACATTACGTGGGCGTGGCAGTCCTAAAGTAACCGAGCAGAGAGTAAATGGGCATTGGTAAGTTGTCACTAAAATCCTACGCCTCCTTGGTGCTGAGAGGATTCTGATATCTATTAACACATCAATTATGAGTGGGCTTATTTTGTTTTCAAATCGTGGAGCCTCGGGATTCTGGGCGATCATCCTTCAAAGAATAACATATAATACAAATTTGGAAACATCACTTCACTAGCTAAAGTGGTCCACAATGTTAGGCGGAGGCGGCCTGATATCTTTTTCTGTGATCGCTGTGATCATATTTCACCGGATTATTGCATCTGTGGTGCTAAATTAACGGTGGGAGACATTACTATGAAATAGTTTCGCACATTCACGCCAATTTCTGTTGTAGATTCTGGAGATCGCTGCCGTTACTCGCTTGGTGGGTCCCCGGCATACGATTTTTCTTGGGATCCAAAGACATAGAGTGCTGATCCCTGCTCCGGAAGTGGTAATTATAGAAATAGAAAGTTTCAATAGAAAGGGCGTCACTATCCGGTTAGTGACATGATTAGTGAACCCAATAGTGACAAGAATAGCAGAAAAAGTTAGGACTCGTTGCAAATCACTATTGGGGTGGTGTGTCAGTTTACTATTGGCGACATGTAGTCCGTCCACGCACCGCGCCGCCTTCAGGTTACGGTACGTGAAGGTCTAACAGAGCATGGGTCCCATTGGCCAGTCCCATGTGGTAAGAAGCACTGCAGGGTTGGCTGTTCTATTGATAGCATCGGTTTGACAAGAGGGATACCGTATCATATTGCTGGTGACTGGATCGCAATACACACGAGGTTAGAACCAGCGATCCGCCATTTTTCAGGTGCATGTTGGGAAAAAGGTAGGAATTCCCACCTTAAAATGGCAGCGCAAAACAGTCCCAGTATGAGCCTGTGTGCCCTGGCCCTGGCGACAACGGGCTGTACTACAGTCTAGGCGACATGGTGATATTGCTCCCTGGGCCTGACAATGGATGGTGTTAGTGCTACCGGGAACAAGTGCTGTCAAGGTGAGGTCACTGCATAAATTAGCGACAGCGCTTGAATAATTCTACACTGGCCACCAGAGCAGCATTTGCTATGACAGAATTCAGATGTGAATATCGTTGGATTGCATGAATCGATCTCCTTCATATTTGGCATGTTTATAAGTTATATGTGTCCCTAATCGGGGTTAAAGTTTCATAGCTTAATTCATACAGGAAGTAAAGTTACACGTTTGTGACAATAGAAGCGAGAGGGTATACCCTCTCGCTATTTGGGACACAACAGTGACCCCGATAGTGACCGGACATAGGTTTTATGAAATAGTCAAGCCACTATTAGCGCCTGTCTGTAACAAGGACTCCCGGAATGGCTTGTCACTAAACTACTGCAACGCAACCTGTCGCCATCGTGTCACTACACCCAAAAACGGACGTCCTACAGACTATTGAAACGGGCCTCAGTATTTATAATGCAGTGTCCCATTGCGAATTACCATTGATTCACAGAGTTAGAACTGCTCATAACAGCGCCAATGCATTTACTTCTCCGCACTCTTGAAGGGGTAATCATAGTGGTGCCAGAACCGAATTACCCCGAGATAATTGTATCATAAATTTCTCTCGTGGGCGTATTGGGTTGTTTACTGGCGGATTATGGGCCTTATTGACTTTAAAGATCACCACTGATGAAATTTAGCGAAGGCGTATCTATCTATATTCTTGTGTTTATAAACGTTTTCTACGGAAGGCATATACAGTATATCGAAGTAGGCTTGATTTAGATGATTTTTATCAATATAAAAGTGGGAGTCTTTATTGACTACACGTCTCTAGCTGTTCTACTACAATATGTATACATTTGATTTGGGACAAACTAATTTGAATTTTTGTATATCTTCTTTGCATATCTGTTGGTAATCATAACTCGAGTCGGAACTAACATTTTCAAAATTTATTCAGACAGAAGATTTAAATGATTTGCAGTCCGTGTGTGGAATAATGCCGAGGGCATATGGACATGATTATAACAAAGCCCTAACAGGGTAAAATTGTTCATCGGTGTGGGTGAGTGGGTTCCGAAACTTTCACAGCTTGTCTAGATGAAATACTGTCAGTGGAGTGAGACAGCTGCCGTGTGCGGGTGTGACAGGTGAAGAAGTGGCGGGGAGCCGCCACCCCTGCTGACGGGGCACCCAAGAAATCAAGTCGATGTACCACATGGTGGTTCACCACAGAAGCGGTTCCCGTGATGTCATATGTCATAGGTATGAAGTCAGACTTGGACATTCGCCTGTTCCACTGAATTTACCGTAAACTACACGCAAAATAGGTACTATTCAACAGTGAAAAGTCAGGCTTAGCCATCATTATATGCTAAAGAGTCAGACTTTGAAATTTTTCCATGGTGAAAAGTCAGGCTTAGCCATAATTGCACACTAAAGAGTCAGACTTTAACATTTTCCCACAGTGAAAAGTCAAGGCTTAGCCATAGTTGCATGCTAAAAAGTTAGGTATAGACAGTTCTTTATGTTAAAAAGTCAAGACAGTTTTTACACCTAAATTTGAAGGTGCTGACTTGTTTGGGGCTTGCAAAATAGGGGAGGGGGCGGCCGCCCCCTGCCCCCCCCCCCCTCCCCTTTTCTGACGCCACTATAATTTCATATGACAGTTGTGCGGAGAGAAAATTTGTGTACCTGTAAAGCCCAAGTGAGTGGGGACGAGACGTGAGCCTTTTTCCCTCGGGAGTCAATGCCACCTTGAGACGAACTTAGTGCTGGCGGCCATTATTTTTCTTTTTAAATCAGGTTTTATTAGAGATAATGCCTTTTACATCTATCAACAGGTTCGGCAACATTTCCATTTTCCAATCTGGGCCCTCAAGTCTTAGTGGGCTAGTCTTAGTGGTCTGTCTTGCCCAACCCATTTTTATCAGCTCTTTCAGGGAGGAACTTACAAAGACCGTCCTGCACATCTGTGGACGGGTAGATATTTCATGTGACATCCGATTGGCGTAGACAACTTCAGGCATAGACGGTTGAGGGCGTAGGCGGAAGAGTTCCCCTCTATAGAATTACAACTCTCCACAATGAGGCAATAATATGTAGGTGCAATAATCGTTTTTTTTTTGTTGGGGGGGGGGGGTTCTTTGTCTTTTTCAGCTCTTTATTCACTTCTGTTTAAAAAAAGTTCTTCCAGTGATTTATCAGTTAGTCTTCGATTTCGGTCTGTGAATACATACACAATACTGACTGCTTTTGTATACGTGTGGCCATAATCTCAAAGTAGTTGACACATAGTAATATCCGAGCGACGAATCACAATGAGGCTTACACTATGACGTTATAAGAATTACAGCCAACGGGAACCGTTTCTTTCTCACATTACCAAATTAATAATCACGACAAGGAAATTGCTGATCAGGATTATTAGAGGAACAATTAATCACCGAGTGAGACGTTAATCCCTTCCGCTCACGTTCCAATTATCTCCGGTTACAGCCTACGGTGCCCTTCTCACTTGCGTTCGTACAGTCCCATGTGACAGAGTATTAGTGACAGTTGGTTGTAAACCATATTTCGTCCCATATTACTCATTTCCTGCCACGGAATTACTTTTCCCACGACATGACTTTCACAAAATGATATTTTTATGAAATGTCTTTCATTTCGTGGGAATATCATTTCGTGAAAGTAATGTAGTTAGAATATCATTTTGTGAAAGTCATTTCATGGACAACGTCATGTCCTGACATTCATCTTGTGAAAATATCATTTTGTGAAAGTTATTTCGTGGGAAAAAGTCATTTCGTATGGCGAAATGAAAGTATGTGACACGGAATGAGTAATATGGGATGAAATATAGATGAAATGAGAATGTCCAGAACGGCCCGCCATAATGCCTACCATAGACTGTGTCCTACCCCTCCGTCTCTGCTGCCACCGCTATACTCCATCTCCCACACTGGGCACACTCGTGGACCTGCTCGGGGAAGCTTACATATTGTAATTCATTTCATCCCGATTGATTATAATCATTCCATTCATGTCCATAATGACTAACACAGAAGAGTTTTGCTATCAATAAATTTTACCTTTTACTGTATAAGATAACGAGAGCAATTTATGAGTAATTATGAGTAGGTAAATAATTTAGTCACGAGCAATTGAAATAGCCCTACAGAGTAGGACATGTAAATAAGTGAGATCAGGGAGTTTTTTAGGGTGTGTGGTTGGTATATATCTGAATTAGGTGCTGGTCCAGGAGAGAGAGCCCGAGGGAAGAGAGTTTGAAGTCCGCATCCCCACGTGACCATTGCGGTCACGTGACCGGTGTTTTCTTGGTTATTTGCTACTCATCTGTTCCACATTATAGTGGAGGAAATATGGACAACTTGCCGGAACTATATACTGAAAATCCACATAAAATCGATTGGGGAAAATGCCCAAAATAACCCCAAAGAAATGGCCACCATTTTACCTGAAAAAAAATCAAGTTTTGTCCCATATTTCACATATCTTTCACATATAGTCAAGTGAACTCTTATTTTGATGCACTACCTCATTGGCCTTTTTCTGGGTTTGCTTTGGGAACCTGGTTACCATAGCAACCAATAACTCACCCTTTTTTCTGGTAGCTAGGATGATTTTTAGAGCCTTAAAGTTTTTAGAATTATTTTGTTTGTCTGGCTCCAGCTGAACTGACACATTCTTTGATCCTTGCAGAAAATATTAGTAAACAAGGTGCGAAACTCACCTCAGGAACTAACATTCGCTTTAGATTCTAGAATGTTAAGTAAGATGATACCAGCACAATTTGCTACTTACAGACCCAAATAACAAAGGTCATATCAGATATGGCATTACTCCTGGTAGAGTGCAAACAGTAATACATGTACATGTGCAATTCCCCAAAATTGGATAGGTACCACAAGTCACCGATAATTTAGGAGCCAATATTTGGGTAGAGCTTCCATGAGACGTCCAACCGAGTACAAATAATTCATACTACATCATTTACCCAGAATATTTTTTGCTAAAAAGCGAGAACCTAATCTGTCCATGATTTACCGTGCAGGAGTACTTATTAATCGTTTTTGCGCTAGGCCAGCAATACTCTTTCTATGACCTTTCTTTCCCTTCCCTTCCTCACCTTCTTTTGTAATCTGTGTGTTGTCCTCCTACATTATCTTTGTTCACCTTTGTTATTTGCAACATATAAAAAACGCCTTATTAATTAGGTGATTTGTATACCTATTCATGAATAACAGATATTTGTTTAAAGTCAGCCTATTACCGGCGCTTTATCCTAAACACCGCCATACATATTGCTCGTTACACGCCATATAATATATTCACATACCATACTTCATTACTTATTGTTTCTTTCAGGTGGGTCAAACACAAGATTGAGCTGGGTCAGATTGGCGAGCCGTTCCGCGTCATATTCCAGGCAGTGCAGGGAATATCGGACAGTGGCTATATAGCTTTAGATAGTATTTCACTTGAACATTGCAATCCAGGTATGTAAATCGGCTTTTTCTTCTCAGACTGAATACTGAATACATTCCTTTTCCTTTTTTAGCGAAAGTGTTTTCGTACATCATAAATTTGATTTGTCATAAACCTGTCCCAGGGCATATGACTATACATTGTTTAACCTTTCTTTGGTCATGCTTCTTTGCTCGAAGAATGATTTCTGAATGATTTATCGTCAACACAGAGAATAGGTTTATCCGTATTGGCCTCATTACTATGGGCTTTTGTTTTAAGGATATACCTTAAATTGGTTTCGATATGCCAAAACTGACTGCACCTTGACTCCATTGGCACTGTCATTATCACCCAGCGCAGTAACACCACTGTCTAGTGCGTATCCGTCGGAACCAATCACAGTACAGCTTACAATAGTCCAGTTCGTATGGCACACAGTAAAGAGATATGTCTGTGATAGTCAAAGAGAGCACAACTGATATTGGTCAGTGCCGCTGGGTGGTCAAAGGAATAACTTGGTTCGTTGTTCTATTTATAGCATCAGTTTGACAAGATCTGATTGGTTCCCACAAATATGCACTAGACAGCCCTCTAAGTATATCACAATATTAATCTGGAAGTAAACTGCGCCTGCGCAAGTAAGATTTGCTCTCCAAACACATAGTTCCTTTGCTCAATGGTTCATAACAGTCCCGTACTCCACTTGAAGAATGTGAACGCACTCGCCGAAGCTGAGGTTAGGTTTCCTTCAACCTTACTGCAACACACAAAGACTACGATTACGAGAGTGAAAGTAGTCAACATATTTCGAACTGTGCATGGTCAACGGGCAAACTCTGCGCGTTGAACTTCCGGTTTAGCTTGTCTTCGACTCATGTGTTTACGGATGTCCTATGAAATTCCTGTAATGAGTAGGAATGCGTAATGGCCAAATACCAAGGTATCTACCACGTGGGATTCAAGCGATACAGTTTAGAAGGCTTAGCCCGAGATTGATCAGGTTATGCCGACTGACAGTGGTGCAGCCATTTTGTTGACATCTTTGTGCTGCCAGCTCGGCTCGTGAACGTATTGTTTACGATCGTTTTTAAAACGCCTATGAACTCTGAAGTGACGTGGTCCGCCATTTTCTTAATTTTCCTCACAGACGAGTGTTTCCGGCCTCTCATCCAATCAAAATGTGTTATATTTTTCAAAGCACACCATAGTAAGTTCAAAGCATGCCGTACTAAGGTTCAAAGCACGCTGTAGTAAGCTTAAAGCACCCCGTACTAAGGTTCAAAGCATACAATCTGTATATATATATGGGTACAAAAATACATGGCGTATCACACAGTAGGCGCGTTACTAATACACATCCAACACCCGTCTGTATATATACAATGACTTCGTGTATAGGTATACTATAATAGACGATATCACAATAGTCACAACAGATATATTACCCTAAGGTTCCTCCACTTGTAGAAGTGCACCCGATGTTCCAATTCGGTCACGAGACGACAAACATCAACCTAGTTGTCATATATATATACATATATGTATTTCCCAGATTTCGTTCCCGTCAATTAACCTCGTTTCTCTCTGACGCGAACGTGGTCCGTTTTCACAGACTGTTTTCGACTTTTGGAATTGTGATTCGCCATTTTCATTTATCTGAACTTTTCAACCCGGAATAAAGGAAAATGTTCAATAGTTCATTAAATGGGATTCTGATGAGGGGTGTCTGAATGATTTAATCAAGAACGTTGAAGAGATCCCGTAATAAGCGATGAAACGAGAGCTCATGTATTAAATTGAATTGGTGTAGGTGTATAGATGATGGGAGTGTATCTTCTTTTGGTGAGCTTGATGGAAACTTGTGGGAATTTGGATGTAAACAGGGACATCACAAATATATTCTGATATAGACTAAATGAACTGTCTTTTCCTTTGCAATGATATCTGTAAATGATACAATCTATCTGCATCAGAAATAAACATCTTAGCATTTTGCAGTTGGACTAAATTGTTTTTTGTCGTCAGTTGTATGAGAAGGCTAAGATTCGTTTTTATTATCCTCTGCACACGGACCTGTCATTATAAGGGTCGTAATAGTGAAAAAGGTCCCTTTTGTGCAATGTAGTGCTGGAGAATATCAGCGGCCATTTTCTATTTCCTTTGATTGCCTTGAATTTGCAATGGCGAATACTGAAAACAATATTAGCCTGCTTTTTATATTAGTGTGTGTATCCTCCTTATAAGTGACTACGCAATATCAACTACGCAGAAGATATGCCCGCTAGTATCAGAAACCGGTTAATATTGTGTATAGATTCCTACAAAGATTAAGTATTATCCTTCAACTTTGTTGTGTACCTTAAGGTGTATTCAAAATCCATACTTGCGATATTTTTGGTAGAGAATATATGAAATTTATCGAATCAGATTTGTTTCGTAAAAGTTGAAAGGTATAGCAATATCAACCCCCACCAACGATTCTCCCTTGCAGTTACCCTTAACTACTGTAATTATTTTCTAAAGTTGACAAACTGTAGAATCTAAAAGTTAAACGCGACTTACCTTTGTAGAAGGTGAAATTTGACATAAGGTCTACGATTTAACAGGGTCATTGGATTGAGCAACAAAGATACGGCACTCACCGGGTACCAGCAGTAGATAACATCCTTAAGGTATCAGGTAAACTACCCCCATGTGAGCAACTCAATATTTAGGGTAGGGAGACAACTGTCCAGGGTGGGGCGGATGAGGAAAATGGTCCTGCTATTCCTTCACCATGTCCTTCTGCAATGACGGCCCTACAACACCGGACAATACCCTGACCACCATTTCCGGAACCTCGTGGCCAGTTTCATCTTCAGTACTCGAGCTCTTCATCTGAGGACTCTTTAAGTCACTGCAACACACGTTCTTGCAAGACTTAGCTGTCACAGCCGTTGGATAGGGGAGCAAGGCAGCACGCTTCTTGTCCCTTCAATGGACAAAGTTTGTATCAACAGTTCTGTTTGAGTCACAACTCCCTTTCAGAAGGAGATTAAGGCTTGTGAGTTTTTGACTTGAACTGGCTATGTTTCGGCTATGTCCATTCCACTCAACGTCGGCCACTTTGGATCGCAGTTTTGACCAGTACCATGTGGATCACAACCAAAACTCAGTATGTTCAAAAGACCTGGAGGCTGTTTAATTATCCACCCCGACAATAAATTATTAAACGCAAATTCGACGATACCTCGTGGATCGTCGGCCACAACTGTCCTTCCCCACGATAAATCGAATTATTAAACCCAAACACCCCTACGACCTCTCCTTGGACTTTCAAGTATTTTGTGAACACACAAAAATAACTTTGCTTAGCAGACAAAGTATTTAGGTGTATGGCAGTATCTTTGAGGAAGTTCCACTGTTAGTAAATGCTCTACAATTTAGGTTATATTACAGACCAAAAACGAGTAACTGCATAGTGGTTTTACCCATGAGTTGCCAATGCTACTCAGCAAACGCCGTATCTCTGTTATTATCCGACTGACCAGTAACAAGAAGTGGTTATGTTAATCTTGACGTTACGATGCTGTGTGTGGTGGTTCAGGATTCCGGACCTCGCAGTAACAAAAAGTGGACCTCTGTTTTTATATATTCATATTGGTGGAAGATACAAGCTTAGATACAAAAATGGTATGCTGCTATTTTGCATTTACTTCAGAACGAATATTTTTGGGGACACTTTCCTATATATTTGAAAAGTGAAGAGTTAGTCCCAGGTGATTAATTGTTCCCATTTCTTAGTGAGTAGATCTTCATGGACAAATACACAATGTTACATTGATTTTGATCTGCGTGGTCGCATTCTCCGCGTAGTTTGCGTGCATTATGCCCACACACCTAAAAATCATGGTTATTTTGTATCTTCTATTATATACATGTGGTCGAACAGTAACCACGTTTTCTCTTATCATTCCCTGCAAATTGAAGTTATCAAAAGAAAGAGAAAATGGCCGCCGATCTTCTCACGCACAACTTTGCACACGAAGGACTTTTTACGTATTCTCCTAGGCGAGTATGACTATCCGTAGTCCCCTCGGTAGCAATCTATAGACTCTATATGTTTACAATGACAGATTCATATTCGATGGATGATAAAGAACATTCTGTACAAAAAATACATTTGAACAGACCTGCCGGCCCGGAAAACCTGCTCCCTGAACGAGTTCATGTGTGATACGAAGTTGTGCATCCCCCGTGATCAGGTGTGCGACTTCCGACAGGACTGCCTTGGAGGAGAGGACGAAAATCAAACCTATTGTGGTAAGCATAGCATCCACCCTGTCTTTATTAGAACTTAGATTCCCGTCTTTATATTTCATAATCAGCAAAGAGTACCTCAGAAGGTTCCGTTGGCCAGGACTGTTTTACAAATTATTAGAATTGGCCAGGAAATCCACAACTTGTTGATGTCTATTTTAAATATAACATTTTCAATATTTGAATGCATCGATATATGCATTATATGAAAAAGTGATATAACGTGACGTAAAATGAATATTTTATTTTATAGATCTAGATGTGTATTTGTTGGTCATACTACCTTCATTGAATATATTGATGTCATTCAAAGTTTTCTGTTATTAGTATGGTTACCATCTACATCACAGGTCTCAGAATGTCTTCTGCACTGTAAAAACAGTGTTTACTATCCATACACAAATATTTAGAAGGTAGACACTTATTTAAACACTTTTTTGTCCCACTTTTCTAAACGCCTTTTTGTTAAACATGTTTAATTCCAAACGTAATTAGGTAGAAAACGTTTAAATTTTAAAGTGTTTAACTTTATCAAGTGATTATATTCAAAGGGTCTGGATATACAGTGTTTAACATCAGTGTTTAGCATAATGAAGTGTTTGAATGCAAAGTGTGTAACTTAAGGAAATGTTTACATATAAAGTGTTTAACATTATGAAGTGTTTAAATACACAGTGTTTAACTTAAGGAAGTGCTTATATAGAGAGTGTCTCAATCTGGCGGACCTATAGATATTCATCACAGCTGTGATTTTGCATACATAACCATGACAAGGCAAAACTGTTTTTAGTGTCGATTTTATACCATGTAAAAATATCATTACTACCGATTGAAAACAAGATAGGCGGGAAGGGTGTCTAGGAAGACCGGCCACACCGTCATCTATCCCCGGTAGAAATCATCTAGTGCCTCTGGAAATATTGCATATTATCTCGGACTTGGATGATATAGGTCCATAGTATCATCATAAATTGTGTACAACATATATTCATTCTCAAGTCGTGCCTCTCTCTTCTCTCTCTCTCCCTCATTCTCCTTTGTGTCTGTTCATGGATGACAGGTGATTCTCTCTCTGTCTCTTGGTTGTAGAGGACTGACAAAAAGCAAAAGCATGATAAATTGTGATAATTCACATTCTAAATTTCTTCATGTGCTGGTGACCTATGGCTACATCAGAGGCACCTGGAAATAATACAGCATTTATTATTATGAATCTGAAATCTCACAACCATACTGCTCCTCAACTATACGGCCCCTGACCCATACATTCCCTCAAATACAGTTTTGCCCCTCAACCATACTGGCCCTTAACCATACTGCCTCTCACAAGAATTGCTCCTGAATCATATTGCCCTTCTACCATACTGCCCCTCCACCATACTGCCCCTCCACCATACTGCCCCTCCATCATACTGCCCCTCTACAATACTGTCCCTCCACCATACCGTCCCTCCACCATACTGCCCTCTACCATACTGCCCCTCTACAATAATGTCCCTCCATCATACTGCCCCTCGTCCATACTGCCCCATAACCATACCTCCTCTAAGCCATACTGCCCCTCACCAATACATTCCCTCAACCACCATATTGCCCCTCAACCATACTGCCCCTCACCCGACCTGTCTTCATCCATACTGGTCCTCAACCATACTGTCCCTCAACCATACTTCCATGCAACCAGCCCGCCCTTCACCCATGCTTTACCACCATACTGCCCCTCAGCAATACTGCCTGTCAACCTTACTGCCCTTGATCCACACTGCTCGTCTACCATACTGCCTCTCAATCATACTGCCTAAAACCATACTGCTCCTCCACCATACTGCCTCTCAACCTAACCACAACTCACTCATACTTTCCCTCAACCACCATACTGTCCCTCAGCAATACTGGCTCTGAATCATACTGCCCTTAATCCATACTGCCCTTAAACCTTACCGCCCCTCAACCTTATTGCCCTGAACCATACTATGTAGACTTTATCTACACCGGAATAGCACACGAAAATCTACGACGACTAGATACATCTTTTAATCAATGTATGAGAGCTGCGCTAGGAATAAGGGACCAACGAAAGTACTCAATTACTGATCTATATGATAAGTGTAAACTCAGACCACTCTCTTACCGTAGACATTTACATCTATTGATGTTCATATGGAGGTGGTCAGATGACCCCTCACACCACGTAATATCAGCTCGAGTGACAAGGCGTCAGGAAAAGAAAGGGCTAAAAACAGAGTATCCTAAGATCGAAAAATACAGACATAGTCCACTCTACGTTGGCACGAGAATCTGGGATAAGTTACCTACATGCGTTCAAGAAACTAATGACAGTTCCTATTTTAAAACTTCAATAAAATCTTACCTGTTGGAAAATACTGCTGAGTGGGAGTAAAATCTATTTACAGGTCCACTCACACATCACCCTATATGCTGGTCCGAACGCCATACATGTATATTGATTTTCATTCTCTATTTCCCCTACCTTGTATCGTCCTTTGCGTTGTACCCTCTCTTCTCATCAATCTTTCTTGTTCTTACGTCCTTGTATATATATATACATATGTTACAAATGTCGACATGTAAAAACGCCCTATCTAGGGTGAATGTTGTCTGAAAACTGAATAAAAAAATTTTTTTTAAATACTGGCCCTAAACCCTATTGGCCCTCACGTTACTGCCTCTCAACTATACTGCCCTAAACCATACTGCCCCTCATAGGGGTACTATGGTGAGGGACAGTGTGATTTATTAGGGCCAGTATGGTTGTGGGGCATTATGCTGGAGGGGTACTATGGTGGAGGGGCAGTATGGTTAAGGGGCAGTATTGTTGAAGGACAGTATGCTGAGGGGCAGTATCGTTTAGGGGCAGTATTGTGACTGGTCAGTATGGTAGAGGGGCAGTATTGTGGAGGGGCAATATGATTCAGGAGCATTTTTGGTGAGGGGCATTATGGTTAAAGACAAATGCTGGTAGTTGGGCGATTTCTAAATTCTGACCCTGGTGATGTTTTTCTTCATGGGCATCATGGATTTTGGCAAGCGCACAACCTTCTCATCTACCAACCTCCCGAACTACCTACCTACCAACCTGCCCACCCACCAACCTGTTCACATATCCACCTTCTGACCCACCAATCTGCCCACCTACCGCACATCAACCTACCCATCTCGCTGGCTGCCCACCCAACAACACTTCTGGTATGTATATGAACACACTCACACCTGCACACTCACCAACACACACACAAGGCATTTTCATTGAAATTGTGTATGCATCCTATAGAAAATCCAGCCTTCACCCCCCCCCCTCGTACGCCTTTGTACGCATTTGGTCTAACCCCACCCCTACCCGCCCACCTCCCCTTGCTGCGTACGTACTTTATGGATGGCCTCAAATGGCGTTACGTCTTCACTAGTGTATCAAATGGACCAGATATTCATATATGCTTATATTCCGAATTGATAATAGATATCTCACCAAAGAAACTATTTAAAAGCATTCAGATTGTTCTTATAGCTACAAATACGAACCGCACAGGAAAGATATAATAAGGAATTGGTTTATGATACAAACGGTTGTACTTGACATTTTACTGCCCCAAGGTGAGAGCTATGGACAGTAAATCATTCCCTCGCTGAGTCAGAAAGGGGCGCTCCTTCAGGGAGCCATACACTTCATGCTTGTGGAAGCAAAACAGTGTGGAGCGCAGCACCAGACCCCAAATGCAAGTAATGGTGGTGTCCTTTTAGGTCTTGGGGAACCGCGAGTTCTACCCGCAATACATCAGTCCGGTGAAGTACCTCCGCAATTTCGCCGTGTTTGGTCGCGTTAGATCTCGTTAAGTTGCACTGGGCAAACCAAGTTGCTCCACCAGACCGATTTAGTCCACGATCCAAGGACATTATATCGTGCGTGACAAAAAAAGACATATATATCTACAGGGATGATATTCATTGACTTGAGTTGTCTCCTTGGGCCTTGAGTCATACTTCAGGGCCGATTCTTCGTGGCAAAAGTTTTTTTCTTTTACTTTTGCCAAGAAAGCACACAAGAAAATCCGACTGAACAGTCCATACTGCGTCAGAACCGCTGGGTGGCCGCTTGGAGCAGATCAAGCGCCGGAGAAAGGAGTCGAAGTTAGGTGGTATGGGGCTTATTTCTGATAACATTAATGTTTAAAGGGATGTATAAAGTACTTCTCAAGTCTTAGGCCTGGCGTCCACCTACTACGATATAAATTTAGACCTCCCGATATGGCACCGATACAAAAAGCAAATATCGGAGACATATCGGGAAGGTGCAAAATCGTAGACATATGTCTAGACATGCAAATCCACCACGCATTGCATGGAGTTTTTATCGGTGTCTAATCGTAGAAACGTGGTCAACTGCCCCGATATTAGGTGACCCTCGGACGCGATTTTGACTTTTTATCGGGAAGTGCATCGTAGACTATATCGGAGCCATATCGTAGTAGGTGTACGCCGGGCCTTACCCTTAACAAAATCAGAATTCTTTTAAAATTTCACATTAAATAAGTATGTGATGGCTTCAGATTACAAACGCGATCTCAACATGTATATCGCCGAAACAACCGATTTTCTTCGGGTTGATACGTTTAGATCATTACATGTCTGGATAGTGTAAATAACCCAATTTTATCTATTACATACACAGACTACATATTAAGAGGTCGATACGTGCGGCTTTTCACCATTTTACACTCTGACAGCAAGATATTACCTGCAAGATGGCAGATATGCCCCTTGTTAGGGTTTGCCAATTGCAAGAGTGTTGGTGCTGATTTGGCAGCCCTGAGATCGAGGGTTCTTTTCGTGATGGAACAACACGAATTGCACGACGCGATCCAGCAAATAAAACGAACACAATATGTAACGCAGCGGGATCTAGCAGGGTACATTCGGATTCAACAAGTCTTGGGCCGGCAAATGCATCGTGATGGTGGAATACTCGCTTTACACCGGCTCCAACCCATAAACACATCAGTCTTTGGTGCGCTAGTTCGAACATTTGTCAACAGTGAATAGCATCCTATTTTCAGTCTTCGGATCACCTGCACTTCACCATGTGCTAGTTTATTTGCATTTGATCAATATTTCAACGCCCACTAACCTCGGATACAAATGTATGATGTATATCAAATCTGTTCTCCAATCCAGACTCTTCTTCCCTTAATTTTAGGGTTTTAATTATGGCAGAATATTCATTTTTGTACCACATGTGACATCTTAATTTTTCTGTTGGAGTGTAATCCAATACCAGGATACCTGTTCTCCGATGAAATCAAACTACTATTTCCAAATCACTATTTTGTATGCAAGCCTTCACCCAAACCACCGTCCTTTTGCATTACAGATACAATACCTGAGCTAGCCAGGTGTACTTTCGAGAATGGCTACTGTGGCTGGCAGAACCTAACCAAGGGATCCTTAAGGTGGATCCGCCATAGTGGCCCAACACTAAGTAAAGATACCCCTCTAACCTATGACCACACAAAGGGCAATGACGAAGGTGAGTATGACCACTCAAAGGAAAGGTTAAGATTTTAAAAAAGGGTTTATTTTGACGGCTCTTAGCTCTATGATTTCTCTTCTCAGAATCACAAATTTTGTACCAGACTTTCCTATGAAATGGTTTTAATAACCAGACTAAATGAAAATTACATAATGTGCTTATGTGGTAATAACCTCATTTTCTACTAGGATGTCAGTAAAAATAACGCCTGAAATATATTATGTGTCCCCTATTCCAGCGCTTGAAGCATTCTTAGGGTATTATCAATAATTGACATTTCCAGGTTCGGCCAAAGCTGCTCTGCTGCATGGTTTCTCTAGTGCATCAATAAATCAGCTTTGTGCTGCGGAGCATGTATTGTAGCAAATGTTCTTATCGTATTCTGATAACCAACAGCTTTGATTATCAGAATACTTTCGCTGTGGATTGAGGAGATATAATGTATGATAAAATGAATTTTATGTATTAACCAGTATGGTATACAATATGTTATATACTTAGGTGGATTAACATTGTAGGATCACATAATTTGACCTAGCCAGATATTATGTGGTTATCATTGGTGGATAAACGAAAACTTTTGTACACCACAACATATTGATTAGAGCTATAATAATGTAAATCTTTTTCTTGGTACAAAGCTATTGTTCATTGCTGTCATCTATCTTCGGGTCTCTGGATTTATGTACTGGTTGCGTTCTTACCTTGTGAAGTATGCTATTACTATATATGCGGCTTAAGCTCATAAGGTCCTAACTTCATTTGTCGTTTTATCATATTCACAGGTCACTACATTTATACAAAGCCGCTTTGGCGCAGCAGTTCCGCCGTAGTAGAGGGGAAGTTTCGACAGCACCGGATCTACTCCCCGATATTACCAGCCCCACCTCCCGAGACCTGGACGCCAGGCTCTCCCTTCTATGGGTCATGTCATGTGAGTTGTCACTATTACAATTACGTGTTAATTGTACTCTAACATTCCCCATGCAGTTACCGTAGTTCTCCCATTCTGGTATTCTGATTATTTCATTGCTAAGTGCTACCATCTAGCGGGAACTGATGGGCCCGCTGAACGCAGCCATGGTGTTCGTGTGCAGAATGTGTCGCTGTTGCCTTTGCAGTAAGGTGGTAATCAAATAGTCTTAACATATCATGAATACAATTCCTTGAACTAAGTTGAAATGCATAGAATTGAGATGGAGTGTTTTATCAATTGGACATATAGCTAGTGTTTAGCACATTTAATACAATGGCTTCCACAAGACAGCGCTATTGACTCCAAGGTAGATACGTGCCAATGTGTTTTAGAACAATGTTATGGTTTATAAAATCGGCAGATAATTGCTAATTGTCAAGTAGACTGTATATTCATAGATTATCTGTAAAATTATAATAACCTATGTATCATTACTCCCTAATCCTCCTCTTTATGGACAGAAAAGGATAGAATACGATAATTTGAATAAGTTTGTTTGTAGTATATATATATATATATATATATATATATATATATATATATATATATATATATATATATAGATAAAATTCATAAGATGGGGGAGTATCATCTAATAGTGATTGGGATAAATAAATACGTAAATAGATGGTAGAGAAGGTTATAGAAAAACATAACATTTTTGTGTTTGATGGGTAAAATGATATGGTGCTAAACAGTGTGTGTGGTGTGAGTGTGTTGAGAGATTTAGTTATTACAGAGAACACCAGGTATGACGGGGAAACCAATGGAAGTGTTCTATGCAAACTCAATCCTACACAGCCATGCCTATTGCACTGGTCAGTGCTACAACAGCCTCATATGCCCCATTAGTTATACAGACAATGATCGATAGTTTTGTGGACAGGTTGCCCTAAACCTCGAGGTGTTGACGTGTAGTAATACACGGGTATTAGGAGAGAATCATGTGGGAAGACGGTCAGATCGGGAGGTCGTCAGATGGGCAAGCATTGAGATGGGGAACCATACCTTTTAAAAAATGGTTAGTGGTTTTTTGAGTCCACATACATTTTCAATAGAGACTTGTATACAATATAGAATAATGCGTGTTCACCCACCTTCCTGAATGAAAGTACATCACATGAGAAACTGAGGTGTAAATAATATACACTCAAAATTGTATTTGTCTGACATACAGACTGACAGGGTCAAAAACAGACAAACAGGTAGATAGGGATAGAGGCAGCGACAGGCATACAGAGATTCAGTCATGTGAACAGACTGACATGGTTTGAGGCAGACAATTAGATAGACAAGGAATGACAGCCCTATAACTTTGATAAACAGGGAGTGACAAACAGACAGACCCAGTGAGGAATTGTAGGATACATGGAAGGGTGGGCATAGGAAATTAGTTTACCTGAACCCAGTCACTCCGTATTGGCAACACCCTACGCAGACACTTCCTACCTTCCTCCACTGATCAAATTATTTTTCTCTATCACACTCACGCTCATATAAGATTTGTGGCTTATAAGTAATAAGTTGCCGCCTGTTCACACATGTCGATTTCTATACCTTCAAAACGATTCGTGTTGATGCTATTTGAGATCAGCTATTAAATCCATTCGCTGGCTTACTGATCAATAATTACTTATGGTATTCTCTTACTTTTATTTTATGAAATGATTTAGGAGTACTGTGCTCTTCCATTTTCAAAGGATATAAAATATGATTCTAGTTATTCAGTATATTTTTTCTAGAGTACACACCCCCCCCCCCCCCCCCCCACAGGGACCGGGGATACGTGAACAGGAAAAGATTTTAACCACATATTGCCATTTTCCATTAAGGTGCGTACATGCACGCGTATCGAAAATCCAATCGTCAACCCCCTCCCTTCCCTCTGCAATCACTATATGTATTTTAATTGACTTCCGCCCCCACCCCTTGCTTCCTACATACGTTATGGAGGGCCCCGAATGCGAGTAAAGGCATAATGGTTAATAATGAGTGTGATTGAAACACAGGATGATAATACTGAAGTATCCGAAACGAAAACCAAGCCATGCTTAAACTAAGACTATCGGTTATCAACATCGAATACGCCTCAATTTCTGATAAGTAGGATAAGATCTTGTTAATAGAGTATAGAGTCTACAAATCAACCAGTCTCGCACATTGTATTTAACCCGTAATGAATTATGTGGGCTAAAGACAGTTTGAAGGGATCCAAGTTGTCAAAGACGGGACTCAACGGAAAGAAAATGATTTCAAAGCAACATTTCAGTTCTTCTTAAACCAATGTTAATCTCAACGTTTCAGTGGTTAATCCTTCCATGTAACATCTCCTCTTGAATTGTTATCATTACAGCTAAGACTCTTCTCTCACATGTACGGCCTCCACATCATCTCTCTAAAAGTGTTCGTGGAGGAGATGAAGGAGGTGGACCCGCCTTCATGTCAGAGCGGATCGCCGGATAGGTCGAGCCACAAGGAGATGATCATGAACATCGTGGTACGCAATCTCGGAGTAGACGCCTGGGTGCGGCAGAGCGAGCCACTCCCCAAGATCACCAGACAGTAGGTTGTCGTCTGCTTTTGGCGTTGTTGTTTTTCTTGGCCTTTTATGGGCCTTACGTTTATTTAGAAAAGTTATTTCCCTTTCAGATTGATTTTCTGTGTTAGAATTATTCTTAATATCCACATGAGATGGGCTTGTCATTGACATCAGAGCAATTTGGAAAGACACATAACCATTTCGGGTAGTATTTCTAAACTGGGAGAATTCAGTTCCATGTGTGGTTGTTTTGTTTGTTTTGTTTTTTTAGTGGCAGCGTTTATTGACATCGAAAAGATTCAATTACAACGAGAAATCGAAAAGATTCAATTACAACGAGAAATCCACGATATTGTTTCTGCAAGATGTTAAAGGAAGAACAGTTCCCTATTTGGTTGTTGTTAGTGGTGCGTTTTCAATTCAACTGCATTACTCGGCAATGTCATAAGCCAGTTGGTCTTCTTTATTTTGGTGATGTTTCTTAATCTGAAGTATCATGCGTGTGACTCAATTAAGTCCTGTAGTAGGTCACTTACATATTTGATCGAAGCTATTCGATTATCAGCTTTAAGGCCAGCCCCCACCTACCACGATGGTCTACGTCATACTTCCCGATGGCTACGATTTGAAATGCCCAAATCGTGGCCTATCGGGAGGTCCCCGATAGTTCCAAATCGTGGACATGGGTGGAAATCGTAGACCATATAAACGCCTTTGGAGGACCAAAAATATAAACCATGGTCACGATTGGCTCAGATTCAATCGGTGTATCCATATATTTCTCAGGCAGAGTTTTAGTATTGAAATCGACTATAATTTTAGAAATATCTAATGAATCTGAATAATCCTTTAAAGGTATCTACAACATATGATGATACTATTTTTCAGACACTAAAAAAATCAAATTGAAAAATATAACTGTGGTAAAATCATAATTCCGATATGAAACTATTATTTTCAGACCCTTAGCCCTAACCAATTAGTGCCATATTTACGGTAATTATATATCTTTATGCACTCTACCTAATTCCAGAATTTGATAATTTTCCGTCAAGTATTTCACCCAGAAGAGATGTTTTACCAATAAATCACATACAATACCCTACGACAGGCTACAAAAATTCCAACTTGTTGGATTTCATCAGGAGCTCAACGATTGGTGTTTTCTATCGCAGCCTATCGTGAGGTATCTTAGACGGAATCGCAGAAACTTGTTCCACCTACCACGAATTTTGCTGACCTCACGATAGAATCGGTATGGTATCGGGAAGGCAGTCGTAGGGCCTATCGGGACCAGAATCGTGGTAGGTGGGGGATGGCATTCTACACGGTCCCAGATGTTTTTCTCCATTTTTTTGTTTGCTTGTTTGTTGTTGATGTTTTTTCTCAGAGAAATACAATTACCAAATGTGGATAGTTATAAATGTTTGCTATGGTACTATGTACACCTGTTACATTTACATCACTCGAAAGGCAGTTCATTGATTCACAGTTACTTTAGGCCCGGCGTCCACCTACTACGATATGGCACCGATATGCCCTACGATGCACCTTCCGATGCAAAATCAAAATCGCGTCGGAAGGTCACCTAATTTCGGGGCCATATCGGTAGGTCTAAATTTCTATCGTAGTAGGTGGACGCCGGGCCTTACTTTTTATGGCAATTAACAATTGAGTTGGCGTTAACATATCAGTTTTGAAATGGCAAGCAGAAAGATAACAAAGTGAATATTTTCCTTCCATGGCCAAAGTCTCGGTCCTTTTGGTGATTCTACTTACACGACCCATTTCTGGTGACACGTTTATCAATATGAAAAATGAACAGGACAAGCCAGGCCGGAACCCAACAGACATGTGTATTGAAAAATTCATTTAAAAAAATCAATTTGACTCTATTTATGCCCCGAAAGTGATTACATTGGACAACCTTATAGACTGTTGGTGATAAGTCTCGTAGATACCATCAATTATAGATTATAATGCCCCGGTCACACTGGCGTAAAAAACGGCGTTTTTCCGTGTACGCACGTCTACGTTCTTCTACGCATTTTGGAATCTCAAAATACGCCGCAAAACGAGATGCGAAAAGGAAAGTCGGAATGCGCCGAAAAACGCCACAATGCGTACAGAAGCGTAGATAAGCGTTAATGAACGTTGATGAACGTTGAGAAGCGTACTAAAACGGTAAAGAAAAGCAAACAAATACGTTCCAAATCCGTAGCTAATACGTGGTCTCCAACAATTCAAATACGTAGAAGAAACGCCGAATTTTAAGCCAGTGTGACTGGGGCATAACATATTCACACTGTGTGAGGATTTATCCTCTTACATTCATTCAACAGCTTATGTTTTCCATATGTTTGACCCTTCACTGGAATAAATGTTCCCTTACAAGCTTTACATTGGGAAGTGTTGCCCCCTGTTCCTAACTCTAAATATCATGCTATATGCATGGATCGTGTATCCAGTGATCGTGTATGCTTTAAGCTGACCTGATAGCCGTTAACTCTTTGAGCAGCTTACACTTTAGATTGACGTCTTCCTCAGTTTCAGACTGCAGTTCGTAGCGTTGGTCGGTCCCCGCAGACAAAACAGCGAGGTCGCCATTGACGATTTCTCTCTCAGTCCAGAGTGCCTCGGGTTAGGTAAGCTCACGCGAAAGAACCATTTACATAGGGTGGAGGTAACTTATTCTATGTAATCTTGATTTTTTTTAAAAACACTTTTATTTGCACTTGAATTAGATCTCCTTATGTTGCTCTCCGATGTATAACACACTTGTAGCCAAATCAGGATATTTGACTGTTCATTGTTGGATTATCCGCCTGAAAATTCAAGCCAAATTGATGATTGATAAAGAAGAGCAAAGCTCGTATAAATTTATGAAAGAAACTTTGATTTTAGCATATTTGAGCAACGCTCTCTGTCTTCCTCGGACAAGTCATTACAATTTGTTATTTCAAGTATCTTCAGATTTCATTCGAGTTCTGTCCAATTCAGTTTTAATAGAACAAGTCTACAGAAAAAATAAAGATTACATAATTCATAGAATCATAGGTCATATACACAAAGTTGTACACATATGATACAAAGACACATCAAAGAAGACATTCAATCTGATTCTATCTAAATTGAAAGGAACTAATTTTATCACAGCAAATCATATACATGCCACTAAAAGCCCATTTCCATTGGCAGACGAAAACGGTGGAGATTGTTTTGGTTCTCCTAAAAGCCCGTTTCCATTGGCTGTCGCCCATCAACCGTCAAAAACCACCGACGGACCTTCAGCACTGCTGACGCAAAATGGAAGGGAAATTGAAACTGGCTTTTAGTGTATTCGCTTATTGACAGAAAGGCTTCTGTAGCAAGAGTCCTTGTTTTGTCCATCTAACAAACATGTTTCCGCACACACTTCCATTCACTATTTCTGCATCGTTGCGTAGTTATCTATCATAAATTGCCTTTCGGATTAGTATCAATTCTTTATAAAATATCCCAACTCTACTTCTCTCTTTCTCCACTAGACATGGCCTTCTGTGTATAACATCCTTACAATCTTGCATAAGCTTAGATGGAGCGAGAGAAACGTTGAATACATTAAATGCGAGAAAAAGGTATATAATCAAAAGGTTAATGGCTGCAAATCCACCATCACCAGACCTACTTCAGTGAGTTTAGTGCCACCTGGTCCAAGAGGATGGCGCTAACTGTTTCATCTTCGCGCGCCACGTTCATGTTTTCTGACACCCTCTCCTCTAAATCTTCCTATTTTCGAATGTTTTCAATTCTGGTGTAGAGTTCATACAGACCTTTAGACATATGAAATATGAAGAGAAAATATGCAAAGTGAAAAGAGTTTTGACTAAAATGTGTACCTGAAGTGATTTTTTTTTTAAAGTTATGTTGTCGATTCAAACAGGGACGTTTCGAGCCTCAATATCGTGTATGATTTGTCTGGTTAAATTGATGCGCGAGGTTCATTAGAATTGTTGGCTCATTGCTACTCTACTATTATCGTACCCCTAATATAAAATCCCATAGTCTTAGCATTGTGTTTCCGTATTCAACTGTGAACTGCATACAAAGTTTCGTATCTCGCTGGTGGATCACGGAAATGTAATCACGTGATTAGAATTTAGACCAATCAGGGACCAGCGCCCTTGCCTCTGCGAAAGTTGTTTCAGCAGTTTCGTATGATGCTGAATGGCGGCCGATATGGCGCAAGCGATTGGAAAATAGAACATATGAAAAACATAGTGCTGACATAAAGTGAACTAAAGTAGGCATGCCACCAGTTGGATAAAGGCAATATCCTGGCATGTGCTCCAATATTACTACGCGTCAACTTCTTGTAGCATACAGCAGCTTGTATCTGAAACGACCCAATATTTTGTACAATTTACTTCCCTCCTTCCCTCCGACTATCTCGCTTCCTGTTTTCGAAATCCTGACTGAAACGCCTTTTATTGAGGATACCAACTTTCTTGTCACTTTCTTTTTGATTGTGACCATTAATTTGAATTTTTATATTTCAATTTATATGAGAGTTGTAAGATAAATGGATTAAATACAACCTCGATGTATTTCACTATAAACATACACTAGCATACACACGGGTATCAACGTCCTGCATCGAGCTAGTGGCGCCGCCACGGACAGGTGGAATGATACCGACGTACCACCAGTCCCATTCGCCTGAGAATTTTTTTCCTGATAATACGTTGCCACGATGCGCTTTATATTCGCTTTGTTCTTTGCATTTCTTATCTGTCAGGTATGTAATGTGAAATACGATGGGCGTACGTATAAACGCTGCCCGAAAAGCACGGATTCTTCAGCGCAACAGTTAGAGGAATTAAATCTTTACATGTTCACTACTATATATATATATGGTCGATATTCAGAATTTGCCGACAATTCAGTCTGAAATGGTCCAAAAATCAAATTACTAAGATACTTTTTAGAGTCTTCCCATGCAATCTAGACAGTTTTATTGTTGTATCCCTAAAGTGGCTAATAGTTTGGACTAATGTTAGGTTCTGTAAACCATATTGAAGTAATAGTCTCTTTAATATTTCTGCCTCCGTGTACATAGGTACATATCAATTCAAAACTCTATTTTAGGCTCTTATAATATTAAAATGATAAAGTTTCTTTGTTTGTTATGCTTAAAGAACATGTTCACCTAGGAAAAGAAAGTGAAAAAGATTCCCTATCTGATATAATTTTAATATTTATTACCATAAATAAAAATGATATTTTTTCCCAGGTTTTTTTTATGAATACTGCACTTTTTTTTTGAATAACCATAAAAGGTTAGAAAAAATATGTACATGTTGATGAATATGTCTCAAATATGGTTAATTTCAATAATCTGGTACCATTCAGCTGAGAGCTATGAGATATTGAAACGTTGTACATGGAGGCAGAAGTGTACACGCAGGCAGACACAATGTGTTTAACTTGGCCTGTTCCTATGCTATATGGTGATTTATACATTATTTTTTACAGGAGATATTAGAAATTATGCGTGCTGTATATTTGGAATGGTTTACATATCATATCAAATCAATTTTACACAAGAAATGATACTTTCTAGGAAGTTGTCATTTCTTTTTTTCTCCTTAATGTTTGCCCCCCCCCCCCCCATTTTTTTTTACCATAAATTTATTTATCAGGTACGATGTTTGTGCTCTCCTCCATGATGTCTAAGGTCTTCCTCTCAGTACGCAGATCCATTTATGCTATGAAAAGAGATAAACCTATTTACACGGAGGCAAAAGTGTGTACAAGGAGGTAGAACCTGCCTCCATGTACATTATTTAGCAGTATAACTCCATAGTGTGTGGGGTATTTTAAATCCATTTCACGCATGGAGAGATGGGATCTTATCCTACTCATATTCTATCTTTTTGAAATTATAATTGCAGATCTTATGGAAATATTGATAAATATATGTGTACATGGAGGCAGAAGCACATTTTAGCCATTTTCATGCCACCAACACAAATACCCATCAAGGTCAACCCCCATCAGCACCCACATCTATTAACCAACACCCACGGCAACACATTATAACATTAAGACCCATAGCAGGCCGATATTTGGTTTGAAAACAAAGATGAACCTATGTAAACGGAGGCAGAAGTGTGTACACCGAGGCAGAAGTACATGATTTACTAGTATAACTCCATAGTGTCTGGGGGGATTTTAATTCATTTTCACACACGGGCAGATGTGTTCATATCTTACTGATCTTTTTCAAATTTGATTAGCAAATGTTATGGATATATTGTTAATTATGTGTGTACACGGAGGCAGAAGCACATTTTAGCCATATCCATTAATGCCATGTTGCTCCTACGACACATATTTCTGATCAATTGAATTTTAAACATGGTATAGATCTTTCTATGTTTGATAACTACAAAAGATATATCATAAACCAGTGTTTCAATGCTATTTCACTCCCCTTAAGGCTCTGTTCCATTTAGCCGATTTTACTCACGATCTTGTACTGGAGTGGGGCTGGGGTGGGACTTGAATGGTACTGGAGCCTAACTGGTGTGTGTCCTCTGACTCCCGGCTGAAGGTGGTCTGGGCCTAGTCTGTACATAGACTGGTAGTATGTTCCATATAGCCGACATGGTCCAGTCACCATCCGCTCCTAAGTGGTAAGGCATCGGGTGAATAGACTGGTGTGCTCATCCACTAGTAGGGACACGCTTCCACTGCATAACAACAAACCCCCTCCCAACTCCCTCCAGCTCATGCTCACAACCTTCCACCCGATGTAGGTCATACCCTCCTCCAGTCACACCCCCGATGGTGTTTAAAATAGACCTGACTGAGCTCTTTGTTGCCTTGATGTTTCCCGCGCATCGGGACATTTCCCCGCGCATCTCCCGTCCCAGGACAAGTAGACTTGCAGTCAGTCAGAAAGGGTCAGAGAGGGTTACTCATTGTGTCACTAAGTATGTGTTATTTAGTGTGTGTCACTTAGTGTGTGTCACTTAGTGTGTGTCACCTAGTGTATGTCACTTAGTGTGTGTCACTTGGTGTGTGCCACCATACTGCCTCTCCACCATACTGCCCCTCTATCATACTGCCCCTCCACCATACTGCCCCTCTCCCATACTGCCCCTCTCCCATACTGCCCCTCTACTATACTGTCCCTCCGCCATACTGCCCCTCTACTATATTGCCCCTCCACCATACTGCTCCTCCACCATGCTGCCCCTCCACCATACTGCCCCTCCACCAAGCTGCCCCTCTACCATACCTTCTCTCAACCATACTGCCCCTCTACCATACCTTCCTTTAACCATACTGCCCCTCCAACATGCTGCCCCTCCACTATACTGCCCCTTTCCCACACTGCCCCTCCACCATACTGCCCCTCTATTACACTGCCCCTCCACCATACTGGCCCTCTCCCATACTGCCCCTCTTCTACACTGCCCCTCTACTACACTGCCCCTCCACCATACTGCCCCTCCACCATACTGTCCCTCCACCATACTGCCCCTCTCCAATACTGACGCTCTACTACCCTGCCCCTCCACCATACTGTGCCTCAACCATACTGCCTCTTTCCCACACTGTCCCTCCACCATACTGCCCCTCGACTATACTGTCCCTCCACCATACTGCCTCTCCACCATACTGCCCTTCTACTACACTGCCCCTCCACAATACTGCCCCTCTATCACACTGCCCCTCCACCATGCTGCCCCTCTCCCATACTGTCCCTCTGCCATACTGCCCCTCTACTATATTGCCCCTCCACCATACTGCCCCTCCACCATGCTGCCCCTCCACCATACTGCCCCTCCACCAAGCTATGGGAGAGGGGCAGTATAGTGGAGAGGCAGTGTAGTACTTAGAGGGGCAATATGGGAAAGGGGCAGTATTGTGTAGTACTTATGGGAAGTATTTATATAGAACGTCCTGACCATGCTGTACAAGTCACAGAACGAGATGACAATTTACGGTTTGTACGGAACGAGGCGTTTACGCCGAGTTCCGTACAAACCGTAAATTGTCTTCGAATTTGGGGAAAGGGGCAGTATTGTGTAGGGGCAGTATGGGAGAGGGGCAGTATGGTGGAGGGGCAGTATAGTGGAGGAGCAGTCTAGTAGAGGGGCAGTATGGGAAAGGGGCAGTATGGTGGAGGGACAGTATGATAGAGGGGCAGTATGGTGGAGGGACAGTATGATGGAGGGGCAGTATGATAGAGGGGCAGTATGGTGGAGGGGCAGTATGATGGAGGGGCAGCATGGTGGAGGGTCAGCATGGTGGAGGGGCAGTATGGTGGAGGGGCAGTATGGTGTCCAGAGGGGCAGTATGGTGAAGGGGCAGCATGGCCTCCAGAGGGGCAGTATAGTGGAGGGGCAATATAGTAGAGGGGCAGTATGGTGGAGGGACAGTATGGTGGAGGGACAGTATAGTCGAGGGGCAGTATGGTGAAGGGGCAGTGTGGGAAAGAGGCAGTATGGTTGAGGCACAGTATGGTGGAGGGGCAGGGTGGTGGAGAGGCAGTATGATAGAGGGGCAGTATTGTGGAGGGGCAGTGTAGTAGAAGGGCAGTATGGTGGAGAGGCAGTATGGTGGAGGGACAGTATAGTTGAGGGGCAGTATGGTGGAGAAGCAGTGTGGGAAAGAGGCAGTATGGATGAGGGACAGTATGGTGGAGGGGCAGTGTAGTAGAGGGGCAGTATTGGAGAGGGGAAGTATGATGAAGGGACAGTATGGTGGAGGGGCAGTGTAGTAGAGGGGCAGTGTGGGAGAGGGGCAGCATGGTGGAGGGTCAGTGTAGTAGAAGGGCAGTATGGTGGAGGGGCAGTATGGTTGAGGGATCGTATGATGGAGGGGCAGTATGGTGGAGGGGCAGTATGGTGGAGGGGCAGCATGGTGTCCAGAGGGGCAGTATGGTGAAGGGGCAGCATGGTCTCCAGAGGGGCAGTATAGTGGAGGGGCAACATAGTAGAGAGGCAGTTTGGTGGAGGGACAGTATGGTGGAGGGACAGTATAGTCGAGGGGCAGTATGGTGGAGGGGCAGTGTGGGAAAGAGGCAGTATGGTTGAGGCACAGTATGGTGGAGGGGCAGGGTGGTGGAGAGGCAGTATGATAGAGGGGCAGTATTGTGGAGGGACAGTGTAGTACAAGGGCAGTATGAAGGGACTTTTGCAAGACTACTTATCTAGGGTTGTTTTCCCGCGCTCAACGCGGGGTCAGGGGTCAGTATCGAGCCCCTCACCACCCTACATATGGTGTTGAGTAACCGGTCTACATATAACCCACAATTTGACACTGGGCGACCTGTAGACTACAGACCCGGAAGTTGGCGGTGTGAGCAAGTACTGTCTTGTTTATTGATTAAAAGAAATTTTTAAAAAGAGATTGACACAACTTAGAGGGTACTGGTAAATCAGTGCTGGCGTTTATGTACTGGTGAGTGAGTACTGGTGAGTGAGGACTGGTGAGTGAGGACTGGTGAGTGAGTACTGGTGAGTGAGTACTGGTGATCAGGGCCTGGTGAGTGAGGACTGGTGAGTGAGGACTGGTGAGTGAGTACTGGTGAGTGAGTACTGGTGAGTGGGGCCTGGTGAGTGAGGACTGGTGAGTGAGGACTGGTGAGTGAGGACTGGTGAGTGAGGACTGGTGAGTGAGTACTGGTGAGTGAGTACTGGTGAGTGAGTACTAGTGAGGGAGTACTGGTGAGGGAGTACTGGTGAGTGAGGACTGGTGAGTGAATACTGGTGAGTGAGGCCTGGTGAGTGAGTACTGATGAGTGAGTACTGATGAGTGAGTACTGGTGAGTGAGTACTGGTGAGTGAGTACTGGTGAGTGAGTACTGGTGAGTGAGTACTGGTGAGTGGGGCCTGGTGAGTGAGGACTGGTGAGTGAAGACTGGTGAGTGAGGACTGGTGAGTGAGGACTGGTGAGTGAGGACTGGTGAGTGAGTACTGGTGAGTGAGTACTGGTGAGTGAGTACTGGTGAGTGAGGCCTGGTGAGTGAGTACTGATGAGTGAGTACTGGTGAGTGAGTACTGGTGAGTGAGTACTGGTGAGTGAGTACTGGTGAGTGAGTACTGGTGAGTGGGGCCTGGTGAGTGAGGACTGGTGAGTGAGGACTGGTGAGTGAGGACTGGTGAGTGAGGCCTGATGAGTGCGTACTGGTGAGTGAGTACTGGTGAGTGAGTACTGGTGAGTGAGGACTGGTGAGTGAGGACTGGTGAGTGAGGACTGGTGAGTGAGGACTGGTGAGTGAGTACTGGTGAGGGAGTACTGGTGAGGGAGTACTGGTGAGGGAGTACTGGTGAGTGAGGACTTGTGAGTGAGTACTGGTGAGTGGGGCCTGGTGAGTGAGGACTGGTGAGTGAGGACTGGTGAGTGAGTACTGGTGAGTGAGTACTGGTGAGTGGGGCCTGGTGAGTGAGTACTGGTGAGTGAGTACTGGTGAGTGAGTACTGGTGAGTGAGTACTGGTGAGGGAGTACTGGTGAGGGAGTACTGGTGAGTGAGGACTGGTGAGTGAGTACTGGTTAGTGGGGCCTGGTGAGTGAGGACTGGTGAGTGAGTACTGGTGAGTGAGTACTGGTGAGTGAGTACTGGTGATCTGGGCCTCGTGAGTGAGGACTGGTGAGTGAGGACTGGTGAGTGAGGCCTGGTGAGTGAGTACTGATGAGTGAGTACTGGTGAGTGAGTACTGGTGAGTGAGTACTGGTGAGTGAGTACTGGTGAGTGTGTACTGGTGAGTGAGTACTGGTGAGTGAGTACTTTTGAGTGAGTACTGGTGAGTGGGACCTGGTGAGTGAGGACTGGTGAGTGAGGACTGCAGCTGGTTGGCCAGGAAATATCTGTTTTTCCAGACTTACACTGGAGTACATCTGGACTGGGATATACATGTGTTGGTGGGCGGATGTCACTGAGGTTGATAGGGTGTTGCGCCATAAGTCGGAGCAATGGATGAGAGGGCCAGATGGCGCGAAAGAGATGCCACGCGACGCCCCTCAGTGACACTGGCGATTAAGTCACAACACACCGGCGATTAAGTCACAACACACCGCACACAGAGGCCAGTACCGCTGCAGTCAAAGGGGACGGGGCTGGTCAACATCTGGACCCCCCACCCAGATGGGCCGACGCACTACAGAGACACTACAGTCCCAGGCCCGATATGCTACAGTGCTGGTGGGACCTCCTCCATTCTAACAACGTGCATTAGATGTGGGTCAGACACACGCCAGTCGGCTAAAAATAAAATTAGGATGTAGTGAGTTGTGGGTTAGTTGTGGGTCAATTCGGCTATATGGAACTCAGCCTTTAGTAATGTACACGGAGGCAGAATTCAAGTTTAACCAACACAAATATTAATAAAGATGATGTGAATTTTTTGCCAAGACTATTTAAATTACCATTTCCATTTACTCTGCAATGTTATCTAATTGGGGAAATGTTTCAGTAATGAAATTGTGTTTGTTTTTTGTGAAATGTAGACAGTCATATAATGAAAACGGAGGGGGGTTTATATATTCATTATTGCTAGAGCTATAGCACTGCAAAATTGGATTGTCGCCATATTCTGAATATAGACCATTTATATATGATCGAAACCCACGAAAGTGGTCCAATTTTGACATTTTCTTTAATTCATTCATCTTCCCAATAAATCTTGACTGCAAGAGCAAAAAAACGATTATAGATAAAAATGTATTGGTGGCCTTGTTTGATGGTAAAGAGATATGGGAGGATTTGTGAGTTTTTAAATCTCTGAGTCAAAAACGGATAATTTAGAATAACTGTCAGTGTACAAAAGGGCATAGTGCTACTGCCCTTAAATACAATTTTAAAGTCAAATCTCACGAGCGTGGTGCAATTCTGGGGGGGGAAATCTATTACTCTCAATTTGATTAAAAACTATATGATCTATACATACATTATTTGAGAATTTTGAAGCAAAGTTTTTTTTCAGTAATTAAAAGTAGAGGCCTAGATATTTGATTTTGAATTGACTTAGAATTGAATATTTCTTGGCAAAAGTGTCATAACTATCATGTCACTTTTACCGTTTTAAGAAGTAAATTATGCCGTTTGACAGCCGTTTCCTAGCCTGACACAATGGTGATATTTGTGATAAGATTATCTTACTCAAGATAAAATGAACTTATGTTAATTTTGTTTACTTGCCATGATAGAAAAGATGATTTTTCTTCAAAATTTAAACTTATTTTCCCATATTTTCTTTTCTACCACATTATTGTGCAGGGAGGTGATTTTCAATATTTTACTTGGCTGAGTTTAGCCTTGCATAGAAAATATGGTATATATAGGAAATATTTCTGACTTATCTCCTCCCAAAGGCTTCAAGGTAGATCTATGTTGTAGTTAATTTTGAGATAAAATAGAATATTTAAAGAAGCAGCAGGCCCTTCACAATATAGCCGTTTTGTAGACTGGCATAATATGGCACTATATTTTCAGGGAATTTATTACTACTCTGTAGAATAGTATTACAGATATATGTAAAATTAAATCTTTTCATGCTGATATCACCTGTGACCATGTTTGTTTTAGATATATCTCACTACTCAATGCAAATATAAATGATACACTTATTGTAATGTGCCGTTTCGTAGACTGACATAAGCACCCTAAGTAACAAGGTCCAGCCTGTTTTATATGAAAGTACATTTCAGCAGATGATTTTTATAGACAATAATCGATGGTTTTCTGGACAGGCGGCCGTCAACCGCAAGTGGTTTACAGAGCTGCCTGTCCACAAAACCATCGTTTGTTGCTTTTATTATCTACCTTATCGAATAAATTAATCCCAGTAATTGCCATATTAACGGGTATAACTTTAGGAACTATTTCTTTGCTCTATAGCAAAAGGGACTATTTTCCCCGTATACCATGGTTTTGAGGCCGTATACCACAGGTTTGAATCCGTATACCACAGTTATGGTATCTGACAAATTTTATACAATGGGTCGTGGTTTCCCCATGCATTTTCAATGGGGACTTTGTATACGATGGATAATAAATATATTTATCGAGATAACAGTTTGATCTTTAAATGATACTTCCTAGATCTCATGAATACTGCTTTGGAAATATATATGTGGGTCGGATTTTCAAAACCTGCTCAATTGCGCTTTCATCCTTGAATCAAACACCAAAAAATAATTTTAGAATTATACTTCTTTTTATATCTTATATTAGTTACCGACTAAGTACTTTCCAGAAAAACGTTATTCCAACAAAATCAGACGAATGGTTTAGATTTGAGAGCCTTTTGAAATTGTGTATAATACTGTCCACCCCTAAAATATTTGAAATTTCAAGAAACATAAAAGCTTTTGATATGAGAAAAACTAATATCATATAGTGACACATGTTATATTTGACCCTAAACACCTTTATCACATATTAGATTTGAAACAAAAGCGCTTAGCCATATTTGGGTTTGGGCTGCACAGGGGTGTCGAACAACACGAGGGGTGTCGGACAACACGAGGGGTGTCGGACAACACATTTTTTAAACTACTAAGAACAATGAATAAAATAAAATCAGTAACAATAATCCTTTATATTCTTAAAGAAATGATAGAAAGCTACGTTTTTCAAAGCAAACCACTCAATGTATTGTCTACACTTCTCATGACATATGCTTTAAACAAGTTAATATAAACAATTGGCTCAACATTGTGCCTCGCAGATTTTGAAGAAAAAAAAGTGAAAAGCATGAAAAACACTAGTTTTTGCTGATTTTCGGAAGGAAAAATTCCTCTGAGCTATACAAAACCCATGTTGGAATGAAAGACTATCAAAAGATGCAACAAAAACTGTAACTTTTACATTGATGAGATACGTTTATACATCATCAGCCTTAAATAAGCCTATTTTGGCCAATTTAGCAGGTTAAAAAAATCCCACCCATATGGGCAGTAGAAATATGCTGTTTCGTAGACTGACAGGTTTTCTAAAAAGTCTGTTTTTAGATTTAAAATACTCACAAATCTACCCATATCTCTACATCATCAAATAAAGACACCAATGCACCTTCATTTATAAACCTTTTTTTTGCTCCTGCAATCAAGATCTACTTGTAAGATGAATGATTTCCAGAAAATGTCAAAATTGCACCACTTTTGTGGGATTCGACTATATATATATATATATATATATATATATATATATATATACATATATCATATTATAGTTATTATCATTATTTATTATTATAATGGTAAGCGTATAATAGCGTACTAAAGGAAATATAAAAGGCGCCAGCTTTTATATCAATGACTCATGACTACAGAATGATTTGGAGTATTTTTAATACCAAAAATACAAATTTACAAATACACTGACATGTCTTGTATGTGTATTTGAGAAATACTCATTGTTGAAAGTTAAAATTGAAAGTTAAAATGAAAATACCGTGAAAGGTATAAATGAGAAACTTTTATTTGAGTTATGACATAGTTGAATTAGGTCATATTTTAACCTAAAAGATTAACAAGTGTCAATTACACAAATTTCAAACTGTGTGTGGATAAAAGTTTGAAATAATACCCTTATAACATTAGAGTATGTGTATCAGTATGTTGAGTTTTGATATATGATACCTGGATTGGTATATAAAAGTTTTTGTTTGGTTGTTCTAAGTGGACCTGAAACCGGTTTTTGTTTTTTTGTTGTTTTATTTGCTGAAGTAATCAAGATAATCTGCCGGGAAGCAGGTTTTGTGTGTCTTCCACGAGTACAGTTATACATATGAGGACTTCACAACAATATTAACGTCAGGGTATACTAGATTAGGTAACCGTTGGTAAGGGTGCATGGCTTGGAGAGAAGACCAGGGGCCTGTTTCACTAGTCTTGTGACATGTCTGTGACACCATACAGACATTGGGTTTGTCTAGTTTCGTGACACCACAAGTAGCTGCCCTTAGGAAATACAGACCCCAAACATAAGAATTAGACAAATCTAGACACATCATGGACCTGTTTCACTAGTTCTGTGACAAAAGTGTTAGACAGATATGAAAAGCGGCACCAACAGTGCAAGCAAGAACGGACAAAACGAAGTCTAATGTCTAGTTCTTATGAAACCGGACACACCATCTAGACGCTATCTAGACATGTCACTGTCTAGTGAAACAGGTCCCTGGTGCCTAGTCGCTGGACTTGATCAATTGGCTGGCTGTCTGCCAATGCTCGATGCGTTCCCCCTTTACGAAACGGGTGAATGGAGTATGCAGCAGTGTCCAGGACTCCAATTCGTGACAACAGGAGCCCAAAAACGGCTGTAAACTGGTGAGGCCTAATGGAAATGCCAGAGCAAGTAAGGAAAATGGGGTCTAGCTTGTTACCGGGATAACTTGCTATAAAAGATCCCCACTCCTTAACAGGGCAACAAGCACCCCTAGCAGGATGCGCGGAGATGACCGTGGGCAGACCGAGTGCACTCTGAGTTTTGGCGGAACGAACTTGGACAAGTAGAGAACCATTGACCTAACAAATGTCCTGTCTCGCTAGAGTGTGAGATGTCGTTAGGGATCGATCTGACAAGAAGAACAGGTTTGAAGACCGTAGAAGAGTGGCGAAAACGAGCAAAGCAGAGGCTCTGAACAGCAGACCGTCAGCAGGTCCAGAATGGCTTGCGTGATGGGGCGAGCAGGCCTAGTGGCGGGCCCAGAACGAAGTGCAGCAGCCCTCACTACAGCAAGTGCTTGAGGGGAAGACAGAGTGAGCGGAGCACCACCATTATCTGTGATCCAGTCTCGCACCCACTATATCGTTCTTAACAGCTCCAGGAGACCTGAGAGGTGAACGAGTAGACAATGACTGAACAAATAGACAAGCTTCAAGTACAGTCGGCCTCGTCGGGTCCGCCGATGTTGTCCGCTGCAAATGCGACGTACCTTCTCGCTTGTACTTCTTTGTAGATATAGCTCGTGCGGCTTTCCAGCTCATCTCCGAATGTAATGTCAGATCCGTGTCTGGAAGACAAGACAGAGTCCACTGTGAACAATTCAGTAGAGGAGGGGCAAAGTGTGCACGATCAAAACGTATATGACGACATGGAGAATCACTATATAGAAATTCCACATCACAGTCTGTCACAGTGGCTAAGTTCCAAAGTTGGCGAGCAGATTTTGGCACAATACTGTCTTTAGGAGATCGAGCCTGAATGAAATCAGCAATATCAATAGAGTCCCTAGAAATGTCAATGAGCTCTGCTGACAAGTCACGTGGAATCAAGAAATGTAGAGAGATTATTACGGCCAGGGTAGCCGCTCTAGTTGGTGTATCAGCGAAACTCGCGAGTTCCTGATTCCAGTTGCACACTATGGTGTGATCTTTGTTGTTCGCGGGAACGGTAGATGGAGTTACATAAATGGACACCAGTATGTGATCTCGTTCTTCACCTACGAGATGTATTCCGTTCGCTACAGAGGCGTAAGCGATGAACGGAGCCAACTCCCGGTAACTGGCTTTAGAGAGTCTGACGAGTGGAGCAGAGTTGGTCACCCTCAGAAACTTGCGAGCATGTCACACGCAATGGGCAATATGTATAAGTTTGCCCAAAATCGATTGAAGTGACATGACATGAAGCCTTACTTCAATTATCCAGTCAGAGCAAAGGGCCACTACCTCAGTGAGTTTATCACGCGGAATCTTGATTGTCATTGGAACGGAGTCTATGGCGAAAACTAGCCACACAATGTTTGTCTTAGGTAATTCACAAGTACAATGAGTACAAGTTCCAGCCCTAATTCTCTAGCGAGTTCGATGAATACTCGGTATGCAGTTTCAGCCGATTCTTGGTCAGCTGCAACTCCAGCATAATTGTCAAGATAAGCTAAACATACATGGCTTCGTTGATGGAAAACGTAGATCGCAGCGTTTGAGACTCGTTGGCAAGCTACTGAGGATGTCAGACAAACAAATGCCAGATACAAGTCAACATAATATCGTTCCATCGACTCTACATTAAATCTACTTTCAACGTGTAAGCACCTGGGCCGGCTACAACTACCAAGTTGACTAAATCAACCACGTTTTTATGATGATAATCCGTAAGCCTTTCTTCCCAAATATGAGCATTGAGATCAGAAAGGACAGGTAAGCAAGCACCCTTAAAATTGTAATCCCCTTTGTTTATAATTTCAGAATAAGTTCTAGCGTGCGCAGAGTAAATTCTTGAGAACTCAAAAGATGGGGAAGGGCGTAATGTCACAGGTTGACATGTTTGATCACATGAAACAGATTCACTCACTTCATTGTCATCAGTTTCCGAGTCCGGATGTTCCAAAGTAGCGAGTTTGCCAAACCCGCTTAGCAGTGTCTGCGGCGGAGGAGACTGGGCTTGACAGCCCCGAGCGAGATTGAAATTTTTGCATGGAGGATGATGGGGAACCGCTTGCTTCTTCTTGTTGTCACGTTTCCCGACAGTGTTGCCGTCTGTGGTTTTGATGCAGGAGCTCTCGGAACGAGAAATGGCAGTGCGAAGGTGTTGAGTTTGGGTTTCGCTTCGCCAGCCCAGTTTAAAACAACCTTCAGGAATTCTTGTGAAAACTTCCTCTGCTATTCCTCTAAGGTGTTGCATCAGAAATGGCCACTTGTCGGCGTCAGTATGTATGTCTGAGGATCCCCCAAATATGTTCCTGGATGTTTAGAACTCCCAAGGTTATTTTCTCTTTCTTAATACCTCTGGTGACATAATCATGAGGATGAGAAAACTTAGCCGATGTGGGGCGAAGAACATGGGCAGATGATTGTATAATGCGTTGTACCCACTCGTATAATGATTCACTATCAAACAACGGGCCGTACTGACGTGCCAGGGCCGAGTTCCATGCGTTTGATTACTGTGACATTGTGGTGATGAGAGGATCTGATACCGCCGGCGGGTGGTCGTCTCGAGTAGAAACTGTGGCGGACGACTTGAAATAGCCGTTGCTTGTCTTTGGGTGTGTAATCCAGAATGTTCGCCGTCATTGGTAGTAGATAAATCCTTCTCAAGAACCCGGACAACATTGGAGTTTTTAGAATCTTGAAGTACTTGGGTCTGAGTTGCTAGAAAATTCGGCATTGCTTCCTGCATGTCGGCTACTTGTTGTAGCTCGTTAATCTTCTTAGTTCTAACATCAGCTTCTGATTTTTGTTTTTGCCTTTCTTCAGGGTAGGAGTCCTTCATAATGTTGAAGAACGAGTATTCGGCATTTTGGCGGTTAGTTTATGATATAAAATCAGGAAAAAGACAAACAGAATTTCCCGACTTCTGTCCGAGTTCTGTGAGGAGCGACTACACAGCCAGGTTGTGACGTAACGTGTATATGCAGTGTTCTAAGAACCGTTAGGTGGCGTGAGCGTTAATACATTATGGCATTTTCACGTTGATACGCCCAGGTCTACAGGGTGGCTGCCATTATTGTTTTAGCCGCCGCTCCTTGCACGCCAGAAAGTTTTCTTGCTTTTATTTCTGCTTCAAACATTGCTCCCAACCGTGACACTAGCTTCAAAATGCATTAGTGTTCATCGTGTGGAAGATAGGAGAAGGTAAATGGCTGATCTGAAAAAAGAAAGGAGATCATTAACCTCATTGGTCCATTCTTTATCAGTTAACCTACCAACCTCTCGCTCTAGAGGATTGGAGACTGACGATTTGGAGGATCAACTGAGCCATGGGTCGCCAGGACCTGTGGACAACAGTCGTGGACGGGCAGGGGATGGTTCGAGGACCTCTAACGAGGAGAGAACACGTTTCCAAGAGGGTTCGACCGCCAGTTTTACAGGAGGTGCGACAAACTAGACAAGTACGCCATGGCCAAATTACCAGCCCAGGGAGTGATTGGGACCAGCCTTCCCGCCAACAAAGATGAGCTACTTCCCGCCAATGACCCAATGCATGTTTGACAATCACCTAACCACCCAAAAGTGCCAGAGCCACCACGGCTGCAGCCGAAGTCGAAGTCGAAGTATTATTCATTAAATTCATTTTTACCACCTAATACCGATGTGCCGGCCTTCGCTCAGATGTTGAGTGCAGGTATTGGATCATTACGAAGTACGATGGGGGCAAGGCTGGACGTTATTCTGACCATATCTCCTACATGATCGATAAGAAAACAACTCACACAGGGAAAGCCTAGGTCGATTACGACCAAGCGCTGCAGGAGAAATGCGATAGGGTAGGTCAGTTGGCTTAAGTATGGCGATAGCTTCTTGTCGGATATGTATCTCAATGTGGAGACAATGTTCACATTTGTCAACCTGAATCGTAAGTTCAACGATCTATCAGAGAAAGACAAAAAATCCAGCGCAAAGAAATCAGGGGGTGGTGACAAAGTTTCTGGAAATTTAACTTCAAGGATGGGTGCTCATACACTAATTGTGTATACAAGCACAAGTGTTCCCACTGCAATGGGGGGTCACCCTACTCACAACTTCCGCGAGGCACCTAAGGTTGAAGGTAAAGACACTTAATAGGATGAGGTTTGTTCCCAGTCATACCTAACATGATTTTGGAGCAATGATTTATATCTCGATGTGACCAATGATATATAGTGACATTGATATTGTATCTTCTAACACTCTCATGAGCCCAGGTAAAACTGCGTTTGGACAACAAAATTCCTGCCCAGAGGTTGTTCTGTGCATGGTCACAGATCCGGAGATTGTTTATAAAAATTGTATGGTTGATAATGTGAACAATGAGTTCACGTATGTGGTTTTCACAAGGTAGTACAGCATGCAAAGTAGCTACGGACGGTGTTGGTACGCCTGGTTCTATGGCGGGAAAGGATCCTCGCTCTCTAAGCCGAGGTTCAGACACAGTTTCTACGTGTCAGGCCAATGACAGTAGGGAAAGAGAGAGCAGTTCTAGTTAGAGGCTGGGAATCCAAAATGGCCACCATGGTCAGGCTTTGCAATTGAACTAGCAATCACTCTGTGCCCTATACTTCTTTTTTTAAAGGCTTTTTTACTTCGATTCGTACAAATCGCTCTTCCAGTAACAGCATGGTTGAAACAAAAAAACAAAAGTGAACAGGTTTATGAGAATATACAATGTTATTAAAGAATTTTTGCTCGCATTCACAGAGCTTACAGTTATTATAATACGTTTACTCATATTTACCAAGTTCAAATTAGATGACAAATACAACCATTTTGGTCCTATGCTGTTTGTGAATAATAATCCTATGCTCAGTCATGTCTTCTCATAGAGTTGTCTTCTATTCATTCGTTCAACTTATATAAAATACCTTTTTTAAATATAATTTTTGACTGTTGATTCTATAATTCTACCGAGAAGGTGTTCCAGAGGCTCAATCCAAAATATACTGATGATTTCCTGGACTTTTACTTTTTCGGGCGGGGCAGATATAGCATGCACCTATAATGCGATCTAGTTTGTCTACCTACTTTATCTCGCTCTATTTCTCGTAATTGTATCATTTAGCCTTTTTATAATTCCCATTAATAATGACCTCCTTCATATTTCGGGATGTGTTACCCCAGATTCACTCAGTAATTTCTCGGTAGTGATAAACTTCCCTTTATGGTAGGCTTCTTTCTGCAAGGCGGTTCTCAATGCCCGGTATATACCCCGATTTAATATCATTTTAGTCTCGACGGTAGAACCCTCTAGCAAAAGAGAGCAATGATCGGCAACTGGCAGTAGACAGGTTTTTACCACTGTCAAGGCTGTCCCTTTATCTATTATATGTCTAATCCTTCTTAAAATAACGTTTTTATCACTAATCATTCTACATAGTTTTTGCCCGTGCTTGTTAAAATTTAGATCAGAATCTATAATAGCCCCCAGATAATTCATATCTTCTATGGTTTTGGTAGTTTTATTGCGTAACTTTATAATCCCCCGATTTTCTCTTTTTATCTTTCCTCTACTTCCATGATACACAATTTTCATCTTCCTCACATATACTGTTAGTCTATTAGCTGAATACCAGGAATCCAACCTGTCTACTGCCCTTTGCATTTTGCATTCAGCCCTCTGCAAACACCTGTCGCTGGTCACGACTACAAGATCGTCCGCATACATAAGTAGGAAAACATCATTAGGTACAGACAAAGGAAGGTCGTTAATATAGATGAGGAATAACAATGGGCCCAGTATGGAACCCTGCAGAATCCCAAATTTTACGGGTTCCTTCTCGGAAACATTCTCTCCATACCTAGTGTAGATTTTTCTTCCACATAGATAACTCTCAAACCCCCTTATTTCACAAGACCCAAGTCCTGTTTCTATCAGCTTGTGAATCAATAGAGTATGATCGACACACTCACTGAGAGTGATGTAAATTTCGAAACAATTTATTTTCACGCACCAAAAAAACTCGAATTTATTCTCATCTGTAATAATGTAAAAGTAAAATCATTTAGAATTCAGAAAACGGCATTCATTTGAAACAATGAATGTAGTCTAGTCGTGAAAATCACCAGGATTCATTATAATCATGAAATATCTTGTCGTTAAAACTAGTTTTGTTCTCTTTACAATAAAGACAACTTCAAGTGGCACAATTCCCATGCTCGTTAAAATGAAAGGCTCCGTATATTTTAATTTTTGATTACAATGACCCCTATTTGTGAGATATCAGTTGACTTTGAGTTGAGGTGTAAGAAGAGAGTAACCTTTCAGATTAAGCACCTCCTCCAGCATTAAAAAAACGTCTAGCATCGTCGTAGTCTGTAGTGGAGAAGAGGATGCGGGAGTACCTGAATTTGTGGATGTCCTCTAACACTACCACAACCAGCCACTGCCAATGGAGACACTTCACTTTTGCGAGCGGTTTAATTTTGTTCCTTTTCCGGCAGATGTATAAACTATTTGTATGTCTTTATCTTATATGGCAGATTCTTTCAAATATAATTCTATTATTAATTAATCTTTTGTTCACAGTATGGGTGTTGCACAGGGTAAATGGGGTAGTTCATGTAGACATTGAAAATGTTCAGATAAAAAAAAAACAGATATTGAGGGGAGATCAAGCCCAAGCTGGTGGGCAAGCCAAGGCCTATCATGAAGTCCGAGTTGTTGGTTAATTTCAATTCTCTAGATTTATATTGTTCTGGGGATTTAGCTTTTTGGTGCGCATGTTTACAGGGATTCAGCGGGCTTTTTAGAAGATCGAATATTGTGCAGGAGGGTTATGCTATTGAGGTAGGACAACTTATGCTTATGCTTTGAGATTGTTGTCAATGTTTAGATACTATCATTCACATGATCATGTTATGTCTTATTCACAGAATTGGGTTAAGGCCAAAGGTACATATAATCTAACCTAATCACATAACAAGTTAGATAAAAAAAAATGTCGGAGAATGGATTTATGAATTGTGCTTCACACTTGTTGCGCCATGGAGGAGTGTCAGCCCTTCACCAAGGGGGCATGTCCATCGCGGATATTAAAGAACTAGGAGATTGGTCGTTCTAGTCTGTGTTATTATACCTGCATCGATCAATGGAGAGTAAAAAGGATTTAGACACTCAAGTAGTATGTTGTTTTTTTTATTGACGGTTGGCGGATAAATATTTCGCCCATAAATATTGATTAACGCCATTCCTGTGTCATTTGTTATCAATTATCTATACCTTCATCACCAGAGCCAGACAACGTTATATTTGTATATACATTGTATACATTTTTTTTCTCATCTCATTATCTTTCTTTCGTATGTTCTGTCTCTTTATATATTTCTCTTTATATCCCACTTTCCCAGTCTCTGCATTTGTATATCGATGATAAGTAATATGGATCTCACCAAGGCAATTCTAAGTATTGCAAACTTCTCTAATTGTAGGAGTCATCAACATCACAAACAATGCTTCTGATTACATCGATAATGCCTGCAAAAAAAGTCGTAAGTGTGCCTCAAGTACTTCATGTAAGATTATTTTCCTTTTAAAGGCAACCTTCTTAAAAAGATTTCATAAGGTATTACCCGAGAGGGATTTGTAGAAAATACTATATTTTACAATACCTAGTGATATGATATCCATGAAGCAGAGGTTTACTCATTTTGGTTTTTTTATTAGGCAAAATCACTTGACGAGCGAACCTGAGTAAATTTACTGAAAAATACGGTTTTTCATCAAATATTTCAAAAACATGGATGGTGACCTATGGTTTTGAAAACCTAAATCTGTAGTCTACTTTTTATTCTGTGAAAGTTTGAGGAATATGACATGGTCTTTACTATGTGAAAAGCAACTTCATAAGATTTCTTATATATTCTTTTATTAAATTTTCATAATATTGGGCTCTAAATTAAAAGCTAGCACGATGACCCCCAATTATATTTGTGTACTAGAGATCATCCTATTAAAATGTCAGGAAAATGACATGGGTTTTAATTTTCAAGCCAAATTGACCGATATGACTTTAATTACTCTGACCGTGATATTCTGAAAACTAGTATAACAGTACAACTGTTTATATGACGCGTGAATTTGTATTAATCAATTGGTGTAGTATTTTAAATGCGGTCCGGTAGTCCTTACAGTGGAGAACATGAGCAATAACCAAATCAATCTACAACGAGATAGGATGTTCTCACCTCTGGCATCTTCCATCGCACAGCTGAGAGCCAGGTTTTCGAAACCATTGGCGCCGTCTAGTGTAGAATGTAGGAAGCTGTTGCATTGGGCGTTTATAAATGACGCGTTCCAACCACAACGATACATATTCTATGTATCATTTGAGCTGGGGTAAATTTTACACCTCGCTGATATTATACCCAACATTATGTCTTATCATTTGTCCGCTGTATGAGTTTAAGGAGCATTTGTAGACTAGGTTTCAACGACAATGAATAGGTTATGTAACATAAATGTTATACATGGATATTGTTAAGCGATGAACTAGAATTGTGTTTTGTCCACACCCTAGACCAGAAATATTTTAATAGCATCTACATTATCGTACATAATTTGAGGCAAGTAAATGCTCTTATTTTATAAACAGTTTTTTCCACAAGTGATTAGGTACCCATAGATACGAAAGAAACACTCAAGAAAGAAGTACTTAATCAAGGGTCGTTTCAAATGATAAGTACCGGGTTAAGTATCTTAGAGATTCACTATACGTTTATCGTTATCATTTCCAGTTGCGAAGTATGAGAACACGTGCTACAGACTCGATACTCTGCTACCTGATATGTCAGATCATACGGACGATCAATGCTACTGGTCAGCAATAAACCTACGCAATGGTAAGTGAGATATACCTTTCGTTGAGGTCTTTGTATGCGCGTGTTGCATGTTGTTACTACTAGCTGCCCGGATTTCTGCTGATGCCCAAGTCACTTATTGAGCGAGGGACACGCTTAGATACGATGCACAGTTTAGGAAGAGGTTATATTGTCTTCCAGCATGATGTGCACACTACAAATTCACGGGTCAACCTGCGAGGCAGCCCTTTGAGATTGGTAAAGGTGCAGATGACCAGTGTTTTAGTTGCTTAGAGCAGTCCCCAGCTCACCATGGCCAATTCCTACGAGGGAAGTACCTCGACCCACTCCGGCTTAACAGATTTGGACCATTCAAAAACAGGTGTAAAACTGGCTGGTAGGCTGGCTGCCGAATGGGTCACAGCAAATGACCCACTGACTTTGCAACGGACAAACCTTTAAATCTTATACATTTTTTAATCCCATACTCAGATATGAAAACGCAATTTCGAGATTTTCCATGGTTCTTATACAGGTTGACGGATAGTCGACAGTACATGTATAAGCTTCCAATCCTTCCAGGACAGACAAACCCAATTTGTTATAAATATCGAGAAAAGATTTTGGCAGGTGCCAGTAATAATGCCATCGCATAGAGCCTAGGAAGCATATTTCTCTGGTCTCTGCCATCGTCTTCCCCGGACGTTTTCCTGTTCTGTGTATTTAGTTTCTGATCTAATCGGATTTGTATACTGAGTGGGAACTTATCCTCCCACTCAGCCCCGTCTCCCGACCAGCCAGGTTCCTCCATATTGACAGGTAGGGGTGGTCACGTGACCTTTTTCGATACATATAGCTTAATTATTAATGACATCCCTACATCCTGTGAAAATATGCTAATTCTTCCATTATGAGGGCGCTTTCATAATTCCTCGAGAAATGAAGCCTCGATGCATCACCCGGCCATCCCCGGTTGATGCATCAGCGCGTCATCCTGCGCGAATATAGTTAACTAAATGAAGTGTCGCCTATGATTGCTACCGGCATTTTCTCACTAAGTACCACTGACCAATATTTCTGTACCCGATATGATATCGGTGCGTTTTCTACATGTCGGTACTTGTAAATGCCGCCATTGCGATGTTTCCCCGTGAATATACAAATCAATTCAAAGCCAGAGTCTTTCAGCCACTGGTTTAGAATGGCAGGATGCTGCACTTAACCTGATTAGAACCTAGTAGCATTTCCCCCTCTTCCCACTTGTGGCTATATCTTTTCTATATCACGTGTCACCTCATCTAAACCTATCGCCTGGTGTTCATTTCCGCAAAACTACTTGATGCTCTTGAAAAGTAACTTTGTAAAGTAAAAAGCAGGTGCCTTTCGTATCAACATCCAAGCCGCAAGGGGTAGCCTCCAGGCCGAGAGTGCCGTTGAGGAATAGAGGGAAACTATGTTCCGGTGGGAATAAGTCAAAGTTACGAGGTAAGGCTTGAAAAAATTACTGCCCAGTCAATTACTGCCGGCAGTAATTTGTCCAAGCCTCACCGTGTAACTTTGACTTATTTCCACTGGTACGTGGTTTCCCTATTCCTATATACCTTCAATTGTTGGCTAATATCGATAAAAAGCGAATGTCTCTGAACATCAACCTGGGCAGTAAACGTCAACCTGGGCAGTACCTTCAACCTGGGCAGTAAACAAAGGATATTCCACCCCCAGCAGCGTTAAGTAATCATAGGTTGACCGCTCATAGGTATATAGGAATATATAAAAACAGGATTCCTGTACAGTAATTTTCCGGTTTCCGAACTTGTTTTGGCAGAGGTTTAAACCGAGTTCGAAGAACGAGGTTTAAACCTCCGGAGAAACATGTGAGGTAACCGGAAAATTACGTACACAGGTATACTGTTTTTTTATTACTATATACCTCACAATCGGTAAGATATTCACCATGTTTAAGCCATAGGAGCCAATTTTAATCCAGATTGGGCACACAACACTCATAGCATAACGTATATTCCGCATGTCTCTAGCTATAACATTACCATGGTTACCTGCGTGGCGATATCGTAGAGTGCCCAGCGGAGTTATGCTGGCGAGGATGACGTCAGAATCGTGACCTATTTACAAGTACCTACTTAGCTACGGTAGATAAGGTCGTTGTGTTATGTTGCGATGCATTATAGCGCTTGTCAAGGTGAGTGCCTACGATATCTACGCTATTTCTTAGATTTACATAATCAATAGGATATATGTGGTTAGGTGTATGTATTTGTTGTATTTTTCCGTATATATCGCGATGCGAACTCGCGAGTCGACATGTCACTAATGTCTGTCCGCCATTATCCATCCGCTAAGGGTCTGGGGGTAACATACATTACTACATGGCAGTGCGGAAAGTCATAGTTACCGTACATATAGCAACATGTGGTATTTAGCTTAGTTACGACAGTAGGTGTATAGTAATATTCGAACCCGTTCACTAGGACAGTCCTATGGAAGGTCATCCATAAGTGTTGAATAACGCCCCTGGGTCTCGTTGGGATACAGGAAAAAGTCGACGACATCCCCTTGGGTCTCTTGGGTAAGGGGGTGCGTCCACCAACCACGACAAGGCTGCGACAATGGCTTTCCGACAGCTCTACGATTGGAAGGCCTGTCGTAGCCTTGTCGTGGTTGGTGGAACATAGTTCCCGACAAGAGGCTACGACAAGGCCCCGACAGGCTGCGACACGAAGCTTGTCGGGGGCCTGTCGGAGGCCCTCCGACAAGGCCACGACAATATCGAACATGTTCGATTTTTGCTACGATTGGACCTTTGTCGTGGAGTGTTGTGGTTTCCTCTATATCATTGTCGTAGTGTGTCGGAATCATGGGCGCCTTTTTTACGGAAACCGGTAACGTCTACGACACGCCCCGACACCGCTGTCCCGACAATGCTCTTCTCACGACAAGGCTGCGACAAGGCTGCGATTGGAACTTTCATGTCGGCACTTGTCGTAGCCTTGTCGTGGTTGGTGGACGCACCCTCTTAGACTAGTTAATAGGAACAACCTTATTTACCAATCAATCTTTTTTTCTTTAAAATATTGTGTTAGCTGCAATTTATGCAGCCACTGCACTTTATACAAGATCTTGATCTAAATTCAAGAGAAGATGGCTGTCAGAGAAGTGTTTGTTTAGAAGGGAAAAACATTATCCACAAATTTTGTAATTCTGTCATTACTTTGAACTGACATAAAATATTTGCTGTAAATATGGTTTGATTTGATTTGTATTCAGCTTTTCAAAAGCAATATTTCAGATCGGAATTTGGCAACCACCACACTCTAAATCTAGATCTAGATGGGAGACCTGGACTCACCTGAGTAGTAGTTTAAAGAATACGTAATACTCATTGAAAAAATTGTTTAATTTCGGATTTAGATCACATATATATATATACACTATTACCATGATTTCCATCTTAGTGACCGTATTCTCCGCGTAGTTGACACGCAGTAAAACTCCGAGAGATAGTGAGGAGTATTGCGCAGTGTCAACTACAAGGATAATACGGACACATAGATGGAAATCATGGTAATGTTATATTTAGTACTCACCTTTCGACTAATCATTAGGAAAAAATCTTGTAAATAATTAAAAAATTCGACGCAAGCGCCGTGCATTGTTCATATAGAATAGTTCCTATAATGTCCGTGGCCGAAAAAGCCGTATTCTCCTAGGAGAATACAGCTTTCCGTACTCTACTCAGTAGCGGTTTGGAGGTTCCATAGGCTTAGTATGGAGACTCCCTATTAGGTGAGTCATAAAAATATTTAAATTTGAATAAGATAAAATGTGTAACTGTCACTGCACGAAGACCACCAGTTTATTCCTATATATACCATCGCGTAAGTGCATATATCGGCTGTATATTGACACGTTTTTTCTTCTATAAGTCAGCGTAATGGCTGTATTTGCCACAAAGCGTATATGAAGAGAGATATCGTGTGCAGGACATGCATACGCGGGTGGTATACATTTTACACGCCTATAGATGTGGCGTTTACACAACGAAAAAATAGAACTACCTGGTATACGCAAAATCATACGCTGGGTGTATACATATATAAACTGGTGGTTTTCACGCAGTATATATGGTTAGCCTACATGTGTACACTGACACTAGATACAGAACCAGGTGGCAGTGGCAGTGACTCCCAAATAGTCAATACACCTACGTGTATGTAACATTTCTGAATAAACGATCTTACCGTCATACTAATCATTGCCACATATATATGTCTTCCCGCGGTTATTTAGGTAACGATAAGACTATAATATTATAGTGTTATCACAAACAATAAATCACATCGCAGCAGAGCAGATCAATTGTCCATATTCAGCCCAGCACGAACTTTGGGTAAAGAACCTCAAAAAATCCCCACTGATCCATTAACTTCGTAGTAATATTGATTCATCAAATATAAATCCAATTATAGATGAATACCACCATGACAAAGCCAGAAGTCTTCTTTATTTTCCAGTTATATTACCGATTCCGAGTTATTGAAGGTAGCCCACACGGTCGCCAGGCGAGGTTTTTACAGTGTACACGGTCGCCAGGCGCCCAACGGTGTCAAATTCACCGCCACCCTAATGGCAGATCCGCTAAATAGCACAGGAGACACTCATGGTGGCGGAGCGCGGAGTGAGGGTGATGTATTATATCACAGCATGAGGGGTTGTGAATAGAAGGACTGGATATCCAAACCTCCCAACAAGTGGCCATTATGGCTGAGGCTAGTAGCCTCAGGTAAAATTGCGTATTTTTAACATCGAAAAGTGAGGTGATATGGTATCTTTATAGACCTACTCGAGGTTTCAGATTTTAATCCATGAAGTAATATGAGAAGATGGTCGCGTCGGCCGATTGCGTTATGTTTTTAAACATATTAGGAAGAACCGTTGAGAGAACTATCAGGATAATTCCTTGGGACAAAAGTCGCGGGTTTACATGGTTAATAAGTGCATATAAAGAATCAACGGCTAGCTCTGTTGCATTTGCAGAAAGGAATATTATGAGAAAACTTGGTTACTGAGCCCGTGCGAGTGGCCGTTCGAGGTCATTTTATGAAAAAATACGGCCCGACGCCGCAGGCGGGAGGGCCGTATTTTTTCATAAAATGACCGAGAACGGACACCGTACAGGCTCAGTCACTACGTTTCCTTATTACTATACACCTCCTATGCGTTTAAAATGCCATTCTATTAACTTTCCTGGTCGTGGATTCAACCCCCCTTTACCAAACAATATCACTGCCATTCACTATATGGCCCGCTAGCGGTAAAAACCCGTCAACAGTCGACTTGGAGCGGTCTCTGAAATATGTAGCAACAGATGATGCTGGAACTTCACCTCCCGTAGGAGTTAAGGAATGAAATTTTAATCACGATTACAGCCTATATATAACCTATAATCGTACTAAATATGATGAAGATCGGTCACTTTAAACCGAAGATATCGGCGTTTGAATACGGCAACTTCAACATTCACTGCACACTGGGAGATGGGAGGGTGAAAACTCGGCAACTGCCGACGTGGAGCGGACTATGAAATGTGTGGCGCACGTCATACTGGAACTCTGGTAGCCAACGTTATTATGACGTCGACAACGAGGAGCGGCGTAACGGGAGGCGATCAGACTTGTTGTTATCGAGTGATTTCATATGTTTCAGCTATTTAAACGGTTTTAGGTTAAAGGTACACGTTTTTTACCTCGATATTTGGCCATTGCACACTTCGAGTCATTACGTGGATGTCGGAGCATGCCTCTCAAGTTATGAATGGGAGAGAACCGCCATTTTCTTTGTTTGTTTTTGACACGGACTCTTGTCTCGCTTTATCGCGATATTTTACGTTAGCGGGCCGTAGTGTCTGTAGCAGTGGGACGTATATTTTTACACAGGATGTACTGTTCTCTGTGATAGGGAATGTCACATGATTCGGAGGGTAGCCAGAGATGTCATTCTGTGAAGAAGGTTTGTCTCAGTTCGGGTTTGATCACGTTTTCCTGTTTGTCACTGCTGAGAGTGAAATGAAAACTATCTGCGTCCATTTTACACATTTCAAAGTCTTTATCATATATGAAACGCAAGAGAAAGTCATAGTAGAACGAGAGCATTTTCAACTTGGCATACTGGTGCACCATGAAACCTATCTGAATGGGTAGGTCGTATTTCACTGTTTGGGGGAGACATCTCACCTCCACCATCCTTTCATTGATTTCAGATAGGTTCTGCAGTGTCCAATTGGAAGCCAGCTGTTTGGCTTTATTGTGCGACACATATCTAGTGTTTGTGAAGTTCTGCTTGTTACATATTGTCTTCCCATAGGAGCTGTTTCCCAACACCATCGGTGTTCTTGTCACCGTTATGTCTTGCTGTGGTCACCTCATTCATGAAGTGTTCAAGAGGTCTTTCCGAAGTGTATTCCACCAACAGAAAGAGGCGTGCCACCACAAGTACTTTAGTTAGATACCACTGTAGTAGGAGTGTTCCCAGCAGGATTTCCTTTCCGTGATAACTACCGTTGAGTTGTTATTGCAGTTGGGAGAGTGTTTTAGTGTCGATGTGATGTTGACGCATGTGGTCTCCCACATCCTCTCAACCTATTTTTATTATGGGTGTCATTTCAGAAAAGGTCTCCTTTAAATGGTCAGGGTTGTGAATATCTACTTGAACAAGTCCAAATATATTCCCCCTTTAAATCGATATCGCCTTAGGGAGTGCAATTCACTGAAGACAGAGTTAGCATAATAATTATCAATGCTTTTTGGATGCGCATATCCATTTGTCCCATCATTGAGCCAACTTTGGCTGTGAATATGAGTCTGTGTGTATGCAGAACTTGATCCCAGTATGATTTCATGAATTTCTAGATAGTTATTGACGTAATTGTTCAAGTTGTTGAGATTCAAATCCGTCCGGAGAAGGCTAAGCACAATCGCTATTTGAATAAGTCCATCCGTGAAGTACTTTTTCATCATGGTGAGGTTTTACCGTCAAAATTTAAACAATGAATTTAAATAGTGTGTTCTGTGCCATGTTCCTTTTGAGGAGAGGGTGTTTTACAGACCACTTGTTTATGCAAGCTTGACATTGCGGTGATTCCCTTTCCTTCAACCAAGCACACTCATACTTTTCTATGATGGTAGCCTATTGCTTTGAGATAGGTGGTTACTCTCAGTGTTCTTTCAGCCCCCTCCACCATCAGCTCTGATCCCTGAGCAGAGTTCAGGTTGTCTTTGGTGAGGTGACACCGATGACCGTGCTAGTAACAGCCGAGAAACTGGTAGATGGTTTTAGTTCCTAGAACAAGACCATTCACAGGGATGTTCATTTATCCCACTTTTACTTAACTATGATTGAAGTGATGAAGAATTTTCACATTGTCTTGATGTTCTCTGAACTTTAACCATTCCCACGCCGAGGAGCTTGTACTCTGGGTGAGTTTGGGAGTGAACCCTCCTTCTCCTCATGACAAACAACGTAATAACCAATGCAGATATAGGCCGTTTGCATCCACACCTATGATGTGTCGACACATCTTCACCATACTTTCTTTATCGTATTCTGGTGAATCCCGATAGGTGATGACAGTGGAATATAATAAACAAACCGCCGGTCAGGTTTTTCCTCACCAGCTTGTGTATGTCCTTATCCCACTCATTGAAAAGTACAAACAGTGGGTTTGCACATTACGGAAAAGAAATTTAATGGTGACTCCCAGGAGTGTCAACCCATCTTTGAACATGTTTATCCCTACTTCCACAAAGAACTCGGAGTGTTCATCGATGGCTTTAAAAAATGGGACAATGTCTTTGTTGTTGTAGTATGTGAGGTAGTCTCTGAAAGATTTCATTTTTTCTCTCTCCACTCACTTTGATAGGAAGCATAGTCCTCACGACTTATGGTGGAGTTCCGGAGACTACTGTAGAATGCACTACATGGGGGGAGTTTGGTGTTTTTCAACTTTCTCACACTGTTCATCCACTCATAAGGGAAAAACCCTTTACATTCATCTTTGAGGAAAGCTTTAAGATAGTTGGCATAAGACCACCCATGTGCTAGGTAGCTGAACATGTCCAGGATGATAGTGTGTTTGGTGTATATGGCTAGTTACTGGTTACTTCTTTTTATGGTGTGGATTTCCTTTCTTTCCTCTGTGAATAAAAAGGTGTGAAACCCGTTTTTGATGAGGTTAATGTTATACCTCTCCAACCTGAACCCTATGACAGGGACTCATTTTATATAGGCAAGAAATCTCACCTCCAACAGTTGGTAGAGTTTTCAGCACTCTCCCTTATACCCAGCTGATGATCGAGCTGATTTCTCCATGTTGACTGCTCTTTCTTAACGCATTTCAACTCGGTGATCACAGGGTGATACAACTGTAACACCCCATCACTTGTGGTTTTAGCAGTGACATTGATATGGTTGAGGATGTTTTCAATTAGGGGGTCATCACTTTTGTTACATTTCCTGATGAAGGAGACGGGGTCCTGCAGACCGGGTAAGTTAGTAGTCACGTTAGCCAAGAGGGGGATGTGGTGTGCTTCTATGATGGTGTTGGCACCTTAACACTGCGCACCAGGGGGTGGTTTAGCAAAGTAGGTTTCAAAGTCAAATGCTATCATGTAGGGTTAAATTCTTTTGGAATGGTGACACCCACTTCTGAAAGTTCTACAAAGACTGATTTGGAATTTCGGTAAATTTATACCCGTGTGTCTTAATAGCAGAATGGTTAGCAAACACATGGTTACACTTTTCACACCTAAGCACCTGTCAATACTTTTTAAGGTCAACTATGAGACTGGCATGTCCTTGATAAAGGTTCCATTCACGACTGACCCCCCTTTCACTTAACTTATTTTCACCCTTTTTATTTGCTTCTCTCCTTGTTTTTGATTTATTCTAGTGGACAGAGTTGGTATATGTGGATGTCCACTTTAAACATTTTGGCTATTCTATGTATGTCTTGTAATGGCACCCCCTTGAACATCTGAGTCTTGATAGATAACCTGCATCATCTCGACCGCATGCATTGGCATGTTGTGTATGTGATGAGAACGACATTTAAACTACATATTATCCTTATACAGTTGTTTGGTGGTAGGATGTCTATTGAGATGAAGCATTCCATGCTTTCTATTGAAGAAAGGTACACCCACCAATGCGAGTGATGAGCCACACCATTAAGTTTTATCAGTGTTATGTTAATGTTCATGTTACCTATGACCGACCACTTGGTGTTGGGTCTGTTTGTGTCTTTTAAGGCATCACTATGAAGATGGAGAAACACTCGTCAAAATCATCATCAGTTTGAAATTCATTTGCCAATGCGTGAAAATACATAACTGTCTCCTCCCCATTTTCTACACACGACATTATTTGACCGAAAGAAATAACAATTTTATAAAGATCCATATGGTTTGAATGGATTACTATTACAGAGTCTACTACCTCGTCAACACTTCCTGATATGTTCAGTGACCTTTGGTTGTATATCAACTGAATTTGACCCAAAACTAACCCTGTACTTATCGAACTGAAATAAGACTTATACATCTCATAGAACTTTTTGTTTTTAGCAATCTTGTCTGGAATTATGGTTTTGGCTAAAAACCTCTCTCTTTTACATGAAGGTGAACTACACAACATTGACGTGCTAGCTGTAATGTGTCTGGGTGGTCTCAAGTGGCTGCAATAAGGACAAGCAACAGTATTGTTTCTCCACAGCATTTTTTTCCCTTTGATTTCTTCAACTTACTATGATCACTACAGTTTATAATATGATCTACTAACTATATTTCTGCAAGTACACTAACTACGAGTCCTTCATGGATGTGTATAGCTGTACCACTGATTATGTTATTAAAAAACACTACAACTTTTATTACTATGTTCTACAGTTTCACTACACTAAAAGTCTTTGAATCCTTCAGAGTTTGCTTTGCTTTTTTTACACTGTTGAATGCTTCACAGGGGGACAAGACGCTACTCATGATGTCTATGAGGAAACTGAACAATACAACCATTCCCTTGTGAAGCTGATGTGGATTTTCACATCACCTTGATATGATACAAGGGCGATGTTTAAGTCTTGTACGTTCCCTCCAAGTCTCTTGAGTGTGTCCAGTGGTGTTGGGTAGACCTGCTTCACTAGCTGCCAGCATGCGCTTGTAGTTGTGAAACACCATGGATAAAACCATAGACAGTAACTCTATGGCCACATGGGAAAGTACCGCTTGCTTCTCATAGGGTTTTCCTAGATAGCGCTTGAAAATGAATCCTTGCTGCTCAGTAGCACTGTGAACACTCACTGAGTCTTTGCTTTTATCCACATAAAGCACCTTGTCGGAGCATTGATCGACCCACTCTGGGTGGTACCACAACCCCAATAAGTAGTGGTGCTGTAGCGTGAAAGAATGGACTCTTTGGCTAATTTGACATCGCTTTTCAATCTATGAGGTCTTTTAGCTTGTCGCTTTCACTTCGGTTTCACTTCGGTTTTGCTTTTCCAGCTGCATTTGTGCATTTGTCACTTTGATGGCTACCCTCAACAAATGCGTAGGTTGTGGATTGGTTGTGAGTGTCGAGCACCACCATTGCTTCTAGTGTTTCTAGAGAGTGTTTCGCGTCAGGTGTGACGATGGGGTCTACTCTCATTCCATCAACCTCCTCACACTCACTTAAGTCACTTGGAATCCACTGACAGTTGTTCTCCAATGCCCGGTTCAGTTCGGACTGCAATGCTACAAACTGAGTCGGTGATAAAAGAGGTGATGGACGGAGGGGAGATGTAGACTTCTCTAGAATGCTAGGAGAAGATGAGTTGACCTGTTGGGTGTATAGTGGTGGGTCCACATCGCATCTCAGGTTTACTGGTAAATGTGTGTCATTGTCACGAACAAAACAACTCTCACTATGGTCAGGTGGTGTCAAGGAAACTTGTTTCCCACTGTTTACCATGACGAGTCCTTCGCATCTCATGTGGTGGTTTATATATTGCTGTAGGGGTATGTATTTCATAACGTAAAATCCCCTTTATGCAGCGCTTCCTCATGTGGTAAAAGTGAGCTGCTTGTTACAAAGTGTTGGATAATGTGAATCTCTTGTTATCACCTCCAGTTAACGACATTGTCTATTGTTATGATCAATGGCAAACACCGTATGAAGGTTACAAAAACAAAGTGCGATCATGACACGTTCCATGATAGCCTCACAGAAAGCATGTTCCAAACCACACAACATACCTTCGAACAACAACAACACCATCCTATCACCTCCTCAATCCACACCCATGTCTCCCGATATTGATATGGAAGCGGAGGAGGAGGAGGATGAAAGACAAGATGAGTCACCGGCACATCTAAAGTAAAGAAACAGCATTTCAAAAACATAAAACTGAATCGTGTCAAACAAGTACTCACCCACATAGATGCCTAGACCAGACACAAGACTTATAAAAGACCCTTCAAACGACATCAAACTCTAACATGGGGGATGGACAGGCAGTGGCATAGACATGCAGGGGTTCAAAAGAGAAAACGATGGCAACAAATTCATCTCAACTGGAGTAGACGTTTTCTCTAGATTTGCGTTTGCCCAACCGGTGAAAAGTAAAGGAGGCGATGATGTGGTCAACAGATTCAAAGAAATGGCAAACTTGATCCCCCAACGTTTATTCAAACCGATAAAGGAACCGAGTTCACAGGACAGCAATGTCTAAAGGAGAAAACATCAAGTTTTTTGTGAGTGAAAATGACAGTGTGAAATGTTCTTTGGTAGAAAAAGATTCAATAAGACACTGCAAGGAAAACTGTGGTGATACTTTACTCACAACAACACCCATTGCTACGTGGGTGTTTTACAGGACTCTTATAACCACACTGTCCATAAAACATTAGGTATACCACCCTCACAGGAAACCAACATGGAAAACTTGACCTACAGATTATAGGAAACACATCCTAAAAAGCCAGCACCATCACCACCGCCATCATTCAAGGTGGAAGATAAAGTGAGACTCTTAAACATCAAGAGGATGTTCAGCAGAGGATACAAACATACCTGGGGTGAAGAAATATTCACTGTCTCCCAACACAATAGATGTTGTTACATCATCAAAGATGATTTAGGGGAGAAAATAAAAGGCTGGTTCTATCTAGAGGAACTACAAAAGGTGACTATCCTTCCAACGAAACAGTATGTGGTGGAAAAAATTCTCAAATATAGAGGAAAAGGGGGTTAAACTAGAGGCTCTGGTAAAGTGGCATGGATACGACTGCAAATTCAACAGTTGGGAACCCATAAAGAACATTCAGACACTATAACATTCTTCATGACAATTCTGAGTAACTTGTCCATGGGTGTTTTCCATACAACAAGCTGACAATGTACAAAACCCTTCTACCAGAATTGGTGAGTTTGATGGAAGACTACAAAGTTGTGTTGTGAGAAACCTCCTTTCCAACCACTTGGTACAATCTACAACCCTCCACACTGTATGTAGTGAGAGCTGGAGCATCATCTAAATCACCCCATAAAACGATAAAGCATCTTCAAGCCTCCTTACTCACAAGATATATTAAAGATGTAGAACATGTTTCAATAGGTAGTAAACCTCAAACTGACTTTAAACACAATTTACAACCTTTCCAAGACAGTAGAGAAGAAGTTGATAAAAGGATGGAGGTGGTGAAAATAGTAAACAAAGATTATGCAGCTAGCGATACCACCACCACCCCTTCAAGTAACCAACCACACCTCCCAACACACACAATCTACTCCCACACACTACTGGAAAGAGCCCTCTACAGATAAATCGAAGACAAAGAACGCCTTTCAAGAGGTGGTAAACCTCAAACCGATCAGGAGGAGGAGGGGGAGGAGAAGTGGCCTTCTCCTCCACAGGAGGAGACAGTGAGAGGGGACCCTGCGCATGCACCCCACCTGCCCCCTCCAAACCCCTCCCCACCCCATACCATTCGTGTATGGAGAGGTATACATTATGTTTGCCTTCCGACCAGTGAGAGATGAAAACAAAACAAAAAGAGATATGGTGCCTTACAACCATCACTACTACTCAACACCTTACATAGCACCCTTGGGTGAATCTAAAGGTTACTACACCCAATAACAATTTGGTCAAGGTGGGGTGCTACCAGCCTACTCTGGATTGAGACATCAAAAGGGTCACGGTTTAGGTGCATTCATAGGGAGGCTCTTCAAGGTGCCCTTCCTTTAATCAAGTCTGCTGGGAAGACACTAGGTAAAAACCATACTGAAGATGGGGATGGATATTGAGGGTGATGAGGTGTTCAGTGAAAGGTTTTAAAGAACTGCTATAGAACAAAGTAAGGCGGCAAGTAAATCGTTGTTGAATCTATCCTCGTCGCCCCTGAAAACCTACTTAAACAATGGTGGTGGAACAAAGTCGACCAATCGACCCTCATCCTCCAAAGATAGAAGAGCTCCACCAAGAAACTCAAGAAGGGAAAGAGTAAAGCTACTTTGTTCTAAAAAACAAAACAGCATGAGTCTCATTCATCCACACGCCAACACCTGTATCACAGGAGAGCTGGATCTATACGCTCTACCCATCACACAGAAGGATGTCATCAAAGGTCAAATCATGGTGAAAAACCCAAACAATGCACTTACAGACAACACCACCTCCTTCGACTTAACCTTCGAACTGACATCTCTGTCCACTGATCTGAGCGATGTGCTGCTGTACATGGAATACAAACTGGTGAAAAATGGCAGCCCTCCACTGGCAGGAGACTCTGATGTGGCTCTGGTGAACAACATCACCCATTCACTGTTCTCTAATATCCATCTGTTAATCAATGGAGAAAAAGGGTAACAGTGAGGAATACCCATACAAGTCATATCTACTCACTCTGTTGGAAAACATCAGAGAGGCCAAGAAAACAGTGCTCAAAGGGTGCCTGAAATTAATAAAGGACAGTAGCGGTCACATGTGGGAAGGTAATCAAGGTTGGGTGGCTAGAAGGGCGCAAGCCAGATCTACTGAAACACAGTCTACCATCATTCACCCCACAATAGATCTCATCAGTCATTGTGAAGTCAAGTTTGTCATTGAATGCGCACCTACATGATGAGCACTAGTAACATATATCATGCATGCTTCTTATGCAAGGCTTCAAATGGCAGTGGACAGTACAACAGTGAACAGCTGCAATCCCTTTACACAATCACATGTGGTGGTCACTGTTTCTTTTCATCATTGAAGCATCTCACACCCAGTTCCCAATGCAAGCGATGAAGAACATGTGAGGAGCAAGTCCGATCTTCACAGACAGACTTCTGAACCAATCACAATGGTCGACCTGCAGGAGTTGACTGATCACATAAACAAACTCTGTCAACTCATCTACATACTCACTGACCGACTCGATGCGTTACATACCACTCACACCATCGGGTGTTGATTCTCATGTACCGATAATTCTGTCTCTCTCTCTAAAAAGAAAATACATACTGGAATAAAAGGCATGGAAAAAAATTGGTTGCGTCACCCCGATGCAACGGCACTGATTACACAACCAACTGATGAATAAAGACCACTCGTAGCTAAGCAACATGTAAACAAACCCCAGCCTATTTACACAGCCATCTTGAATTCATTGCTAAGCAACATGTAAACAACCCGCGTGGTCTTAAGCTATTAAGGTACATGTATAGTACCCAGGAATTGTCTCTGAATGCATATTATACTTGAGGGATGTCGAAAAAAGATATCTTTCATGTTTCTTTGGATATATCAGAAGCGTCCAAATGTTATATAACTGATTATCGTGTAATTCAACAGCCGGCAATGGCCAATCAGAACTATATGAGCTTTTGTAGGTGGATTGCCGGGGTATACAATAGTGCAACCACCTCCGCATCGATTTGATCGAGGAAGATAAGAAGAGTCTTGGGCTTTAAAAGAATTAAAACTTGTTCTCATGTATTCATGATTTGATTTAGTACTTACAATCCAGACTCCACATGGAGCTGACACGTGCATGCAGGTCTTCTATATAGGTCACGTGTGAGGCTAATAACGGTCACATCATTACGCAGTGCATAGTGTGCCATTGATCATACAGATCAGTCATCTGAGCTTCATATTAAATATGATCTCAATATATGTGTGTACTGGATAACAATGATAATGCTCTGGCTGTAGCTTTCATCAATAGTTTTACTTGTTCTTGTGTATCCCCAATAGTCATCAATCCAGATACATGTATGCATTAGTAAACTTAAGTGGGATGCACACATACGCACTGATGTACATCTAGTGGGACTCACAGGTACGCACTAATGTACCTCAGTACTTCACACATTTTCCCGGGTCTCAGACAAATACGCTGTGAGGTACATGTAAATTCCGCTACGAGGGTCGTCATATTTGAGTATACCGTGAGTATATATATATATCAGTTGAGGCCCTCGTGGGGGGAGGGGGGGTTGTACGATATGATGGACGGTGCGATCTATCCAAGGATGTACGACCTCACGGACGACCAATGACCAGCACTGCATGAGAACCACCATTTTACGTATATAAGCGCCCGGCGTATATAGGTATGCTTTGGCGTATAAAAGTTCACCTATTTTCTGTCATATATACGCCTCATTTATAGACGTATACAAGCGTTCACATTGCAGTCATATATATGTCATGTATACGCAATAATTTCGATCTTTGCTAATAGGGGGCACCACTATTTTTTTTAATTTCATTTGCCATTAGTCACTATGCCCTTTGTATATGGAAAGTCCAATGTTATATTATAAATTATGATTATAAAAACCTTCTAAATTCCTATTTATCATCTCCTCATCAAATACATATAATTAACCCAGCCTTAATTGGTTTTTTAAACGTTCTTTTTCATAGATTTTACTTTCAAACACCATTCTACAGTAGTGTTCTGGATGTAAGCCTTTATAATCGTTTAAGAAGTTGAGATTATAGACATAGTGGGCCACACTGCCGCCGCCGACGCCGAGGGTTTCCCACTGACACCACTTACCCCTATGCTGTATCTCAAGGCTTATAGCTCTAGAAGTCCTAGCCACCGCCGCTCCCGCCCCCGCACACATGTGAATGCGGCCGCCCGGCACCCGCCCGTCGCCTGCCGCAACGTCTATCAACACACGTGCTGCAGCGAGGTGTGAGGCTGGCTGTGAGGGTTGCTGCGGGGCAGCGGAGGTGAGGGTTTCGCACTGAGACCACCTATACCAACACACACAAGCCTTGGTTGGGGTCGAGGTCGAAGGGGGGGGGGGGCAGGGCTTCCTTTTTTATTTTCTATCGTAGACTTGCTCAAGTCTTTGATTATGAACATTCATTAAAAATCGGAATACAATTCATTATAGTATGTGTCCTTCTCTGACTGGTCCATGAATCAAAGACTTGTCCACTCTGACCTTATATATATCGCGCAGAGAATATTTCCGCTCATATACGCCAGATCTTATATGTGTAAGCTATGCACACACACACATCCCCTCCCCCCCCCCCCTACACACACACACTTTACGCACACACACACATACAGGAGAACCCCGCATTATAGCAGACACCCTCCGTTCCGGGCCCGACTGTACATAAATGAAACGATCAATGCTGGACATGGCAGCCTCACGACTTTCGAGCAAGTGACCAAGTTTTACTAAGATGTAAATATCCCATGATCTTCTGAATTTTGTAATGGGCATACATCAGGGAGTTTTTGCTAGTTGATAGGGCAGATTAACGTATAAAAGATGAACTACTGGTGATCTCATTACAGCCTCTGTAAATGTCAATGGATGGGGAGAGGTGAATAAATGAAGAGCATACTTTGAATTAATCAGGGAGAGGTTTGACATATGCCTGGTCCAGGCAGTCACAGCAGTGAAGAAACCGCCCACATTTGGTCAACAGAATATGGGGGAGACATGCTTTTCTTTACGAGTTCTCGGAGGGTTGCTATCCTATTTAGGAAATCCTTTGAGTACTAAGTTGAAAATAGCACGAATCAGGTCGGTTTATAATAGTAAAATAAGGAAATGAGGAAACCAGTATTACCAGGCCATGATAGAGGTTATAGACCTGAACTTTACAAGTGCATGAAGTTGGAATCGGCTCAGGCCCAACTCCAGCACCGTCTACGTTATGTATTTCAAAAGCAGGACGGAATATATTGTACCCGGGTCACAAGTCTCTTCAGGCTCTACCCGGGAAAGGGTGCCAGACCTTAAACAGGGATGTCAGATTGGGTCAGAAAAATACATTGAAATATTTTTCATTGCAATACAGAGTTTATGCATTACATATGTATTAGAGTGGGGAATCAAAGAATCAAAGGAGAGCTCAAGTTTTTCATTGGGTCAGTTGGGAGGGTCAGTAGGGGATCATGGGCTGTGGCTGAATTGGGTTATTTAGCAATTGGTATGTCAATTTTACACAAGGAAAAACATTTTTGTATCCTGAAAATGAAAACATGAATTTCAATGGAAACACTGAAAACTGGCATCCCTGCTTAAATAGTGGCTCACCGAGCTGAAATGAGTACTGTCTCGTCAATTGAGGATGATCGAAGATTATCAGTTATTTGTCTGAGAAGAACTAGTCGCGCTGCCTGTCGTATCTCAGAAGCACGACCGCCCTGGTCGGGAGGCTTGTAACTCCGTTATCCAGCCGCACAGGGTCGCGTCAAAAGAATATGAGCCACCCACCCACACCGATGGACAATTCTACAGGCTCATATGGTTTTAAAAACCAATCACACAATGCCCTTCGGCTTAAAACGTGAAACATCTTATAAAGGTTCAAAAATCACTGTTATAGATTTAAAATCGAGTTCACGGAATTCACCATGCTGTGGGTTTCCCTCCTAGACGACCTCATCGTGTTGAGCAGGTAGAGGAGCGTTTAGCCCGGGGAAACCCGGGGCCTCGAGACAAGATACAGTATGGTCCCTCTGTAGTAGTATATCCACAACAGTCTGACCCTCTTCAGTGACCCACTGATGGGCCCTTTATTATGGTTGACGTCGCGTGAGATTCAAGGGGCAGACCTTGGTCAGGCATATGTCGTGGGTCTCTGTTAATCTGGGATCACGTGAAGAAGAAGGGCTCTATTGGCGGGCCCATACCCAAGAAATATTAATGACTTGTCAAGATGACCCTGTTAGTAACTGTGACCCGGGCGGTAGAGACGGATCACTTCAGCCCCACCTATACCTAATCGTTGTGTCATGTAGTGTCTGTCTGTGTTGTCTGACCTTCGTAGATATAGGCAAGGATTGTCAGCACAGTCTAGGAGCTTGCAGGAAAAAAGACTGCCATGGGGCGAAGCAGCTTCACATCAAGATGGGTACCCCTCTGGTGGCGAGACTAATGGGCAAGTCAACAGCAAGGTATAATTAGTAGAAACTGAATAACAGTTAGTAGTGTAAGTGTTTAGTGAGTAGCCTACCTGATCGAGTGCGATTATACGATCCTGTACTTGCCATTCACACATACACACACGCATATATATATGCCCACATGTGTGTGTGTATACATATATATATATACATATATATATAAATATATATATATATATATATATATATATATATATATATATATATATACATATTCCTATATCCCATTTCCGAAACCTCTATAGTTACATACCGCTGCTAGGAGTGCAGTAATTATAAGTTATCTAGCGAGGTTGACGTTTTCGTCCCAGGCTGACGTTTTCGTCCCGGCCTGACCACGTGACATAAAGAGCAGCGGGACGAAAACTTAGCTATTACAGTTACTCGATAAGGGTGGCCATTTTTCTGGGGCTATCGCAGGAAAAGAAATATTTTTTTTTATCGATATTTCAAGGTATATTGGAATAGGGAAACTAGGTACCGGTAATCAAAAGTCAAAGTTACTCGGTAAGGTTTGGAAAAATTACTGCCCACGGCCAAGGCCTTGGGCAGTAATTTGTCCGAGCCTTACCTCGTAACTTACCTCTATATATGTGTATATATGTGTGTGTATATATATATATATATATATATATGTATATATATATATATATATATATGTATGTATGTATGTATGTATGTATGTATGTATGTATGTATGTATGTATGTGGGCCCTTGGTGTCATATGTTGTACCCCACTCCCAGTGGAGCCCTCTTCCGTAGCTATAAGATACGTTGTTCCAGATATTTACCATAACATTTTTTTCTCTGATCGAGGACTAGCAACCTAGGGAGCCTTAGAAACCCTGCACATGAGACCATCTCCGTCCGATCAGTCTCAACTTCTCTTTTTTTAATACAGAGGTGTTCACTCATACACAATACCCATTCCGGGCTGGAACGATCTTCTGCGGGATACGCTTACGTGTAATTGCTTTAATCATTGAATGCGCTCGGGTCAATCGGTCAGATGAAGAATGCCAACAAAAGGCCTCCGCTTTGGATGCAGGAATATTATATACCTGTGCATGAATGTCTCACACATACTGGCCAGCTGTACGGATACCAGTTTGTGCACTCCGTATCACGGGACCTTTTTTGAAATGGCGTTTTTGATCATTTCCATGTGATAAGGAGATATATAGTGAGCGTGTCTGAATTGCATCTCTTTCTTGTTCTTTTGATAGGAAACAGTTACCCCGTTCTTTGAATATTTCTGACACAAAACAAGAAGGAACAGATTACATTGAGCCCGACCAACTATACTACAGGGTATTCTCATAGTGCTGACCGGCATCAATAGATCTATCGGCGAGGGTGCATTGTATGCACCGATTCTACTGTATTTTCTGGGTACACACAGATTTAATTGGCATTGTTGCATAATTCATGCAAAATTAATCCGTGTTTATTCTCTGCAGATCTCATTTTCATTAACCGATCTGACGTCGGTATACCAAAAACAGTCTATCTGTGGTTTCCGTCTACAGATCGCTGCAAAATAGTCGGCCAATGGAAACTGGCTTGTATTATATACCTATGGCTGTATCAACTACGTATACTGCCCGCTCCTACCCATGGCGTATTTATATCCGTACGGCAAACTGTGACGTACGGGGTATGTGATCACGTGACTAGGTAAATTTTCGCCATTGTTAGGTACATGATAATACGAAAACAGGCTGACTGTCTTCGTACGTCAGAATACTTGGTAAAATTATTGATCACATACATCCCTCTGCCTACGGCATTGGGATGTATGTGATCAATGATTTCACCGCGTATTTTCGACGTACGAAGACAGTAAGCCAGTTTCCGTATAATACAGGATAGACTCACAGTGCTGACAGGTATCAGCTTTAAACCCGCTGGACCCGGAGGAGTGGCCAGCAGCCCATATCGACATTATTGAACAAAGACCACGGCAGATAATTCTCTTCATTCATTGTAAAGGTTTGTGGCGGTTGCTTACGGCACTTGCAACAGGGAACTGCATATGTATCACCTCAGCGGATCAGTCACTAGCACTTATAATGGGAGATACTGACAAGAATCTCAATGTATTTGCACCGTTTAAACATGGTTGTGTAGAAATGATTGAATCCTTGTCGTTCAAATCTTTGTGGATCAGATCGATTTTTAAGGTCACCCAAATAAGGAAAATGTCACCAAGCTACAAATGTCCGTTATCCTTTTTTTAGCAATGAGAAGCCAAATTCTTTTATTTCAGTTAATAGAGTGCTAAGTTCCAGCAATACCGATAATGGAAGTAGGACAGGCCTATAGACGATTTGAATCACGCTTAAGATTTAAGATTACTCTCAAAGTACCGATATTTTCCTGATCGTCTTGTAACATCGGATTTCGCTCCAAGTGACGATGTAACAGTTTTTGCATTAAAGAAAAAAGATAGAGATACTCACCAGATAAAAAAGTTTAGAAGTAGATGTTATATAAATGTCAATCAAACAATCTTAAACACAAATATAACCAAAGCCACTAGTGATATACTACCGGAAGGAAATGAGGAGAAATTTATCTGGGACATGTGGATTGGATCCATCACTCAGTATTTAAATATGGTCGCCCCTTTTAAAAAAAGGAAATTCAGATTCAACGAAATCCCTTGGATATCGGAAACCCTAAAAAGAAACATCATTTTGAAGAAAACCATAATTAAATACCTGATTAGAAACAAACACGTAATGTCGATAGAGGAAACCATCAATGAAAAAATAGAGTTAAGTCCTGAGGGTCCATAGAGAAATCAACAGATTATTGATATCAGATAAGAAAGAGTATATTAGCGAGCAGCTAAATAGATACGAAAAAGATCCTAGGCGCTATTGAAAGGAAATTAATAAGGTGATTGAACCCCATGGTGAAAAAATGCACGTTTGTTTTAAAAACGACAATGGTGATATCTTGAGTATTATTGACTGTGCCGAATATGTACTTCTGCGGGATTGGCGAAAAACTTAATGAGGCTCTTGATGATAAACTAATGTTGCAAAATGTAATAAAGAAAAATGTAGATGGTCTAGAAATAAGAAATATAACCGGAACTGAAGTCCTGAGATCTGTTTTGGATCACTGTTCTTTCTTGATCGAGGGTACAACAACGAAAATTCAAAGGAGCCTTGATACATGTATATATAAGGCCCGTTTCCATTGGCCGACGAAGATTGCTTAGACTTTTTGAGTTACACAGAAAGTCTGCGGTGGTGCCACTGACTGTGCGTCGGTATAGAAAAATCGCTGAGGGTAGTAGATTTCACTCAGTGACCAAGCTTTCACTCAGTGGTGGGTGGTGCCACATTGCATAATCTAAGCAGAAAAAGTCGTGGGGCATTTCACAACCTTGGTTGTTTCCATTGACCGATATTGAGTCCACAGTGCCAAAAGTCTGTCGGTGGTCCCTGACTGTAGATCGGTGATGGGAAATCGGCCAATGGAAACGGGCCTTAATTAGAGGACTGCGAATTGTATTAGGAAAAGAAGCATTCAGGAATGGCAAATTTATCAGTAACCAGGAGCTGCTGGAACGATGTGAAGTAAGCTCACCTAGAGTATATGACTACTTATAGGAATTATAAAAGGGTTATATCACACAGAAGAGTTCCCTTCTACGGTAGTTAACATAGAAAATTCTAGAAAAACAAGGTCAGACGGTAAATTAACCATACCATTACGGAGACCAGGAAATCTCCAGTGTATGTCTGCATAAATATCTGGAAATCACTAAGCAAGAAAACTTAATCTGCATACACTAAAGATCTTTTTGTAAAAGATAAAACGTATTTGAATAAGGAATGGTAGCCCAATGAATATTGGAGAATCCCTAATCCACTCGTATATCCTTAACCAACAGATGCTTATATTCTTATACACATGTATATGCAATCCAACCACGCTGTATATAACGTACACATAAAGATGTTAGCATAACTATATGTACCAATATGTATACTAAATGCCAAGCGGTTATCACAGTATATATGTATATATATATATATATATATATATATATATATATATATATATATATATATATATATATATGTGAAATATAAAGAGACGTTTATATAAATATAACCAGCCGGGAGTACCAGTGGATACCACCAGATGGCACGGTAGTCTGGTACCAGGATGGACAGCGCCCCTACTAGAGGGCCTTGCAGTTGTTTGAGGACTGGACACTAACCCTCACAACTTCACATGCTCCCGCAGAGACCACATCTCAACAAAGTTGTTTTTTTTATCGGCGGTTATTATTATTCATATTAGTCATATTAGTCATATAATTTGATATTATTCTTATCATAATAAATATGATTAACGTCAACTACAGAGTCAATCATTTGTTCCTTCATATACCATATGTTTCATTCATCCAGATCCAGTACGGGAGACAACGGTTATATATATATATATATATATATATATGATTGTCTATGATTGAAAAGTATCATTGTTGTATATTTTCATACCCTAATCATTATGTTACGTTATGTTTTGCTCTGTAACACAGGCCTTGAAGAACGACTTATGTAATGTCAAACGCTTTGTGCAAATTAAAAAAAATATATTGTCTTCCATGAAGACTGATTACTTTAGGAAACAAGAAGGCATCAACGACTACGACAAGATTGATTTTTCTATCGCTCCTTCTATGATAGTTCATATAACTTCCAGACATATGGTTACAAAGTGTTCAATAGACTTTATTCAAGGTCGAAGCATAAACCAAACCATAATGCAGGGCAAAGTTCTATGTGTATTGTTTATTTCTAAACCATCGATCAAAAGTCCATAAATCCATGTTATTCAGCACAATAAAGCCAACTTACAGAAAGGTGTTGCACGGGTTCCGTACGGGCGCCATTTACATGCCTTATGAAAGCCTGGCAGGCGGATCTAATAGAACTTGTGCAGTGGAGCAGGCCACATGATCACTGGCGGGGGTACAGCGAAGCCTGCTAAAAATGCATTAAATAAGTTTTGCCTGTTACCTACCAGTTGCGCCTGTAGTGGCACGATACAGTGTCAGCCGTGGAATTGACCTCTCGGCTTGTACACTACAAGCATGTTCGGCAGATGCCTGGTGGAGAAAAAATCCGGCTTACCTGGTGGAACACACCCTTAGGAATCGCCTCTCTGGAGTCCAATGAAAACAGTGAATGTTTCCCAGCAAGTCCTGCAAAAATGGTTGGAAGTTTCTCGGAATGCTAAACCATGATCCACAATGTCCAGAGTTTGGGGATCGTGCCACTCTCTCTGAGTACTGCTGGTCGCACTCTCTCTGCACTCGGTTTTTCTCTTACTCCAGTTCTCGCCCGAATTCTAATTCTTACATTACATTTACACCGTGAGTCTCGGTACGTTTACTTCTCTCAAATCTACTTCTATTATTGCTTACTTTTCCCACCCACTCCCATTTCTCAACCCTTACATTACATCCCTCTCCCCTTTCCTAAAATAATTATGACCCTCCAAATTCTACCTTTGCCCATTCTCTATTTGCCTACCATTAATATACAAGAGTATTACTTATCTCCTAGTCCTTTTTATACCTACTAGTGTGTATATTTATTATCATCATTTACCCAACTTCATCTATTATTTGTGTGTATTCCTTTCGTATACATTGGATATACCTCATATTCTCTCGGAGATTTGTTGGTATTTCCTTATGTTTCATACAGAAAAAATAATAATTTCTGTATGAAACATAAGGAAATACCAACAAATCTCCCAGAGAATATGAGGTATCTCCAATGTATACGAAAAGAATACACACACATATTACATCTGAACCTTTGTCTGGCCCACAGGCTAACCAAAGGAGGAGGAAATGGTCATGTGACCAGCTACAGCAAATTAAAGGCATCTTCTGTGAAATGGAAATTAACATAATCAAGCCACCAGCCCAGCAAAAGGCTAGGGATCGGTCACTTGCTCGACGGTCGCGAGGCCGCCACGTTCAGCACGATTCATCTATTATTTGTTCCACCTTTGGGGGAGGTTACAGTGATGATTTTCCCTCATTTGATATACATACTGGTACACAACATTAAATCTATTTATCTAGGTTTAAAAATGCCCTAATCATGATCCCTGTCTCTGTGGATTTCATGCCCGAACATATTGGGAGATAAAAGGTAGATATTGATTTTGGTAAGAAGATGAACCAACAGATTGGGCAATACATCTTGTCAAATCGCAAGATTTTATGTTCCTTAAATATCTATATCAAAGGTGGTGTGTGTGAAATAATATCACGCTAGAGGAAACTGAATGTTTATGCTGTATCAGTTTGTTCCCTATTGTATTGACCGGTGGAGTAGGGTACTCCCTCTGGGCCCCTACCATCCGGAGGAGGGACCACGGCGGGGGAGGGCCCTGCTGGAGCGGAGTAGGGTCTTTTGGCAGGTATGGGAGCCCCCACCCCCCACCCCGAATAGGGGTTCTCCTCCTTCTACGCCGTCTACCTATCTATATACATGTATATATGGGAGCAAATCGATTGATGACTATTGCCTGTTGGGGGGGGGGGGGGTGGCGATTTATTTCAAGGTATTTGCCTGGGGGGCACTTCATTCCCGAGGGGAGGGGGCGCTTCATTTTCGAGGATTCCCCAAGCAAAACCCACACATTCTCTGCCATAAGTAATTAATGCTCCTAAGTGACTCATCGGCTGGTGGTTGCACTCTTATAGGACAACATACGATAGTGTCATTCCCTAGGGTACCTAGGTCGTCTGCGAAATTATTTGTACATTTGAAATAGGACTTTATTTTGGGTACCTTGAGTGGTTTGAGAAAGCTATCCACAAACCAGAGATTCTATTAGTAGCACAGTTGTTTGCTGAAACCACATGCACTGGTCTACTGTTGGAGGGGGGGTCGGGGGAGTGGTCTTTATTTTTTAGTGAATTCTTGGAAGGATATAAATCTGCAGTGCCCTTCGGTTGATGGTTTTGAGATCCCTGCCATTCCGTTACGTATTTCCCCCTCTTCGCCCATCTCTCCAGTTTCTGTTTCCGTCTTTTGTCCTATTTTTCGGTTGGACCGTTTTCTTGCTTCATGTCGGTATTTGGGTCACCTAATTAGCGATTTACCTCAGCTATATACAGAAAAATGTTCATAGATTTTACACGCGGATCATTGGCCCATGCTTCATTTGGAATTAGATCTTCCCTTTGTTCTCTTTGTCTGATACGTATACATCTATATGTTGATTTTTTTACGGTATTACATATAGCACACATGACAGTTTTTACCAATATCCATCAATTCATTTTGCCTATACATCTCGGAATGCATCTTTGGGATATACTTTTATTGAGAAGTCTCATCTAGTCATAGAGTCTGCATTCTTTCAAGAAAAGTCTGTTGTTTTAAAAACCCACCATGGTTCCTCTGTTATGGCAATAGATCTAGCAAAGTATTAGCAACACAATAGGATCAGCTAGTCTGTCCTCAGGAAGGTTAGGCTAGCTGATGAATTCTGTACTCTTCAAACATATTTCTATAGATCATCAATATATGGGGGAAGAGAAAAGCATTCAAATAACATTTGTAAAAATGCTTAATTCTGATGCTCTAAATCAGCTTAGCAATCCATCCTATAGGGAATCAACAGATCATATTGTTCTTCACAACAGAGATAAATCATGGATAAATCAGAAGCAGAAGCTGTATACAGTCTTGAACAGTGAGGGAAAGAACATAATGATGGGTATGTAGAACTAGGGCTTGAGCAATGGACCAAATGCATTCTAGACACTAAAGCTTTACCCGACAAATTGCAAACTACAAGTTGAAGTGATCTCTAGCTTTCACACACAGCCTTGTCTTTCAAAAGGTTGTCTGTGAACTCTAGTCCAGATTGTATGTTGTAGTAATTTGGAGGAATCTTTCAAACATAAAGATCAGGCTTGCCAATTTGAGTACTTTGAGATTTGGTGACGAGGCAGAGCTATTTTTTGGTGGTACATCTCTTATAGATCTATGTCCTGCTGACTGGTTCAGTTATTTCAGCAATTTCTTTATGTCGTATTCAACTGCAACTTAGATTTGTTGATAGGCTTGATGCTTTTTGAGATGCTGATACCAATCCCAGCTTTAAAGGGTAAAACTTGCAAAACTATTCTGCTTCCTTTGTAATGACATGAGGATTGTTCTCTTCATAGTAACAGCAAAGATATTAGATTCTTCACCTCCAATCAAAGGTACTCTATACCTGCATCTCTCAAGAACTGTTGAATTATGGCTGCATAAAAGAATGCATTAGAAACTGCAAATGTACAAATGCACAACTTCGATACATATGCCTTGTGTAAAAGTGGAGGGCAATGTTATCAATATTAAATGTCTAATTCATCCAAATTATGAATGCTCTAAAAATTGTCTTAAGATCAAGATATTCCTTACTCTGATAAATCATTAATTGTATGTATAACAAACAAATACTGTTGATGATAGTTAAACTACTTTTCAATCCAAGTTGTATCTATGAGGTTCAAACAGCCTTTGCTGCCGTGTTGACTATAGCTATCTTGTCAGGCTGTATCTGAGCATGGATCACACGCACATATACTCTGCCTAATGGTTAGAGTGGTCATATAGACTTTGAGCTTGCTGCAGAAAACTAACCCTTCACCACCTGTGTACTGACATTGAGAAGGGAGCGGAGGGCCACTGTCTAAGTATTAGAGGCATGCCAAGCATGACCAATCACTAGAGACGAAAATACTATTGATCAATATATTTGGATCCTAGACAGGTAGTTGCAGAAATAGCTTATTGACTGGGTTCAATTGGGTAACCGAAAATGACCAATAGACTGAATATAACCCAAACCTTTTAGTTGTTATTTATATATAATTCCATGCTCACTCATCAATGATGAACATACCATTTGCTCCTAGTTTCAGAATGAGTCTGCTAGGCTCATTCCTTTATATACATATATAAAAGGGTATTCAATTTGTATAGATGTATTATCTTAAGTTGCTTGATGGTGTTTTGTTATTACATCAACCAGGCTAATATTAAACAAGATCAGCCCTATGAGATGAGGATGACAGACAAGTGGGGAACATAGTGGCATGACAATTTTGAACCCTGGATCTTACTATTCAAAACTAAAACTTGGTGTAAATATTGTATGCCTGTGTGAAATAGGAGCTGATTAATTGCCATTATGACGAGTATATGAGTTTAAGTCAGCGGGTGGTGCAGCGCAGCTAGCACCGGTTAACCTCGGGTGGCGCTATCTATCAGTGCTTTTCAAAACTACTCATCCCAGACACGTGACACACACGTCACAGATCTAAGTACGCTGCTCAGCTTCAAAAGATGATTGACCCAGCCCACCCACCGGTATTTTCTGCTCGAGTTGTTACTCTTGTTATGACTTGAAATTTGGAACTGTGTAACCTGTATACCTCAGCTTTATACTCTTATACCAGTTACACACAAATTACAGATTTGATAAATTTTCCTGACTGCCGCTGTACCTCTCATCTTATTTATGACCATTAACCCTTTCATTACACTGCGTAGCACCAAATACTCACCCTGAAATATGTAGCTGTAGTACCATGTAGTACCATGTAGTAGCGGCGGAGGGGGGGCGGCGAGGGTTTCTCACTGAGACCTATACCTCTACCAACACAAACCAATGGGGGTAAACCTTTTTTTTATTTTATATGGGTTTACATATACACCCGGCGTAAATATGTATCGTGCAGAGGATATTTCCTCTCGTATACGCCTGGTGTGAAAGACGCGTCCGTATTTAAGAGGAAACAGGCTTGTATATATGCCTCATACGCTAGCGTGAAATATAGGCGTATACATACAAAGTCGATATTCAGCTGATACATGCACTTACGCGATGGTGTATATATGAATAAATTGGTGGTTTTCACGCAGTGTACGCTCCGGGTCTTATTCCAGCAATATTCTCTACCAATATCATCTAGAACCACAATCATTTTCAATGTTTACCAGCGTTTTCATGTGCATTTTAAACAAATATTAGTAGGTTTAGTTTCCAGTTCTTCAGTCTGTTAGTTCCAAAACACTCGACTACATAGGGGTGACCTTTTCTAGAATTCTGTTCTAGGTTTTGCCAATTTAATAACTGATTTCATCTTTGATCTCAACCCCCTGTTGCTTTCTTGTTGCTTTCTCATCCTCCAGATCCACATTCTCAATCTGCATCTGGGTTCGTTCATTTGATACTTGTTAGACCCTACCTCATATAGGTCAGGGATAACTCTGTCCTCCTTCTATTAATAGTAGGGACACCAGTTATGTTATGACGAGCATCGACAGTGTACCCCCACTATATCCAGAGGGTTGTTGTTATATCACACCGCCATAGTAGTCCAAAATACGTAGGATGGTATATTATAGCATTGATATTAACTATGAAATAGTTTTAAATAGATTGGAAAAAGATATTATCAAAATATTCGGCACTAGTAAATATGTAACTCAAATTGTCAAATATGACATATGAACCTCTGGGTTCATATTTCAAATTAGGACTGATCAAACTTGTTTCAAGCTACAGACAAACAAATGGAATCTACCATCGTCATGGAGACCTGCATATTCCATAGCGTCATAGACGAAAGCGCTAATGAGCAGGTCAGGCCTTTTAGATACATGGGGACAGCGTGATTAAGTGTTAAAGGTTAAAGGCCAGAGGATTTAGTTGCGTTTTATCTTTTCCAAGACCTTCGATGCATGTGCTTTGGTCGGACATGGGCATGCTCTAAGAGATAAATAAAAAAAGCTTTAATCCGTCTATATCGTGGAAGTTTTCTGAATGGTGGTAAGAGACTGGCATGGAGGCGTCACGCTCACCAAGACCCTTCCTCCTCAACTGGTTGATGCTCTATGTTGCCATTTTTACGATGTAAGCAGATTTGCCAGCTTTCAAGTCATCCCTGATGGGGGGGGGGAAGTTATCACCGTCTTAACATGCAATGTTTGGGTGATACCCCGACCCCCGAGGATGACCACAGCAAATATCCCGAGAGGTACATGTATATCTTCCCCTCGCTGTATTGATTTGATAGCAATATACGTGGGTAGTTCATGAGTGTGTGATATAAAATTCTGTTCTGTTGGCAATACAAGTGAGTAGTTGGGGTGTTGACTAATTTCTGATTTAATATTAAGATGGTGACCATTACAAATGGCTGTAGGTATTTTATTGGTAGGATTCACCGAACAATATAGTTCATAGAACAATATGTATTACAAACAGGCTTTTATTTTGATAGTGTTAGCATTGCTGTCTCGCTCGCACTGGGTGGTGATTGAGATACTTGTACTAACCGGTGCTTATGCGAGAGACTGATACCTATGTGTTGTAGTGTTGGTGCATGTCATCACTCATGGCGATGCAATCCCAAGCACAACCATCACCACTGCCACCAACACCAACACTGCGCTGCTCAGCCCCTCTGTCACGCTCAGCAGTGATGGCCAATTTACAGTGACTGAAGGCTACTGCTGCTGCTGCTCCACATATGCAGCTGCTGCCTCACGCCTTCCATATTGTTTGGTGTGTCGTGAGTTCAGTAGCGCCGTGGAGCATGGTGTGTACCACCGACGAGCGTCCGCCCGCGCCGTCGCCCGTCCAGTAGACCCCGGTGCGAGGCCCTTAGGCCACGGGACTCATCCAGCATCCAGCCCGGAGTCTGTGCCGTTCTCACTGGTGCATCGCCAACCGAGGAGGATTTAGCCGTTTCTTGCTGGCGGCCGACATGTGACGACCTAGCGATTGGATGTAGGTGATTCTCCTCTTCCTATTCTCTCGTTCGCTACCGTCGCCAACAAGTCGACAAGGCCCGATGGTGTCCAGAAGGGATTATAGACGGTTTACACTGTTTGTGGCCGTGTGGGCGATTCTCCAAGGTAAAGTCACACTCTCCCGAGTCTCGAATGTTTCTATCCTATCTTCATCACCTCCTCTAAATCTATTCACACACCTTCGGTTGATATAACCTTCTACAAAACCGCATTCCGTAATGGCATTTTCATCAACAAGAAAAAATTGCGTGTGTTATCATATTAATTCTTGAGACCGTGACCATATCATACAAATTCGGGAGCTCCACAGGGATTTGGTCAGCGGTGTGATGTGAACAAAAGCTGGGGCCCGTTGAATAATCTACGCGCGTACATGAAGACCATATTCTTTACCTTGTACAAGGGTTATCGTTTGATATTATTTCACTAAGACAGATTTAGCCGTCAATAATGTCGTCCCTAAGTGTTAAATAAGGTTGACCAATATCGTCCCTGGGTCTCCTTGGTGTACAGAAAATGGTGTACATGTGCGATCCTAGATTATTAAACGGGGCCCTGGTCTCGCTACTTTCAGCCTGTGGGTTTACGCAGCTCGCTCCCTCCACAGCTGTGACCAACGTATTCACGGAGTCAGGTAGCATTTGCTCCTGAAAACACCAGGGCGGAGAACTGGAGCAGGTTCTACCTTTTAAAATCCGATGGATATTTAAGGGTTTTATGCAATATTCTATCAGAAACTCCAATATATGGTTATCAAAAGGTGATGAAGTAGTAAGAACACATTCATGCACATTTAATTATTACTCTTATGCCAGCTGATTTGTTAAGTCCAGTTCAAAGGGAGGAGGCTGGGTACATTATATATGAACAATTTGAAATGGTAGATATGATGTTCATTCGCGAACCATTTGCATGTCAGCTGAATTGTGATGAACCGTTTTTTGCAGGAAGAAGGTTATTAATACTCTTCAATGGCCTATGATATTTTTATGTTGCCATAGTAACACGTTAAAAGCGACATATATGGACAGCTGTATCCTCAGTCCCAGGATTAGTTAAGGTTAGGAAACAAGCCTGTAGAATTCTGTTTTACCATTGTTTATTTGAATAGTCAAGTTACATTCCCTAATATGATTGTTCAATTGATGCACAGATAAATTAGAAAAGGAACACAATATCATATTAGCATTACTTAAACTGGAGGTAATCCTCCCCGGGAAATATTGATAGGAGAATATGCTAAATAAATCTTATCATATTAGAGTGGGTTTCTAGTTTGCAGAGTGAGGCTGTTACCAGAATCTTCATTTAGTCTCAGTCTTATGATATAAAGCAGCTTTAAAGGCTCATGAATGTGTTTCTACGATAATGAACAATATCCGGTAGTACTTAATAGATAATCGGCTAGTTTGTATCATGTTGATTAAAGAGCGATGAAATACAAGGGGTGAGATGGTATAGGACGGGTTTGTGGCACTAGACGCATAGGATTACAGAGGTGCTAATGTCAGGGATTCAACCAAGGAAGAAATATAGCCAGTGACCGAAAACGACTTAGGTCCGGCGTCCACCTACTACAATATGGCTCCGATATGGTCTACGATGCACCTCCCGACAAAAAAATCAAAATCGCATCGCAAGGCCACCTAATACTGGGGCTGTTGACCACATACAATACATGGTGGATTGGCATGTCTAGACATGTGTCTATGATTTTACACCTTCCCGATATGTCTCCCATATTTGGTTTTTTTATCGGTGCCATATCGGTAGGTATAAATTTCTATCGTAGTAGGTGGACGCCAGGCCTAAAACATGGCCAAGGATTATTTGGTACACACTCTCAATAAGGCAAAGGTACCTTGTTGATACTTATTCTCTATCATAACCAGGCTTCTTTTATTGACAAGCTTTGCTCTTTTCTATTTGACAACAAGAATTGTTACTTAAAATACCCTGTTGATCTTAAAAATTGCTCCATACAAAGATGAACGCTAACGAGTTTAAGGAGAAACATGAGACATATTCACATGCATATCAAAATGTTTCAAGACATGAGAGACATCAGTTGTCAGACATTGTTAATCTGGAACATATTCAAGACAATGAGAATAGAAGCTGTGAATTTCTAATGTGGAAATTCACTCTGAGTGTAACCTTTATCTTAGCTATCTCTTTTTTCCCTTTTTCTATTAGTTATTATGAGAAAAGAGGAGGAAAATTGATGCATACATAGAAAATAAATTGGCACATACATAGAAGGAGTAAGGAAATAATCAACAAGTAAGTTAGATGAGACAGAACAGGACAAGATGAAAGGGGGGACAGGACGGGAAAGAGTGAAAGTTGAAATTTCCTTAGTTTTGTCTCGTTTAACAACCTGGTTTGTCATCTATACATATTTTGAAATCTTCATAGTGGCATTTACAGAGGTGACTCCAAAGTCAATTAAAACCTAGACATTGATTCATCATCTACATTATGATCTGGAGGTTGTTTTGCCCACATGTCAAAGGAAAGGAAGGCAATTTGATAACAGCCTGGTCAAAATCATCAATTGCATCATTTCCAAGAACCGTTTCCACTTATCAAATTTGTCTGGTCTGCTCTCAGTATTGCACATATGCTTTTCCGTCTATAAGTAATATTTCAATTCAACAGACCAGGTATGTACATTGAGATTGCCGCCATGAAACAGTTTTTGTCTGTGTACATAAAATTTAGATAAAGGATACATTAAATTGTCGATCATTGCTTCACTACCTTTCTCGAGATCCAAGTATTATGGCACTTTCGTCTATAGAAATATTTGTGTGGACAGCCTTTGATAGCCATCTTTGAATATTTTTCCAAAACATTTAGTTTTTGAACATTATATAAGAAAGTGTCTTACCATATCAATCTTGCCACAGCTCTCACAATTCGAAGAATCAACGATACCTCTATTGAAAAAGAATTTTCTAGTGGGAAAAATTCTGTTGATGACCTTATACTGAAAGGAGCAAAATCTAGTTAGTCTAGTACATTTAAACTTTATACACCCTTTCCTATTGGATATCTATTTGTTGAAAAACATTCATCCATCTAGACTGACATGTTGAAGGGTTCATTCCACTACTTCTAATGAATTAGTTGATAGCTTTGCTTGGAGAACCAGTGACATTGAAGACCTCTTGTTTATGATTATGTATTAGCAGATCATTTCCATCCTTATTTTATGGATCTATGGTGATAGAGTCTGCCCATGGAATACCACTTCTAACTCTCCAGACATCCAAAGAGGTACATTTTGCCTTATATTGGCTAGTTTGTTTTTAAATTCATTTCAATATCAAAGGCAACAGACGGCATTGAAGATACATCAATGCTGAGTACATTAATGTGCTCTGCAGTTATAAGATGTAGATCCTGTTCTGTGACATTGGCATTGGCAAATGAGCCCAGAGGCACCAGATGAAACTTTTCTTAATTAATTTTGAGATCTGCATATCTTCAGAATCGGTCAAGAAGGTCTAGTAAAAAATTTAAAGACTGAGGTTCCTTCAGAAACAAAATAATATCATCAGCAAACAGAGAAATCCATATTTCTCTGTTCTGAATTTCTATCCCAGTGATATCCATATTTCCTCTAATAGCTATTGCTAATATTTCTATAACTAAGTCAAAAAGAAAGGGTGCAATGCAACTGCCTTGCCTGGTGCCTCTCTCAGGAGAAAACCAACCTGATGAAACACCATTATTGATATTGCAAGATTCTAAACCAGTATAGAGTAGGCGTAGCAATTGTACATAATTCTCACCAAAACCATAGAGCTGTAGATATTCCCAGATCAAAGACCATTGCACAGAATCAAATGCTTTATGAAAGTCAAGTGAGGATGAGACCATCTAGGTCGTGTGTATTGATTGTAATCTATACTGTCAGTGATCATTCTTATATAAGTACCGATAAATCTTCCTTTGATAAGCCCATCTGATCACTGAAGACAATGAGATTAATTATATCCTTCAGTCTGTTAGATAAAATTTTGTTAAGAATTTATATTTGATGTTAAGTAGAGAAATCGGCCTCCAGTTTTTGAGGAAGGGCCTGTCCTGACGTTTTGGGGGAATTAGGGAAATCATCGCTCTCCTTTGTTCCATAACTAGCTAACCGTTTTCTTTAGAGAAAATGAGAGCATCAAATAATAGATCAAATAAATCATCCCAAAAATATTTGTAGAATTCCACAGCAAGGCCATCTGAGCCTGGACATTTCGAATTTGATGAGTTCCCATCCTTCTCTTGGATTCATATTATCTGTGCTTTACTTGACAGATCCAATAAGTTCCTGAATGTTCTTAGTAAATGTTCTGTCTGCCAAAAGCAAGGAGTTCAACTTCCAAAATTCTGGTCCAGCTTTGGGGGTATCAAGAGAAAAGTGCATGCTAATTTGTTAGTGATCTGACATGAGGCCAGGTAGAGTTGTTTTCACCCAAACATTATGGCAGAAGAAAGTTTTAGAACATCTACAAAATCTTCCTGCACATGCTTTAATTTCTTCTGTTTGTTCTAGAAGAGTAACATCAGAGTATCCATTCTGTATCTGGACCTCTATTAATTGCTCATTCATAGTACAAACTTTAGTTAGGCTGCTGAGGCTCCTGTAATCTCGCTGACACTCTTTTCCACAATTTCTATCCTCTTAAATAAGGGTGGAATCAAATCGGCTACTTTCTGTAGGTATTTCAGGTCGTGCTCAATAATGTAAATTTTGTCTAACTTCTCTAATCATTTTAGAATAAAATTTGTCTTCAACTGACTCAAAATCAATAGAGGGAGGTGATGTTTTTGAATAAAATTTACTTGCCGGAATGGTAGCAGCAGTCAAAGTTCTCGTGGTAGTCGGCAGGTTAAATGACAGTTGAAATAAGGGTTAAATTAGAGAGGTGGCAACACATTTTTCATGGTGAACTCACTTTTTGTTCAAACTTCCTGAATTCTCACTTGGTGGCCAGGATCTTCAAGTAATCCACAGTCATTCCTAATCCTCATGCATTATTTATTTCTCAACCATGTTGACGTGAACTTGATGTCTTTTTATCCATATTGAACGTCCAGAACCAAAGGTGGGAACTGTGGTGAAGTCGGCAGGGTCCCCAGGTTACAGCAAAGTAACGTTTTGTTACTTTCCAAATAACCCCAAGGAAGCTCCATTTATAGCAGTGGGGCCTGTCATTGCTTGTTTCTCCCGCGGTCCTCGGCCGTTTGCCGCACACTGCGCCGCTCTGGTTTATTGTTCCGCAAAAACGAGTTTCCCTTAGGTTGCTCTGGCGGTGCAGTGTGCGTTTCCCGTATTATCGCCCGCCGTTTCCGACCCTGACGTTGTTGTACAGTCAGATTTATGCAGCTAAACGTGGGTTTTGTTTGTAAAGACACCAACCGTTGGAATCTCCAAGTAAAGTTCTTACTAATGTTTTCTTTTCTTGTCGTTTTGGATGACTTTCTTCGCAAGTTATTTAAAAGAGTGTAGTATTATGTGCACGATCTAAAAAACGTGTCTGCTGCACTTGCCGGCGCGTTCGGGAAGCCTATTATAACCATGCTTGTTAACATTTTTTTTTTTTTCATTGCACAAAGGCGTACATATTCGGACCTCTGCATAGCACAGGTATATACACAGTACATACACAGTCTCTACCAAACATGTTCTCTTCCAGCTTAATACAATTATGTACAGTTGGATGGGAATAATGGTAATGTGTAATGAGTTGTGTATGCATCCATTCATATTATGTGTACGAGAAGTATTTTAACTAAAATTGTTTTACAGTGCCTGTCTGGATTTCTTTAGGTAGCTCATTCCAGGAATGCAACGAGCTGTACGAAGGACTCTTTTTGTAGAATGATGTTTTCGGACATTTAAGTTTGATGTTTACTTTTTCTTGACCTCTAGTTCTGGGTTCGGATATTTGGGGCACAGATTCAGAATACTTTCTTATGTTAAGTAGGCCGAGATATTTTCTGCGTGTTTCCAACATTTGAACATTACGCAATTTGTGTAGACGTTTGATAGAGAGTTCACCGACCAGGGTATTCGTACAGATTAGAAGTCTGCAGTTCTGTAGTTTTTGTAGCTTATTCCGAAGTGATGAACTAGCTCCGGCTATAAAAACACTAGAATAATCGAATAGAGGTTCCACCATGGTTTTATATATCTGTATACTAGTGTCCCTATTAATACTGTTGCAGATTTTTGCCAATTTGAACAGTCTGTGATTAACCATTCGTATTGTGTCGTTGACACTGTTTTCCCAACTTAATATACTAAATATGTGAATGATTTGCAGTAAGGTATTGTCTCAGTTCCGATTAGCAATTTATGATCGTCGTCTGTAAAATCCATCTTGTTCAACTTAGACTCAGGGCCGAAAACGCATATCTTGGTTTTTTTAAGGTTTATGAGCATTTGATTTTGGTAGCAGCAGTAGACCATGATAGATACGTCATGTTGTAGTCTATTAATCGCTGAAGATAGATTTCGATCGGAAGTATATAAAACTAAATCATCAAATGTGATTATTTACCAAGGGGAGATCAGGAACATCATTTACGAAGCAGTTGAATAGAAGCGGCCCCAAGATACTTCCTTGTGGGACTCTGTTTACTACAGGTAGATATGTTTACAATGAATCGCCAACTCTTACTCATTGTTCCCTACCAGTGAGATAACTTTTCATCCAGTCGATTAAAGGGGATGAAATACCCAGTTTTACATTAATCAATATAGTATGGTTTACACGGTCAAATGCCTTGCTATAATCGATGAATACACAAGCGACAAGCTTCCCATTGTCTCTTTCTACGTAGAGATACTGAACTAATTTGGTGACAGCGTCGGTAGTGCCACGACCTGCTCAGAAACCGAATTGATTTTCATTAAAACTATTTTTGTCATCTAAAAAGTCATTAACAAGTTTGTGGATGACCTTCTCAATAAGTTTTCCGGGGGCAGGTAGTAATATTGGGCGTCAGTCACTAACAGACAAAGAATTGCCGTTTTGGGGAATTGGGATCACATCTGCTTTTGACCACTTTATATGGAAGATCTTTTCATTAAATGATGATTGGAAAAGGTGGCGTAGTTGATTAATGATTAAGGATGCGTCTTTGAAAACCTGCGAGTTAATACCTATAAGTCCGCTTGATTTATGTATGTCAATGGAATTAATCAATTTATAAATATTATCCAGCGTTATTCTCGGACACAATGATTTTTCTTCTACTGGCATTTGAATATTAGGTACTGATTGAGTGTTTCCCATATGTGAATCAATTGTCGTAGAGATATTTATCGAGGTTAAGAACTGATTAATGAAGTTTGAAAGTTTATCTACTTTAACTAAATAGCCCTTGTTATCCTTCAATTGGGTTAATCTAATTACGTTTTTTTTATCATATAAAGTTTTTATAGTTTGCCAAAATTGCCGAGGAGATTCTCGGTATTTTTCGATTTCTGCCGTCCAGTATTTATGTTTTGCTATCTTAATTTTCGTGCTTTTTTTGTTTTTAATCTTTTTAATCTGGTTTAGTAAGTAGAGTGTACCAAAAGTGCGATTAAGTCTCACCGCTTCCTTTCGCTGTTTTATTAAGTCTAATATTCTGTCGTTTAGCCAATAGGATTTCTGTCTCATAAAGTGCATGTGCTGTATGGACAGTTATCATCTAGGTGTTGGGTTATATGCTTTTCAATAAATGACCATTGTGCATTGGATCTACCATTTTATAAAAGGATGTCCGGTCAACGCTATTTAGGAAATTTTGTAGTCCGTTTGTCGAATACTTTCTATAGCTTCTGCCTCTGAAGGTGCATTTCGGTGTTTTTATTTTACATTTTCACCTGATGGCATGTATTGCATGATGGTCACTTTTCAGGTGGTCATCTATCATTGATTTATGAATGTAGGGTGAATCTGTTAGTATGTGGTCTATGCAGGTACCGCTCGAAGGTCGAGTTATGTCGTTGATGAGATTCTTTAGGCTATTATCTTTTAAGAAGTCTTTCAGTTCCTGACTTTCTTTACTATTACGTTGGTGTAGGTTAACATTGTCGTCGCCTAAGAGCCATTTTTCGTGATGTTTAAATTTACCTTGAGAATGTCTTGCAGTTTAGACAGGAACTCATTGAGTTTACCTTTTGGTGGTTTATGATAAATAACTATAAGTATTTTCTTCCAGTTCGGTTGAGTTAATGATAACACGAGTAGGTCACAATCGGTAGTAGATTTTGAAAAGTCGTGGTCCATTACACAATATGGCGTTAGCGTATTTGAGACCTGACAACAAACTCCTCCCCCGATTCCATGACGACGATCAATCCTGTAGGTAGTCTTACCGTCAACATTTATCATACCATCTGTATGGTTTTTTGAGAGCCGTGTCTCTCCATAACCCATGATATCTATGTCTTTGTAGAGTAGAGATGTTTCTAACCAGTGTCTGTACAGGCTTCTAACATTCAAGTACGCAAGGGATAGGCTATTACCATTAGTTTCCTCCATAGTCATGGATGTATGAATAACAATAGTGGAACAGGTTTCTACTCACAATTTCCTTAGACAATAAGATGTGGTGGTGAGCTATGATGCATGATAAAGATGAGGTGCTGTCGACATGGGCGAGCGTTAAAGTAGCTGGCTCATATCTTGATACCATTCTGGATGGACTTTGTTATCCAGATATGGGTGATGTGGAAGTTCAGAGATGGTGGGTAGACGAGCTCCGCATGAAACAGATGATACAAGTTTAAGTGTAAATAAATATAACTGTGTACATATCATTGTTTACGGTAGATGGCAACGTAAAATAAATCGTATCAAAGAATTATTATTTTTAGGATCAATTGATTAGGCATAACTGATCAGAATCATATTTTAGGTACTTTGATCTCTTATAACACAATATACGGTAAGTACAGGTTTACAAGAGATATGCAATGGCACATGTGTATAGACATACAAGGATTTCTGATACAATGAGCAAATACTATGTCAAAATATATTGATACTGGTATAATGTTTAGTATATACATTGGTCATGGTAAGTTGAACATCATAAAATGCATAGAGTTCAGCATGCGGGTTCATTAGTGTCAACTTATCAAATTAGAAATGAATAGCTTACTAGCGGGCTTTTGGCCGAATTAAGCAAGAGCTTCATTGAGGTTATATACATACTGGAACAGCAGTAAATATGTACAAAGTGTGTGCGATTCAGTAGAACCACACGGGGTACATAGAATACAGCGAGATGCATGATTTGCAAATTCTGCAAAATATCACGGTAGGAATAGATAACTTACATCACGCCAGTTATTGGTCAAACACAGTTTTCCAGATCAATATCTTGATACAACTTTCCATGTGACCGATTAAGCAAGTTGGCTTGAGTGATTAGGAATAATCAGTCAAGGTGTGTCATTGAGGAAATGTAGATATCGTGACAAGTAGGGCCAAAAAAAATAGTAGTTGTGTTTCTGGTTACCACCACCCCCCCCCCCCCCCCCCCACACCCACCTAGCAAAGCCTTACCCTACCTAGAATTTCTTTTGCCTCTACAGAGTTTGCGATGTGCAAATTCTGATGGAAAATACACAAAAAGTACATATGGAAAGCATACAGCAAGATATGGACTAATTCATAAAGAATGTTTTCACAAAAAACAACTAATTTTCTCACAATTTTAGAGAGATAATAATTCTAAGTTTCTGTTTCAGTCACATACTAGAATACATGTGGATAATCTGTGCTAAATCCAAAGATTATATGCTGTCTTTTTGTGACAACAAACATTGGAGAGCCAGAAATGGCAGCTTCCACTTGAGTGCTAAGAAATTGCTAGTGCTACCATGCTCCTTGTCTGTAGCCTCAGATCATGAAAGCATCATTAAAATACTTGGGGTTTTTGAGGTGTTAATCTCTCTATTGAGGTAATGGATCATTAAGTATTAATGATCTACATTATTAAGATGCATGACATAGACCTACACATAGGATCAGAATGTGCAGCAGTATAGAACTCATATAATCAAGCAGAAAGGGTCATATCAAATCTAAACCTCCCCCTTCAAGATGTTGCCAGAGGACCTTGCAAGCTCTGACAGAGATGTTGCATTGAAAAGGTGCAACTCGATAACAGTTATCCTATGGCTCATTCAAAATGTATCTGATCTCAAAGAGGAATGAACACACTCCATGGTTGACAAGGAAGAAAACTGAAAAGTTAATTTTAGCATTTCCTTCTTGAATCAACATCCAACGAAAGTAAAGATGAGGTGAAAGAGACTGTCTTGACCCAATCTCAGAGAATTGACATGGGGAATTTGAGAGGAGTGAAACCAGTAAGATTATAACAGATGGCTGGACAAGTAAAATATCCAACACCGGTACCTGTTCCAAATATAAAAATATGATGACCTGACATGCTGGTCACTATAGTGCTCAAGTCATCTCATTATTCTCTCAACATGAGTATCAGAGGAACATATTAACAAGATCCATTGAGCCTGATGTCCTTGAAATTATCCTTGAAACTGTAGAAGGAAGTGAAGGCATCTCATCCAGATCACATTATAGCTATTGTTAGTGGAATGCTGTGACAAAGCCTTCTGGAAATGTAAAATTTTTGATAAGATATAATTGAGAAGAGTAAGTTGCCTGGATCAACCAGACAGCATACCCTGTTATTTAAACAGGATCAGCCTGGTAGTAAAGTAAATTCAGTGAGTCTAGCTGAACAAATTGGACATGAAGCCTTCACAGAATGAAAGTGTAGGGGGCTGGGCAATCTACCGGTGTTTTGTCCGTTCCTCGGAAGATGGCACGGAGAGTCAATCCCCGCTGCGTAGTGGTTCCAGGTAATGGCGCACACGAGAGTGGGGCGGCGGGACCTGGAGTTACGTAACTCGCCATATATATATATGCCTAGATGATGACTCATGGAGCCACTAACCAAATAATACCCATCAAGTTGTCTTGTTTTCATTGATTCCCAATTTTATTATTAATGAACAATCTGTGTTACAGTTTGTCAAGTACAGTTGGTTCACAATCAAATCTGTCCTACTAGTTTCGGCACTTGTGCCTTCGTCAGGGACTGAGTGGGGAATGATTGATATGCCTGGTGGGGCTCCATATATTCCCTAGATGGGCGCCATAGTTACAGGAATTATGGGATACGGTTAATAGTGACAGCCAATCAGAACCAAAGTTGGTCTGGGAAGTAAACCTGGTGGTAGAACATGGTACCAGTTAACGGGTATACCCTAGATCAGTTGGTACATTTATCATTGACATTTGATGTATCAGTTTATATATATATATATATATAAAATAAATAGTATATATAACATCCTAGACAGGTAGATGGTGATATTTGTAATTACAAGTATATCAGTTCATGGATGGTTATTCAATTAAGTAGGAAGGTATAACAGGGCTATAAACAGTGATGGTGGTTAAAACATGGTAGCCAGGTGGTTAATGAATTATATGTGACAGCTTACTTACAGTTTGTATGGTTGGTTCGGTTATATAGCATTTTTTCTAACTAAGTACTCCTTTTGGTGATTAAAATCAATATTTGTGAGTCCCATTAATGTATTAACATCCCTTTTTCAGTTTAGAGAAGTCCTCAGCTAGTTTGGAGTCCAGTGCATTAATCAGATTATATAAACACTTCAGTCTTTTGGTTAATCGCGTACCCAGTGGGTAGAGCGAGTGTTCCCTCATAAGCCACACTGGGAATAGTGTAGTCGTCATCATTAGTGTTCATGTCATCGTCACTGTCGTTATAATCTTGTAGCATTGAGAGGCCGATGGTAGTTGGTTCCATTATAAATGGGTCATTATGGGACTCGGTAATCACGGGTGAGTCATTGGTGTTGTTGGAGGATGAGCTGCTGGTGTTAGAGTCCGTACTCGAGCTGTCGGTGGATGCCTATGGGTTGCTGTCACTGTCACTGTCAAGGTTGGTATTGGCTTCAGTTTTGGTGTCATCTCTCGCGTCATTGGTGGTTGCAGGTGTGATTAAGTCAATTATATGAGTGTCGGGGTCCTCACAGAGGTCGTTCTTAAATATCGCAGTGACTTCGTCAGATGTGAGTGTCGGTAGGTCACCCCGGCTGGTGTTAAATAAGTGTGAGGCTACGTCTACTAATCTCTGTTTAGTTGTGGCTGCGTTGTTAGAGCTCACTAGTATTTGTCCCGTGGTGGTGCGTGGTGTGATGCATGGTGCATTTAAATGCAGTCCCAAAGCCATATAATCCGTGTTGTTGATCGTATTGACACGGCCAAAGCGTTTAGTGGGTGGCGATAAAGTATAGTCATGTGTTGATGTCGGTTCTAGACCTGTCTGGTGAACTATCTCCGTGAGCAAGTCTTCCTTCTTGGCTATTTGATACGCCTGCTTTGCTTGTTTGGTCGCCGTTTTCGTAAACTTCGGATTACGGTTCGGGATTTTGGGTCTTGGAGCGCATGTGCTGGCTTGACTCGCATTAAAACCATGCGCTTGTTTTTGTCTTCTGAGAGCGGATCTAGAGCTATACGTTTTGTAACACGTAGCGCAACAGAGTTTGATAGCGCCCCCTTCGTGGGTGTTTTGATAATGTCTCCGTATTGACGTGATGCCTACGAACATGCTGTCACACTTGTGCCTAGTTTGCAGTGGGTCAACAGGCTGTCCTCGCATGTCTCTCTCAGGAGTAGATTCTTGGACCCTCCTGGTTGGTAGGATTCTCTGAACCCTCCTGGTGGTTAGGCACATCTGGAACCTCGGTTCCCAGATTAGCCTCTCCAGCATTACCTGGCACACAGTGTCAGGGTACTGCACTTTGGGAGTAATCTGACCAGGATCACTCCAAGAAAGTAATAATAAACAACCTGTTGTTTATTCAAGTTGTGGAGTTGTGTTTTGTGTGACTAGGTTTGCTCATATTTTCCGAAAACCCATCTGACCTACACAATTGTGCATAGGGTGGGATATCGCTGGGAATTAAACTTTCCGTAGGTAGACCTGCCATGCTACTAGAGCCACCAACCACCACATTGGTGCCATGACCAGGATGCCCTTTCCAGCACTTAGCATCATAGGACTGAGGTGCATGATGCCCCTGTGGTGTCATGGCTTTTGCCATATCGCCGGGATACAGGACTCGGGTCCCGCATATATGTGCCGCATACCCAGACGTTGCTCTAATGGATCCCGGTAGAGGGCCCTCCAGAGGTTGAATAATTGCCATTGCATAGGCTGAGTTCCTGACGGTTCAGCTTTCCACGTCCCTGGACAGTGCCATGACACCCCGGTGGTGACAGAGCCTCAGTCCCCCCCCCCCCCCCAGCTATGGGGGGTGTCCTTCGGGTGACTCCCCAAGGCGTCATTCTTGACAGTTCCCTAGCTGGGGGGGTCACCCAAATGACTCCCCTGGGTGCTGCTGTTTGCAGATGGTGCGGAAAGTGGAAAAAGTATATGATCACGGAATGTCAGTGACATATTCTGGTGCCGGGTGAAGGCCTGGTACCAGATGTTGGTCTTGAGAGCCATGACGAGCCAGGAAGGGTGGTTCAGGATGCTCAGCATCGGGAGCAAACCTGATGCTGGGTGGTACTATCCTGGTGGAATGGTCCTGAGCCACCTGAAGCCTTGGGGCAACACCCAGGGTAATAAGATCACCCCGGGGAACAACTGGGAAGGATGGGCCACTACCCTCCTCCCAAAATTAGAATGTTTTGTCATTCCCAGGCCTGGCTATACAGTCGAGAGTTGACCTCGAATCTTAGGGGCCACAACAACCCACCTATTAGGGAAGTAAAAACTTGTGTGTCAGTCGACTGGTGGGGAGCCGCCTAGGTGTTGAGAGAGGACAGTGTCTGAATATGGTCTATAGCTTTGTTGGGTAGTACTTGCATTGGGTAGTGCAGCCGACGGTGAACTGCCACTGCTGTTGTTTTGCAAGACACAATTTATCACTTGCCTATTTTCTCTTACTTCGTTAGCTAGCTTTTCATGCGAAGCTGCAAGACTCGAGTGATTTTCCTTTATTTCATACATTTTTCCATCAACTGAGATCAACAATGTTTTAATTTCACGCGACATCTCACTCTGCATATCTACGCTCATCTGCGCCATTTTAACATCTAGAATGCCATTCACAGATTTTGTTATGTCCCTGGTTTGTTTGGCCATATTGGTAGATAAATTTGTTATCATTCCCCTTAGTTCTGCCACTTGATCGTTTACCGAGGGCATAGTGGTCGTGTTGATTGGATTGACCTCGACGGCCATAATATAGTGCCTTATAGTAACATTCTCCCTTGATAAAATGATAGGGAGGGTATAATTTGTAGCATGTTGTGCAGTGCTGCCTCTGTATGAGGCAGTCGTTCCACGAAGATGATTGAATTCGGATAGATTTCTGTCTATAATTAAATTAGACTATGGCTTCCTAAAGAGGAAAACATAGAAATGGGACAGATAATACATTACTATACCAAATGCGCTACCTTGGGCGGGAACCTTGAAAGGGGGCCTTCAAAGATAAAAATTATAGAGGAATCGCACTAAGTGAAGCAATCCTCTAGCATGGTAAATACTCTATGAGTACTAATGTGAATAAAGTTATAAATTGACACTCCTACATAGATGATAACAACCTTACTATGATTGTGCTTCATACAAGAGGAGATCCGTTACGAGGCTGTGAGGCTAAGTACCACGATTGTATGATGTAAGACTATAGTATGTTCTTTTATACCAAATGCGCTACCTCGGGCGGGAAACTTTAAAAGGAGCTTTCAAAAATAAAGATTATAGAGGAATCGCACTATGTGAAGCAACACTCACTTTAGCTTCTAGACCACCACAGCTCTTCCCATGTTGTCTCAGGTGTCTAACTTCCCTGTGCAAACCAAAATCCTGGGAGCAGTTTGTTTTATTCATAAGATCTAAATGTTCCTTTAAGGCTTCACCCCCTGGGCACAACAGAGGTTTTGTCACCCCACCCCATGTAAATTATGTAACCTAAAAAGACTATCGCCGGGTGTGACCGAACAGCTACCGACCCACCCGCTGCTTGTCGCATGCCGCCCGCCATCAGGTGAAGGCGGCCGCGCATCGACGGGGAGAACGTGGAAATTATACCCTTTTAAACCATAAACCTGTTTCAAATCAATGTAGACGATTCAAATATAAGTGTTTCAGTTTGAACAAGATTGGACAGAGACGGCCCCCAACGGCTGAAGCCTCTGCGAATAGCGAAGGTTATAAACACCCAACGAGTAATATCGCCAGTCGCCTGCCAGCGCGGCCACGGGAACACCGTGGTAGACACCAACGCTTCGCCGCTATTCTGCGCGTATTCTACAGGCGGTCATACACGGCCACATCGTCCATTCACTTAGTAGAGTCCGTAAGCGCATGATTTTGTTAACAATATATGATATATTTTTTCATGGTCCATTTGTCTGCCGAGTTCCGCGACTCGCCAGTCACCAGCCGTTGAGATTCCCACTTGTCAAACTGATGCTATAAATAGAACAACGAATCACGATATCCCTTCCGCGCGTAGGGGACTGACCAATCATAGCCATGCACACTGTACCCTTTCACGTACCGTAACCCGAAGGCGGCGCGGTGCGTGGACGGACTAGAGTCCATAGCGACAAGTCGTGAGTCCTTGACTACCGCCCCTTGCCTCGCATTACCGCCAACCCTTCGGTTAGCCCCAACTGGTCTTGACTGCCTGGACAGAATTTCTGACTGTCAAAAAAACTGCCACAGCAGTCCTGGCAATCCCCCGTGGCGTTTGACTGTGGTGACTACCGTAAGTGGTCATAATTGACTTAGTCCATCGTAGGTCGTTGGGATTATGAATCGAAAGTCGACTTGGTTTATAGATAGCATTAGGCCTATGGGGTCATAGGTCGTCGTAGGTCATCGGGATATTCACTTAACTTCCAACAGTCACAAGCAGAGAATACATTGAATAAGATACATGCTAACCATCGGAGAAGGTGAAAAACTGTAAACGGTTGTGAACAGGAAAGATTGATGAATGTTTTCTTATTTTTTCAATTCTTTTTATGAAACCTATTCACTTTTGTTTTAAAATAATGAATCACTGGAAGGAACACAAGTATTTTATATCATATATATAGATGTATATATGACCCCAACAGATCTCGTCTGGAACAGCCGTAATTCAGTGCAAGTCAACTTATGTCAACAGGAAACTGCTGTAATCTGCCTTAAGTCGTTGGGCCCGGCAATCTTAACTCAACTTTTTGGGGTTGAGCAGAGCAAAAACAATAAAAAAACATAAAAGTCCTATCTGGTCGGGACTCCAGTAAGTTGACTTATGTTGACAGGACCTACATCCAAATTAAATTGACTGAAGTCAACGGGATATTAGGGGCCGAGCCGGCAAAAATTACATAAATACCATTAAAATACCATAAAAACACGAAGTCAAGTTACGATTCTGCCAAAATCCATTGCCGGGACTGCCGGGGTGATGGTGTAAACCTAGCATATGTAGTATCCTAATTTGAGGTATTGTTTAACGAGGGAAGCAGAGCTCTGCCCAGGTTTATATGTCTAGTATTCTCCCAATTATTGAACAATGGTGTTTCCTAACAGATAGTTTAAAGCGAGTGGCATTTTCAAAATTGAGAAACTGCATGATCAGGGAATCAGATGTACATATATGACCCGAGTTACTCCATGTTAGTAGCCCACCTCGCACCCACACACATACACCGCTTACCTTCTTCCGATGACCGGATTATTCACTCAGCCTGTGACCCATATAGGACGCTATAGAGACATTTTTAGTGCATTAGAATACAATGGAATGATGATGGAATGGAATATAACAAATGATCATATGTTGTATGAATGTTTTGTGGGACTATGTAAAGCATCCTCTGCTAACATGCATATGAAAATTGCTGATAAAGGCGAATATGTGTTTGTCGTTAAACATTTTTTAACTAGAATAATGCTAAACAGGGCCCGTGTGTAAACCTGCCGGGTAGAGTGGTATCCTAACCTTCTCAATATGGAGTTCTCACCCGTTGGAGCCCATCAACCCCCTACAATAGCCCGCTACAATAGTACGCTCTATGTCGTTCATGCTGATCGAGTTCATTATCATTTTACCTGTGTATGATGATCTTGATATGCATGTTTCTCAAAATGGAATGTAAAAGTCTGACAATTGGATACCTACATATCCGCAGTTTATACAACCACATAGATCAGATCTCTTCTATATGGTAATATCGATTTTTATGTGCTATGGAGAAACCTGGTTACATGATAACCACACCACTATCTATCAAACCATATACAGGTAACCAGAGTTAGCAGTGCCCTGTCCTCTAGGGATACAAATGAAGTGAGAGTACTCCAGGGTAGTATCCTTGGACCACTCCTGTTCAACCTTTTTATTAATGATATTAAGAACCTGCAAGCATATAGTGTACATTGACGATTTAGTCATCTACGGAAGTGACATAGATCCTGCTATCAACAGATTAAGACATGCTCTACACTAAATGGAAAGATGGTGCAATCTCAATGATATGGTAATTAATGTAAAGAAACCAAATTGTTTATGTTCGGATCAGATGAGAAACTTAAGGAATGTGATAAAACCAATGATAACAACATATTAAAGATTGGTAGTATAGTGGGATCGAGAAGTCAACCAGCGAATATTTCAAATCTTCAAAATTAGAAAGTTTATCAATGAGCAAACCAGCATGAGGATATACAAATATTAACCGCCTGAAGAAGTCTATTAAAGTGAGACGAAACGTGGCGCAGAATAAACCTGTTTTTCCCCTATCTTGATGTCCTACAACCCCATTAGAATTACCAAACATTATCAACTTGTCTTTTTTGGTGGACTTACCAAAGCAACTTGATATATAAAACTATAATCGCTCCATTGTTTGATCATAGCGGATACGTCGTAGTCAGTGCCAGTATAATGCATCTCTCAAAATTGCTGAAACTACAAAACAAGACACTCCACATCTGTACGAAACGCACTATCAGAGAGACATCTATGAAAGAACTGCACACTAGATGCAAAATCAAAACCCTACTTTCCAGAGGAACCTTTTAACTGCCTGTATATATGAAGAATGCATTATGAAAATGTAATCGCATTGAATACCCCAGAACAGGAGATCAAAATAGGAGGCATTGTAAATTTAAAGGGCCAAGAACAGACCAATATAAGAAAAATCCATTTTACTGGATTAGTTTACCACCTGGAGTACAAGACTATAAGGCCTGGCGTCCACCTACTACGATATGGCTCCGATATGGTCTATGATGCACCTCCCGATAAAAGTTCAAAATCGCGTCGGAAGGTCACCTAATGGGTCGGATTTTTGAAACCTGCTAAATTACGCTTTCTTCATTGGATCAGACACTCAAAAGATAATTTTGGAATAATACTTCTTTTTATATCTTATATTAGTCTCCTACTAAGTACCATCCAGAAAAATATTATTCCAACAAAATCAGACGAATGATTCAGATTTGAGAGCCTTTTGAAATTGTGTATAATAATGCATGTTGTCCAACCCCCTAAAATATATTAAATTTTAAGAAATGTTATAAAAGCTCATAGTTTCGGAAAAACTAATATAATATGCTGACATATGTTATATTTGATCCAAAACACCTCTATCACATATTAGATATGAAACAAAAGCTCTGAGCCATATTTGGGTGTTGGGCCACACAGGGGTGTCGGACAACACGAGGGGTGTTGGACAACACGTTTATAAAATCAGTCAGGACAATGTGAAAAATAATATTTGTGGCTATAATTCTTTTATGTTCTTAATGAAATGATAGAAATCTTCGTTTTTCAAAGCAAACCACTCAGTTATTGATAAGAAACAACCCCAAAATCATGATTTATATTAGAGCATATTGTCCAACACCCGGGGTGTTTTTTGTAATTTAGCAGGTTTTAAAAACCCCACCCTAATATCGGGGCAGTTGACCACGTTTCTGCGATTAGGCACCGAACAATAACCCTTACGATGCATGGTGGATCGGCACCTTCCCAATATGTCTCCGATATTTGCTTTTTGTATCAGGGCCATATCGGTAGGTCTAAATGTCTATTGTAGTAGGTGGTTGCCAGGCCTAACTCTACTTCACTGTGTACATGAGAAATTCATATGCAACAAATGGAAAACATAGTGAGAGATACATTAGGCAAAAGTTCCACATTACATGACATTTTATCCTACCCATAATATAAAACCCCATAGGCTTACAATTGAGTTTCTGTATGCCATGCTGACTGGCATGCAGAATATTATATGCCACCAGTGACATACGGAATTGTTATCCCATGACCAAAGAATTGATCAATCAGTGACCAACAATTTAGCTACTATGGAAAGATTCCTGGTTACACTCAAGGAAGCCATTCAAATTATTTATAGCATGATACAGAATATTATGAGTGCCTTATGAAACCAAACGCACCCCAAGCGCTATGTTTATATCAAGAATAAGAATACACTAAATGAAATATAGCTATAATCATGTTATAAGCTGTTTCGACATCTTGATGGCGCTCGGCGAAAGACAAAACATCCCCATAATGCCATTTTGTTGACACTATCAACCTACAACGATCTGACAACGGTGTAAGGCTTTGCAACAGAATTATATGACACAAAACCAGCCTAAACCTTTTTTTAACCGTATGCACCGAAATCCCAATACAATCACAAATGGTCAGAACCTGAGGCCAGGCAACAGTCCCGACGCACTCACATTTGCCGTAGCAATTGCCGCTATATGATGAAAGGCCGAAATCCCACCACTGTGGCTGGCTTGCTGTTCAAATCCATTTGACGTTGTGGTTGATATCAATATCAATCTAAATAAGCCACATAGATATGTGCATCTCCTTCTAGTCATAGTAACGCTATCAGATCAGTGTTCTAGTTTAAAATGAATAGCAATCGCCACACTACGTTGACCGGCTGACATATATGAATCACATAACTAGATATGTGATTCATATTGATAATCTGAATAGTCCACACAGTTCAGTGTATCATGTTTAACGTCGTCATTTCTAATATGTAAATCAAAAACGTAAGGCGTGCTATCGGCGACAGGTTCACAAAACGACATCTGATGCAATAACTGTTTAGTTTGAGATTTGCCTGTGGAGGCGCTGCCGTCATGACACAGTTATGAATAGCCGTATAGCAACCAGATTAGTGACGTCAGAATAGACGTTCGACAGCGGAATTTGAGAATATTTACTTCTTTTATACGTTGATATAAAATTTATTCCGCTATTCACGCATTTTTAAACATTAAAACTTGAGTAACTGGAATAAAACCATCGTGAACTATATTCTCTCCTTGAGCCAACCAAACCACTGTTGTGTAGGTCAATAAGATGGGTACAAAATATCACAGTGCTTGAACCACGACTCGTTCCGACTATAACAAGTGGTAAATATAAAGTGGCATTTATGGGAGGTCGTTGAGTCTATATTCATCTTTTAGTAATCTGAAAGCGTAGGGAGGGGGTAGGATAAATTCAAGACCGGATTCATTTTAATCTTCAACGCCAAGATTAAAGCTTATCCAGTTTTCCGATGGTACTACATACTACTACTTACCTATCATCACACAAAGCCCTCACACTATCTGGTGTTGGCTTGTCACAATTTATCTACTGTATAACTGCTAGACCCTTGTCCTTGTACCAACCCTGTATATTGAATTATATGCTATATTGCCATGAATATCTGCTAATGCAGTTTGCATGTACATTTTGTACTTTCCTTCTTTTGAGTAAAATATTTGAAAAATATAATGAAACAAGTACCATCCGATGTACCTAAAACATGCTCGTTTCGGCTAGTCTGAAACTAGTCTTGCTCAAGTCTTTGATTATCTACATTATCAAGAAATAAAACTACTTTGCAAAATGTGGATTTCCCCTAACGCCTGACAGGCCTAGAAAGCCTCTATCCACGGAGGAGGCGTGAGATAGGTGGAGGAGTAGCCATAGGATGTAGGGACTGAAGCCAGTCTAGTCTAAACCTTGCCTCTCTTTGTCCATTGGCTGTTATCTTTCCTTTATTGGATAACCTCCTGACCATCGCATTGCCGACGATTGTTTGAAAATATATATTCGTCATCTCATGGTGCAGTTTACCTAATGTATTACTTCCGGTAAGTCAAGTCAAAAGGCCATTCAAACGTCACTAGTGTTGTACACAGTAGAATTGTGAAAAGTGCTAAAACAATTGATATCAAACCATTATGCACTTTTCACTTCCTATCTCTAGGCAAGTCTATAGCACAAAATAAATAGCACTTGCCAGAGACAGCGTGATCTGATAGAGGGGAAACTTAGCCATTAGCTTGCACCAATAATTCTCAGGCTTACGTCAGCACTCATAAGTGACGGACAGATTAATGTATTTATTGTTGGCTCTCCATTACTATAAGAGGGTGATCAAAAGACAACATTGGATGATGTCAAAATGGCCTGTGCTCGTATTATCAGGAAACCGGGATACGGTGGGCGGATGAAATTGTTCTGCGGTATTTATTCGTCTTTGTTTTCGGTCCTTCGATTACGTCGTCGGGATTTTGAAATTTGAGATTGCTGTTTCCCCATTTAGCGAAAATGATTTTCAATATCGGCTTTTCTGAAATAGCGGGGAAGCCGTCTACCGGCATGTTTCGGAAAGCCTGTATCCTGAAATCGAAGGCGCTAGAGGCTCATTCTCATGAAACCAGTTCAAATGCAATTTTAGCCGTTCCCTTGATTCTAGCATCTGCCCATTGTAGTATATATTCATTTTTCTGATTTTAAATGATAGATCTCGTCGAGTGCTCGAGGGGGAGTATAATTAATTTGAAACATTACCAACGGGTGTTTTTTTATATTTTCTCTGTGAATATCGCGTTGAACCGACCGACCAACCGACCGACCGACCGACCGACTCACTGACCGACTCACTGACCGACTCACCAACCTACCGACCCACTTAGTACTTGGTATTTCTTTCTTTTGTAGAAATGATGGCTGTATCACATAATAGTGATATTGATAGGTTTTTAAGTTCTATTACTACAAAACAACCTTCATGTAATAGACTATGTGTAATATAGTTAGTGTGTTACGTCTGATACCCCTAAAAAAGCCTCCCTTTATGCCTGACAGATACACCTACAAATGATAATTTACATTTAAAAAGTTAATATTAACTGTGAAGCAATGTCTAAGGATGAGTAATATCATACTGAAATCCTTATGAAAATAACAAGTGATGTGAGAGGATAAATACAAAAGAAGTTACATTAAAACACACAAAACTGTTTGTAATTTCTGTGACTTTAACAAAATTCAAGATATTGTGACAGACATCCTGACAGATCAACATATATGGTTTTGGGATGTCGCAAAGAACTATATGTACGCTTTCTTGTTATAATTTTGATAAATGTTTGACCAGTGCATGCTGGAGAATAAAAAATTCCAAATATTCCACATTAATAGGGGTATTGGACGTAACACAGAAAGGCTGGTTCACCTCAAAGTTGTATAAAATCATAACATCTACTCATAACTTATTGGAATAAATTACTTGTGTGTAAATATCTGTAGTAAATGATAATATAGGAAATTAGGACTTCTTGTTAAGTTTATATTTTGCGGTCAGTTTCTGGCCTCAGGTAGGTAAAATGCAGGTTTGGAAAACAGACCCACATACTTAGTGACACTTTATGAGTAACACATACTAAGTGACCCTTTCTGAGTGACACATACTAAATGACACATACTAAATGACACATACTTAGTGACCCTTCCTGAGTGACACATACTAAGTAACCCTGTCTAAGTGACACATACTAAGTGACACATACTTAATGACCCTTCCTAAGTGACATATACTAGGTAACCCTTTCTGAGAGACTCAAACTAAGTGACCCTTCCGAGTGACATAAACTAAGCTAGAGCACTTGGTTATCTGCTAAATAGAGTTTCACTATTATCACTGCATGAAAACCTCCAGTTATTTCATATATATGCTACCGGTAAATGCATGTATCTGATGTACATTGACATGTTTTTATATATATATGTCCATATTTCATGCCAGCGTATGTGGCATATTTACAATACAGTTCATGTGTATATATATATACGGAAGTGTAATGGCTGTATTTGCCGCGAAGCGTATAAGAAGAAATATCCTGTGTGGGGGGCGGTGGGCGGCAAGGAGCTAATATTTGATGACACCTTGTCTGTGTATATACAATACCAGAATCATAATGACAGAAGAATGGTGTTTTTAAGTCAAATCGATCAAAGAACGGCAAAAAAGAAAAAGAATGCTGGGTTTATTATTTGCTGGCATGGACCCGTTCATGCAGTTATACTCTGTCTCGTCAGAGGGCGCCACCCCTCTCTACAGTGACACCCACATGCACCGGGAGAGATCACTCACCCTCGGACACTCTTACACTCAACACGTTCACAGACTTTCACAGCTTATCGAATTTTTGATCATGACCCATGAAAGACAGTGTAAGAAATGCGGGACACGTCATAAACCCCTGACAGGTAAAAAATGCAAGTTTACCCCGAAGAAGCAACTTCGAGAGACCAAAGACGAAAATGCCGGGGAGAACGAATCTCCCGCCAAAAAGCGGGACGCAGCGCAAAGGACCACGAGTCCTTCGACAAACATAGACAGCGGACCGGAAGATGAGTACTCACGCCAGTCATCCCTGGAAAGAGAGTTACAGGAAGCTGAGTGGCTGCAACGCGGAAAACGGAGAGGAAGGAGTAAATCAAAACGTCCCGAGGTGAGGAGGCGAGATCCCGAAATCCAACAAGTACAATCAAACATGGCGTCGGTCCAGGAGTCAGTTCAAGGATTATCAAACGAGTTGGCAACCACGAAAGACAAGTTGGCAAATATCGAATCCTTGCTACTGGAATCGATCAAGTCATCGAAGAAGGGACGCAGCAGGCATGGTTCACCAAACGAATTACGTAAAAAATCAGGATCAACGATCGGGAGTAAAGGACGACATTCAACACGAACGAGGACACCGGCAGGGACCCGCGTTTCCTCACCGGACCCCTTCACGGGATCTTCTAGATCTTCTAGCTCCTCTTCTTCCTCATCATCAAGCACGGATTCATCACATCGCCGCCATCATCATAAACATCACAAGCATCATCGACGCACAACCAAAGGTAGGAGAAAAATATACAAATTGGACCGATTCCTACCAAGCGAAGAAAAAACAAAATTAATGACCACGGACCGCCTGTGGTTTTGTCACGGACGCCTAATGCTCGAACGCTACCAAAAAGGTGAGGACATCGAAGGATTGCTAAAACATAATTGTTTTATAGGAGAAAAGGCCGCGACCCGAGCTTATCAACCATCCGGGTTAATCAAGTACGATGAAGCGGTGAGAGATAATGCCAAGAAACAAGGGAATAAAGCCTACACATCAGGAGATATGGGCCTCGCTATGAGGTTTCTGAGCACAGAATTTGTCCGGGAGACAAAAAAGAGCAATGTGAAAACCGTCTTTAACAAACGTGGTAGTAACAAGGATTCAAAACTACCAGGTAACCGGCCAGTGTGCCTAGCATTCAATGGTGACGGATGCAACTTTAACCCTTGCCGTTACCCACACATATGTGCCAAATGCTTTGTAACAGGCCACTCGCAACACACATGTCGTATTCCTTCAACCATCTCTACTTCTACAGTTACTACTTGATGGGATGAAATGAGTGATCTAACCTTTCCGGACGCTGACGACACTTATGCCCATGGACTTATGATCGAGAAGGATTCCATTCAAAATCACAGTGATAAAAGGATTAATCCAGTCGGAGAACATGCTATGCCACCTGTGAATAACACAGGGGTTGTTTACAGTCGTCAAAAGGCTCGTACTCATTATGTAAATGAGGTCGTTAAACCGAGTCATAATTCATCTAAAATTGTCTCGGAAACTCAGTTGTTATTACCAGTGGACTTGTCACAGCCCACAACCAACCCCGACACTCTGTTATGGGTCATAGGGGAACCTGATAATCGTGTACCTTTATTGTCGCTGTCACGCGACACGGATGTTGGCAATAATACCAACCACCGCCATGTAGTGAAGGTTGTCACACCGATAGACTGTTCAAACTCCGAAAACTTGGTAAGTTTTATGAACTGTTCTCCCCACTGCGCCTGTCATCAAGACATGCCCGATGAATATAATTATATTGGCTCCGTCCAGGTTTACAAAGATTCGCATTTTCCTATTTTTGATGCCTGCATAGCAGGTAACTGCTCTTGTATATACGAACTGGACTCAGTGATCGTGAGCCTCAAACCCTGCCGTTTCGCAGCCCTTCTACATGACTGCAGTGAACTGGTATATGAAGACATGTTCATACTAACAGGGATTTGCCGAGGCTTTCGAATAATCGATGACCACACACACCTAGAATACGAAGGCCACAATTATACTTCCATCTTGAAACCCGATGCCCACACAAAAATGGACAAGATCATCGCATCGGAGCTACAAGAGGGGAAACTCACCAAAATAAATGTTAAACCTAGATGCGTCCACCCGCTGGGAGCAGTCTGGCGCACGGACGGCCGCCTACGCCCTATCACTGACTGCTCTCGCCCGTCAGACTCCATTAATGATCACATGATTTCTAGTGCAGGGAAATTTTCCTTCAAATCGATCGATGATGCGAAGCGTTTAGTTCATAAGAACTCTTACTCTTGCGTGATAGACATATCAAACGCATATCGCCATGTACACATCCATCCCCATCACCGGGACTATATGGGCATCTCTTGGAATATCGATGGAGCTGACACTTATTTAATCGACAATATGTTGTGCTTTGGGATTAAATCCGCCCCGTTTATTTTCAATTCCATCAGTGACTTTGTAGTGAAATACTTATGGATTACGAAACGTGTGAAGTCAGTAAACTACCTAGATGATTTCTTTATAGCTGCTTCAGACGCCGACAGTTGTCAGACGAACCAGAACATTTTAATTGGGTTTCTACGATATTTAGGATTCGGTATCAACTATAAGAAAGTTACCCCCCCAAGTCAGGTAACTCAATACTTAGGTGTTATTGTGGATTCTTCCCAGATGTGCCTTCGCTTACCAGAAGGAAAGGTAAAGAAGATTCTCCAACTGCTGGACTCATGTCGAAAGAAAAAACGAGTGAAATTTAAAACTATGGAGAGGATTGCAGGATATTTAGCACATTGTGCCCTTTTAGTGAAAGGTGGTCGGACGTTCACCCGTCGAATTTATGATAGACTCAGGGCCAATAGAGCAAAGAAAGGCTCGATTAAAATCACTTCTATTATACGCCAGGATTTCAGTTGGTGGTTGAATTTCCTCGTCGTGTTTAACGGAAGCACTAACATTGTAGATCCCCATAGCCCACATAACGTGGTTATCACAGATGCTTCTCTATCCGGGTTCGGAGGATACACCAACCACGACTTTTATTTTGGCAGTTGGTATAACCATACGGGAGTATGTCAACACTATGAATTATCTCCTAGCATTGATCTCTATGCCAAATCCAACATAAACGAACTTGAGCTGTGGAGTTTATTAGTAGCTATTCGACGCTGGGCGGATAATTTTCAAAACTCCATTCTCGACTTCTACTGTGACAATACCCAGGTTCTCTCCATGATAGGTACTGGCAGGAGCAGGAACCTAACCGCAATGCAGTGGATTAGAGAAATTTTTTGGCTCACCAGTATTAAGAATATTATACTTAAACCTCATTATGTTCAATCATCCACTAATATAGTGGCAGACTCCTTGTCTCGGATTTACGACCATAAATTTGTAGGTAACTATACTGTTCCCTTGGATTTCACCACTTGTTGTATTTGCAGATTCGAGTCTATTACCCAAGACGCCTTGCAGTAAACCCCCATCAGAAAGGCACCAACATCTTCAAGGAGAAACCAGAGAACTACAACAATTATGCTGGGCAGACAACACGTGGACAACACGCAAGAGCCAGTGGAAGAAATATTTGTCTTTCTGCGAAGATTATGACTTTTCGCCGCTACCTGCCACAACGGAGTTGATCTCGTATTACATTACCTTTCTGACAAGATCATTATGTTATTCTAGTATCGCTAATTATGTTAGCGCAGTCTGGTCTTTACATGAATTCTTCAACTATCCCACTCCAGCAAGAGGCAGTTTTATTGTGAAATGTACTCTTCTGGGGGCCAGACGTTTGTTGGGAGATGCTACACTCCAGGCCTCTCCCATCCATCCGGAAGACTTGCAGACTATGTACGAGCATGTGGATCTTCACCAGGACCTAGACTTCTCGTGCTGGTGCGCACTTATATTAGCATTTCGTTGCTTGCTCCGCGTCAGCCACATCACCTCCTCAAAACATGTGATAAAACGGTCGGATGTGGAATTCACAGACTATGGGTTACGTCTAACAATAACCTCATCAAAAACAATCCAATTTCAGGAACGTTCTCTAGTAATACCCATCGTTGAAGCACGGGGCTCTCTCCTATGCCCAGTACGCTGGATCCGTCGCCTCTTTCGGAGGTTCTCCACTTCGTCAAAAAATCCATTATTCCCAGGACGCCTCTCTCTATCCTCACCCTTGACTTACACCGAATTTGGTCGATTCTTCAAAAAATTGACAACTAGGGCAGGTTTGCGTGGTCACTTCACGTCCCACAGCATTCGGAGAGGAGGGGCAACCTATCTGAATAGTATAGGGCTGCCTCTCGTCGACATAAAGACGTACGGAGACTGGAAATCCCTCGCGGTTCTGCTATACCTAGCAGGAGACCACGACACCCGTCTCTCCAAGGACTGGTCTGTGGCGAGACACTTACAAACATATAAATGATCTATCCTCTCTGTGCTGGGCCTGGGGATATGCCAAATGCCTCCACCTGACCAGTTGTCGTCTTGTCCTCTTACTTTCTAGCCCGAACGCACGAGAGTATTGCTGGCATGGACCCGTTCATGCAGTTATACTCTGTCTCGTCAGAGGGCGCCACCCCTCTCTACAGTGACACCCACATGCACCGGGAGAGATCACTCACCCTCGGACACTCTTACACTCAACACGTTCACAGACTTTCACAGCTTATCGAATTTTTCTTTTTTGTTTCAACTAATAAATCATATTGGGGGATATGCCAAATGCCTCCACCTGACCAGTTGTCGTCTTGTCCTCTTACTTTCTAGCCCGAATGCACGAGAGTATTGTATTTAATCAGTTTGATACCTTATCAGGTTTTATAAAGGTTTTATAAAAGATAAATTTGTAATATCAGATTGGATTTCCATATACCAAGGACTTAATGACTAATGGCAAATGAGATATACTACAGTGGTGTCCCCTATGTGCAGAGATCGGAATTATTGGATAGTGGCGTAAATACAACAGAATCAGGCATATATATATATGATGTAAAATGGACACGTATATATACACCTATAGATGAAGGGTATACACAATGGAAAATAGGACTACCTTATATACGCAAAACGATACCTACATATGCCATGTGTATACATATGTAAAATAGGGGCTTTCGTGCAGTGTATGCAATGATAATGTCAGCATCCATGGCTCGCCATTCCCACTATATGCGATCATTTGGTCAGTCGCCTTCACAGCATAAGTGATTTCAGAATATCAGTACCCTGGTGCACAAACTACATATTTTTTTGGATGAAATCGAGGCCCCGATTTCCGAAATTTTATTTTGGATAAAATCGGGGACCGATTGACACAAATTGGGGTACCGATTTATGCCAGAAAAGTTCCCACACACAAACTAGATATAGTTGGCCTACTAAATGTGTATCACCAAGTCTTCTTCCTACAATTGTACACTTGTCTACAAATAGCGGGAGGTAATTAGGTAAACACCGTAATTTCTGTAAGTAATCACCACACTCGACGTCCTTATTTGGATAGGTTTGCCTCAAAATGCACTAATACCCTGCATGAAACTGCATGAAGTGAGTGTAGGTTGTACCAACACTGAAGCCCCTGCCGCCCCCCCGCTGCTGTGCCGAGCTGCCTTTCTAGTGATATCCTCCCACCAGCCCCTGCCCCCCCCCCCCCCCTCTGTTTGTGTTGGTAGAAGTAGAGGACCTCTATGTTGGTATTTGATCCGGGGTCGGCCAGATTAGGTGGGGGGGGGATTGGGGGAAGAGGGGGGGGGGATTGGGGGAAGAGGGGGGGGGGAGGCGGGGGGGGGAGGGTTAGGAGAGGAATAGGTTGGGGTAAGATGATTTTAGTAGTCAACTATAACCTTGAACAGGGCCCTTATATGCTAGACCTAGACTGACCACACATAGAAATGGTGTTTTAAAGTAGAATCTGTTTAAAAAACCAAAGAATGCTGGGTTTATTATATGTATTTAATGAAGGGATAATAAATAGGGTTTATTAGAACAATGTTATGATAAAATTTGATAATATAACATTGGATTTTCCATATACCAAGGACTTAATGACTAATGGCAAATGAAATAAGCTAACAGTATTGTCCCCAAGTGGCAGAGATCGGAACTATTGGATAGTGGTGTAAATACAACAGAATCAGGGGTATAGATGAATCATGTGTATATATGAATCAGGTGTATATATATGAATCAGGCGCCTACAGATGAGGCATATACACATGGGGAATAGGACGACCTTGTTTACGCAAAAGCATACCTAGATATTCCGGGTGCATTATTTTGCACATACTGTTTTGTGAGAGAATGTATACATGAAAACAAGTTGACCAAGTGTGAGGACCATGAAGGGATGAAGGTTATGCTTTTATGCCTGATCTATCCTGAGGATGGCATATGGAAATAATCCTTTGCTAGATGCTAGATCCACAGTGTGTGTCCTTTTCCCCTAAGTTAAGTTGTTGAGTCCAGAGATTCCTTGCCACATAAGTGGGATTTCATTCATCAAAATTTGGTTAAAGGTTTTAAGAGACACTTATACTGGCAAGTGGTAATTGTATGTGTGTCGTAGAACCTACATGTACATTTATAACGTAAGGAAGGGGCACAGGTGATGATTACACAGAGATAGGTTGGAAAATATCTGAGATTTATTGAAAATATTGAGACTATTGATAGATACAGTAGAGAGAATGTCTGATTATTGATGAAAAAGCCCCACGATTGGAGGTATGAAAGAGTGAGATATTGAAATTTGTAGGGTTGGTGGGTAGTAACTGATTTCTATGAAGTCTGTTGAGGTTGGTGAGTGACTCACATGGTCACGTGAGGGTCACGTGGAGGAGAAAGTCCGAGGGGAGAGTGAAACCTGTCCCACTCACATTACCACTAACAGGTTGGTGACAATGGTTAAACGGAGTGAGGTTATAGAAACGTAATGACTATACTCTAGTGGAGAGAGTGTGAGGCCAACCTGTGACTCACGCCTGGCCATTAGAGGTGCTCTAGGAGCAGTAATTTGTTCGGAGGCAGACATTATTTCGCTGGAATGATGTAACTTGTAACTGTTCCTTGAGGAAACAGACCTGGGAACTTGTGGTTACTGCTTCTACGATGAGCTTTAACGTCAACAACTTGGCTTACCTAAAAGGTTGCCGAAATACTGGAGTTTTTGAGCGCAGGAAAACAAGCTCATATGTGTCATCTAGAGGTTAGAATGCTCACACAGGCTTCCAGCTTACTGCAGAGAATCTAACACTTCACTATCAATGTCCCAGCTATAAAGGCCTGGTTGAATGAGCAGGAGTCCAGTTTCAGGCCTTACCATACCCCCTGCCCAACTACTGTCTTGGTTCCTAAAAATAGACATTTCAATTTCTAGTCTTTTTGAAGACAAAAGGATTCACTATGTCAATCATTTCATGAAATGATAAACACTTAGTTATGGCTTCTGTAATCTGCTACTAGAAAAGAAACTATTAGTATTGTTTAAATGTGGTATTCACATTTCAAATTTGGTGGGACACATCTAAATACACTCTATTCAGAGAGTCAGATCTGATGGGACAGATCTAAATACACTGTATTCAGACCCAGTTTTTACAGACCTGACAAACCATTTTTACTCCCTTCAACCCTGCCATTAAAGCCTTGCACCTGAGACTTGACCATAGACTTGCTGAAACCCCTAATTGTTGATTTTCATGAAGACAGGAAGGAAGACACAGATAATGATGCAGGTGATGACAGAGACAGAAGGGAGACTCACACAGGGACAAGTAAACAGACACAGAGTCATACAGATAGGGACAGAGACAATGAGACAGAGATGCTGAAAGACACATACAAAGAGAAATAGTAAAACATACATGCCAACCAATAGGGACAGAGACAAAGATATAGTATGACATACATATGGACAGACAGGGACAGAGACAAAGATATAAACAGAGAGAGTTACATACAGTATATAGGCAGGGATAGTCCCAGGGAGACAGACAGAGAAGCAGACAGCTGGAGACAGAAAACAGACATAAACATTGAGAAATAGACATATTTACTAACAGACAGGGACAGACTGGACCTGAAGCCGCTCTACAGTCATGCCAGAATAGCCCTCACCCCCTCCCCTCCCACAACCACTCCATTTACTTTACTGACCAACTAGCTACACTCAAGAGAGCACTTTTTGTTCTGGCTCACTGGTCTCCTACCACTTTACAATGCATGTACATTTCAAATCTGGTGGGACAGACCTGACTGTATAGCATTGGAACTTCCACATCTGTTGAAACAGACCATTCACCATGCTCCTCAAAGAAACACAGACCCAGTAAGTAGGTATGAGATTGGTGGAAGGGTAGGCATATGATTCTATGTAAAGTGGTGATTCCACCAGACTAGAAGCTTTATCAGAAAGTTTCTGAAGTCCTTGGAATGTGTCAAAGAATATCTTATATTGTGAATTTTTTCGGACGATAAATCGTATATGCGTCCGAAATTACCAGAAAGAAATGTGTGCTTCCACCGCCAGCTATGCTTATATGAAACCTTTCCTATTTTAATTTTGGCAAGTTTCGGGTGCTCGGTGGAATCACCACTTTAACCAGTCGATCCATATTAGCACCTCTCCCCAACTCTCACTCACAGCTGTTATACTCAGACCCATATAGGACTTGATTCAGAGACATTTGTAATGCATTAGGATGTATACACTGATTTGAATCCCAGAAATTAGTTTCATTAACCCTTTAAGGGCGGATGATGCCTTAAGGCATCGCCCGGCTGGGAGCGGACGATGCCTTAAGGCATCAACTGGCCGGGGGCGGATGATGCCTTAAGGCATCAACTGGCCGGGGGCGGATGATGCCCTAAGGTATCATTTGCTGGATATGATATATATTATATGAAATTGCGTTTGAAAAGGATATATTTTACCAATAAACTTACGATTTGCACAGAATGTAGGTACATAACATCATATCTTAGAATTTTAAATAATATAGATATAAATATTAAGGATTTCAAATTATATCACATGATAAACCTTCCAATTCTGATTTCAGAGGACAATACGTCCCCTAGAACTGTACATAGTCACTAGTAGCCATCCCCAGTGTGTAGTTCTGCCATGACACTTGATTTTTTGGTTTATTGAAACATTCATGATACTTGATACTCGATCAGAAACAGATGCCTCAAATACATAATTTCTTATAATATTCCCTTATTTTTATTTCATGAAGTAATTTAGGTATACCACACTCTTCCATTCCATGGAAGTCGCGCTCATATATGTCATCTAGAGGTTAGAATGCTCACAGAGGCTTGATTTATTAATTCAGTGTAAGTACTAGACTAAGTAACGCTCCACTTAGTCTTGTATTTGTTCCCTGCTGATTGGAGTATATTTCGATTCGATTGCAGTACTTACAGCTTTTCATTTTGTAAATATTGCGATCTGAGCTTTTTTCTTTGATGGTGACCCTTATTCTTGTTAGGTTTGTCGGGCGTTTATAGCCCTGAAGAAGTTCATTTGTGTGAATCTCCCTCGTTATGACCTTCGTGCTCTGGTCACAGTTCTTGTTGTTTGTTTACTGTTTGTAGAAACAGGCCATGAAAGATGCTTTTGATGACGGATCAATAGCTGTGCTTGCTATGCTAAGTGGAAACTCGCCGTGACGGAAGTACATATATTCAGCATTGTTTCTATGAAGACAGGCGTCTCCATCAGTGCACCTAGAGATGACAATGTTTGGCGGTATTGCCTTGGGGATAATGACTGAGCCAAGTAGACCCACCACTATCGACCCTTTCCGTGTATCGCAGAGTGAATAAAGAGACGTTCGTTATAAAAGGTGCTGAATCACGGAATTGTGATTTTAGAGTAAGTGATGTGGGAGGGAGGAAGGAAGGAAGGAGGGAAGGAAGGAAAGGGTGTCGAAAGTGGGCCAAAATATAGCAAATAAGGCTTGATTGACAGTGTGATAATTTTACCCTTTTACAGCTTCATCCACCTAAACTAAAGTACAGCTACTTAAGTCATTGTTAAAACTCGAGCCCAACGACACCGGGACAAGTATCTACGGCACATGAGTACTTAAATCTAAACAACGGGCAGTTGGTTTTCCTATATCGGCGTATTCTCTGTATATAGAAATGATATATGCATCCCTTCGTAAATCCACTGTTGTAATTCTCCGATACTGACACGTGACACAATCGATAGTATCGAAATGTCTTTGACTTAACCAGAGAAAAAGGTAAAAAAAATCCTCAGGAGGCTATTTCGAAGGCTATAGAAAAGGGCTCAGTATCCAAGAAAGATTTGGAGAGAATAGGTGGTACTTCATTCAGGGCATATTATTACCAACAATATGCAAGTCCTTGTTATGGTTAACTCAGGTCGAAGCTGCAACAGTATTTGCATGGACTGGTTCTGCTTTATCTATAACCTGGATTTGCATGCTAGCTATATCAGATCTGAGGATAATGTTTTGGCTGATTATCTATACTGTTTGGGATATAGTGGTTATCCAGACAAATGCTTAAAACTACGTGAAGACATGGATATGTGTTGCTCTTCGTTTTGCAGACCCCCCAATATCTGAGTTACAGAGGATTAAAGGGGATTTAATCAATTCCGGTGGCTTTGCTAATACCAGGAAGGTCAGGGATTTTCAACTCCGGAGTTATGAGCGATTTTGTGTTAGATATTCTCTGGTTTCATTTCCTTGCTCTGCTTCACAAGCTGATTTATATGCCTCATTTTTGTCGGGTTTCTTGTCCCCGAGTTCCATTAGGAATTATCTTTATGGTCTATGGTACCAACAAAAAGTCTTGGGTTTTGAAGATTATTCCAACGATTTTTCATTAAAGTTGTTGATTAAGGGTCTATTCAGGGATGCCCCACCACAAAATTTAAGGTTCCCTTTGTCGGTGGATATTCTTAAATCTATTCGGTGTAACCTGGATTTATCAATTCCAAACGATTTATCATTTTGGTCTGCTTGTGTCTTGGGTTTTAGAACACTTCTCAGGGAAAGTCACTACACCAAATCTCCCCACACACTTTTTGTATCGGATGTGGTTTTTGAGTCTGACCATTTAGTTCTCCGGGTTCGAAGTTTTAAACTGATCAGTTTTCTACTCAGAATTTCTCAATTTTTCTAGGTGTTATTCCCAGTTCAGACTTTTGTCTGTTTGATTTATTGTCCAGGTTGATCAAAGTTTTTTCTTTAATCCCATCAGATTTCTTGTTTAATGTTCAATCGGTGGTGGGTAAATATTGCATGCCATACAATTATTTTCATTACGTACTCCAGAGAGAGGTTAAAAAACTTGGTCTATGTGATAAAAACATTACCTCTCACTCTCTCCGTCACGGTGGAGCAACACTGATGGAGTCTTTGGGAGTCCCATTGGACTCTATTAAACGTAGGGGAACTGGAAATCGTCTGTAGTAAATCGTTACCTTCATGGAGATTCCAGAAACCATTTCCATACAGATGGTATCATCAATGAGTGTTTGAAGTAGTTCCTCCTTGTAGTTGGCGGGTAGTTGGCCTGTTATTTGTTAATTACTATGTAATCAATTACCGCCAACTCCTGTGTTACTCTTCTTTACTATGTAATGAGGTCAATATTATATTATTATATATTATCAATATATAAATATAAATACAGAATGAAATGTATTTTATTATTTACCTCGGAGATCAGTCACTTCCGTTGTCCAGGTGGTTGCTGTGGATAATGCAATAACCACGGCGATAATTCTTAACGCGTGGAGCGAGCAGCTCATAACGGTTTCCCAGTCACTCTTCATCTGCTCCTCGACCAACTCACTTGTATTTTTTTCGCTCGGTTGAAAAGATTTTTTATTTTAATTTTGGGATTTAGCCCAATTGCTTGTATAATATTGTGGCAGGTTGTATATCATTGAAGAAGTGAACTGTGGAGTCCCCGACGGCTATCTCTGTTCCCCCATATTGTTTGTAATCTCTATCAGTGTCGTTATCAAAATCATACACAATAGTGTAGAAAAATTGTATGCCGATGATCTAGTCTTGGTAGTCTCAGCAAACACCCCGTTATTATCACAGCGTGAAAAACCCTAATTTACATGTGTATAGGTCTGGTGTATATAGCTATGATTTTGCAGAAATATGTTAGTCCTATTTTCCATCCTGTATACCCGTCATCCATAGACGTATATAATTGTCCATGTAGCATTCATTTATATGTATGCCTGATTCTGTTGTATTTACGCGCTATCCAATAATTCTGATCTCTGCACCTAGGAGACACCACTGTTGTTTTATTTCATATGTCATTAGTTATTTAAGTCTGTGGTATATAATAAATCCAATGTTATATTATCAATTTTGCTTATAGAATCTTTCTAAAACCCTAATGAGTATCATTTCATTAATTACATATAATAAACCCAGCATTCTTCTGTATTTTTTACCGTTTCTTATGAAAGATTATAGACAGGGAGGCGGAGGCAGGGGCTGGGGGTCGAGCGGATGGGTGGCTGGGTGACTGGATGGCAGAATAAACATTTTTTATTTTCTTATCTATATTCATATATATGCCAAACGTGTGTAACATGTATACGACCGGCGTACATATACATTGTGCACGGTATATTTCTCTTCATATATGCTCTTCAGCAAATACAGCCATTACGCCTCCATATACACATAAAACCTGTATTGTATACGCCACATACGCTGGTGTGCAACGTGGACGTATACATAAAATACTTCAATATACATTGTATACATGCATTTACTATATACCCATACTGTATATACTGTAAATACGCATCATTTCGCCATCTAACATAAAAGTACTGTACGAACCACTGGTCCGTACACTAAAATAGGACTATCTTGCCAAACACGTTTATTAACATATCGGTTGTTAAAAATTAAATTAATGATTTTTTTTTAATTTTGGGTATATAGTAAATATATAATGTCCAACCATGCTTGTACAAGTCACAGAACTCGATGATAATTTACAGTTTGTACGGAACTCGGCATAAATGCCTCGTTCTGTACAAACCATAAATTACCATCTCGTTCTGTGACTTGTACAGCATGGTTAGGACGCTCTATATAAGTGGCTTATATAGCATATGTCTGCTTTTTTCGCGCAGTGTATATTAGCTAGAGGACAAGTGCAAGAAGATCTAAACAGGTTCGTGTAATAGCCATAAGATGTTTATTGATACGAAAAAAACCACTTACCAACTCTGGGTAGGGATAGATAATGAAACACAAAATATCCATATATATATATATATGTGATATATTACCATATGTATGTCCTTTTATCATATATATGATGATATTTCTTAACCATTGAGATTATGTTTTGGCTATTTTCAAAAACAATTAAACCGGGTGAAATGTAATTCACTTGAATTAAAAAAGCAACAACACAATATCAACTGGTTTCCTCGGAGTTGTCTCTATTCAATATGCTCAAAAGCCCCCGGATATTTCGGCCATGTGTCTGAAACCAGTCTATTGTATTTATTATCCATCCTTTTCACGTCAGGTGGTATTAGATTTGTGGTGGTCGCCGCCTGTCTAGCAGGTTGGATGACCCCAATCCGGAACGCACTCTACGTAGGTTGGTTCGATTTTCGGTTAGTTTGCACAGACCTAGTCACACATGACACAACAACGTCTTTTAATAAACAGAGATGTTTATTATTCACTTCTTCCCGGAAAGATCTGGAAGATCTTTCCCACAAGTACAGTACCCCAGCACGTAGGTGCCAGGTAACGCTGGAGAGGCTAATCTGAAAGACTCGCCTAACCACCAGGAAGGTTACAAGAACCCGCCTTCAAAGTGAGGGCCCAAGGGTCTGTTCCATAGAAGAGACGCGCGAGGACAGCCTGTCGACCTACTGTGAACGCTGAATATATATACCCGGCGTTACGTAATCCCGGCCTCCGCCGCGCCACTCTCATGTGCGGCGTTGTCCGGAATCACTACACAGTAAGGATCGGCACGTCGCGCCACCTTCCGTGAAACAAACGAACACTGCTGGATTCCCACCCCACTACAGATTGCTTTAGGTACGCACTATTTTCCATACGCACTATTTTTTCGGTATGCACGATTTATTGCTACCCGCATATCAAACTTCTTTTTAAGATATAGTCGAGAATAAGAGGAAAACAGACCAAACGATGTATATACAAATTAACCAATCATTTAACACAATCGGTCAGTCACGTGGGATTGGTTAAACCTATCGTTGATTGCAAGGTGAGAAAATAATATGTCAAGGAATCCGCCAGTGTTTCATATTTGTCCAATACATATGCACATATACATATAACAATTTACTTTGATTGAATGGTCTCTTTTGATATGGACATGTTTCACCTTAGAGGTGGCAGCTATAAGCCCGTTTCCATTGACCGATTATTGTGCCCCATCTGCAGTCAGGAGCCACTGACGCAAGATCGGTGGATGAAAACGGTCTGACGTTAATTGGAAGTGGTGACCGACTGATTTGGTTAAAATACGTAATAACACTAACACCCAGCGAATCAGTCGAGGCTCAAAGTATTTCTATAGGCCCGTTTCCATTGGCCAATTTCCCGTCACCGATCTACATTCAGGAACCACCGACGGACCTTTGACACTGCTAACCCAAAATCAATCACTGGAGACGACCCAGCTCGTAAAATTACTTTTCTACCTAGATCATGCAATGTAGCACCACCCACCACTGAGTGAAAGCTTGGACACTGAGTGAAATCTACTAGCCTCACCAATTTGTCTATACCGACGCACAGTCGGTGGCATCACCAACAGACTTCCTGGTTAAGTAAAAAGAAATCTACACCCTTTTCGTTGGCCAATGGAAACAGGCCTTATCAGTATGCACACGTGAATTGCATTGAAAACACGGTATCCACTGCACCATCACGAATTATGTTTCACCGACGTACAGTCGGTACGTGAGCACCACCGACAGACTTATAGGGGAACTCAAAACATCTTTTCGTCATTGTTTTCGTCGGCCAATGGTAACAGGCTCCTATGGGAAATTTCAATCGCAGGCAGTAACCCCCTATGATACCCTTAGTCTCTAATGGTCATGATCCCTCATATATTGCTGGTTGGCCTAGGTTCACACATGGCTAATCCTAACACAAGTACAGCCATCATCTGCATGCATCTTTATAATAAATCTTGAGAGGTTAGTTTGGATGAAAATATTTGAAAGACATTAACATGTGCACATATATACTGCACAACCAGGCGCTTCGTTCATTGAAAACCAAGTTGGACTCCATGTGGCCTCAGCACATAAAAAGAAATGCAACACTTATCATTATAATATACCCCATGATAGTATCTTGATTAGAAATGATACAAAATACGCAGCAGGTTATATATTTGGTATAGTATGGTCTCACTACCAGGTTCATACCCACTATCTAACAATATAGCAGTGGTGGTGAATGAAATACAAAAAAACTTAGGTATAATGGAAGATCTGGTGCCATCTTTTGAACAGATGTACCTCCTTTTTCATACACTATCACGACACCAACATAAATTATTTACTGGTTTAACGGGATGAAAGTAATTAGAGAATACTGGCTAAGGCTAGGTGGACGTTGTATTATTGTAAAACCAGATGAGTTTTAATCTGGGCTCCCGTATGCGACGACTGGAGTTTGGCGTAGTGATATCCGGAGACATAACTCCAGGAGTTGCATACGGGACCCCAGATTAAAACGAATAAGGTTTTGATTTTATCCTACCCCCTGTGAACGATATTTTCATGTGAGGATAATAACAAAAAACACGATAAAAACTTTCTGAAGTCCTCCATATAGCTCTCCTTGCTGCTCTGAAGGTGCTTGGAACTACTTTCAGCTGCTGATCTCTGATTGGTCCATTTTTTGTACGCTCCTAGGAGCGATTTTTTATCCGTATGCGACATACGGGCGCATACTGAAAGTCAATGTTAAGCCTACGGGATTTTATATTAGGGGTAGGATAAAGTATGAGGTCCTAGGTTCAGTTTTACGTCCTTCGCTCTCCGAGCTCAGGACGTAAAACTGGACCTAGGACCAAGTACTATACAACGTTCAACGAAGCCTAGACTGTATTCTTTTTATTATATACCCTCAAATCGTTAGAAGTAGTTGAATATTTACCTAAATGTCACTGTCAAAGTCGCCGGGCACAGAATCGTGTACTCGTACCTTGGATTTCGCAGCAACGTCGCTCTTGAACATCAACCATTCACTCTCCAAGCATATTCTTTGTGTTTCTTTACTAAGGCCATACAGGTAGAAAACAAAGCATATGCTGGGCGAGTGAGCCGTATTTAGCTGGGGTTTTTTTTTTTTTTTTTGTTTATTCACCACAATTTCTCCCATCAGGGAGTTCTTCCAATTGAGTTACATATCCTCCAAGTAAGATGTCCATACAAACAGTGTGCGTACATGTAACAGAAGGAAAAAAAGTAAAAAATAAGGTGAAAATAAAGAAGGAACAAGTGTAAATAAGGAAATATAAGCGATGGGATGAAATGAAATATACTTCTATCATTCGACAAGTTTACAATATGACAGTCACTATGCATTTAATTTTCTATAACCACACGGTCGTATAATCAGTCATGACTACCTCACGGCCAGTTCATGTCCAACTATACATACAAGCAAAAACACATTTCATCAACAATCACTCTTTAAGTGCCTTAATGTTTTGCTTAAACTCTGTCATTTTTTTAACATGTTGAACTTCTGGTGCTAGTTGATCCCATAACAGTGTACCCCTATGATATGGACTTCTCTCATACTTACTGGTTTTGTGTCCCTTTTTCTTAAATTTAACTTTAGTCGAACTCCTGGTATCCCGTCTATTTCCCTCAATATTATCAGTAATTTTTGATAGTTCAAACATCTTCCTAAGTAATTGGTGGCTTCTTCTTACATCGAGATATTCAATATCACATGTTTTATGGAGAGACGCTATGCTTGTCTTACGACAGTTACCCCCTTGAATTAATCGCAATACTCTATTTTGTGCTTTCTGAATTAGTTCGATATCACTTTTGTTTGCCCCATCTAGGATAAACCCACAGTACTCCATTATAGGTCGAATCGTTACACAATAAATCTGCTTAGCTACCTCCCTTGTTATTGACGATCTGATTTTCCGTAATTTAAATATTTTGTTATTAAATGACTTTAGTATTTTACTTATATGTAGGTGAAAATTCAAACATTCATCCAGGATCACACCAAGGTAGTTATACTTTGTCTTAGAGCACAGTATCTCTCCATTACAAGTTACATTCAAGTCCGGCACATATTTCCGCTTGGTGGGCGCTAGGAACCAGCACGTCATTGTTTTATCGGTATTTAATTTTAGTCCATTAATATTTGTCCAATCAAAAATAAGCTGAATATTAGTACTAAGCATTTGTTTGGCCTTCTCTGGATCCCTATCGTTACTATATATAATTAAGTCATCAGCATATTGTATAAATCGTATCCCCGTTAAATCTTTGCACATGTCATTTATAAAAATTATAAAAAGCAAGGGCCCTAATACAGACCCTTGCGGTACCCCAGTATCTATATTCCTTGTCTCTGACATTAACCCATTCACAAATACTTTCTGTGTCCTTTCACTTAAATAATCTGTCTTAGATAATCTGTCAACCACAAAATGATGTTTTCAGGAAGACCAACCAAACGCTCCAGTTTTACCAATAGTAAGCTGTGTGATACCGAGTCAAATGCCTTCCGTATGTCAACGAAACATGCAGCAGTTACTTCCCCACAATCCCTTTGAGAGTAAAGGTCTTGTAGCAAAGCAAAGACTGCATCCTCCGTCCCCATACGGGGCCTGAAACCATACTGAAAGGGACTTAAAAAATCTATTTCCACTAACCAACTATAAATAAATCTATGCATAACTTTTTCTTGAATCTTTACAGGCATGGGTAATATAGAAATTGGCCGCCAGTTTGTTATTCTATTCAGGTCACCTCCTTTCGGTATCGGGGTTATTGTACTTTCTTTCCAATCTGTGGGTATGATCCCTTTATTAAATGAAGTTTTAAGTATGAAAATATATTCATCCAACATTATTAAAAGACAGTGCTTAAGAACTGTACCAGACACGTTTTGTATACCCGAGGATTTATGCTCTGACACCTCTGTTATCAACTTTGATATTTCATCTCGTATAGGGTTAAACTCCATTTTATCATAGTTCTTTGGCAAGTTTCCTAGTTCTGTTAGTAAGTCCATGTGGCCATCAATATCACATTCACTGAACAGTTCACCTCCTATTTTTGTAAAAAAAAAAGTCATTAACATAATTTGCTTTATCCTCCATTTTCACTTGGCACCCAGTTTTCTCATCATTTATTACACATGTTACATTACTACTTGTCCCATCTATCATAGTTTTTACATGCCTCCAAAAATCCTTTGGTTTGTGCTTCGTTTCTTCTAATAAGGTCTTACAATGTGCATCCTTTGCTAATTTTAACATGTTTTTTATTTTTTGGATAATCTTCTGGCCTCTGCTAGGTATATCCCGACCCCCCTTTAGCCTATGTTGTTTTATGTTGTTTTCTCTCTCGTTCAATAGTGATGAAATTTCATCCGTAATCCAGTCATATCTCCTCTTCTTAAACTTCATCCTTTTTAATGGGCAAGTAGTGTCCAGGTATACGCTCAAATATCCAATCAATATCCTCCATTGCTCAATTGGGTTTTCACTAGACCAGAAGATACCCCAGTCCTGTGCTTTTAAAAATTCTGTTAATGAGTCATAACTATACTTCTTATAGGTTCTTCCCGTAAATTCTACTCTCTCCTTCCTTTCCCTTTTCTTTTTACGACTAATATAGATAAGTAAATGATCACTAAAATACTTATTACTTACTCCATAATCTATAACGAAATCAGAATCAGTATAAAAATGACCTATTAGTGTACCCGATATACCTGATGGTCTGGTTACCGCTTCAATATATTGTTTCATATTATTATCCGAGGCAAAGTTGACTAATTTCTTTGTGTTAGTGTCCCCTCTATTATATAAATTACAATTAAAATCCCCACCCATCCATATCTCATGGTTCGTTAATAAGCCATCCTCCAACACTATCTGTAGATTTTCAATAAAATTATCCATTTTACCTTTGTTGGGTCTATAACAAAAAATTACCTTCATCTTTTTATTATTTGATTTTTCCACCTTTAATGTCATGATTTCTATATCATCATTGCAATATGAATATTGACTAACTATACTAGTATAAGAGGAAAACCTATCAGCTACATAGCATGCCACACCCCCCCCCCCCCCCAAATTTTATCCATCCTATCTACCCTAAAAACTTTCATGTTCATAATATTGACCATATTTTCTGTATAATGTGGTTTGAGCCAGCTTTCCGTTATTCCTATGAAATCATAATCATCAGCTATTAACTTAATCTGGTCTAAAATAGGATAAACACTTCTGGCATTTATGTGACAAAAACGAACACCTTTCATTTATTAACCGTATGAAAAAGGATGAAAGTGCAGTGCAAAGTGTTAATTATAGTTATTGTGATATTTGCTCACAATTATGTGGGACAATCCCAGATAATTGGGCGCTAGTAGAGTCAGAATCCTGTTTGTTCTGACCTACTGCAGTTTGGAAAAGTGAAAAGAAAAGAAAAGTGAAACAAAGGAAGAGAAGGAAAAAAGAAAGGAAAGAAAGAGAACGACTGTGGTTAGATGCCCACTGGCTTAGGTACATGTTAGGCCGGTACAATAGAGGGACCAACTTCCCACTACCAATTACCATACAATCAAATAAGTTTGTTCATTTTCATATTCATGTAGTCAGATATGATCAACATATATTATATAAAGTACAGATACAAATTACAAAAATACAAAATACACGAGGAAACACAAGAGATCAGTTCTCATCGTATCACAAAAAATAATATAAACATAAACAAATAGTAGCATCCATATACCATTGTAAGATGACAACACTATGCGACAAAGCGACTAAGTACCTCAAGTTCAGAGAGACTCCATATGGTCTCATAATCTCACTGTCAGAATATATCTATATCAATGTTGATATATCAGCATGTCAGCATTCCCCTCCAGTCCACTGTAAGAATTAGTAAACTCAATCACATTGACTATTTGTCCATCAATCAAAATAGATATCAAATTGGGTAAATCAGTTCGAATAGTCAGCCCGCCAACCGTCTCTCTGTTGCACTTGAGTAATTTGTAGTGTAATCCTGTCATACAGATCGAGTTCAGATTCACCTCCGTAGTTTTGATTAAGTTCATTGTCTTGGTCCAGTTAAAGTCTTGTATACAGTATAATCTGACCTTTTTGTTCCTGTCCAATATTAGAGACTTAGTATACGGGTATAACGGTTGAAGAGGTTGAACGGTTAAGACAGGAGGGGAAGACGAGGTACCGACAGTGTAGTGATCCTCCTGGTCGGTTGGTTGTCACCATACAATAGCTATCGCCATCCTTAGTTAGGTCGCGTCACTTAGCAAGTGGATAACTCTTGCCCCACTGTTTAAATATAGAAAGTATAGATCAAATCAAATCGTACCATATTTTCTAATTTAATAATCCGGTTACAAGAACAAAAGCAAGATGTAAGTTTTTGAATGTTCAGATAACACTAGGAGTATGGAGTATAAAATACAAAACTAAACTAAACTCAAACTAAACTAAACAGCGCAGTTAATTAATAAGTTAGCTAATTCATCAGTGCACGGGCATTCAACTCTAAAACATTTAATTTGTATGAGCATACTTTCACTTCAGTCTAATCCAGATATTTTGCGCTCACAAGAATCAAGATTATTTCCATAATAATATGATAGCAATATTAATACCAGAAAACATTATACAAGTGTAGCGTCAAATATATCTAAATGTACTTAACTTCGCAATTCTGTTGTGATTGCCTAACACGATCCTGTTTTCAATCAATGGCCATCCACTTGGCAGAGCACTACCTCCCGGCCAGCGCACTACCAACGTGACATGACGTACACAATAAGCTTATAGGCTATACCGGTTGTATGAGCAAGTGAGTGCTTGGTACCCAACCTCACGGCCTGGGTATCACTAAGCACGTCCATAGATGTATTTTAGGTGCTAGGTTTCTTGCATGGCGTTCCTTCGTAATGCTCTTTTCATATAATGGGCAAATTTCTCATAGAACAACTGGTGAACGTGGCAGCCGTCCCATAGCTTTTCGTAATGAATGGTTAATCTTCCCTGGCTGCGATGGTCAACAAAGACAAGTGAGCCTAAATGTGGGGTAGCTAAACCTACTGCCTGATTTTCTTCTATAATTATCATATTGTCCACCTGCGCTCTTTCGTTAATTTCCTGCTGATTATCCCGATCCTCCCCTACCCCATAGTATCTTGCATAATCGATGCCAAAGTATGTACCAAAACATATTTTCACTTCAGGTCTTAGTTTGTGTATTCTATCCTCGATTTTCCTACGTTTCTTCTGTTGTTCTTCCACGTAACTTTTGGTGTCTGGACAACATAATTCCATCTTGCCAGTACTGAAGTTACGGCTCTATGCATTTTGCAAGCTGACTGTGTCGACCATGTGTGACACTATGGTATGCCGATTTATTCATATTTTTAACCTCAGAACTCAATGTTTTATAGTTATTAATGTATTTATGTACCACATTCACAGGTTTTAATTGTGTATATTTACGATTGATACTTATGAGTTCCCTTCAATTTTTTTTCGCTTGTTCGTATATGTGATATACGATCGGGAACAAGCTACACACTTCCTGTTTCGTGCACCCGGTGCCCGTACACTGAATTCCGTGCATGTATGTGTAGTATCTCAAAATTACTTCTATATAGTATAGGCATTAGTTTCGTGCACGGGTATATAATAACATTCCTTCTCTCATTACTTAACTAATCCATAGTCCCATCCTCTCTGACTGGCCTATCGATTGGTTTGTAACTATTTGGCCTTTCCCAAGATGAAATATTCATCTCAATAGATCCGATGGTACTTAAATTATGTTATGATTATTATAGATTTTTTTTAATACTTCAGATTTAAACTGACCGTCATCCATTACATTACGTTGAATCAAATATCAATAATTCTATTTATCAAAGAGTGATGTTTTTTATCATGTTGAAACTACTTGTGCATGAGCGTATCAACAATTGCTTTTCCATGTTATAAAATTCATATTCAGGTATGCTAGTCTATTTATATGTGCCGCCTACTTCAGGCCATCATGAAAACAGTGAAGTTGTGTTGTGGCAGGATAGACATCAGACCATTAGTTACCTAAATTATTCATAAGTGCATTCATGGCGCTTGAAGTATACATATCACGTATTTCTAATTCCTACTGACATTCGTATAGATACCGAATTTATATATTATGCATTTTCCAGTTCTTCTATTCTATCATCCATTAAGCACTAATTACCTTGAATAGGAGTCTCTAGGTATTCCACGCTTGGTTCCAGCGATCCTGAAAACTAGGTTTATGCATTTCCTTTTCTACTCTTGTGTGGGGGCCATATCATAAGATGTGTCGTTTTGTCGTTTTGTATTGCACATACTTTCTGCCTCTTGGCTTGTTATAGATAGAGCTGCTCCTATTTGGAATAGTGACGATGGTGGGCTGCGTAGGACATGCTTGTTAGTGCCCTGAAGCGTCATATGCTTATTGAATCACCAGATATATATTGGATTCCCTGGTGTGCCCACTTTCACTACCTACCCTGCGTGGGGGACACTCCCATCTACTTTAGCCTTGATGCTTGTACATTATATGACGGAAGGTGAAGCATGGGCTGTCTTATAGGACGTCTTCAAAATTTACTGGGGGATTTAGGCATCTTCCAAGTTTGATATTTATCATTATTATCATTACAATATCATTTAGATTGTGACGTATTTTCCCCCATTTACGTTATTCTATCAAAATATTTTGTTTGTCGATGGTTACCGATAAAATTATCAGTGACACGTTTCTAGCCTCAGAGAAGAAACGCGGGCGTGTAACTTTCTTTCTTCGGTTATAGATGTTGGTGGTGCACGTCAGAAGATCTGAGGCAGACTGGCAGATCTAAGGCAGGCAGTTGCTGCTCTGTGGAGGAGTGGAGGGAAAGACCAGGGAGCTGTTTCAAAACCATAGACTTAACCCACGTTTTGAAACAGCTCCCAGGTGGTGAAAGGGCACCGGTTGGTGGTGGTCAATGACTGCACATCGGTATCTAAATATCGGTGAGGGTACTGTGTATGCCTTGTTTCTGCTGCATATAAAAGGTCCATATATATACCGACAGAACTGTCCTCCTAATACAATGACCATCACCGACGACTTCAAACCCCTTTGTGTCGGCTGTTGACCAATTCAGTCGATGGTGGTCTTATTGCATAATCTATGCACAATCAATCGGTGAAAACTTCTCTGCATGCCTGTTTCCATTCATCGATCTGGCGTTGGTGGTCCCCGACTGCAGATTGGTGGCAAATGGTAGGCCAGTGGAAAATGGCTATATAATACAGTCAAATATAGGTCGGTGCTACACGATCCAACGATGCACCTTTGTTACTTTTAATGCTACCAAACTGTGCATGTATGCCCTATGTAGAACACAGTGGTGGTTTATGGCCGTCTGCCCACAAAACCATCGATTATTGTCTATGTACACGATCTTATTTCATTCTTTATCCTGCCTCCAAAGAGCGGATGAGGCTGGTATGACATTGTAGACATTCCAAAAATGTTTTTAACAATAGCGAACTCTGATCTCATCAGGTCATGCGTTACATATTCACACTATCAACATGTGCAAATAACCCGTTTCTAGCCAGGCTGGCTCTTTACCAGTATTACAAAACTATTTAAACATTATAGATATATATCGAGAGATAATACCCGACTTATACTCATACAAGATATGACCCGCAGAATGAATGAACAGTTAACAAAAATTGACCTATGGTGCAGTGAAAACAAACTGACCATCAATGCCAGTAAAACAAAATACATGATCTTTGGGACAAGTAGAAAATTAAAAAATCTCCAATATCAAGAAGTAAAAATAATAACAATGGTTTAGATAGAGTCTATAAATTTAAATATCCTGGGGTTATCCTCGACCCTACCCTATCATTTGATAGCCATGTAGCCAATAGTAACCTCGCACAAACTGTAGGGACTAGCAGTGCCATGATCCTGCGAACCACAAGTGACTTTTAGGTCACAGAACATTTTGATGTTCTAAACTGTGATATCAGACATTATGTAAATATTCTATACTGAAAAGATACCAATCTAATGAAACTCTGTAAGAAGTTGTAAGGGCAGTCAAACAGGCTGGTTAAGCCGAAGTCCTTGCAGGATAAATACTCCAATAAAATCTTTTAAAAAAACAACAGAAATATAAATGAAGCCATAGATATAAGCCAATATCAGTACGCACTACAATTGGATTACAAAATAATATAAGTGACCAAAAGCCCTAAATTATTCAACAGAGTTATGTCCAGAAAAAGAAGCTATTAAGTTTACGATCAAATTGAATTCGGCATGTTTTAGCATAGAGATCTTGAAACACAATAACAAACGAATAAAGCAAGAGACGGAGACGTGGTAGGTATCTATCCCACCTCCAATGTGCATGCTACCATCATAAGAGTATATAAGGTGGTGCTGCACCAATACCGAATAACACATAATACCTTCATAGGCCGCTGTTAATGACGTATTACACAACCGACTGTGCAGACAGGTTTAAATGATAATTGCCTCTACATCGCCCATAAGGCTTGCACTCATTGACGCTTGTAGAACAGGTTCAATTACTGATAGAAGTGTATATATGTACTGTAACACAAGTAGGCAGCTGACTAGACCTTGTTGGGGGTTGATAACCCTGGGGGTCGTTTGATATTTTGGGACAGTGAGAAGGATGATGGCAGATTTATTCAATAGCCTGAACGGACACTCCAGCCTCCAGCCTCCTTTGAAAGGACAATCCATATTTATCTAACGCGCTCACTCCTATGGCAGTCCTAAGAGATTCCTCCCAGATAATAAACGGCCCCATGGCCAACGAAAGTATATGCATGTCGGGTAGGTCGTCCGAGACCTAACGTTTGATTATAGTACCAATCACCCCGGAGGCCTGTTGTCGCAGGGGAGGCGATGCTGATCGTCCATAACTATTTGATACAACATAGTTAAATAGATGGTGGATCGATGGCGTCGTCGCTGGTGGATTTGTCTGCCATGGAACCGTTTTTAAAATTTTGGTCCTGGCAGAAGAATCCAAGAAGAATTATGCAACCGATCATGCCACCGATTATGCCATTGATCAAGGAGCTATTTGAGGAGAGGAGACAATTTGTGTGTAGTAGCTGTTGTCGTCCATAGGGAGAGATATCGTGTATGATTTAGTCTCGTTCTAGTGAATTCGATCGTCCGCTATGACAAATAGGCCATCAGACAGTAGTCAAGAACTAAATTCATTTCAATGACAACTGGAACTTATCATATACACATGGCAGAAGGCATGTTGCTGCAGCTTAAGCTTTCAAGCTCTGTCTTGTGATTGGCTGTATATCCAATAGCCAATGAGGGATGATCAGTCGCATTCCGGTCTGTCGCACATGCCAGGAAGGCTACTCATGTCAAGACAACTCAAGGTGTCATGTTAGCGCGCCCTGCCCCATGTGGGCAGATCGTGAATTAGAGTGAGCGACAATGAGGGTAAATATGCCATTCACTACACCTACTATTATCTACCATCATCATAAACAAGTCAGTTCAATTGTTTGGGAATCCATGTTACGGATAAGAAAATGCTATGGTTGAATTTTATCTATATCAAACTAACCTGAAAACTGCATTAAAGTATCCCTATACACTGATGCTAGTGGAACATGACTCATGAATGTACCTGCTTTTAGATGGGAGCAATAACCACGCTATTCAGGTAGTCGCTCGGTAGGTGGCAATCATGGTGGCTGCAGGTGGTTTGTGTTGATACGTACCCTGTATGCTTGATCAAATTGCCTCTAGACTTTAAGGTTTTGCAGCGGATGAGGGTAGGGTCTTAATGTAGGTTACTTGTGATTTCCAGTGCAGTGCGTAGAAACTTGCCAGGTTGAGTACGAAATCCCCATTAAATAAGACAAAATATTTAGATTTTTTAGGAAATCGAGGAACTGTTTGCGCACTGTTGATAGTATCACAGGACCATGTAAGATTCAGCCTGAATATTTGTGACCAATGGCTTGAATTCAGTGGTGGTCAGTACACCACCGGGTGTCTCAACCGCACACTAGAATCCTCACGTGTGCTTTCACCCCACTTCACTCTCCCTCTCTCTCACCTCTACTCCCACACGTTACACACGTATCAAGTGCAGACCTTTCAGCATCACTATTCTTTGTTTCAGTTGCCAATTGTTTCTTTATCAAGTTTCTGATATGTATGGTTGATATGTATGGTTGCCATGGCAACTGAGACATACCCATATGCAAAAATTAGGCAAAAAAATTATGTTTGACCTTTTAATTCAGTGTCCTTGACCTTGACCTAATGTCATATACATTTGCATACTTAAAGACTTTGGTGGGGTATATATGCTTATTCAATATGAACCTCCTACCTCATAAAGGGTCAGAGTAGGGAGCACATATGTCTTAAAAATTGATATATCTGTAATTTTAGTGACCTTGACCTTTGACCTCAGATAGAATAGTGATGCTGAAAGGTCTGCAATGCCAGAGCACCCACACTAAAAATTAGAAAGTCTCTAGAATCAAAATCAACTCCGATAACCATTGTGGCGAGCCGGCAAGACAAAATCCTAAATTTTGAGATCTGCTCCTCTACTATCACCTGGCCTTGCAAATTCATAACAAAACGTTCAAAATACATTGAGATTATCCTGAGTAAATAGAGATACACAGATATATACATAGATATTGAGCATATATATATTGTTTTAGTTACCATATTTTCTTGTTGTGGTCATTGTACTGCCTATGGTGCTTGTCAGGGTCAGTAACCACGGCTGTGTGTACACTGCTGAGTGTCAGATGTGACTGACTGCCCTCAGCTCTCTAAGTGTCGGTTTTACAGCTCCAGTCTGACAATCAGCGTAGGTAGCGCTGCCCTAACACTACTCCCATGATTTAGCATTGGAGCAGAGCTCCCATAGACGACTATTGCCTCAAAGTTGCCCAGGGTACATGTATACAAGGCCTGACAGTGTCCCATGCTACTCCCAGTGAATAAATGCCCTTGGTAGCCCCGTTCTGCACATGCTCAATGGTGTGGAGGGCGGGGCTTGCTCTTTTGAATTAATTAACAGAGCTTAATTGCTTTATATAAGCGTTAACCTCAACGCTTGGACTTCGCATCTTACCAATATCCCAGGAAAAGAGGAATTGCTCAGGTCCAAACCCTACCGCTTCCCACTTGGGTACTTTTGCCCAGTGTGTTATACCTGAGGAGTCCCAAACCACCCGAGCAATACCTTTCGTCACCCCATATATTTCAGGAGAAACAGGGTTCTGATGCTAGGTGTGTCATTAATGATATAACATACCTCTGAGAACAGAGTGTTAACTAGTTCATCATCAAAAACTCAGTCCACAGCTAAGAGCGAGACCATAGGCTCCCTACCATTGACATATTCGTCTCTTGCCTTGTCACGGCCGGACCCTCCTCCTTCATGTCCTCTATAGACATGAACGTTGCTTAAAAGAGTTTCCGATGTGACTCATTGGACTGGCCATTGTTCTGCTTCATGTAGGGGGATGGGCACTACTGTGATACAGCTATGTGCCACGTCATACCACATGCTATGCATAACAGGTACCATCTTCCTGATACATGTGGACCATAGTCGCTATGTACCTGGACGATCTCAGCATCTTGTCAGGATGTGATCTGGTTAATGCTAGATTTACACCATCACCCCGGCAGTCCCAGCAAAGGATTTTGGGAGAAACCTAACTTGACTTGTACTTCCTAAGTCGTCGTATCTGGACTTGGTTGTGAATCTTAACTGAACTTGACTGGACTTGACTGCCGGGAGCTTGCTGGGACTGCCGGGACAAAATTTCTGACTGTCAAAAAAATTGCCACGGCAGTCCCGGCAATCCCCCGTGGCATTCGAGCATGGTGACGGCGGTAAGTGGTCTTAATTGGACTTGGGACATCTTAGGTCACCGGGATTGTGAACCCTTAGTCAACTTGGATTACGGGTAGCATTAGAAAAGAAAAGAAAAATATAAAGAGAAATGGGCGAAACTGGACCCCATCATACTATGTCAGATCAAATGGAAGGAAAATGATCAGGTTTAGCTGCAGGTAAATTGGGGGTTTTATAGAAAGGATGAGGGGGGGGGGGAGATGAAATGAAATGAGATCATAGATATACACTTCCCATTAGCTGTACCTGATAAAAGGTTTCCAAGATCCAACTAGTTTACGAAATTTTCAGTTTTGCCACAGCATGTTTAAAACTAGATTTACCCGGTGATTTTTGCACAGTCACAGGTAACGAGTTCCATAAACGTGTTTATATCTATATCAATTCAGAGTGACAGACCTTAACTGATTCCTGAACTTCGATGAGGGCTGGAACAGCCACAGCCTCATTCCTCGAGGGTCCCTGACCAGGTGAATAACTGTTGATGCCTGCCTCTCCAGAGTGGATAGGACCGATGGTCAGGTCTGCCCAATTGATGACACATTTTATATGTTCCTGGGTGAGGGGAACCGAGGTTTTCTATACAATATGGGGCCAGTCCAGGCCCTCACGTCTGGCCAGGCATGAGACTCTGCCCAGGCATACATGTTCCTGGCATGCAGAACACCGTCGCAGGTGCCCTCAGTCACCCTCATTTATCTCATTTAGACTTAAACCCTTTCCTTACCAGACCTGATCGCAGGTGCACATCTTCAGAAATTAAGCATGCCTGACACCTGACCATCTTACTATTGTTGAGAAAATGTTTCCTTTTCCACTGTATAAAGTTGTCTGTCAATGTTTCCTTGGTGATAACTATAAAATTATTCATTAATTATCTCTACAAAAAGATACATGTCGAATTAGTTGAGATGAATGATATTTTAACAAAAAATGGAAAATGACGCCTTCACGGGAGTGGCCTGAGGCATCATCTGTAAGGAAAGGATTAACTCTGATGCATTTCCTATAGACTGGCATGACCTGGTCCATGGTATGCCATGCACTCATACATCATTGACTCCAACAATCACTCCATCAATTGATCACTCATCTAATCTCTGTCCAACCCCTGATCATAATACTTTCTCCCATTCCCCGTTTCCATTTTCTAATTGTATCTTGGCTTATTTTATATTTCATTTTCATATATAATTCTAATAATTGATTCACTACTCCATTAGTCAATTATTTAATATGTCATTATTAAAAATTCATATTAATAACTGTTTAATGGTAATCAATATCAATAAGGCCAAACCAAATTGTATTTGTTCAACTCCGCCCTTCCCTCCTCTTTCTAGGAAAAAGGGATAATGACATCTGCTTCGGCAAGTTACTGTTATTGTAGTGTCTGGACAATGGATTCAGAACTCTGAAATAATGGATCCAGTCACCCATATGTTATAGCCATCAGTGAGACGGACTAAACACATTAACATTATCACCCCCTTCTAGGATTACCATGAATATATGAAAATTCAATATCGGTATCATTCGGTAAAAGTAGAAATGTGTTTTCCCAATTGCAAATTGTTATAATTTTCTCTATTGTCAAATCAAAATCATATTTTCGCCAGGCCTGCAAAGGTCATCGTACTAAACATTACCATCGCATGGAGTTGATCAAAATAGGTAATAGATGTAGGCAGATGTATATATAAAAAACTTTCAAAGGTGTTATGTAAAGAGGACTCTACTTAATACATTTCAATAGTGCAAGATTAGATCCTAGAGCTCCATATCCAAACAATTATCGAGTTGACATTTTTTTACCTTTTCGAATAATCACTTAGGCAACATAGTACAATGGTGTAAATTGACATAAAGGTCGCTTAGTTACGAAATGGTCTAATGTGTTTAGAAGGCATATCTATTGTGTTGTGGAGGCAGCCGCCTTCCCCCGGCGTGAAATAAGAAACAAGTAGCAAATAAACATCTGTTGTTGACCGAACAGCGCCGATGCAAAATAATGTATCAGCAACAACACCCACCAACACCAACTTTCACAGCCATTAGACAGCCCCAACACCCCCAACAACAACAGTGACACTTACTATCACATCTATCCACATCCACCAAGAATAACACCTTCACCCAGTAACCCACTCCAACCTACACCTACCAAAAACCACGAACATCAACACCAAAACTCACACCCTCCAATATCAACTACCAACCAACACTTACACTCACCAACATGACAGAGTGGGGTGCATGTAGGGCAGAGTGGGGTGTGGGTATTGGACAGAGTGTGGTGTGGTGTAGGACAAAGTGGGGTGTGGGAGTAGGACAGAGTGAGCTGTCGGTGTAGGACAGAGTGGGGTGTGGGTGTAGGACAGAGTGGGGTGTGGGTGTAGGACAGATTGGGTGAGGGTGTAGGACAGAGTGAGGTGTGGGTGTAGAACAGAGTGAGGTGTGAGTGTAGCACAGAGCGACTAACGGATTGTGCCTTTCAAGCTCAGTCAGAAAGCTATGTAAACAACTACATTAACAATTTGTCAATTAGCCATATTTGTTATAAACTCCCTGTAATGTAATATGTAAATGTAATACCACCTCCCTTAAATCCCTTACAGGAGATTATTACCTTTGTAGTAACAAAGTTTATTACATTTAAGGGTGACTTTGTATTACAAATAAGGTTGACAAGGTTATTACATTTGAGGGAGGTGTTTTTACATTTAAAGGAGTTTATAACAAATGTGGTTGAAATTTTATTACATTTAAGGGTTGTTACATATGTGGGTTTTTAGTACATTTAAGGGTGTAACAAGCCCCTCCTGTGTGGAGCCCCTCCAGGAGGGGGGGGGGGCTATAAGGGCAAAGCCACAGACGCACCTAGATTTTATAGATTATACAAGTTGTATCAAAGGTTTGCTTCAGGGGGATGATGCCAGGGATCCAGCAGCAAAGCTCACGCAAGCATCTAGAAGAACTTAAATCATATATATTATACGGTCTGTGTCAAGGATTTAGTTTGAGGGACTAGGGTTACACATCTTAGGCTACCTAGGAATACTGCTTGAGTTCTAAAAGAAAAGCCCCTCCTGGGGGTCTAGGGGGTGAAGCTCCTAGAAGAACATACTTTATGAACATTTTACAAGAGGTCCCCAAGATTTTATGTCGGAGACGTGGTTACATATCTTATTTTTCTAGGGAACATTGCCGAAGGTCTAGCAGCAAAGTCCCTCCTGGTGGTCTAGGGGGCAAAACCCCCAAGATAACTTTGATTTGTATAGCTGTCTTCAGAACTTTGTGTCGGGTAGGGGGCTCGCACACATTAGACTTTTTGGGAATATTGGCAGGATACACAGCCTGATATGTACAGGTGGCGAGATTTGGATTTCATAGATTATACAAATTGTCCCCAGGTTTTTCTCCAGGGAGGGGTTGCCGGATCTGCGGTTACACTTGTACTTTGGCTGTGCCTCGCTACTTTTCCCCTTGGAAATATTCTGCCCCCTCGGAAAACCAATATTAATCATGCATTTCATCAAGAACAATTTGAGATTATATTATTTGATTCAATATCATTTTCAAAATGTTTCTTTCTTACAGGTTTTAGATTTCTGATTTTTACCTCAGTCCCGACTTTCATTCCTGATATGCGGGATGTCCGCTTAGACAAGTATAAAATAGAGGGATTCCTTTCTGAGAAAAGTTGTCCATTAACTTGGGGTGTCTGCTAATGCAGGGTGTCCGTTAGGCGGGGTTCTACTCAATATACATGTGTGGGTCGGATTTTTGAAACCTGCTAAATTCCGCTTTGATCCTGGGATAAAACATGCAAATTTTTTTTTTTGAATTATACTTCTTTTTATATTTTATGTTAATCACCTACTAAGTACCTTCCAGAAAAACATTATTCCAACAAAATCAGATGAATGGTTTAGATTTGAGAGCCTTTTGAAGTTGTGTTTAATACTGCAGTTTGTCCAGCCCCCTAAATATTTGAAATTTCAAGAAATGTTATAAATGCTTATAACTTGCGAAAGACTAATATTATATGGTAACGCACATTATATTTTACCCAGAATACTTTAATTATATATTTGATTTAAAAGAAAAGCTCTGAACCATATTTGGGGTGTTGGGCAACACAGGGGTGTCGGACAACACGAGGGGTGTCGGACAACACGTTAATAGAATTGCTCAGAACAATGAGAAAAATAATATTTGAGGCTATAATCCTTTATATTTTTAATGAAGTGATAATAAGCTATATTTAACAAAGCAAACCACTCAATTACTGATAAAAAACAACCCCAAAATCATAACTTATATCACAGCATGTTGTCCGACACCCCGGGGTGTCGGACAACACGTTTTCAGTTTTTGAACCATAAAAAGTATATTTTTTTATTTAGAAAAAAATCAACCTGGGTATTTATGAGTGGTAGGGGTACTTAATATAAACAGGGATATTTGTTATTCCATTATGATTATTGTTTCTTTTATACATCCTTTAGAGATGTGTGGTCCAACACACCATTTTTTTGGAAAAATATCATCATGAAATCATAATGTTCTGATATCAGAATGGATAATCCGATTGTGTTGAAACTTTCCGGTATCACAGCCAGGATTCTTGTCAGCATTGTACAATAAAGGAAAATTAATTTCTCTCAATATATTTCATTAGTACTGTCCACTGAAAGTTGGGGTGTTGAACAACATGCTCTATGGGTCTCTATGTTGGAAAATTTGAAGGTCCTAGATATTTTTCACCATTTTAATATTTTTTCAATCTTTTACCAATTTTCAAAATGATATTGTCTACACTTCTCATGACATATTCTTTAAACATGTTAATAAATACAATTGGCTCTAAATTGTGTCTCCCAAAATTTGAATAAGGTGAAAATCACTAGAAAAACACAGTTTTTGTTGATTTTTGGAAGGAAAAATTCCTCAGAGCTCTACAAACCCTAAGTTGGAAAGAAAGACTATCAAAAGATGCACCAAATAATTTCATTTTTACATTGATGAGATACGTTTATACAACATGAACCTTGAATAAGCTTATTTTGGCAATTTAGCAGGTTTAAAAAATCCCACCCGTATATGCATATGTATAAACTATCATTTTCCGGCAGTCCCGCGCCTTATTGGTCATTATTGTGTGTATAACACTGTGCCGACCAATTTACAAAAAGGAGAGCTACAGGCGAAGCGTCTGACACTGGTTAACTTCCCCAATATGTTCCTGTCACAATGCAGAAATTCTGGTGGCCAGCACCGGTGGTAAACAGTTCGTAAAATACATGTTGTGCGAAGTGAGTGTGGAGCGAGTGACGATAGTGGGTGAAGTGAGCTAAACAGTGCATGGGTGAGGAAAAGCATACTACAGAGCTCAATGTTCCCCCAGTGGACTGCTCGCAACATTTCGCGAATATTTCCAGCATAGCATCTCCTATTTATCTGATCGCAAATTCATCTCACATTATTTCCAATTTAATAACCTATTTTGATATTATCAATTTCAGGTCGCAATGACACGAAGGCTTCCCCCATCACGCAAGTTATGAACAACTCTGCACGTAAGTACCTTGAATTTGAATTGTACCTATATTTGATTAGATACAAATTGATATTATTTGAAATAATTGACCAAACTTTAGGTTAGATACAAGCTAGAGATGAATGGAGCAATGCCCATAACAAGCAGTTTACTAGGTGATTTTGAGTGGGATGGATGGGTGTTTGCAAAACATTAAGCCCGGCGTCCACTGATTTCCCGATATGCTCTGATATACCCTATACGATGTACGTCTCGATAAATATGCAAAATCGCGTCGGAAGGACACCTCTCATCGGCGCAGTTGACCACGTGTCTGCGATAGGGCTCCAATGAAAAATGGGAGGCTCCGATTTGGCCCCGATGAAGAACGTAGGGTGTCCACGACATTTAAGCATGTTAAAATGGCAGTGGCTGATCGGAAGCATCGCAGAGTATTCGGGCGGGAAAATCTCATGGGTGAGATACTGATTGGAGAATTATGTGGTTAGGTTTAAGTGTCTCAAATCAATACTTTCCTAGCTTCACTTTATACAGAGCTTTTACTGCCTGATGAAATACACAGTAGAACCCCGCTTCTGGAACACCTCGTTTAAGGGGACTTCCCGTTTAAGGGGACACTTTGCTTGGAACAAAAACATTTATTTAGTTTAGTTTAACCCCGCTTAAGGAGACACCTCGCTTAAGAGAGCGCTTTGTCCGGAATTGAGGTTGCTCCCTTAAGCAGGGCTTTAATTTATTGTTATTCTGTGTACTAAATATCATTTATGCAATATTTTCTGAATTATAGTGTATTGTTTATCTAAAAATGAAAATAACACCTCAAGATACGCACTTATGCCATGGTTTTATCGTGGGGTATATCTTGACCATGATCACATATTTTTACCAGTCATGAAACCCCTTACGATCCGTGGTGAATTAGCATGTCTAGACATATCTCTACGTTTTTGCACCTTCCCGATAAGTCTACGATATTTGCTTTTTGCATCGGGGCCATATCGGTAGGTCTAAATTTCTATCGTAGTAGGTGAACGAATGGCCAGAGGTGATTTAAGGGTTTCACAGCGTAGGCTATCCTATACCAATAAACAAAGCAAACAGATTCCTCTGTGCATTGTGGAATCTATAACCCTTATACCTGTTTATCGTTAGCTCAGAATATGTATTGCAATTTCCTTGCCAATAGCTGTTCAGCGTGACCTATATGTGTCTATATATATACAGCATATAGCCTATGATCTATAGGCGCCGCCATGAAGCCCCCGAGTAGGTGTTCTTCACTACTGGAGGTGAAAAAGTAGGTGTTCTTCATTAATGGAGGTGGAAAAGAAGTGAGTGATAATGGGGAAGTGTAACAACTCTAGCCTTGCTCACATATATGTATATAAAGTGTTCCATGTGGAAAATATCATGTCTTGGGTTTAATTATAATGTCATCTTGCTCTGGGATGGGTGCAGAGAGTCAAAGGAACCATGGTAAAACATTGAAAGGCAGTTGAATTTCGTAACAACAAAGAGATGGAATAAAGGTTTTGTCCCCCGACCACCTAGTGACTGCTTCATGAACTAACAAAGGCTCTATCCCCTATATTGTAGCGTGACTTTAGGACAAACCACAACAGAAAGTAGAGTGCACAAGCACTAACCAGCTATATTGTCATCAGCTAATATATATGGAGACTCTGTATATCCGACGAAAACGGCACCGATTAATTGAGCTCCTAAAAGTTGGGTGGTGGTGGCCAACTACTGCATGTCAGTATCTAAAAGTCGGTGAGTGTGTAGCGTATGCCTTGTTTCTGCCACATTCAACAGTTCCATAACTGTCCTTCAAACACAATTGGTGAACACTTCTCTGCTTGTCTGTTTCCATTCACCGATCTGGCGTCGGTAGTTCCCGACTGCAGGGACCTATTTCACTAGTTTCGTGACATGTCTAGATGGCGTCTAGATGGTGTGTCCGATTTCATAGACTTGTCACAGAAATGTCACGAAACTAGTGAAACAGGTCCCTGATCGGTGGCAAATAGTCGGCCAGTGGAAAATGGCTTTATAAAGGCAGGGTCAAAACCTCCAAGCCAACAGTATCATTTGAGCCAAGAGAGAGTGGCGCAGGGCAGAGAGAGGCGGGGCCAGCTAAGTCTTGTCTGTGTCTGTCGATAGTCAATCCCAGAATGCTCGACTCACAGGGAGCAGCTCCTTATATAGGGGACACTGCATGAAACTGACCAGTTTATTCCTATATACGCCATTGCGGAAGTGCATTCATCGGCTGTAAATTGACGTCTATTTTTCGCGCCAGCGTATGAGGCGTATACAAGACTGTTTCCTTTGGTAGACGGACGTGTCTTGACTGTATTTCACACCTGGCGTATACAAGAGGAAATATCCTCTATCCCAGGTGATAAAAAAAAGCCTCAGTGAGAAGCCCTCCCCTCGCCATTGCCCGCCGCCTGCCGCCCGCCGCCGCCCGCCGCCAGTTTGTACAGGTGGCCTCAGTGAGAAACCCTCAACTCACAAGCCCAAGCCCCCGACCGCTGGTGTTCTTGGTGTTTGTGTTCGGTGTAGAAGTCGGAGTCGGTATTCATAGGTTGATATCTGAATAGACCTTGTGTTATATATACAGTACTCAAAGTATGACGTCAGAAGAGTTGTGTTTTAATTGTGTGTATAATGATAAAAAATGGTAAAAAAAAAAGACAGGAGACTTCTGGGTTAATTATTTCTAATTAATGAAATGATACTTATTAGGGTTTTAGAAAGATTTAATAATCAAAGTTGATAATATTACATTGTATTTTCCATATACCAAGAACTTAGTGACTAATGGTAAATAAAATATGCTAGAGTGGTGTCCCCAAGTGGCAGAGATCGGAACTTATGGACGCTTATATACGCCTAGAGGTGAGACGTATGCACACGTGGGGCCATCCATAAAGTACGTACGCAGCAAGGGGAGGTGGGGGGGTTAGACCAATTCGTACAAAAGCGTACAAGGGGGGGAGGGGGGGTTGAAGGCTGGATTTTCCATACGCATGTATACACACTTTCCAGGAAAATGACAGTAATGTGAGGGCCAGTATGGTTTAGGGCCAGTATGGTTTAGGGCCAGTATGGTTGAGGGCAGTGAGGTTGAGGGGCAGTATGATTTAAGGGCAGTATGGATTGGGGGCAGTATGGTTGAGAGGCAGTATTACTGAGGGACAATATGGTGGTTGAGGGAAAGCATGGGTGAGGGCTGTACGGTTGAGAAGCAGTATGGTAGAGCAGCAGTATGGATTAAGGCAGAATGGTTGAGAGGCAATATGGTAGAAGAGCAGTATGGATTAAGGGCAGTATGGTTGAGAGGCAATATGGTAGAGAAGCAGTATGGTGTAAGGGCAGTAAGGTTTAGAGACTGAGGGACAGTAGCGGTTGAGCGAAAGTATGGTAGTATAATGGAGGGACAGTATGGTAGAGGGGCAGTATGGTAGAGGGGCAGTATTGTAGAGGGGCGGTATGGTGGAGGGACAGTATGGTAGAGGGGCAGTATGGCGGAGGGGCAGTATGGTAGAGTGGCAGTATGGTGTAAGGGCTGTAAGGTTGAGAGGCTGTATTGCTAAGGGACAATATCATGGTTGAGCAAAGGTATAGATGAGGGGGGTACAGTTGAGGGGCAGTACGGTTGGGGGACAGTATGGTGGAGGGGCAGAATGGTGGAAGGACAGCGTTGTCGAGAGACAGTAGGTTGAGGGGCAGTATGGTTGAGGGGCAGTATGGTGGAGGGGCAGTGTGGTGGAGGGACAGCATTGTCGAGGGACAGTAGGTTGAGGGGCAGTATGGTGAAGGGGCAGTATGGTGGACAGACAATATGGTGGACAGACAGTATGGTGGAGGGGCAGTATGGTAGAGGGGCAGTATGGCAGAGGGACAGTATTGTAAAGGGGCAGTATGGTAGAGTGGCAGTATGGTAGAGGGGCATTATGGTGGAGGGACAGTATGGTGGAGGGGCAGTATGGTAATGGGACAGTATAGTAAAGGGGCAGTATCATGGAGTGGCAGTATGTGGTGGGGCAGTATGGTTGAGGGGCAGTATGGGGGGGGGGGAAATATGATTCAGGAGCAATTTTGGTTAGGGGTGGTATGGTTAAGGGGCAGTCGGGTTGAGGAGTGAAAGTGTACTTGAGGGAATGAATGAGTGTGGGGCGGTATAGTTGAGGGGCAGTATGGTTGTGAGACTGTTGTGAGACTGTTGTGAGATTGGGATTGAGGTATCCCTGGTCTGACTTAAGGGTGATAGGGGTAATTGTCCCCAACAAATTCCATTCCCAAATTACAGAATCTCATGAGATTTTGAATTCAGACATGTTTAAGATTCATAGGGGCATTTTGGTCAGCCAGATGTACCCATTCTATGAGAAACCAATCTCCCATTTGTCAAAAATGGCCAAAGTGTTGAGGGGCAGTATGGTTGAGGGGCAGTATGGTGGAGGGGCAGTATGGTAGAGGGACAGCATTGTCGAGGGACAGTAGGTTGAGGGGCAGTATGGTGAAGGGGCAGTATGGTGGACAGACAGTATGGTGGACAGACAGTATGGTGGACGGGCAGTATAGTTGAGAGCCACTATGGTGGAGGGGCAGTATGGTAGAGGGGCAGTATGGCAGAGGGACAGTATTGTACAGGGGCAGTATGGTAGAGTGGCAGTATGGTAGAGGGGCATTATGGTGGAGGGACAGTATGGTGGAGGGGCAGTATGGTAATGGGACAGTATAGTAAAGGGGCAGTATCATGGAGTGGCAGTATGTGGTGGGGCAGTATGGTTGAGGGGCAGTATGGGGGGGGGGAGGGGGAATATGATTCAGGAGCAATTTTGGTTAGGGGTGGTATGGTTAAGGGGCAGTCGGGTTGAGGAGTGAAAGTGTACTTGAGGGAATGAATGAGTGTGGGGCGGTATAGTTGAGGGGCAGTATGGTTGTGAGACTGTTGTGAGACTGTTGTGAGATTGGGATTGAGGTACTTCTGGTCTGACTGGTGGGGAATTAAGGGTGATAGGGTAATTGTCCCCAACAAATTCCATTCCCAAATTACAGAATCTCATGAGATTTTGAATTCAGACATGTTTAAGATTCATAGGGGCATTTTGGTCAGCCAGATGTACCCATTCTATGAGAAACCAATCTCCCATTTGTCAAAAATGGCCAAAATGTACACCCTGCTGCTAGATTTCTGTACTGGGGGAAATTTGTCAGAGACTGAAGAAAAGGTGTGAAGAACACCTGTCTAGGTCTATTATACCTGCTTCAGGTGTTGGAAGGGGGGGCGGGGTCCAGAAAATGTACATACGCAATAAGGGAAGCGTATTCTGTGCAACAGGGGGGGTGGGGGGGTCAATTTTCCAGGAAAATCTGCGTACGTACTTTATGGATGGCCCCCGTGGAATAGGACGGCCTTGTATACGCAAAAGCATACCTATATACGCCGGGCGCATATATATATGTAAAATGGTGGTTCTCGTGCAGTGGGAGGGGTGTCCCCTCGTGACCTAGCACATGTCTAATGTCCCATTACACTCACTGCCATATAAGGAATAGAGTAGACCCAGTAGCCAATGACTGCATTCTCAGCAAACCCCGACCTTCACCCTGACCTTCTTACATGATATTTATTGCGCCCGGGGACGGTTCTACAGTCAAGAGTTGACCTAGAATCTAGTGGGCCACAACCACCCTCCCAGTCCAGAAACTCACCCCTCTCCCCTGACTCTCCCCTACCACCGCTGCACTCTTCTCCACTCCAACAAAGCTAACTATAAAAGAACAAGGTGCTTTTGAATAATCCAGGATATATCCCAGAAATGATACTCGAACCGTCCTTGGAGAAATGTTATTGCATAAACCTGTCCTCCAAAAAGGACAGCTAGAGGGCAGTCCTATATGCAGCTAGTTCTCAAAATATAGTATAATAAGGTGTTATTTTGACTGTAATCAGCAGTATATCTCCAAAATAGTTGACCATAACTATCAATAATGACTATGTTTGATACTTATGGATCTTTGTCATGTCCATAACTATCAAAATGTCCATAAGTATAAAAAAAAAGTCCAAAACTATCAAAACCTGGTTAAACAAACGTGTTACCGTATTTGCGTTACTTAGCGTTACTTACCTAGTTATTGTTTAACCATGTTACGCTACCTTAGAAGACATTACCCATCAAAATTCGTTGCATTCTAATTGTGTTACGCTACCTATTCGCCTTATATTACACGCTAACCACGTTATCATGTTACCATTATCGTTATCTTGTTACCCTTCTACTGCATCACACTTACATTACATGTCTAATCCTGTTACCATGTTAACATTCTCACCATTTTACTATCCTAACTCTGATACCCCGTTACTGTAACCGTAACCGCGTTACCCCCTGTTGCGTATTATTGAGCGCGGGAAATCGCGCTCATATACGTCATCTAGATAGAGGTTAGAATGCTCACACAGGGTTTCAGCTTGCTGTAAAGAATCTAACGCTTCACTATCAATGTCCCAACTATAAAGGCCTGGTGAAATGGACAGGTGTCCAGTCTGACCATACCCCTGCCCCACTACTGACTTGGTTTCTAAAAATAGTTCAAAACTGATGGGACACACCTAAATACATTGTATTCAAAGTGTCACATATGATTGGGCACACTTGAGGTGTCGTAATCAGATATATTCCCTACATGGCACAGAGCCAGCAAACCTGTTTGACCAGTTATTAACCCTTGTGCTTTTAGTGACCAGAGGCTGATTCAAGACTGTTGTAAGACTGATACAAGACTTGTATGACTGTTGCGGGACTGTTGTAAGACTGTTACAAGACTTGTTAGGCTGCTATAAGACTTGTAAGACTGTTATAAGACTGTTGTAAGACTGATGCAAGTCTCTTGCATGACTGTTGCAAGATTTTTGTAAGACTGTTGTAAGACTGTTGTAAGGCTGATACAACACTGTTGCAAGACAGTTGCAAGACTGTTGTAAGACTAATACAAGGCTGTCGTAAGATAGTTGTAAGGCTGATATGAAATAATTCTCATATAAGCCTTACAACAGTCTTACAACAGGCTGACAACAGTCTTGTATCAAACTTACAACAATCTTATAACAGTCTTGTATCAGTCTTACAACAGTCTTGTATCAGCCTTACAATAGTCTTGTATCAGCTTTACAACAATCTTACAAGAGTCTCACAAGAGTCTTGCAACAATCTTACAACAGTTTGCATCAATTCTCATATAAGCCTTACAACAGTCTTAGAACAGGCTTGCAACAGTCTTGTATCAAACTTATAACAATCTTACAACAGTCTTGTATCAGCCTTACAATAGTCTTGTATCAGCTTTACAACAATCTTACATGAGTCTTCCAACACTCTTACAACAGTCTTGTGACAGTCTTACAACAATCTTGCAGCAGTCTTACAAGTCTCGCAACAGTCTTAAAACAATCTTACAACCGTCTTGCAACAGTCCTACAATGGTTTGTAACAGTCTCGCAACAATCTTACAACAGTTTGTGACAGTCTTGCAAAGTCTCATAACAATCTTACAACAGTCTTGCAACAGTCTTACAACAGTCTTAAATCAGCCTTACAATAGTCATGTGTCAGCTTTACAACACTCTTACAACACTCTTGTAACAGTCTTACAACAATCTCGCAGCAGTCTTAAAACAGTCTTACAAGTCTGGCAACAGTGTTAAAACAGTCTTGTAAAAAAAAATGTTTAGGGTAAAGATATACAGCACAAGGTGATCTCTACCCCAGAAAAATTGGAATTATCATGTGAGAGTTTATTGTCCTTTAGAAGTACCGCGCTCATCCATTGTAAATGGAAATATCATTAGCTCCTAGTTGTTAGAACTGCGTTACCATACTAACCCTGTTACGCGTTATTGTTCTAACCGCATAGCCATTCTAACCTTCTTAATACATTACCATCATACATCCATTCTACCCACACTACAACATAACCCTGTTACTGCATTTCTGTGTTATCCTTGCCGTATCACTATTCCAGCCAATTTACCACAATGACATTACTGCATTGGCAGTACCAAGTTACCTTAGCCATGTTACTATTCTAACTCCATCACTGCATTATCGTTCTAACTGACTTTCTAATCAACTTGATTTTCAAGGCACCACAATGAAGAGGATAAAGCCTAGCATCTACCTACTATGATAGTAATTTAGGCTTACCAATATAGCACCGATACAAAAAATAAATACCGCCGACAAATTGGGAAGGTGCAGTATTGTTGACAAATGTCTAGATATGCCACTTCACCACACCTCGTAATGGGCTCTCCTGGAGAAAAAAAGGTCAAACTAAGAAAATAGTGATTTGAGTCACTTAAACGTAATCAAAAATCACCATATTTGCAGGGCTTACGGACTCCTATGAGTTCCAGAATTTCATAATTTTTCTGATCAGTAGTTCATGCATATTTTCCTGGCAGAATACTCTGCGATGCTCCGAATTAGGCACCACCATTTAAACATGTTTAAATGTCATTTGAGACCCTACGATATGGATTTTTTTATGAGCACGAAATCTGTATTGAGAGGTCCACTGTAGACCATATCGGAACATATCGGGAGCTCAGTGGACGCCAGACCTAACAGTTAAGAGGCCACCTGAAACACCTCCTTGGTATCAGGAAACGAATCTCTTTGACATATAAAATAAAAAGGAAAGGGGACACCCTTGAAACTGTCTACTTGAAGGAATACCAGACCATGAGGAGGCATTTCAAAGACCATATACTGCTGTATACCGATGGCTCCAAAGAAGGTACCATGTTGGATTTGAAATCCATACCCCTTACAATGACCTGAAGAAGGCCCTCGATGGCAAAAGTAGCATCTTCACTACTGATGCAATATTGCATGCCTTGACGTAGATAAAGTTGTCACAACACATGAACTTTATAGTCTTCTGAGACACAAAATCTTGCCTAAGGGCAATTGGACAGCATGATGCCAAGAATGCTGTGCTCAGAGCCATTAGGCAGTCTTACACAGAACTGAAGAGAGAAGATGGCAATGAGGTAGCCATTTGTTTTTTTACCAAATCATATTGGAGTTGAGGGAAATCACTCGCTGGGTTAAGCAAACAGTTGGAGCCCAAACAGTTCCACATACAGACCTGAAACCAATGGCCAAGGAGCACATTCAAAAAACTTGGCAGAGTCTCTGGGACTGCACCAGAGAAAGTAAACTATGAGAAATTGCAGTGGCCACTAGTCTGACTCTTGGGACAGACAACCTGACTGGGCGAAACTGACCCATCTGTGCACCAGTCACACCAAACTGACACATGGGCACCTCCGAAGAGGTGAATTAGTGCCTGTGTGCCAGATATGCAACACTCCATTGAGTGTAAAATATCTCATGCTTCATAGTCAAGCCACAAAGTAGAGCAGGACAAAATTCCTGTAATGTAAAGTGCAAAAACTAGACAAAAGAAGAAGATATCTTAAAACTCTTTTGATGAGGAAAATTGCTTATGATATTGAGAGTGTGAAGGGAACAAAAACCTGTACACAGCAAAAACGAAACATTAAACTTAAAAGACCCAAAACCTCATTCTTTAGAAAAGGTCCAATCTATTCTAGTATGAATGACTGAAATGACTTGCCTAAGGAAATTCAGGATGGCAGCTTATATTGTTTTAAAAAGTACCTAAGATTAAAGTTTTATGAACTAGTCTGTTGGGTTTGTCGTGATCAAATACACTGGTGACATTGCTTCCATCACCTCATTATTCCATAATCACTCTGTAAATACTATCTTTGAGATGGAGATTAGTTCTATGTTCGTCGATACTACTTTGTCAAGATAAAAATTGATCTGAAAATCTGCTATGCAGAGGTTGATTATATGTACCCTTTTACAGTACGCAGTTAAAAAACCCTTAGTTATTTGCTAAGCAACGTAATTATTCTCAATCAACTCAATAATTGATATATACTGACCAAATCGCTGATGTAATCAATACCTGGTGAAGTATTATCAAAATCTGAAACGTTGTATTCTAACAGCAAATAAACATCACGTTATTCCCGCTTTATTTCTTTGTCTCTAGTTGTACCTTCTCTTAACAGAAATTGATAAAGTATTGATTTGGGACACTTAAATACCTAATCGAAAATCACCAAATTAACAGTGCATACGGGCCTATGTATCCTATATTCAATTCCAAAATTTCATAATTTTCTGATCAGGGGGCCGTTGAATGATAACTCTACACTGTAAAAAAATTCCCGTAAATTTTACGGTATTTCTCTGGCAACTGGGATGCCAGGGAAATACCGTAAATTTTACGGCTGACTGTAAATCTTAACTGTACTAAACCGTATTTTGATAACGGTTCAAACCTGTAATATATCCCTGACCAAATGTCTTAACTGTAATAAACTGTATTTAAATAACGGTTAAAACCTGTAGATCTGAAAGTGCCTTTAACCTTTCAATGACAGATGCCAGGCACATATTCGCCAAAACTTATAATTTGAGTTGGTTATCATGTGATATGATGAATGATCCTAATTTCTTTTGAATGGAAACACTAAATATGATGTGATACCGGCATTCTGTGAAGATTTGCTGAATATTGCTCTATTAATTCCTCATTAAAACAATTTTGTAAATATTGGAGAAATAATGCCTCCAGGCATCATGCATCCTAAAAAGGTTAATATGCATATACCATAAATATTGTTTATTAGGCTCTGTAGCACTGTTTTGCATAATATATGAATGCAGAAGTGAATACTTTTTGTTTGCTACCATCATGCATTACCTATGCTATGGGAAAACCAACTGGAGAAGCTAAGTGCTTAAGTATTGGTGTCTATGGGAAACTGCAATATTTTCATGAAATCAGATGGCAGCACCTGTTTAAAATTGAGTTCCCAGGATAAATATAGGGGCCAGTGCGATACCTACCCGCATTTGTCTTTAACGGTCTTAGATGGTGTAGCATAGGAACTCTTTCATTTTGAAAATGTTGTCTATTTTGTCGTCCATTTGTCGTCCCGTAACACATTTTGAACAGAGGATTATATACTTATTAATATTGTGTACCGATTTTCATCATTTTATAAGGATGAACCCGTTTTGAGAAACATTTTACTATTCGAACTGATCCAGAGGGACTGCACCATTCGGCCTGCTTTTCCCAGAAATACCACGGCATCGCTTGAAGAGTATCAGCGTTTATACAGAAAATGTACTGAATGATACTGTTGATGCCAACGACTAGTTTTATGCTACCCAAAATGAAAAGGGTCGTTTACAATATCGCTGATCGTTCAATATGTCGTATCACCCAGCCTCACGGCACAACAAGATATTGTTCAGCGGACCCCGGGTAATGAGTTGGTATTTGTAATTTGGAACTCTGTGTATTAGGTTATCCTCTATTGAGATTTTTTAGATATTTCACTTAACAATTATTCCTGAGGAAAAGTGCATAATTTTAGTTTCAGTGTCGCAAACATTTGTCAGATATCGGTCAAGGAACCAGTTAATCAGGCCATAATTTCACTTTTGAATTAACAGAGATTGATAGATCCGGCGGATTAATCAACCAACCTTGAGCGGGATTCATAAGAGTACTGCAAGTGCAGGTACCCACGGTTGGGTGATGAGCGTAAAATAGTGAATAGAATAACATGCCTGTGATTTCTAGGAGCTGTGTATTGTAAGTACATTCAGTTTGCGAAGAAAAGTCAATAATAATAATAATAATAATAATAATAATACAGTAAAACCCCGCGTAAGCGAACACCCTCTGTTCCGGACCAAAGTGTCCGCTTACACGGGTGACCACTTACGCGGGGTTATCCGGTTTATGCTATATTGCCTATTAGATGTATTTCTATAGTATAAGTATGAATAAACAATAATTATTTTATGGAATCTTTATCAAATACATGTGTAATTTCAAATGATAAACAATTACATCTAGTAAAGGGAATGAATTGATGAATAAGTTGATAAATATTTGTGAAAATGCACAAACCCACATGCTCTGTTTGCTAGATTGACACTCAGCCCGTGCCATGCCCCCATCTACAGCCTATCCGGGCACTATCCCCTAACACCTGTGTATCCGCGACAGCTTTGAAACAACACCTACCCGCTCTAGCCCGCCGTGGACTGCCCCCTCCACCCACAAAGCCCGCCCAGCCTAGACTGGTTCCCTGCCCATATGAATAAGGGGCAGGTAACGGGTTCCACAGGCATGGCCTTCAACTTAGGCTGGTGCCTGCCTGTGACTAGCGGATACCCCGGGAACCAACCTAGTGGTTTGGCTGGTATCCACTTGTCATACACCTAATTCCGCCGAGCCCTCTAGCGGATGACCAGGGAACCAGGAGGCGTTACCAATAATGCAACACAAAAATGGAACCCGTTACCTGGCCTATAGTCTAACTAGGCCAGGCTTCCAGGCCAGCCCAGCCCCGCTAGACAACTTCCACACTCTCCTATTGTCTCACCTGTGTAGGTGGAGTTGTAGCCCGGGCCAAAACAGATTAATCTCGATAATTCGGAGTGTCTTCCCCCACACTGATAAGCCATTTTCGTCTGGGTGTACGTCTGAAGTGTCTGCCTACACGGGGTTTTGGGGCTTTTCGTACCCAAATAACTGTCCGCTTACGTGGGGTGGCCGCTTACGTGGGGTGTCCGTTAGGCGGGGTTCTACTGTAATAATAATAACATGGTGTCAATTGCGTCAGTTGATTCCCGCTAAAAGCGAACATCCAGGGATAGTCTACTTGTCTATTTAATAAAAAATAATTGACTATCAATGTTAATTGTAGCCTCATTATTTTCATAATTAGTAGGACCTACTTTTTATTAGCCAAATCTAATCTATTTCAAATCCAATCCACTTAAATAATAAATATGATTTATCAAACACCTACAAGTAGATTTAATTTTTCTAAAGATGAATTCACCTAGCAATAAATGTATAGACACATTTTTAGAAAAAGAATTACTGACGGTTATCGTTTGGGGTACGACATGGAGGAATGTATCATTCCAACAGATGATATATTACTACCCAAAGTACAATGATTACTTTCTCTTATCTAAAAAAAAAGGTAACCTAAAAAGGTTTACAATTGACGTAGCCCTTAATACCGTTAAATTCCCTCTGAAACCCAATTAGCATTTTTCTTGACTTCAAAATGTAAGAATAGGTATAGGAGATACAATGCGTTTCTGCCAGTCACGGTCAGACGTCAAGGGACTGTTCACTGTGAGTAGGTCAGTGCTCAAACTATAATTAATGGCCCCTCCCTGAGTTTAGTCATGAACTCTAACTCCATCTCGAGTCTGTAACGAGTTTGACATTGGACCCTTCTCGAAGGTTAAAGTCATGCCCGAAGTAGAGACCTGCTAAAGGAAGGTTCTACCGTCATTTGGCTCCGGTCGAATGTGGCCATGATTAGGTTGGTTGCGTAAGAAGCTAATTCGGTACCGAATAGGGTTGATTTGGAGTAAGATCCACTTTAGAGAGTTAGCTTTAGCTAAGGAATGTGGTCCTGAACTACGTATTATATATATTATGCAAACCATGGACAAAGAATGACGGATAAACACCAACGCACACTTAGCGACCTTTGCACACCGAAAGCAAAAAGTCGCCATAAAGGTCCCTTGCGAATTCTGAACGACCCGACGGATCCGTCGGGCAAAGGTGTGATCCGGAACAATCGGCATGCCGCTGTCTTATAGGTCTGAGGGAACCTGCCTCTATAAAGAATGAAAATATGATATGAGGGTCATGCAGTATGGTAAACAGTAGAATCATTTAAATTAAAGCCAGAGCAGGACATGTGTCAACAGGAAATAGCTGGTATGGAACGTTGCAACAGATTATTTTCATTCAAGTGAACAAAGACATACAAAAATGCAACGGAACATACCAACGTCCTTCCATTTCTGACATAGAAATGACATGCTAGATGCTACGGGTTTCAGGGCATACAACTGACAAGTACATTTGATCTTTATATAAGTCACCGCTTAGCCCGGATTATGTAACCTGCTTTGCAAATAAATAAGGCCAGAGAGGTATTTCTAAAATTAAAAATGATAGAAAAATCGATCTTATCATGGTCTTTGTTGCATTCTGGTTACGTAAAGTTATCCACCTTCATGTAGGATAGTCTTTTAAGACCACCAGAAAAATTTCTTTTCACATTCAAAATTCGGACTGACACTCTTATCATAGTCAATATCGCCACCGGCTATTCCTAATTTTAATCATTCAGTAATATCGTTCTTAGTTTTAAAAACGCCTCCCTGCTAGAGTTCTCATTGTACGAACTTCCATACTCTCTGGACTAGTGGTTGGACTGAGCTGCTAACTTCGGCTATATCGGACGCGGCTTCTTCGTATGTCATTACTTAATGCACGGCGTTAATAAGAAATCTGCTTTTAAGGGGATTGAGCTTCGGCTCCCCTGAATGTTCGATTGACAGAAAATGTTGTTTTATTAGATCTACATTGTCTGTATTGTGTGAATAGGGTTTTCAACCTAGAAAATTTACACTAATCACGAACCCACCTGTTGATCTTATAAAACAATCCCGTAGGCTGGCTTTTCACCTGCCGGATATATAATCCGTACGCTGATGTCTCAGTTGTGGCACAGTTAAACAGCAAACGACCACTACATTCTTTTATTTGCTGGGTAGAAATTACATAACAAGACAATCATTTTGACACCAAACTGTATCGTTCCCTTTTGGTAGAACGTGTTTTTATTGATTTCGTGACTGGCCAATCATTAGCGGTTGAACAATGGCATCACCACCCGGCCTCTCGGAGTAGGACCCAGGGAGACCCGACGCTAAAGGGTTAACATCTCAATAGCAGGATCAACTTAGTAATTCCCACTAGTTGTATAAGAAAATGAAGAGCAATCATCTAGTAACAAATTCATAAACTCTTTTTATGAAATAGTGTGTCTGCGAGCTGCAAGATGGATATATTTAGTTACACAAATTGCCTTTTGTAGTTGCTAGCTCTACATTTCCGGTGATTATTGACTATACTTGTAGTCTTTCATAATAGGAAGGTCAAACGGATATTATGTAATAGCTAACTATCGTCATCAGAGGGATGGGCCTGGTTTTGTCCCCATTACATGATAGAATTGCTCCGGCTACACTCTAGACTCGATGTACACAGTTACGTATTCCACAAACCCGGCTA